>OX336366.1:31988782-32686282 GCA_946902895.1 Fragum fragum | reverse complement strand
AGTTTTGATAATCAAATCACAGGGGGATATTTCCATCATGTTTGAGTTATTCTTGTATCTCTGTTGGAGTCCATGAAAATAGGATTAATTAAAGTACAATAATAGAATCACGTTTTAAAATAGAAGTAATCCTGTCAATCTTATTACTTCCATAAATAAACATAACCACGAGATCAAGTGTCGGGGACTCGTCGGCGGAGACCATACTTAACCCGTTACCAGATGAATCAATTTTAGACTGGTCCATATTCATAGGAGTTGAGACGAAGATTTAATGTTGATGAGATTTTAGATTTTATCCCTCCCACTTTCTGTGTAAAAATATTGTAGAAAACGAAGACATTGCTTGTTGCAAGCAATTTCTTCATTCTATAGAATGTTTTCGTAATATTGCTTTTCTTGAGGGGCGACAAAACGTCTCATTGTGTGGGAATGGGTTGAAGAATGCGGACTTGGATCCCTTTCCATAATCTTTAAAATATAAATCCAGATTGTATTAATTTTCGTTTTTAGTTCGGCTTTTTTCGGAAAACACCTGAGGTATTGGCGGCTTTGTTGTGTCGCCTATGATTCAAAATTTTGTTTTGAACCTTATCTTTAAAAGATTCATTTCAATAAACTGTTGAAATATTGTTCTAGATTCAGATTAAGTTCAAATGCGTTGGTATTAGAACTAAGCGATAACACAGTATTTCTATAGGATCTAAAGGTACCATTTTCTCGAACCTGCATGATAATTACTTTCTGCTGGTAAAAGAAAACTAGGTAATGCACTAGTACCCTTTCCGGCGATTTATAAAGGTGCTATTTTAATTTTAAGTTTCAGTACAAACAGAAGAAAAATACCCAAAGACATGCAAGTACTTTGAAAGTAGCGAATATACGAAAAGTCTAATGTTGTCAATCCTATTATGTCTCTTTTCTTTTTTTTCAGTGTTCATTCCTTTTGGTGAATTGTTCCGGTGTGTATAACCATTGCGTATGTCTTTTTTACTCTTTGTCATTTAAGTATTTGTAAGGGCCAAAGACATACTGAGTAGTCGATATACCAATCAATGGAATAATAAATGGTTGTTGTTGTTGTCGTAGGTGTGTTCGTCTGAGTATATGAATTTGAAATTGATGGATCGCTGGTCACGCCCACTGAACTCGGATAGGAATTTCGATTCAGATAAGAAAATGCGTTTTTTTTTATTTATTTATTCTAATTTATTCTATTTTTTTTTATTTTTGAAAAAAAATGTGGCCACTACTAACATGTAACAAAATAGTAAAATGGTAAGATAGTGACGTAAGCGTCGTAACTACAGCTTGAATAAACTGTAGTTACGATGATTATGTGGAAAAGAAACAACATAAATGTTGCAAAATGAATGCCGACCAATGTTGGAGTTCACTTCCGATCTAAATGGATAAATTGATTCGTAGATCATTTTTTGATTGACAGAATCGATCCAATAATCAACTTAGATATTTTTGTGAGAGAATCAATCGACCAATTAAATCATTTAAATAGACTGGGAGTGAACATTGAGCTCACACAATGGCCGACATTTATGACAAGTATTTTTTTGCGTCATAACTACAGCTTGAATAACCAATCGTTTTACTTTTTTGTTACCTGTTCCTTGCCTCGATTATTACAAAATAATGCCGTATAATATCGACGAGGAACTTCCTTTCGGAGTCAGTAGGCTTGGTCAGCGGTGTCAGCTGGCGAGGTCATCTATCCATCAATTTCCAAGATCAAACAAGGTTACAGCCCCCCCCCCCCCCAAAAAAAAAACAGATATCCCTCATACGCTTGCCTATTCTCGTTTCGGAAGATTAAAAAGAAATCGACTAACGTCTTTGTTTTCATTATAGATTGAGTTTTTATTGGTACTGAAAGAATCTGACACGCTTTTCTGTTTCTTAATAGATTATTTAATAACATAACACTCTTAGAGTTAATCTCATAATACCAGTGACACTGCGAATTCTTTTCGGCCTCCGTCATTCTACTTCACACCGTACCCTTAACACATTCCCAAATGAGAACATTTTACACTGGTCCAAATTGAAAGAAGATGCAGACGACAATTTTAGGTTGATGAAATTCTACAAAGTCTTTTGGGGTAGAAAACATTGTGGACATTGAAGAAATTGCTTGAATCAAGGAATTTCTTCTATGTCCACAACGTTTTAAAAGTTTTTTTTTCATGAGGCTTGTAAAAAAGGGGGGGGGTGAGAATGGGTTAAATCGAGGATATGTTTTAATTTCATCTGATTGGACATTCATTTTGAATATAAGGCGCATTTTTTTTTTATTAATATTTCATTTTTATGATTAATATTTGTTGTTTGTTTTCAACTCATTTATATCAAAAGCCAAAAAAGATGTTTAGATTCTAAGAATGTCCATTCACTCGAGATATTTCCGATTTTGAGTGCTTAGGCATCCTCTCATTTAATTAACCCTTTCCTGTACAAACCCGGGATTTTACGTCGCTGTGAATTTATACTTGAGAAAACAATCAATTTCTCCTTTTCCCACAATATATTCTACCACATAGGATGGTTTCATTTCAGACTGCACCAAATTTCATTGTTGCCTGCATCCTCTTTCGATTTGAATAAGTCTAATTTATCCAAAAAAAGAGGGGGTAGGGTTAAATCACTTCGATATATCCATGGAGTCTCGGTGTTCTAAGGTATGTTTTAAGTGAATTGCCTTAACCTTTTCACATACAAACAAGACCCCAGAGAAAAGTGTCCAGGGTGGAAAAGGAAAAACCTTGTTACAAGCAGCTTCTTCATATTCCATATTGTTTCCTGTCCAGAAAGACAGGCATATCTAAAGTTATACCAACTTGAAATTATTGTCTGCAACTTCTTTGAATTTAAACTTTTCTAATATTTTATCGTGGTAATGGGCCAAGGAATAACTAATCTTAAAACGACATTTCGTCAATTGTGTAACCCAATAATGCTACATAATCAGAATTCATTTCAAAAAGAATTTGTCATTTATTGTCAATAGCGGTAGGAGGGACAGTTTCGAGTGTTTAGGTAACAACTTTATATGGTTGAAGAGTCCTGTGGTTATTGCGTTTTTAAACTATTGTATATTGAAATTGTTTACAAAAACGAATTCCTTTTTGTACAGAAGTTTTCTAACTGCTCAGATAAATAGTGTACAATGTTACCATGCAATAACTTAATTCTACCTTTCTCTATCAAAAAATTTCCGACTATTTGTCTCTCACCAATGGGTTGATAATCGTAGACCTATGTGGGATAGCAGCTGGAGGCTAGGAAAGGATGTAATGGTAGTACTGGTGTGAGAAATACAAGGATTCCATTGTTAGGTGCTCCAGCCGCCGCGATATAACTGAAAGATTTTTGAAAGCGGCGTAAAATCCCATTCAAACAAACAAACAAACAAACTCTATCAAAAATTCTAGCATTTTAATGGGTTTTTTTTTCATACTTCCATGAACATACAGTGAGCAAGTAACTATTTGTTATGACTGAGCACAAAGGTGATACATACAATTTTATTGAAAGCTATATTTGCTTTGCTTTATGTTATTAAATCATAAGAAATGAAGAGATTTTTTTTTACTTTTATTGAGGTATAGACCTAAAACCTTAAACATACTAATGTACCAATCCGCTTCTCGTTTTCATACAGTGTGCTAAAGTTTTTAGGTTTATACCTCAATGAAAGCAAAAATAATTATTTCGTAATTGAAGCCTGTGTTTTAGAGTAAAAATGAGATGCAAGATGAGATAGTAAACGAAATAATTTCATTATAATCTCCATTTCCATGTCATTCCTTTTTATCATCTCGCAAGTCAAAGGATATAAACTTTAGCTTTGTTCATGTACGTCTGCCAATCTTTCCATCCAACTTTTCCACATTTGTGACCTCAATTGCTTTCAACTTTGTATGTGAGTAGTTTTGGGTAAGAACTTGGGGTCACAAGTTCAAAGGTCAAGGACACAAGGTCAAATATGTTTTGAATTTGAGGCCTCTCTACATGGAATATTTTGATCAATAGATTTTAAACTGTACGTGTTGGACAAGGACTTCTTTTGATTGTAAGGTCACCATGTCAAGGGACATAAAATCAGATACTGTTGATAAGTTTGGCGTTTCTCTTCGAGTCCAGTTTTTTTATAAATCACTGTCAGGATTTGCTGAGGATAACCTTTTATTGGACGACAAGACGAAAATCCTATCAATATTGAGGTCTCATGTCAAAGATTGGTGTCAAATGTCATAGAGGTAAAGTTAGAGTTCAAGATGTCAAATGATATCAAAATCGTGCTACCTCGCCTCAATCACATTTTTCTTCCAATCTCTCTCTTACTTTGAGTGTGAGCCGGGGGACCCTATAGAGGACACAGTTTCAAAAGGCAAGGTCACAATTTGTTATAAACTCATAGTAACTCTGTAGCTTACATTTTAACCTTACTGGATTACATTTCTTTTGAAGCATTTGGCTAACTTAAGGTCACAACTTTGGATGTGAGTAGCCCTTGATAAGATAAGGGACCCAAAATGATTTTCGGTAAATTAGATTAAAAGGACACAAAGTCAAAATTTGGTTTCATGATCTTCAAGCTTTTGACCTTTCCATATAATATAGACTGTTAATTTATTGAAAAGTCAATTAAGCGGGGATACCCCGCTTTTTTGCGAACTTCCAAGTTATAAGATATGATAAAATGATAGACTATAAGACCAGGGCTCCATGGCTCGAACTCCAGCTCCTCAGGTCTTTCTGGTGAATCTCTAGCACAAGTCACAGTCTCTATATATGACATCAGAAGTTGAACATGACACCCAGTTAGTAGATCGCTGGCACGCCAATCTCAACTTTGACATGGAAGTTCGTATTAAAAAAATCATAAAACAAAAGACAGCTTGTTGTTGTCGTTATCAAGTTTGTAGCTACAAATTACACGATTAATTTAACTAATACTATGTTTTCTTTCATACTCAGTTATTAATTTTCAAATCACAAACTCTTTGATACGTAGTCTGCAACTTCTTTTAATTTAGACCAGTCTAAACATTTTTGGTTTGAGAATGGTTTGAGTCGCTAAGCTAACAAAAATGCTTGATGATTGATAGAACATGAAAGAATCAAAATCATAGCAACTTGAATTAATTCAAATATCGAAACTTAACCCTTTCCTGTTTTCCAAAATTTTAGACCTGTGCAAATTCAAAGGTTTTGCAGACAAAAACTTGAGTGGCTTTAATTTGAAAAATAATCAGTCAGTAGGGTAGAAAATATTGTGAAAAAAGAAGAAATTGCTTGTAACAAGCAATTTCTTCTTTTCCCTCAATGTTTTCTCAAGTATAAAGTCACAGGGACGTAAAAGTCAGTGATTGTACAGGAAAGGGTTAATTCTGTATCTAATTCACACGGGCCGAAGAGAGATGAGTGTAACGTCGGGTGTCGACTAAATTCTAGCTTTTTTTTCCAGGCTGTCGGTAAGTATGGGTTTGAAAGTAAGTAAGATAGATTTATCATGCAAGTACGTTTCATTCCTTGAAATTACCTCCCTTACGTCTCACAAACTGACATACTGATCAGATAACAGATAGAGAAAAGAAACTTTTTAACATAAATATAAATATCAGTGAGACTGGGAGCGAGTCTAACCAAATCCTAGTAAATAAAACTTAACCCGTTACTAGACGATTTTTTAAGACTGATCCAAAATTGAAAGGAATTGCAGACGACAATTTTAAAATTTATGTATTTTTTTTCAAGTTCTGGGTAGAAAACATTGTGCAAAAAGAATAAATTGCTTGTTACAAGCAATTTCTACATGTTAAAAAACGTTTTCTCAATTGATTATCTTATAAGATGTTCCAAAAGCGACATTGTGAAGGAGTTTGTTAAAATAGATGTAGTTAAGAGGCTTTTGTCGACAATGAGTTCATTTGTTCCTTAATTTTCTTATTCTACTAGTATACATGTACCCGACACCGCTAATGGATTCATGATTTATCATAAACATTATGATATTGACCTCAAGTAAGTCGAAGATATAAGCCAAGATAGGGTGTGGCGATTGGGATCTTGTATATAAAAGTACAGTAAACCTTGTAATAAGCGACCACTGAAGGCACAACCACTGAAGTGATTGCTTAAAATGAATGGTCGTTTAAAACACTTCATTGTGAAATATATGAAGGGTTGATTCGATTGCATAGAGAGATTATTACAGAATTCTCGCTTAATCCTCTGCTGTTGGTACTCATTTGAATCGTCTCGAAATTATTTCAGAATTTTAACTTAATCCTATGCTGTTTGGACTCATTTGAATCGTCTCAATGAGACGATTCTAGTGATTTCCAACAACATAGGATTTATAGGATTTTGTTTTGACAAATTATTGCACTTCTTAAGAGATTTTGCTTCCTAAACGAGGATTTAGATAATTGTCGCTCAATAGACATGGTCGCTCAGGCAAAGTTGACTGTATTGAAATTAGAGAAGGATCAACTTAGCCCTAGTAAGACTGGATACAACCAAGTCTCACACGATTCTAGGCTTTAACCCATTCCAACACAATAAAATTTTAGACTGGTCCAAATTGAAAGAAGCTGCAGACTACAATTTCAAGTTGATGGAATTTTATATTTTCTTTCGTCTTTTGGGATAGAAAACATTGTGGACAATGAAGAAATTGCTTGTAACAAGCAATTTCTTCATTGTCCACAATGTTTTCCAAAGCGTTTTTTTTCTTTTTGGGCGTAAAAAAGAGGGATTGAATTGGAATGGGTCAAAGGTCCACTAGAATAGTAATGTGGAAACATGGTGAGAAAAAAAAGAAGATGACTGTAGCAAATAATTTCTCCATTTCTCAAAATATTTTTATCGTAAATTACACTTATTTCAAAATATCACCCTTTGTTTAGGGATAGATTTGTACTTGTCTCTATCTACCAAACGGGAGAGGAATTTATTTCGTTTGATATTGGAAAATATTGAATGGATAACATGCTGTATGTATTGTGAACGTTCTTTTGCAAATGAAACATACTTAAGCTATTCATTTTAGACTGGTCAAAATTTAAGAAGCTGCAGACAACAATTAGAAGTTGATGGCAGTTTTTAATTCATCTTCTTAGATAGAAAACGTTCATATAAGCATTTTTTTCATTTTTCACAATAATTTCAAAAGCTTTTTTTCTTGTGGGGCATAAAGAGGATGGATTGTGTGGGACAGGGTTAAGCTAACTCCTATCTTACATTTTACCAGCATTTTGAATTACAGTATGAAACTCCAATTTTTATCACTTAAAATCATTCATGTTTTGTTTGGTAAAAGATTAAACGAAAATTGTCAATTTACATGAACCTATTACCAATTTCGCAATGGTCCAAATTGAAAATAAAATGGAGAAAATTTGGAGTTGATGATTGTTTTCAAAAAGGATGTCTATCGAGGTAGAAGACATTATGTGAAATTAAAGAAATTACTTGTAACAAGCAATATCTTAAATCTTCAACAATGTCTTCCAAATGTTTTGTTGGTATGTTTTATTTTCGGAGGGGGGGGGGGAGAAGGAAAAATTTGTATTATGTGGGAATTGGTGTAACACTGCAGGTTCTTGTCATTCCATTCTAGCGTGGGGTACAAAGGAACAGAATTTCCAAAGAGATTGTTTTATTTTGTTTTGCGGTATCAGGACGATCTTGTGGTAAAATTTCGCGCGATTAAAAGTTAGATAAAACAGTTAGTCAATCGTGTATAGCCTGTAATACGGTCATTATGGTTTAGATGAACAGTGATAGCATGGCTTCCTTTGTTTGAAATGTGCTGTGGCTTTTTGTCGCAAGTTTTTAACTCTTATCATATAAACTGACACATCCTGATGAGGGGGGCTTCTTATAATCAGACGGTCTTTTTGGACAGAATCAGTTTGTTGAATAATGAGAGAGAGAGGGAGAGAGAAATGGAGAGAGAGAGAGAAAGAGGGAGAGGGAGAGAGAGAGGGGAGAGAGGGAGGGAGATAGAGAAAGAGAGAAAGAGAGAGACAGATGGGAGAGAGAAAGGAGAGAGAGAGAGGGGGGCAGAGGAGTCATAGAAGGGAGAGAGAGACGAGAGAAGGAGAGAGAGGAAGAGACGGAAGAAAGGAGAGATTAGGAGGGATGGAGAGACTTGTGTATTAAAAATCCTTATGAAATGCTTTAATTGTGCAAGTTGGATTTAACTTATTTCATCTTCCATTAAATATGAATGTTTTGCCCCCCGAGAAATTCACTACGGCATCTGCCATGTTAGAGCTACCCAATATCTGATGACAGAGTGATCAGTGCATTGGGTCAATTGAACAACTTCTCCATAAAATCTCCATGAAGACAAAACAAGCTTTATATTTTTGTTTTCAGAAACACTTCAAGTTGTAACGTTACTGGTGTATTTTTGTATGTCTAAACTTCTTACAGATATTGGGACAGTTGAGCTTACATTCCAGACATTACTTCGCCAATAATATCTGTTCTTTTAAAACTTAAAATAATATCATAGAAATAATCAAGAGTCATGATATACGAATCGGCGATATCTATCAAAAGATCGACAAATCGAATAATTCAGGAAGTGAAATTTGAACTTTGACGTATAATAAACATCTTGTCTATTTGGCAGCTTGAACCTGGCTTCAACAGTTTATTCAAGCTGTAGTTACGACGTTTAGTACACCAACGAACGACTTGCCTTTAACGTTTGTTTTCCTAACCATATATTACAAAATTTATGCAAATTACTTCCACCGTTCATTTATTCATTTCAGTTCGTCATTTTTTCACGTGACGGGTCACATATTTTAGGCACAAACCAGGTTCAATCATTCGATTTGAAAAGTCACTGTTGGATCAAATTGCAAGACTATCATCTTTCAAAAGTTCATGTTATGATATAATGATAGTCCATCTGCAGTTATCTGGGGTGAAATGAATCATGGTTAGCTCGCCCGGGACGAAAGTTGTCATACCTTCGCGTGTCGGCGGTAGAGTCGGTGTCGTCGTCCGCACTTGGTTAACGTTTTTGTTGGTTTGTTTTTATTTTTATCTCTGTCAATATTTATCCTAGAGGGTTCTTATTTTATAGAAAAACTCACCAGGGATTAGGCTCCGTTTTGAAACAAACCGTGACTCCTTGACATAGTGACCATGACCCAGTTTCAAAAAGGTGAACTAAAAACGATAAGCAAAACTTTGGCCTTTTGGATTCACAGTGCATTCATAATTTGACATATCTATCTAAGGATAGGCTTTCATTTACAACTAAGTACCTTGATTCCATGACTCTGTGACATTGACCCTTATCTTACCTTTCAAAAAATTTTAACCAAAACGTTAACCAAAACCTTAGACCAAAACTTTAACCTGGATTATTTAAGGTTTTTGAGACGAATTTCGAGTAATCAAGGTGGAACTCATTGTGTACGGGTTGGCGCATTAGTTTGTTTTTAATGGTTTAATCAGGAAACGGATTAACCCATTTCAACACAAAACAACTACGGACTAGTCAAAATTCAAAGAAGTTGCAGACGACACAATCTTGATGATAGAACTTAAAAAAAATCTGTCTTTAGCGTAGAATTTTTTTTAATTATTATTATTATCATTATTATTATTATTATTATTATTTTTTTTTTTGATAAGGAAGAAATTGCTCGTAATAAGCGATTTCTTCATTTTCCACAATGATTTCCAGAGTTTTTCTTTTCTATTATTGTGGGAGGTTGGGGTTGTAAAATTTCGAGGAAAAGAATTAAGAATTTGTGTTTTCAATTTAATGACATTATCCGCTATTTGACCAATTGCTGCCGTCTATCACTAAATAAATTAACCAATCAAATCATTGATTAAGATCGGAAGTGAAAGTTGAACTGCGTCATTTTCTAAATTCGTGTGAAACCTTTTAATTGGATTGGCGACTTAAATGTCGTCACTTCAGCCTAAATATTTTGTAGTTACGATGTTTTTGTCGCCAATCAACCAGTTAATTTTGTATTTGCATGTTACTGTCAATATTTTTTGTAAAATAACGCCGTTTAACCCATTCCAACACAATGACGCTTTTAGACGCCCCAAAAAGAAAAGCTCTGGAAAACATTGTGGAAAATGAAGAAATTGCTTGTTACAATCAATCATTTCATTATCCACTATGTTTTCTACCCGAAAGGATAAAAAATCAAAATCTAATATGTTAGAAATTGTCATCTGCAACTCCTTTCAATTTGGACCAGGCTAAAATTTTGCCGTCTGGTAATAGTCTAATATCAAAGTTGAGCTCCTTGTAGGAGTCGTTTGGTGTTGGTAGCTTAGCCAGTCGGCGGGGCCAGAGATCCGCCATTTAAGAAATACATGGATCTTGTATTGCTAAGATCCATTGATTTCCAACTTCCATTTAATATGAAACAACATGTACCTATTCTTCATATAGTTTAGCCGCCGTCATAGCGCAGTTGGAAGCGCGTCAGACTCTTAATTTTCAATCATGGGATATCATAGGTTCGATCGCCGGGGCGACACAAATCCTTTCCGACATTTTTTCTCGCCAATGGGTGGATAATCGTAAACCTATTTTGGATAGCAGCTGGAGGCTAGGAAATGATGTAGTGGTAGTACTGGTGTGAAAAATACCAGGAATCGTTTGTTAGGTGTTCCAGCCGTCGCGAAATACTGAATGACTGAAATACTGAATGACTGAAATACTGTTTAAAGTGGCGTTAAACCCCATTCAATCAATTAAACAATCGTCATGTAGTTAATGATCCCATTTGAAAGGGAAACGCTTAAAAGTGTGACTTTAACCATTTGGTCGATAGCGGCTGTCAATCAATGAATCAGTCGACCAATCAAAACGTTTAGACCGGAAGTGAACTTTATACGCCTACTTTGGTCGACAATATTGTGAATTATTTATTTTGGTTAGGAACATTCACCGTCGTAACTACAGGTTGTTAAAACGTTGAGGACGTCACCCAACGATTTTACTTTTTTTTGCACAAGACTGGCCATAAATTTTGCAAAATAACGACGTTTAATTACGAGAATTTCTTGTAGCAGTCAGTGGACGCTGCTAGCGGAGTCATTGGGCTGAGCGAGCGATCTGTCAATTTCCAAATTCCTGCATTTTCTCATGATCAAGAAATAATGGTAAGGAAAACATGTGAGAAATGAAAAATTGCTTTTCACTAATAATTTCTCCTTTTATCCCAAGAATTTCTTCCCTTTATTGCAGTTGGTTTTCTATTTAATTGCACCTTAAAGTATAATTTCTTTCAATTTGGAGCAGCCTGAAATCTTGTCGTCTGGTTAGAGACGTACTATCTTATTAACAATTTCTTCATTTTTGTTTTAAAAAAAATTGCGATGGACTTTATTCGATTTCACATATATTTACCGATTCCAACAAAAAAAGAATTTTAGACTTGTCTGAATTGAATGGAGATGTAGACGACAATTTTAGGTTGATGGAATTCTAAAATTCTCTGTCTTTTGGGGTAGAAAACACTGTGGAATTTAAAGAAACTGCTTGGAACAACTAATTTCTCAACAATATTCCCCAAAGGTTTTCTCTTGAGGGACGTGAAGAAGAGGGATCGTGTGGGAATAGGTTAATCTGAAGACTTTAAATGATCGGTAGCGAGGCCGAATTCATGACAAACCATGTTCGATTAGACATTAAGAATCAGCAACAAACGGACGAGCTGTATCCAGTTCTATTTAAATGGTATAACCAGGTTGTGCCTGATATTTACTATTGCGCTAGAAATTGTATCCGGAACAACTTTTAGGTATAACAGCTAACAAAATGTAAAATATTTGCTGTTGAAAGCGACGAAGAATCAATTTAGAGATGTAGGAAAGTCCTCTTGTTTTAACCCATTCCAACTTGACAAAATTTTAGACTTGTTCAAATTGACGGAAAATGCAGACAACAGCTTTATGTTAATGAAATTCTAAAATTCTTCGTCTTTTGGAGTAGAAAACATTATTGACATTGAAGAAATTGCTTGAAACAAGCAATTTCTTCTTTGTTCTCAATGTTTTCCAGAGTTTTTTTCTTGAAGGGCATAAAAAGGAGGGATTGTGTTGAAATGGGTTAAACCATAATATTTACCATTTAGTGTAAGTTGTAGTAAATCGGCTACTGATCAATCGCGGATGTCAATCAAAGACTCAATCCACAAATCAAATGATTCATTTAGCCCGGAAGTGAATTTTGAACTCCGAGCGCGGGGCTAGCGATCCGTCAACTACACGGTTGGATTGTAACTTGAGTTGTTCTAACTAGACGATCCTTAGAGCAACCAAGTCGTCCTAGGGTTGACTTTTCCACGAGAGAACGCAAATCATCTTCTTCTGTAAGTAGAACGTCCGTTGCCCTTTTCAGTCTAAAAACCAACTTTTACTACTATTTATATAATTACAAATGCAGATTGTTTTTTACAAAAAAGTCTTAACCCATCCACACCACACTCAAGAAAAAAAGCTTTGGAAAATATTATGGAAAATGAAGAAATTACTTGTTACAAGCAATTTCTTCATTTCCACCCTATTTTCTACCCAGATGGTTGAAAAAAATCCCCAAAATCATAAACTTTAAATTGTCATCTACAACTTCTTTCAAGTTAGGCTAGTTTAAAATTCTGCCGTCAGTTAATGGGTTAAGAGTCAATAGACACTGTCGACCATGTTCTGATCAGCTAGCGAAATAAAAGTGGAAATTCTGTAAACTGGTATAATCGAATAAAAACAAGCGAAGTTCTACAACCTAACGGTATACGAAAATATCTCATCGTTGATTCATCTTTGTCAGTAAATCACCCCATGGGACCCAATTATTTCTCAACACAAAAGGTACCCCATAAAGGCACGCAAACAGGTCAGACAGGGATTAATTTTGTAACAGTAAAAAAGATTAATTGATCGTACAACTTCATATTACTTAAATCTCCACGTCTTTGACCTATCTTTCATTCAAAAGACCCACTCGTAAATAAGATGGAGAAACCCCGCGCTGTGCACGTAAATGAGATTGCAAAAGCTTGTGTACTTCTCCCCTTCGAGTTGATCATTGACCTAAAGAGAGCTCTCCTTTCTTGTGCTATCTTACTTTTCTGTGATATTTGGTAAACGCAATCTAACAACAAAGAATTTTGTCATTGCTTTTTAGCAAAGCTATAATCAACTGGAGAAATCTTGTTTGTCCATTCAGACTTCATCATGCATTTTTACCCGCCGAAGAAAAAAAAGCTGTGAAAAAACATTGTTGGAAAAGTAGTAATTGCTTGTGACAAGCATTTTCTTCTTTTCTAATAATGGTGATTTTAACCATTTTGAGCACTTATTTTTTTCAATTTAAGCACACTTTGAGTTCTCTCATGTAATTTCTTTTCATTTTGGGCCAATAAAAATTGTGTCGTCTGATAATGGATTTACCAATTACCACATGGCTAACCTTTGGGTTTGTCATAGTTGAAAGATATTGCAGACAGGAATTTCAAGTCGGTGAAATTTACAAAAAATAAATTTGCCTTCTATGGTAGGAAACATTGTAGACATTGAAGAAATTGCTTGTTACAAGCAATTTATTCAATGCCTGCACTGTTTTCAAAAGCTTTTTTTCACGAGGGGCGTAAAAATGCGGGGTTGTGGAAATGGGATAATATGGGGGAAACTGTAATTGACCGAGACTTCGTAACTCAACTTGAATAAGTTGTTGTTATGAGATTTTGATCGCCAACTGACGACACGAGTTTTCTCTGCCTTCAAATGAAACGACATGTTCACTTTAACCCATTCCCACACAACAAAATTTTAGACTGGTCCAAATTGATAGAAGCTGCAGACGACAATTTAAAGTTGATGGAATTTCGAATTTCTTTGTCTTTTTGAATAGAAAACATTGCGGATAATGAAGAAATTGCTTGACACAAGCAATTTCTTCATTTTCCACAATGTTTTCCAAAGTATTTTTCTTGAGGGGCGTAAAAAGGAGGGCTTGAGTTGGAATGGGTTAAAAAAAGTAAACCTGGTGTTTCATTTGAAGGCAGAGAAAAAACCGTAACGACAATAAAAAATAAAAAAAAAAAAAAACTGGTGCCAGAGTCTTTAAACCATTACCACAAAATGAGGATTTTTGCGCACTTAAGGTATATGATCATGGAAAAGTTTTGTGGGAAAATGAGTAATTGCTTGTAATAGTAAATTTCCCCTTTTCTCACAATGTTCTCTATCCTATTTCGCACTTGTTTTCTAACTTTAGCGCATTTTAAAATGTCGTCCGCAACTTTTTTCAATTTCGACCAGACTAAACTTTTGTCGTATGGTAATAGGTTAAACCGCTTCATCAGCACGAAAAGAAATGGTGAATTAGCATGAAAGCAACGGTACAACTCAAGCGCAAGACACACAGTATACCCCATTGACAAATTTTTGCACATTTGCATGAGTCAATAATAAATTGTGCAGACTTAATGTTTCCTTTTTTGTGAGTTTTAACAATTTAACTCAGTCTAATAGCGTGTGGGGCAACATTTAATTACCGCGTGTTCCCATTAAAATATTTTGTTACGGAAAGATAAATGGATTATGAGAATTGCAGCGTTCGGGGGGTATGACTACTTTACTGTAATAATAGAAACACACATTTTCGGTTCAGACAGTGCTTTCATCCCATTACCAGACGACAAAGTTCAGGCTGGGCCAAATTAAGCCTTTCCTGTACAAACCCGGGATTTTACGCTACTCGGATTTTATACTTGAGAAAATATTAAGGAAAAGAAGAAATTGCTCGGAACAAGCCATTTCTCCTTCTCCAGCAATATTTTTTACCACGATATTCATTGTCGTCTGCAACCTCTTTCAATACAACGGGAAAGGGTTAAAGAAAAAGGTCCCGGACAACTTTTTTCAGTTGAAGGAATTTTGATAAACTTTGCCTTATGGGATAGAAAATATGGTGGTTAATAAAGAAATTGCATGTGACAAGCAATTTCTTCTTTTTGTCACAATGTTTTCAAAAACTATTTTCTTAACGGTCGTTATGTGAGGAAATGGGTTAAAGTTGGTATCTCAATCCTAAAACTCTGGTTAATACGCGGCAATTGGGCAATTTGTAGCGCGTCTGGCTCTCAAACATGGGTCCTAGGGTTCGATCCCCGGTCGAGGCAAATATCCCTTCCGACATTTGTCGCGAGCCAATGGTTTGATAATCGTAAACCTTAGTTGGATGTGCAGCAGGAGGCTCGGAAAGGATGCAGTGGTGGTACTAGTGTGCGAAATACCAGGAATCAGTGATTAGGTGCTCAAGTGGCCGTGATTTGACTAACGTACTGTAAAAAGTGGCGTCAAACCCCATTCAAACGAACTCTGATAATCATGTTTGTATAACTTTCAAAGATTGTGGTTGTATTTATAATTCATTCGAGGACTAAATTCTTCAAACGAAGATACAACAAGTAGTTGTACTTGTTTTTAAAGAAGTCATTCTTAACATGGTTTCCTTTAGATATCTGCTCCCCTTTGAATACTTTCGAAACTACATAATTATGGTGAAACTTCAATGGAATGACTCCTAAAATCAATTGTACCCTACAGCGGTCCCAAATAAAAATCTCAGTGGCTATTTTGCTCGCAATGTTTGTATAAGTAGATGATAGATAGTAACCTAAGTCTATATGGGTATAGTGGTAGATCACTGCTGTACTTTGCGCTAGTGCTGGAATGCTTTTCAAGTAGAACTATTTTATTAGGAGACGGGACTTATCACGGCTGTTGCATTCATACCTGCAGAATGTCGACAGTGGATTATTTCAATCAAGCATAGTCGAAGGTTTTGGTGTTAATGATATCACTTTTTGGGATGAAATTAAATTCCAATGGACATTCAACAATCCAGACTACATAATATGCCCCAGCGAAACCTTTGGCAGTTGCCAAATTTGGCCCCTTTCACTCTATTTTTAACCCTTTTCATGCTGAATAAAATCCTCTCTTTACAACTGCGTTAAAAGCAAAGGACTTAAAGCACCGGAAGACTACAACTTCGGCTGAAAGGGACAGACAGGAGTGGTAGAGTATGACCATACTGCAGGTATGTGCAATCTGATCTTTGTCTTTGTTTTCTGTCAGAAGAGGAATATTCCGGGTTCAGCATGACGATGGTAAATTTGTCCAAATTCGACAGAAATGTTATCGTTTGTATACAAAATTAGTATTTTTAAGCTTTGTAAAGAAAGACAATGTTTGATTATCGGCATAAGGTAATGCTACATGCATAAATGATATCAAAAGCTGGAGCATTTTACCATAATTTATAATTGTTTGCATTGAGGTGGCCTACGTCGCACAGTGGTGAATAATAGAGGGATTAGCATGGTTTTCTAGCGTAACTAAGGAATGCTGATGAACCCTCTGCTTTGGCATGTTTTTAAGTTGTACTAATGGCCACTTTCCAATTTGTAATTCTAGTATTAGCAGTGCACTGTCATTTGAAAGTACCCAAGAGCCCACGTATGATAACCAAGTTTGAAAGCTTATTTTTACAAAAGCATATCTACCTTCGTCTAAATACAAACAAACAATTGTTGAAGTGCATTTAATCATAGAAATATAGCTCGTGTGTTTAATTGCAATTAGAGGTTACCAGACGGCACAGTAGATTTTAAAGATGACAACTTTCAGTATGAAATTAGTTTGAATCGTGTAATCTTAAAGTACTGATTATTTAAATTAATTCCACACTTTTGGATGCCACATCAAAGAGAATCGTTCTAAAACATTGTGGAGAATGAAGAAATCGCTTGTTACAAGCTATTTCTTCATTAATCTCCTTTTTTACAAGATTTTTAAATTCCATCAACTAAAGCTTGTCGTCTGCAACTTCTTTTGATTTGTATCGGTCTAAAATGTTGTCCTCTGGTAATAGGTTTAAAAAGATAAAAAAAATCAATTATTTGATCGAAAACCCTTGACCAAATGCAGCCCAACGTACATGCGATACACATCGGATTTGATAAGTTGATGTAGTATAAGAAACTTTAAATGAAAATTGCTAACAGAAACTATTCATAAAACAAAACTATAGAGGCAAGAAAACTGTAAGTGTATCATCCTCGCACAATTCGTATCCTTTCAAAAATTGTTACTTGCAGTTTCGCTGAATAGAAAACAACTAAGCATGATCCATTTTCCCAGATGTTACAAGTTGGGAACAAGTTCGAGCACGATAATTAGTCTTCGTCCAAACTTCACATCAGACGTCACTTCTATCATCCCTTATTTTTTAACAGAAACATTATCAACAAGAAATCCCATATCGCATTTAAATGGTGTTATTCTGCCAATTCCAGTTTGGACAGTAGTATGAAACTAAAAATAGAATGGTTGTTGGCGGCCTAAACGTCTCAACTACAGATTGACTTAGCTGTAGTTACTAAGTTTAATTTTGCTTCACATGCTTCTCCAATTTGAAAGAAGTTGCTGACGACAATTTTAAGTTGATGGAATTATCAGATTCTTGATCTTGTAGGGTAGAAAACATTGTGATCAATCTTGTATTTGGTTTGAGTTGCGGAGAAATATGTGTAAATTTCACCTATTATATTTTTCAAATAAATTCGGTGAAAAAAATTCTACAGGTATTTTACTTCTGTACCATTCTGATTACGTCTATTCGCATTAAGACGTCTGTTTACTTAAGCTATCAAAGCTGACGCTTTGCTATCTAAAAATTCAATTAGTTAAATAACACTTGAATTAATTTTCCTTTTACAGAATTTTGTTTAAAACTGCACGTGATAAATTCGATAGATAGTCTAAAATGTAGCTATGATTTTGTTTGTAAATCATTTCACGCATTTAAGTTTATCTTTCTATGTCTAGATCGATTAATTGTCATAAAACTAAAATGTAGCACGTAATAAATCTTTTATAAGACCTTAAAAATCTTTGCGGGTGAGATATGAATGAGCGATGCCACGAGAAAATGTACGCAAACTCTATCCTTTCGGTGCTAAAGATATATCAGGTCACTGAATCATTTGTGATACAAAGGCAGAAGTTCATTAATGAAGTTTGTCCTAATGCAATGCTTTTGAAATATCATCCATTCACACACATTTAGGTGATATCCCAATCAAACAATCAATCGACCAATGAAATCATTCATTCAGACCGGAGGTGAATTCCAATATTGACCGACATTTATATCATTTGTGTTGTTTGCCGGATTCGAACGTCGTAAGTATAACTGATTGAAGATGTAGTTACGACGATTTTGTCGCCAACCAGCCCATTTATCTTTTGTTGCATGTTATTGGTCATTGATTTTGCAAAGCAACGCCGTTTGAAATCGAAAAGAAACTTCATGTCGGAGCTTAGTTGGCGTGGCCAGCGATCCGTCAATGTTACCGACGACAACCCTTTCAATACATCCAAGTGGCAATAGCCATGTTGGGTGTTTGAAATATTAACTAACCATATATCTAATATTGCAGGTTAAAGGAAAATTAATGACAGGGCCAATTTTAAGATCACAATTCAAAATTTAGAAATGATAAAGGATTTCAATGAAATAAATTAATTTCTATGCTTTCTACGACTTTTTGTTCCCGAGGTCTTAAGACTATCAATTGTCTTGGAACACACAATACTGGTAGTATTTATATAGGATTCCTAGTCATGGTGACCCGGGCTCGATCCCCTGCCGCGGCGAATACCCTTTCCGATGTTTGTCTCCCATGGGTGGATAATGATAAACCTAAGTGTGATAAGTAGCTGGAGGGTCAGAAAGGATGTAAAACTAGTGTGAGAAATACCAGGAATTCATAGTTAGGTGCTCAAGCCACCGCGATATGACTGAATTTCTGTTAAAAATTGCGTCAAACCTCATTCAATCAATCATTATTCGTCGGAAAAAGATGATGTGGCCGAATCAATTTTCCGAAAACAAACCTAGTGGAAATTGACGAATCGCTGGCACCGCCCAGTGAGGTCCGAAAGGAGGTTTTGACTAAGGTATTAAATGCTCATTTTGCAAAATTTATGGCCAGTAACATGAAGTAAAAAAATAAAAAGGTTGGTTGGCGACCTAAACATCGTAACTACAGCATGATTAAGACGCTTCAGACGCCAAACCAACAGAAACGCTGTACATTAATGTCGGCCAATGTCTGAGTTCAAAGATCACTTCCTGTTTGAATGGACGATTCCATTAGTTGTTTATTTTAATTGACAGACACGATTCGTCTAAAAAAGATATTGATACATACGCAAAAAGTATGGTTTGTTTGAGTAATTCGTACTGTCTTATCAAAGAGGTAAGAATCATAAAGGATAGATCAGCAGTCGATAGCTTTTCCGTGTCTTGGATAAACTATTTATTGTCGTGTCTTAGATAAACTATTTATTGTCGTGTCTTGGATAAACAATTTATTGTCGTGTCTTGGATAAACTATTTATTGTCGTGTCTTGGATAAACTATTTATTGTCGTGTCTTGGATAAACTATTTATTGTCGTGTCTTGGATAAACTATTTATTGTCGTGTCTTGGATAAACTATTTATTGTCGTGTCTTGGATAAACTATTTATTGTCGTGTCTTGGATAAATTCTCTATTACCTATTTTATGAATTGGTTTGTTAGTGTTATACGGACACTTAACAATAAGAAAGGTGTTGGGTAACAATCGTAAGCTGTGTTTCTTCATACTTTGTCTTTCCACACAACCCATTGTTTTGATATGCAAGGTTTTGTGAATACGTTTCGGAAAATTAGAAAAAAAAGATGCACGTAGCATTCTTTTATATATTTTCTCACAACGTTTGCTTCCATATCTGATTCTTACTTTTGAAGTTACAAAAGCTTTAAAAAATGTCGTCTGCAGTCTCTGTCAAATTGGGTCGACTAGATTAGCCCATTCCTACACAACATCTCTTTTTGACGCCTCCTAACAACAAAAGTTTGGAAATTATTATGGATAGTGAAGAAAATGCTTGTGATAAGCGATTTCTTCATCATCCACAATAGATTAAACCTCAAAAGGCAGAAAAATGATTACATTAACAAGAAATAATCGTCTACAGCTTCTTTGAATTTGGACCAGTCTAAAATTATATCGCTTGCTAATGGGTAATCGCGTATTCATACAGTGTGATTAGTTTTTTCGGTTCATACCACCATGAAAACAAAAAATATTCTCTACATTTCTTAAAGAAATACCTTAATTTCTTATGATTTAATGACATCAAGCAAGATAAAACAAATATTTTACTGTATTTTTCAAGTTTTGAGTAATATTTCATGGACCTGTTTTGTGCGCAAGCATACAAAATAGTTGCTTAAAATTTTGTTCGTGGAAGTATGAAAAAAAGTCAGCTAATCGATACGCTTGAATCTTGATACATGAAACTAATTTGTTTTTTTTTAAAAGAGCTTAAGGTGATATATTTTGTTTCATATAGGTATGAAAATAAAACACCTGATCAATGTTTTCATGAAGCAATGAAATATAATTTGTTTACATTTTTCATACACAAGTTAATAATACTATATTTTCTTTTGTTTATGATATATTTCATAAATATGTATATGCCAAATTGATAAAGATTTTCAAGTTTGTAAGATTTCATTTAATTGCGAAAAATACCATAACGATCATCAGCGCACCGTTCATGATAAACATGTAAAAATAGCTTGAATAAGCTGTAATTACGACGTTTGTTTGTTTGTTTGAATGGGTTTTTACGCCGCTTTCAACAATCTTTCAGTTATATCGCGGCGACTGGAGCACCTAACAATGGAATCCTGGTATTTCTCACACCAGTACTACCATTACATCCTTTCCTAGCCTCCAGCTTCTATCCCACATAGGTCTACGATTTTCGACCCATTGGTGAGAGACAAATAGTCGGAATGGATGAGTGCCGCCGTCGGGGATCGAACCCGGGACCTCTAGATTGACAGTCCGACGCGCTACCAACTGCGCTTTGACGGCGGCGTAATTACGACGCATAAGACGCCAAACCAACAAAAACGTTTCACATTAATGTCGTCAAATGTTGGTGCTCAAAGTTCACTTTCGGTCTAAAACAATGATTTGATAGTTTGTTTGACAACGGCGATCCGTAAGTTGACGGATCAGTTCCACTTAGATATCAAACGCCGTTATTTTGCAAGACTTATGTAATTAAAAAGAAATTAGCGCGTGCGTGACATTTCCAACCATTACACATGTGCGCCAAGCAAAGACTCAGATCAGTCTGTGCATCCGCACAGTCTGATCAGTGTCTTCACTCTGCGCTCTGTCGATAGATACTGACCCAAAGCTTCTTTAAATAATCAGCGAATATTCTAATTGTCCCAAATGGCTGTCCAGGGTGCTCTATGTGTGCAAGTCACGCACATGCGAAATAGTTGGAAATGTCACGCACAGGCTCAAATATAGTTGGTTGGCAACCTTAACCTCTTAACTACTGCTTGAATAGATAATCGGTCAATTAGTGGAGTTCAAAGTTCACTTCCGGTTTGAATGAATGGTTTGACCGGTCGATTAATCCTTTGATTGACAGTCGCGATCCGTCGATTGAAATTAAACCATACTTGTAATCCCTAACGAGAAAGGGTTCATCTCCAAAATACGAAGTGCAGGGACTGACACAAATCTATAACACTTTGGCGGAATACTTCAACTTTATTAACGCTGTATTTAACCCTTTTCTGTACAATCACTGGTTTTTACGTCCTTGTGATTTTACACTTGAGCAAACATTGTGGGAAAAGAAGATATTGCTTGTAACAAGCAATTTCTTCTTTTTCCTAAATATTTTCTACCCTACCGAATGGCTATTTTTCAAATTGAATCCACTATGAATTGTCATCTGCAAAACCTTTGAATTTGGACAGGTCTTAAAAAATTTAAAAAAGGAAAGGGTTAAGACATATTTCTCACCACCCGACAATATATTTTGTTCGAAAGATAAATTGCAAACAGTAAGTAGTTGATACTGTTTTTGGACAGTGTTTTTGAACAACAGCAACAACGACAAAATCCAATTAAACCATTTACTAATGCTGTATGAAATATATGTAGAATTTAACAAGAACTGAAAAGAGAGATTAAACCTTTTTTTATCAAATGATAATGGTATAAGACTAAAAATGTTATGCTCGTGTCATGACCTTATATTTCAAGTACGTTTTTCAAGTTTCAAATCGATTTTCGCAAATACATCAATACAGTGATTCATTAGATTTATTCCGGGTTTAAGATTGATATTTTAATCGTTTTATTTTCAGGTGTTTACCTTAAATCATTATTTATATATATCATTTATCACTGTTTATCATTCCCTTCTAAAATAGGACAGAAGTTGACAATTAAATTGATTGTATTTTACTTTGGTGTTTCATTGTCTGATTTATTATATCTACATGTACATTTTAATCCTTGTCATGCTGAACCCGGAATATTCCGGTTTTAGCAGGAAGTGTAGACCAAGATCAGCCTGCACATAAGTGCAGTCTGATCATGGTCTACACCTCCTGTTTGTAATTTTCCTGCCAGAGTTGTTTATGAAATGGATTTCTAAAAGAACAACAAGTTCTATCAGTGCTTTCAGCCCTTTGAATTTACAGCAATTTAGTAAAGTAATTTATACAGCATGACCAGGGTTAATAAACGAACGTAGTTTGTCAGTCACAAATCGACCGACCTATCAAATCATTCATTTAGACCAGTAATGATCTTTGAAATCCAACATATATGTTGATTGATTCATTGATTGGGGCTTAACGCCGCTTTTAACAGTATTTCAGTCATATCGCGGCGGCTGGAGCACCTAACAATAGACTCCTGGTATTTCTCACACCAGTACTACCGCTTCATCCTTTCCTAGCCTCCAGCTGATATCCCACTTAGGTTCACGATTATCCACCAATTGGTAATATAATAATGAAAATTTTTGTTGATTCGGTGACTTAAACATCGTAACTAAAGCTTATTCAAGCTGTAGTTACGACGTTTAGGTCGTTAACCAACTTTTTTACTTTTAAGTTACATATTACCGTGTATAAATTTTGCAAAATTGCAGTTACTGTCTACATCGAATATCTTGTAGGAGTCAGTGGGCGTGGCCAGCGACCCGTCAGTTATTGTAATTTGTCATCGCTGTTGAATTAATGTTAACTAAAAACTACTAATACTTGTCTTTGAGAACCGATTAGATTTACTTAAAACGCGGTCATATGACTTCGCCGGAAAACGCTGCAGTTTCAAGGCTGCAGTTATTCTAAAAAGAAAATTCCCAACTTTCTCATATACTAAGCCGAAATAGAACCGATGACTTTGTGATTTATGAATGTGAAATCATCAGTGACGTCATCTAATTATCAGTGAATTTTCAACGTCGTCACATACTCATTTTTCACAGGTAGGTCTGTATTTTCGCTTGTTCACGACGTTAAAGCAATCTTTCGCGTAATTCTCAATATAGGAAAATTACCTCGCGTTTATAAAGTGAAATCCGGTGCTAAAGGGTATAGAAAAACAAAAGTTTGGGATTAGAATGATTGTATGTTGTTTTTTTTTTTTTGTTTTTTTTAGAAAGATTAACCAATGTTTAAGAGGCCAGCGGAACATAAAACAATTAAGAAATAAATTGACGATTAGACAGGTGGAAACATGATTTGTTTAGAAAGAAGAATGTTCATCTATTCATTCTTATTCATAAATTGAAAAACAAAATTGCATACTTAACTATTACATGGTTTAGATTTGGGAAAACTCGTATAGTTCGAAAATAATTTGAAATTAATTTCAATTATGAGGGGGATGGGCAAGGTAGGGTAAGAGTTTTATCAAAAATTCTGAAGAACTCATTTCACAAATTTCGAAAGAACTTGAAAAATCTCTCTCAAATCATATCAATCTGGTACATTGTCTAGCTTTGAAATAACATAGGTGTATTTTGAATGTTTTGATATAAAAAGAAAACTGTTTAAATGATATCAGATTTAACGAAAATAAATCTAGACTTTAATAAGGAACACTATCTAAAATAGTGTCACACCAAATCATTTTCACCCGTTTTAACTGAAAATAGCGTATGCGAGTCAAAATCAGATAACTCAGACGTCGAAATATCTACGGAAAGGTACCTTAAAAATGTGATTACAAATCTAAGAAAAGCTTATCTATAATACATATGCTATAAAGAAAAAAAATCCCAAAGGGTACAAAAAATGTTCATGCGGTGCCTTATGGCAGGGAGATATTTTTTTTATATTAGATTCACACCGTATGAAATCGATTACAGTGTGCCCGGGTTTCAGTTCTTGTACATCAGTTAACCCATTCCCACTTGACAAAATTTTAGACCGGTCCAATTCAAGTTGAATTGGTTGACAATTTCAAGTTGATGGAATTTTAAATTTTTTCACCTTTTTGGATCGAAAACATTGTGGATAATGAAGAAATTACTTGATACAAGCAATTTCTTCATTTTCCACAATGTTTTCCAAAGCTGTTTTATCGAGGGGCGTAAAAAGGAGGGATTGAGTTGGAATGGGTTAAAACATAACAATTCTTTTCTTAAAACGTATAACTATCTAGGCATATAGCGCAAACGGTATCATATAAACATATACTTTGGGTCGCTTGTGTGACATTTCCAACCATTTCCATGTGCGTAATGCGCACACTTTAAGCAGCCTTTTCAACTACACAGCCGTCGGTGTGCGTGCAAAATGTCGTAACTACAGCTTTGATAAAGCTATAGTTACGACATTTTGCTCGCGCACCGAGGCAGTGTATCAGAATATTTCTTATTTGTCGTAAGGAGCTTTGAGTCAGTAGTTATCTACAGAGTGAATAGTGGAGGCTCTGATCGGACAGTGTAGATGTATAGGCTTATCTGAGTCTTTACCTGGCGCTCATGTAAATGGTTGAAAATGTCAGACACAGTCTCCTTTATAACCGTGAGGCAGTTTTCCTAGAAGCTAATTTGTGACTAAACATGCGTTGTGAAATTTTCATGGAGGTATGAAACAATTTTTTAGTCAATCATAATTCACCAAAAATTGGAATCAACTATTTTGACATTTGTACACGATCACAAATTGTTACTGATATTAAATTAAAACGATTTCCATTTTTTCTTTTTTTTTGTGGGATAAAGTTTAGAATTGGAAGGTTTGGCGTTTTTAGTAGCCATCGCTATTTATACTTTCTTGTTACTTTGGTTTGGTCCACTTGTCAGAAACTTGAACTGTTGGTTGAATTAAACAGCTGACGTAATTCCCGATCCACTTGAAGCAGGCACTTATCAATGACAATTTTATAGGATTAATTCTGTCTTTTCACAGCTATTTTGGTGAATCTTCAAAGGCTTTATCTCGCGTCGTATATTAACTCTGATTTTTCATGAAGCTAAAACACCTAGCCATGCTGATTTTCCAAAATCTTGCAGACACTTACAAAACTGATTCTTTAGAAAACACGAAATGGAAAGACCACAAAACATCTGGCTCTTCGTCGACATATACACATTTCTCCGAGGTAGAATGTTATATTGATAGACGTCAAAAACGTAAGGATACCCCCAAAATATTCTATATCGATGGTGTGGTTACACCCCTGTCCGTTTTTGCCTCATTAAATAAGGAGCAAAACGGGTCTACTTTCGCAATCTGTAGCTCCTCCCGAAAGTTTCGTTTGGCCTTAAATCTTAGTCCGTCTTAAAAAGCAGTCTTTGGTCTTGAACTACAGACCAGGAAAATGGTATCATTAGGGATAATTTTTCTTTGCAAATCTCCATTGAACACATCCACCCATGAAATTTTTTAGACTCGGAAGTGAAAGTCTTTTAGGGTACCACCTTCAAATATCAGTTTCTGCAAAGAAATGGTACCCAGATAAATTCTTTGAATCACATGCATGACATGAAGCAGTGATCTCTCACTCTGCAGAACTAAAATCAAGCAAATTGCTTTTGTTTAAACGTTAAATCAGTGTGACAAAAGGAGGATATCGAATATTCTTAATGGAACACTTTACGGTACAACCACCCGGAAGTAATTCCGGAATGGAGTTGACATGTCCTCCTGTAGCATCTCTCCCACTAATTGGTTGATAATCGGAAACCTAAGTGGTATGAGAAGTTGGAGGTTGGGAAAGGATGTAGTGGTAGTATTGATGTGAGAAATATCAGGAATCCATGGTTAGGTGCTCAAACCTCTGCGATATGACTGAAATACTATTGAAACCCCATTCAACCAATCAACCACCTGCAGCATCTCTAACAGCAACACAACGCCTCCTGGTAAATCTTAGAACATTTAAGAATAACAGCTGAGGAAGACGTCTATATTGTTCAACAAGGGCACCTTCAAGATCCCCTTACGTTGAGGTTGACTGACTTGCAGACCGACACGGCGGCCCAGCTCTTACCAGATAAGCTCGATCTGATTGAGGCCAGGGTCGAGTGAGGGACAAACTAAGACTTCAATTCCGGAATTACTCAGAAATATTATATGTGGTCTAGCGTTATCGTGCTGAAACGTGGGACAATGGCCGCATCTCTGCATAAAGGAGGGCAAAAGGGTTGCAAAATCTGATCTCGGTACTGTTTAGCTAATAAGTTGCCCTGAACAAAAACAAAGGGATAACGTCGTTTGGCACAAAAGCATCACTAAACCATAAGACTTCCACCGCCACATCTGTCAACGTCTCTTACACATGCTTGAGCACTAGATTCTCTAAGCCCACGGTACACGTGTATCCTACCATCAGCAAACCGCAATATGAATCGCAAAGAGTCACTAAAGATACTCTAGTTAAATTGCTTCTGATTGAACCGTACGTACCGTGTTGCACATGCGAACCTGCTGCGTCTATGATACGGTGACTTATCTGTCTATTATATGGACTTCGAGCTCAAAGACCATACAAATGCTCGCAAACTGTTCCGAAGAGTGAAACCCTACCACTAGACATCCCTCTACTTTTGTATGCTGCTGACGTAAATCTGTTTATGTCGCCGTAGTATTTAACGATCATGTGACGCCACTCTAACCGCTCCGGGCCTCGGCCGGTCAGCAACTGATCCGGTTTGGTGTACATGACTTCTCAATTCAATTATTGTTTGCCGTGAGGAATGTATTGCTCTAGCAACAGTGGTCACAGACTGACCAGCCAAAAGCCTCCCTAAGACGTTCCTCATTTACAAATTGTGGCATTTCTACAATAGTGTCAAGGCCGAAAATTCGGTTTGATTTTCTATTTGGCTTACACTTGGACGCTAAGTCAATGCAAATTCGTTAATAATGCCAACAAGGGACATGGTATGCGCATGCAATAGCTGTTTCACGTTTTTCACGATAACAGAAACAGCGTGCTTTTATAATCTTAATGTTGTATGCAGCCATGTGGTTCATCTTTGCTATGTAATACCGTAGATTGATTTTACACAAGAGAATAAACTATAGGAAACACCAGTTTAAGATGTACATACATGTATAGGGAAAATAGCTTGAATGAAAGAAACCAATAATAAAAATTTGCCCATGATTATCTCAATAAATGAATAAGTTTTCCATATAATGGAACTCATAAGTGATTCGAATTCAAACGATATCTTTCTACTGCAAAGAAACAACCGTTGAAAATGTAGTGACATTCGTCTCACATACTGATATTGGAGAGTTTGTAGTTTAATATTTCAGTCTTTAATCATCTTCCAATTTTATAACAGAAAATTGATTATAAATTTGGTCGAAATTTAATTATCATTTCAAGTCCGTTTTGCACTAATCAAGCACAGAGTTAAACGGGTCATTTTGAAACGGTTGCATTCGGTATGTGCTTTCAAAGTACAGAAATTTCACACAATACTACAACGCAGAAGCCGTTGGACATTACGTAGACCATAACACGAGACTTCAACTACTAAAAATTCATTTCAAGACAAGTAACATTAATTAATTAATCGATAGAATTTCCGTGGGTGGTAAGGATAAGTCGCTCCTTCAACATAAACCTTCACATAAAGCGTTTTTAAGCCTGTAAAAATTAATGTGTGGAAGGCCATACACACCGAGTCCCGTGTGGTCTAGTGGTTAGGATTCCTCCCTCTCACGGCGGCGGCCGGGGTTCGATTCCCCGCACGGGAAACTTTTGTTAAGTGGAAATAGATGACTTTTAGGTTTAGCCATATGAATGGAGGTTCAGTATCTTGAACATTTTTTTCGAATTATGAAACTCCATATTTTAAGAGTAAACTACCTTTCCAAATAAAATGCATTATTACAAACTGACAAAATTAAAACTGTTTTTATTCGTTAACCCGTTACCAGACGACAAAAAAATAGACTGGTCCATATCTAAAGAAATTTTTAGTTGATGAAAATTTCAAAATCTGTATTTGGCGATATTATTATTGTGGATCATATGGTAACCAACAATTTCTTTATTTTCCACTACGTTTTCGAAAGCCTATGGAGGAGCCTATCAATTATCAGAAATCAAAACATTGGAACACCAACGTCATTAAGTAACGTCATTAAGGCAGGTTTTCCTGGATAATGGATCATACGTTACCGTGGAAACTCCGTCGCTATGACCCCTTTTATTGGGTTCGTGAAAGTATGTCATAATTCTACTATCGAAATTATAGTAAACAAGTTTAATACTTTAATACGGGACAATGACTTTATGACATTCAAGTTAAGTCAAATCCACAGATAAACTTACTCTTTAGATAACCTTTAAATATAAACAATGTGGCTTTATAGGTCTTAAAGTGATAAAGCTGTATTACTTCATGTAATTGCAAGATAAACCTGATTATCAAATTCGGCTTGAATGGCCGAAATCTTCCACCTTTTTGCGTCCCAAATGGTACAGCTTATATTCTATATATCGCCTGTAACATTTTAGGTTCCACGAGGTTGATTACCTATATTACGTAGAACTTTATCTTCACTATTACTCGTATATATTCACAAAATTATAATTATTGTCAATTTTCTAAACATCTCATCCATCAGGGTGCATGCTTCAAATCAGTCTTCTATTGACCAATTACCACGCAATAATCCCTTTTTATGCTCACCAAGAAAAACAATTTGGAAAGCATTGTGAAAAATGAAGAAATTGCAAGAGAAGCAATTTCTTCATTTTTGACAATGTTTTCTACCCAGAAAGTTGAAAAAGTCTAGAATTTTAAAACGTTTTATTGCCGTCTGTCAATCCTTTTAGTTTGGACAAATCTAAAATTTTGCTCTCTGGTAATGGGTTAAACCATAAAGAATAGATCATTGATATTTGGTATGTAACATTTCCTTGTTAACCTCTACCAATTTTATTGACGTGACTCTCTGGTCATAGTTTGGCTCCGAGAAGGTTGGCCCCCATTTCAAAAAGAAAAAAAGAAGAAAATCTTTAGAATTCCTTTTCTCTGAAACCAGGAGACACAGAGTATTAATGTATGGTGTGGTGTTTCTGCCATTTTCTAATCCATGTGACATTCCTTGAGTCAAACGTGTTTTGATTGTTTTCAAATCGTATAGCGTCGTTTGGTTATTCAAGCTGTAGTTACGATATTTTGCGCGCTGTAGTTACGACATTTTGCACGCCCAACGAAGATATACTCTTCGATCACATATAAACCCTTTATGACCTTACCACAGTGAATATGGTACTCATGATAAGGAAGATAGTGCTTATGATAATCATTATGAGATAAATACTGAGACAAAAATAAAAAAAAAAACATTGAGAGTTCTGTAGGAGGACAATCTATCTTTTCTTTATAATTATTATATTGATGAACTATAATGTAGATATCAAAATAAAAACCAATTATATAAATCAACACTCACAAAAAATGAAAGTAAGGATTATTCGACTTATAAAGTACTTAAATAATTTTATCCATTGTCATATGTGACCCGGATTATTCCTGTTTTTGCATGATTTATAGACAAGATCAGCATGCACGTGTGTGAGGGCTGATCTTTGTCTACAACGCCTGTTCGTCATTTTCAAGCCAGAGATGTTCATGAAACAAATTTTCAAAAGAAGTATTAACCAGCTACTAATGCTTCCAGTGCGTTCAGCCCTTTGATTTCAAGGAAATTATGTACGGTTTTTTATTCAGCATATCAAGGGTTATCTATTCTACTTTTTTTCCAAGAGATAAAAGAAGGTCAATGTCCACTAAACTCAAATCCTTCAAATTTAAGCTGACATAACTAAGTAATCGTAAATTGGTTCTGAAGTTTGACTTATTTTCACACAACCCCGCAATTTTAAGCTTCAGTTACGAAGTTTAAGTCGCCAAACCAACAAAAATTCTTTGTCAAAGTTCATTTCAGGTATATTTGAACGAATTGATCGGTCAATCAATTCCGTGATTGGCTGTCGCGATCCGTCCATAAACCGATCGCAAATCAATCAAAAATAGACTGACGGATATTATCACCCTTTAGACCGGAAGTGAACTTTGGACTCCAATTTTGGCCGATATTTAAGTGACGTATTTTTGTTGGTGTTGAGAATTACTACAGCTTATTCAAATTGTAGTTACTACGTTTAGGTAGCCAACCAACCATTTCACTTATCACACTGAGAGAAAGAGACAGATGCAGACAGAAACAGAGACAAGAGAGGGACAGAGACAGAGAGACGCGGGTACTAGGATCGTGGTACACTTCTTTGAATTTGAGTATTTCACTGTGCCTGAGTTTTTTCCACTTGTATTGGAACCGAAATGTTCAAACCTCTAGCTTTTGGACTGGCGTTCTGGTGTTTTATCACTGCTCAGAGGTACCATCCAGATTTCTTGACAATTTGAGAGGAATTCATATAATTGATACTTAATTATTACATATCGTATTGTGGGAGATCAAAACCTCGTAAGTACATCTTATTTAAGGTGAAGTTTCGATGTATTCATGTCCAACAATTTTACTTGTGCGTGACATATCTAACCATTTGATGTATAAGTGACATAAAAAAACGTTTAACATGTAAGTGACATAACCAACCATTTTACATGTAAATGACATGTCTAACAACTTTACAAGTGCGTGACCTTATCAACCATTTTACTTGTACGTGACATATCCAACTATCTTATATGTGCGTGCCATATCCAATCATTTACTTGTGAATGACATGCCTAACCACTTTAAAAGTGCTTGACTTTGTAAAACGTGTTACATGTACGTGACATGTTCAACTATCTAATATGTGCGTGACATATCCAACCGTTTTACATGTGAATGACATGTCTAAACACTTTACAAATTCGTGACTTTACCAACCATTTTACATGTACGTGACATATCCAACTATCCTATATGTGCGTAACATATAAAACCATTTTACAAATGCGTACCATATCAAACAATTTAGTTGTGTATGACATGTCCAACCATTTTACATGTGCATTACATATCTAACCATTTTACATGTTCTTGACATGTCCAACCATTTAACAAAAGCGTTGGTTAGCCAACCATTTTACAGGTGCGTTGCATGTCTAACCATTTTACTTGTGCGTGAGATAACCTACAATTTTATATGTGCCTGACATTTTTTACCCACTTGTATGTGCGTGATATTGTCTAACATTTTACATGTGCGTGACATGTCTAACCATTGTACTTGTACGTGATATGTCAAACCATTTTACATGTGCGTGACATGTCTAACCATTTTAAATGTGTGTGACATGTCTAATCATTTTAAATGTTTAACCATTTTACATGTGCATGACACGTCTAATCATTTTACATGTGTGACATGTCAAACTATTTTACATGTCCTATCATTTTACATGAGAGTGAGATAACCAATCAATTAACATGTACATGAAATGTCTTACCGTTTTAAATGTGCGTGACATGTCCAACCATTTTACTTGTATGCAGCATTTTCAACCATTTTATATATGCTTGACATGTCCAACTATCATACGTGTGCATGAAATGTGTAGCCAGATAACGTGTGCATGACATGTCTTACCATTTACATGTGCGTGACATGACCAACCATTTAATATGTGCGTGACATAACTAACCTCTTTACTTGTGCATTAAGCACTGACATTAAGCATCCTGGACATCCAGTCTGTTCATTAAGAAAATTCGTAGATTGTCTAAAAATTCAAGAGGCATGGTGAAGACTCAGATTAGACTGGTCCAAACCTTTACTTAAGCGTACCTTTGCGATGGATGGAAATGTCGCGTCATTGTAGTTTAACCCATAACCAGACGACACGATTTTAGACTAGTCCAAATTAAAAAAAGTAAGACAACAATTTCAAATTCGTGAATTCTTTGTCTTTTCGGTTAATAACACATTAACATACAACCTCGCCTTTTGACGCCTCTCAAGAGAAGAGCTTCGAAAAAAATGGAGAAATAGTATGTTATAATCAATGTCTCTATTATCCATAATGTTTTCCAGAGATTTTTTCTCGAGGTGACAGGTCAAAAGCGGGATGTGTGGGAATGATGTAAACAGGCTTGTTGGAAGTTTCGACAGCAAAATGTACCCATTCATACCTATTTGAAAATCAATTTGATAGGTTTATTTTGTAAAAATAATCCTGGTGCCATTGAAGTAGGCGAAACCTGGGGAGGTCATAATTGCCTTTCTTCCATAATACATCGTAATATTATCCTAGTTATTGTTGTCCAAAAAAACTCCATCTGACAATATTATCGAGTGTCCATTGTTACACAAAGGACAGTAACCAGTAGGCTTTATTGATTTAACCCATTATCATACGACAAAATTGTAGACTGGTCCAAATTGAAAGAAGTTGCAGACGACAACTTTTGGTTGATTTTAGTAATTGTTAGTATTTTTTGTGAAAAACATTGTAGATAATGAAGCAATTGTAACAAGCAATTTCTTCATAATCCAAAATGTTTTCCAATTTTTTTCTCCTGAGGGGCTTCAAAAAGCGAGATTGTGTGTAAATGGGTTACAGCCTCTGTCATTATCTATGTACAGGCATACATTCTATAGTCCTAGCTTCTACTACTAGGGCATGTCCAAAGCCTCTGGTAAATCGGTGGCTTAGTGCAAAAACATCACAAGTGTCTATACAACTATAGACACTTATGATGCTTTCACACTAAGCTATCGAAATGAAAAACTTGATGTTTCTCTGCATGCATGTATCCAAAAAATCTTACAAGTTTTTAATATGTAGGTCGTCGAACTCATATATATGTACATGTAGATTTATTTCTTCACAATTAAATGAATAAACTTTTCTTTAAATGCTTTGGGTTGGTTTACCGGGAAATCACAATGTTTTATCACTTGCTATTTTCACCGACAAACCATTGAAATTCTTAAAATGATAAACTCTACGTTTTGATAAATTGAGCACAACATCCGCCCGTTTTGGCTCTACTAATATAAGCGAGATCCAAGATACTGATGTCAATGTTGTAGGCATGTACACTTGTGTTATGATGCACATTGAGAGGTATTGAACTCAAAATCTCATTTTATCTCTTTGCACCAGAGAAATAGAGAAAACGTTGTTTGAGGGGGAGGGGATATTTTTGGTTGTTATTGTTGAAGTTGTTTTCGTGTAAGATCGGTGAATCTTTCATGTTGTGAACAACAAAAGCTATATTTTGAATAAAGTGTTTATTGTTCACTCATTGAAAGACAGGCCGATGTTACAATGAAACAAACAATTATCCTCTATAATCAAAACTTTCTTTCATTTGAAACACATCTAATCCATAACCATACAATGACGCTTTTTGGCGCCGTAGTTAGTAAATGACGGAAAAGTGTGTGGAAGAGGAGATATTACCTGTAACAAGTCATAACTCCTTTTCTCACAGTGTTGTCTACCTCATTTGGCACTTATTTTTAAATTTAAGTGATATTTGGAAATTCGTCTGCAACTTCTTACAATTATTACCAGTCTAAAATGTTCTCGTCTGATAAAGGGTTAATAAAGTTCCCTTTCCCTAGAAAGGCTGAGTACAGTGATTTTTACGTTCCCCTGATACCATACTTGAGTAAAGATTGTGGAAAAAGAAGAAATTGCTTGTTACAAGCACTTTCTTCTTTTATGATATAGGATGGTTACTTTTTGAATTGTACTTACTTTATAATGTCGTCTACTATACCCCTTTGAATTAGGCCGAGTCTAAAACAGTGAAGGGATAGATGAATAATGGTGGTATTGAAAAGTTCGATGACGCCGCAAAACAACAATCATGACGTAATTAATACCACAAAGAATTTTGACCTAAACTACCAATATTTTTACAGCCTTATTGGGATTTTCGCGTCCTTGTGTCATAGTAACACTTTACGATAACAAGTTAAAGTTGATTGTTGACTTAATTTATCCTGTCGACCTTGAAAAAATTCTTTGCTGGCAAAAAGTCGCCCTCCAAAAGATAATTTTATCTTTTCCTATTTTTCATTTTATCATTACGTCCCCGAAAGCTATCTCCAAGAGTCAATATTCTCTAGGTTAAAAACACCATTATCTTTGGTTCCTCTTCCCTTTTTGTGCTTGCTGACTTCATTCAAAAACAGGGACGTTCAGTATGATAATACTATAGTATATAGAGTTTATAGAAGTATAAGTATTTTTGAAATACAATGTACATATATATGAAATGGGCTTGTCGCTTTTTCATTTATTTTAATGCTCGATTTTGCACATACATGTAGATTTTAACATTGAAATTTGATAAACAAAAGGCGGTAGGAAAACATAAAAGGGAGTCTAGGTTATATCAAGTGAAAGGTTTTTGCTGATTTTTTCCTTTTAAACTACCGTATAAAATTCCGTAGTTCTTGAATGAAACGTAATATTCATCCAAAAGGTGTACTTTATACGTTATCTTATTACACCAAAATGTTTTTGGCGGGTCTCAAAAATGTGGAACTGTTTGGTAATTGAAGGATCGTTTGACCCGCCCACTGACTCCACTGGCCGCACCCATTGACCCCTCTGGCCACACCCACTGATTCCAACAGGTTGTTCTGTTTCAATATTAAATGATGTTATTTTGCAAAATTCATGACGAGTAATAAACGGCAAAAAGGGAAATGGTTGGTTGGCGCCCTGAACGTCGTAACTACAGCTTATTCAAGCTGTAATTACGACTTTTAAGTCGCCTAACAAACAAAAAAACTTCAAACAAATTTCGACCAATGTCGGAACTCAAAATTCACTTCCAGTCCAAATAAACATTCAGTGAAAGTATCTAGTTTCGCGCTGTAACGTTAGTATTTAGACTTTAATATATTCCCAAGCAATCCCGCTCTTTACTACCTATGAGAAAACGTTTTGAACAGAAGATGCGGAAAGTGAAGATAATATCTGTTAGAATCGTTTTCTTCGAAAAAAAAAATGATTCGAATTTCATTCATTTAAGATTGTCGTCTGCAAGCCCTATTAATTAATGTCTGTTGCCTGGTAATACTTACACCGGCGTCATGTGTGACGTCATTTTCTCTCGTAAAAATATCGTCGGGTAATGGATTGATAAATGACCCTTCATTTTGAAGTTATATCCCCTTAGTTCACTTTTTTTTTGTAAAAACTTAAAGATCTTATCGGGTTGATACAAATGTTTAATGTTATCGAAAAATAAGACACTGGGTCGTGAAAAAAGGATCAAATGATTGCGTAAAAAGCTGTGAAATACCAACCGTTTAACGTGACATTATTGCTATCGATATAAGGACAATAGGTGATCGAATTGGTGATAATCTTGTAGACTTTGAACAAAGAACTAACAAAGATAGATCAACAGGAAAGCTTTTACAAACACTATCGCTAGGATATTTTAACAGATAACCATTGTTGTGTTAACTGATATCGTCGATGGGCGAGCAAAATGTCGTAAATGCAGCTTTAATAAAGTTGTAAATACGACATTTTGCTTACACACCGAGGACGTTTTCTTTTTGTTATTATTGTATGCATTTGAGCTTGTGTGTGTGTGCGTGTGTTCATGTGCGTGTTTAACCGTTTAAACGTTAACTGTTTTAAAACGCATCTTCTTTTACCCGCCTTTACCTAATTTTCAATAGAGTATTCAAGGCTTCAATTTCTATCGAAGTAACAAATTAATGTGTTATGGTGTTACAAACCTAAGACGTTACGAAACTTGGCTGATCTGAAGTGGTTTCGTTCGTACACATGTACATGTACTTTTGTCAAACCTGTCCGCCTGTGATGACATTGTTCATATGATAGTCATACAGTGGCAACCATGATAAACTAAAATCCACAAACAGGTATTTGGAATTTAGAAATGCCTTTATGTGACCCGTCAAGGTAAAAGGATCCTCGTCAGAACCGCGAAAAGTATCGATCCTTGTTTGGTGGAAGGTGACCTGGGTCAAATTTTCCATCTTCGTAGATTTTCTTAATTTGTATGGTCATTCTAACTTTGGTATAAAATAGAATATAATAACTTATTTTGTAGCCCCAGGCCTCCGGCTCATAATACAATATTTTTACAGATGCAATATTTACATACAAAAGTTGTATTTAATTGTAAAGTGATACTTGCTAAATAATTATATATCCTTTTCAGAAGCAGTGCTTCTTATCGACCTCTGCTGGATTATTTCTGTATTTCAAATACTTGTTTTATGGCCTCCCCCTTTAGGTTTGTTTTGCGTGGCGTATCGCGTACTTTTGAGGACTTTGGTACAATTTCTCTGACAAAGGGTTATTGTCCACGTAGTGGTCAAACACCTGAGACTTGCAGAACGTTAGCTACCTGTTGATAGCTGAACAATATGTAATCTAAATGGTGTGGATTGATTATATATTTATCGATCTGACAACAAAGGAATCCGAGCGACTGTCCTTGGTGTCTCCTTTTATGGCTCGAAACGAAACATAATATTCCAGTATATTAACCCTCTCCTTTTCAATCCCTAGTTTTACGTCCCTGTGTTTTTATACTTGAGAAAAACATGTATAAGAAGAAGTAATAGGTAAAAACAAGCAATTTCTTATTTTTCCAAAAAAGATTCTACCCTATTGAAAAGCGATTTTTCAAAGAAAATCAACTCTGAATTGTTGTCTACAAATCCTTTGAGTTTGGACGGGTCAAAATGTCTGCAAGAAAGTAAAGGATTAAAACAATTCGCCAAAAAGTCGAATGTGAGTGAACGTTTCGGTAGTCCATCATTGGTATACATGTACATGTATACATACTTCTACTGATTAGCATTTCTGAAAAAAATCTTCTTTAGTGTTGTGATTTGGATAAGGGTAAACAAAATCGATACTTCGTTTGAGCCCCGCCGTCACCGGGTTCTGTTCATGGACAAGGCTCGAAATGATCGAAAGCCGAGCTAAATCTTCCAAAAAAATGAGTTTTTCACATTTTTTTCCAGTCAAACTATCATGTGATAGTCCACCGAGAAATTTCAGCAATCCACTGGCGAGCATTAAAATCAAAGTACTGAAAGTACTGAAAGTACTGCAAGCTAGCAAAGCATAGTTTTGTTATGTAATCTTTCTTGCTAATGTTTATCATGACAGATAATATTTCCCTTGTTGGGTGGAAAACATTGTGGATAATGAAGAAATTGCTTGTCACAAGCAATTTCTTCATTGTCCACAATGTTTTCCAAAGCATTTTCTTGAGATGCTTAAAAAGCGGATTTGAGATGGAATGAGTAAAACAGCATGCTTTTGAAAGAGTTCTCTACAATTTGAATAGAGTTTGCAATATTCCTGAAATACATAAGAACTATTTTTATGGCGTAGGCATTTAACGGATTCAGTGGTTAAGCCTCCAGTGGCGGTTTGCACTCGTTGAACTTTGAGACGACCTCAAAATTTGTCTATTAACTTAAGCTATCAAAGCTGACGCTTTGCTAGCTAAAAATGAGTCTTTCAAAATCAACAAATTTGTTATCAGAAGAATTAAAACAATAAGTCTAAATGATAGGTTTGTATGTAGTAAGATAGACTTTTGATATTGCACAGAATAAGTGACGGATCGCTGACCCCGCCCACTGACTCCGTTGGCAACGCCCACTAATTCCAACAGGAAGTTCCTCTTCGATATTTAACGCCGTTATTTTACGAAATATATGACCAGCAAAATGAAATGAATAAAATCGTTGGTTGGCGATTCCAACGTCGTAACTACAAGTTGAATAAGCTATAGTTACGGCGTTTTAGTCGCCAAACAAACAAATGCCCAACATTAATGTCAGCCTATATAGGAGTTCAAATTTCACTTCCGATCAAAATGGTTGATTTGATTTATCGATCGATTTTTTAAGTTAGTAGACATAATTTTGAGGTCGTCTCAAAGTTCAACGAGTGCACACTGCCACTGGAAGCTTAACCACTAAATCCACTAAATGCCTACGCCATAAAAAGTAGTTCTTATCTATTTGAGGAATATTTCAAATTGTATTCTATCTATTCAAATCGTAGAGAACTCTTTCAAAAGCATACTATTTAACCCATGCCCAACCAATTCCGCTTGTTAAGCATCTCGGGAAATAAGCTTTGGAAAACATTGTAGACAATGAAGAAATTGTGTGTAACAAGCGCATTCTTCATTGTCAACAATGTTTTCTACCAAACAAGGGAAAGGTTTTCTGAATTCAACCAACTTGAAATTGTCGTCTACAACTTCTTTCAATTTGTCAAAGGTTTGACTTCTGGGCTACTTTAACCTCGTTTATTTATCATTATAACTTTAGCATAATAGATCACTTAACAAAATTATGCTTTGTTAGCTAGCAGTACTTTCAGCACTTTGATTATTGATCGACGGATCGCTGGAAAACCCCATTGACCTCCAACAAGGAAGTTCGACAGAGATATAAAATGACATTCATTTGAAAAAATATGGTCAGTTGCATAAAGTATAAATCAGATCTTTGTTTGGCAATCAAAACGTCGTAACTACATGTTGCATATAGTTACGACGTTTTAATCACAAAAACAATAAAGATTCATAACATAAATGACTGAGGTCAAAGATAACTTCCGGTCTAAAAGAATTATTGATCAATAGATTTTTGATTAGCTGCTGCGATCCGTCAGATGTCTTTCTATCCGGTAACTGCAAATGGCTCGTCGGATTATCCTTTTAAAGTGAGAAATCAAACTGGTCTGTATTCAAAATCTTCACTAGAGCTTGTTTGAGCTTATTTCAAACATTTTGGTAACAAATCAACACTATACGTACTATTTCACGGGAAAGTAAGGCAATAAGTAGATACAAGAAGCCGACAGAGAACTGCGACTGAGAGCCGACAATAGAAGTACACAATGGTGTTAATCGAGTAGAAATAGTGCAACTTTCGACCAAAAAGAGCCAATAATTATACATCCATGTTATATCATCACTTTAACAGTATGATTTTTATCCTGGTAAGGACAAGAAGAAAGTGTAAATTGACTTACAGCAACGTATTCTTTCAGTATGTTACCCTCATGCAATTTAGGACCCCCCAGAAAGTGCGAAAAGAGTCGACTTTGGTAAGACTGCGAGATCTGCATAGACTGACCTTCGCCTGTTGCATTAGTTTTTCTAAATCTAGAATGGTCATTATACCTTACTAATCGTTGTTTGTTTTGTTGTGTTCTTAAAAAAGAAAAGAAACTCTATTTACCTTTCACGGTTTAACCCATTCCAACACAGCAAAATATTAGACTGGTCCAAATTGAAAGAAGCTGCAGACAACAATTTCAAGTTGATGAAATGAATTTTTCCGTCTTTTTGTATAGAAAACAGTGTGGTTAATGAAGAAATTGCTTGTCACAAGCAATGTCTTCATTGTCCACAATGTTTTCCAAAGCATTTTTCTTGTGTGGTGTAAAAAGGAGGGCTTGAGTTGAAATGGGTTAAATCTGTTTTTTATTCGTTTCTTGGAGCTCATGGGGTCTATTTTCATGTGGCAAGTCTCATATCGTCATTGGGCGAGCAAAATACAGCTTGGATAAAGCTGTATTTACGACATTTTGCTCCCCCAAATGACGATATCTTCATTTCGTGAAGTTAGCAGACTGGCGCATATCTTCTTATACATGTTTATCTACTCCGTCCATTTTCGCCACAAAACACTTAGACTAGTTGTTTTGCAAAATTTTAGACCTGCCGGAAATTCAAAGTGCAAATAGGAAAATGACCTTTCAGTAGAGAAGAAAATATTGTGGAAAAAGCAAGTTCTTTTTTTCTTCCAAGTTCCTCAATTATAGAATTACAGGGACGTAAAAACCAGGGATTGAACAGGAAAGGGTTAAAACCTCGCGATATAAAGTTAACACATTCCCGGTTTTCACGACCCGCTGAAAAAAATCATAGAAAAAACATTGTGGACGATAAACACATTGCTTATTACAAACAAATTCCTCATTGTCAATGTTTTTTTCTATCCTAAGTGGCGATTGTGTGTGTTTTGTTTGTTTGGTTTTCAGACTACACCAACTTAAAATTGTCATTTGTAACATCTTTTAATCTATAACAGTCTAAATCTTGGTAGTCTTTTTATTCGTTAAACTTTGCGGGAACAGTTACTGGGTATACAAAATCCTATTTTTTTGGGGGGGGGCAAGGGTGTGGTGTGGTGGAAAGTCGACGGTCTACAAAAATATACCGCTCAGTTCAATCTGAAAGGGAGATAACTTTAGTATGTAACGAAACCATCCATTAATCTCCCTTACACATGCTTCGTATTATTAAAGTGAAACGACTCTTATCTATATTGACAACAGGTCATAAGGTGTTGTTTACGTAATGCACGGAAAAATAATTATTCCATTACATCAGCTACAACTTAATCTCTTAACCCTTTCTTGTTTTTTTTTCTTTCTTTTTTTAAATTTTAGACAGGTCGAAATGAAAGAAGTTTGAGACGACAATGAAAATGGGATGCAATTTGAAATGAAATCATCCTATGCTATAGAAAATTTTGTGAGAAAAGAAGAAATTGCTTTTACAAGCAATTTCTTCTTTTCCGCATTATTTTCTCAAGTAAAAAAGTCCCGGATTTATACAGAAAAGGCTTAAAGGCTTATCGGGTTAGCTTGATATGAAATGTCCCTTTGTCACATGGATCTGAAAAGTGTGAAAACACTCTCCGAAACCACCTTTAAATATTTGTCATACAGCAGTTAGAGCAGTATAAGCTCTACAGCATGTCGCAGCTACGGTATCAGTGCTACAACACTAAGTGACCGATTGTTCATGAAAACAAATTACTATAAAAGAAAAAGAAACTTCGTAGAAACGAAAATTCTGTCACTGTAATAAAGCCCCGGGAAAGTCAAATATCCCATTAAATGTCGATTAGGCTTAGCGTGCATTTCAAGCAACGTCTATTTGGTGGTAAAGGTGAGTAAGCACTATACATGTATCTAAAACGGTTATATAAGAAGTAGTGGTTTTAAAAAAGTACCAAAAAATTACAATTGACCATTCCAGTCTGCCAATAAAGGAATCAATCGGCCAATCAAATCATTTATTCAGCTTTCAACTCCGACATTGGCCGCGTCGCCGTCATAGGGCAGTCGGTTGCGCGTCAGACTCCTAATCTTCAATTATGGGATGTGATGGGTTCGATCCCCGGCGGCGGCACATATTCTTTCTGACATTTGTTTCTCACAAATGGGTCGATATTTGTAAACCTAATTGGAATAGCAGCTGGAGGCTAGGAAAGGATGTAGTGGTAGTACTGGTGTGAGAAATACCAGGAATCCATTGTAAGGTGCTCCAATCTCCGCGATATGACTGAAATACTGTTTATAGCGGCGTTAAACCCCATTCCATCAATCAACCGACATTGGCCGCAATTTTTGTTTAACTTGAATAAGCTGTAGTTACGACGTTTAAGTCGCCAAAACAACAATAAAAGTTAACAAAAATGGCGACCAATGTCAAATGCTAAAACATATCATACCTAAATCCAATGTTGATTAGAACGTCTCTATCAGCAAAATTTTCTCAAATAACTTATGTATGCAATCTAGTGAAACCCTTCATATAATTCACAAAATGTGTTTTAAGCGACCATTCTCCTAACCCATTACCAAACGGTGAAATTTTAGACTGGTCCAAATTGCTTTTATTTTGATGGGCGTTTAAAAGCGTCATTGTGTGGGATTAGGTTAAGAGACCAAGATTTACCAAATAATGAAAGAAATTAGTTGTCCATCGACTGAAAAGGGACCTTCTGGGACCTTAGTCAAACTGCGCAAACTTTGCAGACTGACCTGATTCGAAATCGTTCATCCCTGGTAAACTATCCAATTCGTTGAACTAATCGAAATACTGTATCCAAATGCCTTCTGGTTTAAGTATGGCCTAAAAGAGTTCTCGCGAGGCACGTAATCACTTGAGAGGCAACAAATTTGATATTAATCAGTCTATGCAGGGTTTTTATGTACATTAACAGAGTTTTAGACTGGTCCAAATTGAAAGAAGTTGCAGACGACAATTTCGAGTTGATAGAATTTCAAATTTTGTTTTCGATTTTTTTTCTTTTTCTCATTTTTTCTCATATAGAAAACATTGTGAATAATGAAGAAATTACTTGTGTCAAGCAATTTCTTCGTTTTCCACGATGTTTTCCATAGCTTATTTCTTGACGGGCAAAATACGAGCGAAAAATGAAATCATTGCATTACCGAGGCGGCTCTTTTTCTCATGACAAGTGACAAATATGAAACATCGGAAAAATGACAAGTGGTTTTAGAATGTTAAATTTCGGAAGCTTAACCGAGTCGCGGTCAATAATTTACGAACTATAACGGGTACGAATATCAATATTTCATCGAATCGGTATTTTAATGTTTAGATTTATATCCAAATAGTACAAATTGTGGTCATAACTCATAGAGTAGAAATGTAAATAGAGATTACTGGTTGCCTTGTTTTTATTACCATTTTGACACATTGAACAAGACGCATCATCCAAAAATCTGATTTATAATTGTTGCGCGAGCAAAAAGTCGTATCTTCCGCTTGAATAAAGCTGTAGTTACGACATTCTGCTCCCCTATCGTTGATGTTTGTCTTCATGCGTGTTACCCGACAAAAACAAATTTAACACATTCCCACACAACCCCGCTTTTTGTGTACTTTATAAATATTGTGGAAAATGAAGAAATCGCTCGTAACAAGCATTTTCTTCATTATCCAGAATGTTTTCTTCCACAAATAGACAAGGTTTTTCTTTATGAAATTCCATTCACTAAATAAGTAGTCTGCAATTTCTATGAGTTTGGACAAGTCTAAAACTTGGTCTTATTGAAATGGGTTAAACATATCCATTTGATAAAGATTCTAGTAAAAGCACGCGGTGGTTCTGTAGCATACCTTAAACTTTGTTCTTTTCTAACATAATTATTACGCAATAGCTCTGACCGATTGCCCTCCGACAGATATGTTCTATCGATGTATCTTGCTATAGCACTCGATCTGCGATACTCTGCACAGAGTGGCTTGGGCGACTTAGGTCGATACTCTTTCGGTACTTTATTACCGTAAAAACAAAACGGAACCGGCATGGCGTTGCGAAAAATATCGACCCTTGTTAGACTGCACAGTTCGCTCAGTCAGAAAAGGGAAGACACAATTTTATCTGTGATGATTTTTTTAATCTAGAATATTCATTCTACCCGAGTATAAACCTATTTGAAAAAAGAGTCTCTTATTGACTTCTGTTGGATCTTCACTCTTTTACAAATATTTGTTTGACGGAACCCCGACGGTCCCATTTTGCTTGACGCGCAATATTTAAATAATGACGATAACGTTTCTGGCGATGAGCAGAAAAAGGAAAAGAACGTTTCTTGTTAACAGGTTTTACAAACAGGTGCTGATGACAAATACCATAAATTTGATACGAAATCCGTGTGGTTACGGCCGCCTGCATTTAAAGTACATTTCCTATCATGTTACAATTAATTCTCCAAAAAAATGTATGAATCTTGTTTTTATCATATTGAACCAGTCCCACACATTGACGCTTTTAAACACCCCTCAATATGAAAGCTTTAGAAAACATAGTGGAAAATGAAGAAATTGCTTGTCACAAGCAATTTCTTCATTATCCACAATGCTTTCTAACCGAAAAGGCAAATATCTTTAAACTTTTATCAACTAAAAATTGTCATCTGCAATTTCATTGAAATTGGACTGGTCTAAAATTCTATCCTTTGGGAATGGGTTCAGGAAACCACAATGAAAGAGAAAAAAATAACGTTATGAAAGCCATGTTTCCTGTTAGCGCAATAATTTTACCGATTGGTGGTATCTACTTTTAAACATTTGGGGTTGAGTGTCAAGACAATTTGAATATGATTGATTAGCCACTTTTATAAGAGACCCACTTGCCTAAAAGAGCCACTCTGATACACACACGTGCCAAATTGATATTCAATAAATCTGTATAGTATCTCCACCTATCTTAGAGAGCCATTCTACAAAATCTCCGTAGAAAAGAAAATACTCAATGTACCTAACATGTATGTCTACCGCTTAAGGGAGTCACTCGAAAAGTTCACGTGATAAAACTCAATTCAATGTACCTATAAAACATCCCATCTGATTTAGGGAGCAACTCAAAACATTCCCATGATAATTTTCTATTCAATGTACCTGAATAACATCCCCACCTACCTTCGAGGGCCAGTCTAAATCAAACCCGTGGCAAATTTCTATTCAATGTTCATGTTCAAGATTTCCACCTGCCTTAGAAAGCCAGTCTAAAGCATCCCCGTCGCCAATTTCTATATGTGGTACCTTTATAAGATATCCGCCTGCTTTAGGGACCCACTCTAAAACATCCCCGTGGTAATTTTCTAGTCAATGTACATGTTTTACATCTCCATCTGCTTTAGAGAGCCCTCCAAAATTTCCCCGACGCAAATTTCTATACAAGGTACCTATATATCGATGGCTTAGAGCAAACACATAGTATGGCTCTATACATTGTATAGAGCCATACTATGTTTTTGCTCTAAGCCCTCAATATAATCATCATATGCCTTACACAGACACTCAAAAGCACTCCCTTGGCTAATTTCTTTACAATGAACCTACTTAATTGCTCCACCTGCCGATCCAAGCCAACATCATCAACTGTTTGGACCTAAGATAAGTATAAAAAGGTGTCTGTCGGAGTTCAATTTTCACTTCCGGTCAAAATGAACGATTTGGTTTGTCTGTCGTTACTTGATTGTCTCGCGATCTGTCAATTAGTAATAGTAGTAATAGTAGTAGTTTTATTTATGTATAATAATGAATATAACATGGTAACAATAATTTTAAACATGAATACTAAAACCATGTAATGGACTCTAGCACCAGGGATAACACACAAAAAAAGAGATAATCTCTTATTCCCATTGTTGTCTCTATTATTTGAATGATTTTCATCTATTTTTGTTATTTATAAGGGTTATTGAAATCTAGTTTTATAACATACGAGGTCGATCAAAAATGGTTAAAGGCAAAACTATGTAAATTACTTTGGTTTTCTTTATATAAAATAATTTGTTAGTTTTGTTAACTTTTATATACTCTAACGAAAATAGAAACGGTCAGTTTTCCTTTTTGTGTTAGGCTTACAGTTAAAAAAGATAAGTGGTCTTTGGAAATATTTGACTGTCACTAACTTAATCGAAATTTGATATTTCGATGGCCGTGCGAGATCTTGAAAGCTATCGTTACGACGTTTAAGTTCCCTACCGGCGATAAATTGTCGGTGGTAATCCTTATCGAGTAAGGTACAAATACATGAAACTGACTACTTTCCCACTTAGCCAGAAGTATGTCAGAAACTACCCCCCCCCCCCCACACGCGCGCACACACACACACATCTTTTTCCTATTTAGTCATGTGACACCTCTAAGTCTTTTATTTATCCATTTTTTTATAAATCATTGATTGCGAGAAAATTCTTCTTTTCCCACAATTAATTCCTTTATACTACGCCTAAGGACTGTAAGAGTCGATGATGTCATTTATACTTATTTATTGTTCCGTCTGGTTGTCCGATCGTCCGTGACTCCGTTTGTCCAGTGAAGTCTTAAACATTTGGCACATTTTTTTTATAAGTGTTATGTAATGCTTTTGTTCACAAGTATGTTCCTTGCGGTAAGACCTTTTTCAATGGTACCCATGTTACGGTCACTTTGAAAACTTTAACATTTTACGTTGCTTTTTTCACCAGCAATTGCTGAGGCCTTAATACGCCACATTTACGTTCATTAACCCTTTCCAGTTTAATCCCTGTTTTTTACGCCCCTGTGATTTTATACTTGAGGAAACATTGTGGAAAAAGAAGGAATTGATTGTTACAAGCAATTTCTTCTTTTTCCACAATATTTTCTACCTTACTGAATAATTATTTTTCAAAAAAAGTTCAACTTGAAATTGTGGTCTGCAAAACCTTTGAATTTGAACGACACTAAAATCACAAAAAACAGGAAAGGGTTAAGGTATGACACGGTCACACTGAAAACTTTAACATTTACCGTAGCCCTTTCATTCGTGAGTGTTAGGGTCTTCATACTTTAGGTGTAGGTTCCCTTGGACTCTTCGGTTAAAAATTTTTATTAAAGTAACCAATTAAGGGCATTCTTCAAGGTCGAAAATAACACTTGAACTTAGGAAATGAATTTTGACTGATAACAGATAGGGCCATCAAATTTTTATACGTATGTTCCTATTTGTAAGATATTCCTGTTTTGGTACCGATGTCAAGGTCGTCAATAAAACTCAATTATAATTTTCAAGGTCATTCCATCCTCAAAATGAAGGGATATCGAGATAATCTTTTTCTCTAATATCCCTTAGTTAAGAGGAACGATCGCCGCCCATGGTACTACAAGATGAGGTCATTAGTGAAATGTTTCATTTGCTATAACTTTTAGTTTGTAAGATTTCGCAAGTATGCTCGTTGTACAGGACTTTCCTGCTGGTAGATTCTAACAATGACAATTCTGTCGGTCAAGGTTAAAATATTTCTAAGATTTATTCTAAATTCAGCCATTACGAAACGACAAAATCATAGACAAGTCAAAATTGAAAGAAATTGTAGACGACAATTTCAAATTGGTGGAATTCTAAAAGTCTGTGCCTTTCTATAGTTAGAAAACATTGTGGACAATAAAGAAGTTGCTTGAAACAAGCAAAAGAAATTGCTTGAAACAAGCAATTTCTTCATTTAACACGATTTTTCCCATGCCTTTTTTGATGGGTGGGGGCGTAAAAAACAAAATTGTGTTAGGATGGGTTAAAATTCAGCATAAGCAATATCTTTAAATGAAAATACATTTAGACTTTAGATTTCATTTCTGTGTTTCATTTAGTGCGGACTTCATCAAATCTTCGGGACAAATGCTACTGTTTAGTTTTGTTTGGGTTTTTTTTATGCTTAAAATTGCAGTCGCGGGGGTGTCGTATTTAACTTAAACATCTTGAAGTTTTCCCAATGTGAAAACCAGACTGCGACAACGTTTGTCCTCTTGAATGAAAAAATCCAGCATTAGTTTTGTGGATCCATTCTCTCTTAAATTATCATATTTTTCATGAAGATTTTGTATAAATGTAGCGTTGACCCATTATTTATTGAGCAATTATCTTCGCCACCCCTTTCTGACAGGTAGTTTAAAGCCCATATACTTCGGGCTCTATGAATGAACTAAAATCTACCTGTCAAAGTCAGTATTGAGTGAGTCACGTCAGTCACATGATCCGTGACGTCACATCGTAGTCCAATCGGATTTTTACCTATATCTACATTATAATAGGAAAACCGATAACTGAAGAAAACAGTTAAAGGTATAGTTGAATGCGAATCAGACGTGAATCTATTTATTTTACCAGCTCTTAACGTGTGTTTTATGATACAGCTGTTCAAGATATTAAAGGACTTGAATTTTAAATTGCACAGGATTTTAATCGGAAAACAGTTGAAACGTTTTGTGAAAAAAAGAATGATCACCATGATTTTGGTGTTCTAACTTTAGAAATTGTAAACGTGTATCAAATTTATATGAAATTGGATATAAAATTTAACCAGCGTGTTCATGGTTTGTCAAGAAAACTTTTTTGAAAGTCACCAAGTAGAAACATTCTAACAAGAGGAAAAGTTTGCTAGCCATGCCGCCACAATCAATGATGGATCATACTTTGAATAATAACAATTTAGCACCATCTTCAGAGACTTCTTTATTAAATGACCAGGCTGAACAGAGAGTGAAATGTGTTCTCGTCGGTGACGGCGCAGTCGGTAAAACGAGCCTTATCGTGAGCTACACAATAAATGATTATCCCACGGAATACATGCCAACGGCGTTTGATAACTATTCTGGTATGTATGAATTACATTACATGTACTTATCGTAGCTTGCCGACCAAAACGTCGTAATTGCAGCTTGAATAAGTATGAATTTACGATATTTTTGTTGACCAACGATAATATATTTTGTGAAAAATCAAATTAAAGGTATTACTAAATTGCGAGAACTAGCCCACTGCCACTTACGAACCGAAGAAAAACGAATTCGAAAAACATGGTTGGAACAGTTTTATACCCTCACATGACATTTTTCTTTCACTTGCATTTTGAAATGTCGCAACGACCTTTTTTTGTTGAAATCCCCGTCTTAATGGTTGAAATCATTGTGAATAATGAAGAAATTGCTTGTTATAAGCAATTTCTTCATTTCCACAATGTTTTCCAACTTTTTAATTATTGTTCTCGGGGCATCGAAAAGCGGGATTGTTTGAGAATGGATCAAAATGAAAATGAATGGGAAAAAAGGGGAAAAACGACCTATCTTATTAAATCTGTGTTGTATCGATTCTTATACCTAGAGAAATATAATACTAAATCTGTCTAGGCATTATGTAAAGGTCTAGTTGAATTTTCTTTGATCTCTGCCGCTCTAAGTTTAAAACGGTCTCAACTCACTTACTGTGAATTTTAATCCGGGCTTGATCAAGTAATATCGACTTAACATTTGCGATGACATGCCCTAAGTACTTAACCTGGTTTTCGAAACATTTACCTCCCATAAATTATTCAGGTGATTATAAGATTTGCTCTAGGACTTTGTGTGAAAACCTACGAATACATTAACACGTTAGTTGACATAAATGGTCGAAATAATCACCATTCGTGTTCAGGGTTTTATTCCAACGACCAACAAAAAAGGAGAACAAGGGACTCAAACATCGGTGTCAGGAAGGTCATTGCTTAAGGTTCAAGAGTCCGTCGTTTATGCCGTATATATGAATATTGCAGTTTATAGGTGATCAAAATACTAAGGTGGTTATGATCTTCTATGGCCCAACTTCAGTCTTCAGTTCTTGACTTAAGTTGAGCCCCTATGATGTCCACGAGACTTCCATCAGACAATTTGTGAGCCCTGCTCAGTTTCGTGTTACGACTATTGGTCAATTATATATATATTTAGACAGGAAGTGACCTCCAACATTTATCGAAACTTATATGTAGAAATTTTGTTGGTTCAAGAACATAAACGTCATAACTACAGCTTATTTAAGCTCGTAACTACAGCGTTTAGGTTGTCAATCAAACTGTTATTTTTTGTTACATGTTATTGACCATATTTTTTTCCCAAATGTTAGTCGAACCTCAGTTTCAGAGGCAGTAGGCGTAGCCAGCGATCGGTGGTCAAGAGGTAGTAGGAACATAGAAAAGAAGCTAGATAAGCCTATTTATTGACTTACTCTTATATCATATTCATATAAAACCCTTAATATTCATTTGCGTCGCCTTGATTTCGAAAGAGAATGTGAAAAAAATCATTTCTTATAGGGAAATGATACGGTTCAGAATTATACATTTGGAATGGTTCGGTGACTTTTTTGTCCGAAACGATTAAAACCAAAATAATTCAAGTTCAGAGATGAAAGCAAGAGTAATAGGATAAAAATGGATTGCTTAGTGCAAAAATCACCGCACGTATCTGTACATGGTATAGACACGTAAGGTGTTTTTGCATCGAGCAATCGAAATGTATATTGCATGTTAATTACACAAAACATAGATCATCGGTCATGACTAGCTGACGTCAAAAATGAGGAGATTCATCAACCCTTATATTACATGACAACTGAATAACATGATATAAAGAATGTCCGTATATAAATATCACATTTCTTTGAATATCCGAGTAGCAAGTGGGATCCCGATTGCGACAAGTAGCGACTAGGACCAACCAGCACCACCGATCAGTTTTGCCAGATTTTTCAGTTTCCAACTTTTTTGTATGTTAGATCCGGACGAGAAATATGAACAATTTGATTTGGTATTGTTTTTTTCCAAACTAATATGATAAATATTCGACATTGGTGACAAAACTTAAAAAAATATATATAGCTTCAAATACGATTTACCTTGACGACTCTCAAAGCTTACGGAACTTTGAGATGACACATTACATGCTGCTGTTCAAACTGAAAAGAATATTACAATATCTTGAGAGAATCATTTGCACAGGACACATTTTAAACTTCTCGGGAATTGCGAGAGTTTAAAGCGTGAATCCTAGAATCTACATACACGTGTTTATCATTTAGTACATGGTTTGTGCTTGCATTTGAAATTGAGTGATCGACCTCGTGAGCATGAAATTCTAGGGATAAAAACTTATTTTAGATGGTCAAAACAACAAACAGGGCGATTCATTTAATATAATATTTCTTTTCAATGTATGTGCTGATTCATTTCTATGAGTGTCTCCTTGGGAGAAATTTCTTAGCGACAAAATAGGACATTTCCAGAGTTTTTGGGGATTTACGAGTCAAACACAAGCCCCGAACCATTACGGATAAAACAATGTCTTCATTATACGATCCTTGGCATATTCAGGCCATTTTCCACATTATCGTATGCAATGATAATTCATTAACATTTGCATCTATTAGCATATATTACATACATGTAGCTTTAGACGGATTTATTGACCTGACTCATTTCTAATTATGATTGATAATTTTGTACAACTTGACATATAAGAAGAGGCATCACAAAAACAGATTTCTGGTATAGCTTGAGCCAACTTGACATATAGGATAAGGCATCACAAAAAGAGAATTCTGGTATAGCTTGATCCAACTTGGCATATAGGAAAAGGCATCACAAAAAGAGATTTCTGGGATAGCTTGATCCAACTTGACATATTGGAAAAGGCACCACAAAAAGAGATTTCTGGGATAGCTTGAGCCTGAGTTAGCCTAGAACTTTCATTATTATAGCAAAAGTCAGGAATCGTGCTCACGTTTGGAATTGAGGTTTCATTGCCTACTTGACTGTGAATTTCTAGGAAACAAAACTGATCTATTAGGAGCCAATATGACAAATCGAGCGAATCATAGTAAAAATGTCGAAGGTTTAAGTGCTATTTGACCTTTTTTCTTACAAAGATATCCTGCAAGCAATTAATTCGCACCATTTATAATGATATATAAGATACACCATTGAAAAAAATAGGCGAAAAAAAAAAGAAAAACGAATTGATACTTTAAATTTTGTTCAAGGGGGTCAAAATGATAACCTTTGTCAAGGTTAAAAAGGGATGTTTTAAGGTTATGGGAGAAGGGGGGCCAAGACCCTGGTTTCCGAGTCAAACGCGAGCCCTGAGAGAATATACGCGAGTTTAAGTAATACCAACAAAACTGAATTTCAAGTAATGCGGTCAACTACTCAAGAGGTATTTCAAATGTATCAAAATTCTAATGTTTCAGTAGAGATACGATCTGTAACTTTTCTAATTGCACATCAAACGCGAACCGCCCATAAATCTAACCACGTACGGACTCGTCGAGTAGCATGAATGCTCGCACGTTTTCACTTAGAGTTGGCCACTGCCATAGGGCAGTGGTGGCGCGTAGGACTCCTAATCATTGGGTCCTGGATTCGATTCCCGGTCGTTGCAAATATCCCTTCCGACATTTGTCTCTAACCAATGGGTGGATAATTGTTCACCTAAGAGGGATGAGGCTAAACAAGGATGTTGTGGTAGTACGGTTGTGACTAGTGCCAGGAATCTGTGGTTAGGTGCTCTAGCCTCCGCGATAAGACTGAAATTCCTTTCGCGTCTAACCCCATTTAAACGATCAATTCAGCAAAGAGCATTATGCTATTGCTTTCTATGAAAAATATGACAAAGATACGGTAACGTTTAAATATAACCGATACTAGCAAAGGTCTAAATAGTAGGGGTTAACAGCATTCTAAAATCCTTACATAGGGTTAACAACAGTTTTGTTGAAATTTTTGAATCTTAGATATACGAATAACGCCCTCTATCTGTCGCACGGACTTGAATTCGGCCTTTATGTCTACCGATAGAGAAAATCTTTAAAAAATAAACTATTGTCAGAGACATGTACCATCAAAATACGAGTATATCACGTTTCTTCATTATCATTGCCTATGTCATGGACACTGGGTTTTTGAATTAGCTTTATTCAGTACTCGTTACAAGCATTTTCATTTTGGAAAACATTTGTCTGTTACAGATCGAATTTGATTTGAATTCCTAATTTTATTTCTATACATGCATTTGAATGTCAGCATTATAACATATGTCTAAACTAGATTCAGCATCACTGTCTGAAATTGATATTTTCACTTGGTTGATCTTGCAAATCGATTATCTTTAACCATTGACCACACATTGACTCTTTTTAGCGCCCAAGAAAAAATGCATTGAAAAATATTTTTGGAAAATGAAGAAAATTGCTAATTACAAGCAATTTCTTTATTATCAGCAGTATTTTTACCCCTAAAGTAGAAAGAACCGAATATTTAACCAACTTAAATTTGTCGTCTGCGACATCTTTAAATTTGGGCCAGTGGAAAATTTTGTCGTCTGAAAGTGGAATTAACCCATTCCAACACAGCAAAATTTTAGACTGGTCCAAATTGATGGAATCTGCAGACGACAATTTCAAGTTGATGGAATTTTGAAATTTTTTTGTCTTTTTGGATAGAAAACATTGTGGATAATGAAGAAATTGCTTGTAACAAGCAATTTCTTCATTTTCCACAATGTTTTTCAAACCTGTTTTATTGAGGGGCGTAAAAAGGAGAGATTGAGTTGGAATGGGTTAAAAGAGATAGAAGATAGCAAGATAGAGTATCCAGTGTGGGGTTACGGGATAATTTTGATGATCAATTGGGTAAATCGGTATGCCGAAGCGAACTGTAATTATCTTACTCGAGGTACCCATTATTTTCATTATCTCTTAACCTGTCTTGATGAGCAAGAACGATAACATCACAAAAATAGGACGACCTCGTAATTACATCGACTAGATCACATAAACCACCATAAATTTTTGCATGAATTTTACTCTTTCAGTCATTTATTTCAAGGCTAGATTCATTCCAATACAAACTCTCTCTCTTTTGTGCATCCACCAAGACAATGATTTGGACAACAGTGGTAGAAAATAAAGAAAATACGTTCACAAAGCTATTTCTATCTTTTATTTCTTTCCATCAATGTTATCAACCCAGGTGTTTGGGTGGAGTGGGTGGAGTGGTAAAATTCACGATATATAGAACTAAAAACCGAAACTTCTAAAACTTAAAAGCAGAATATCGCAAAATCTTTTAAAATTTGGGGATTTAATGCTTGTTTTTAGTGAAATTAACAAATACGTGTTTATTAAGATAAATAATAATAATAATCACTTTAGTCACCTTTTCTTTGAAAAGATTGAAAGAGTGATTAGATTTAATCATGTATCTAATGCGAAAAAGATACATATAATTGTTCGTATGGGTTTGTTTTTCACCTTATATTTTGCACACTCCCTATGAAAGAACGTTCTAAAACATACATGTGCGAATTCTTTTATATCGTTTTTGATGAATAGCCACGCGGGTATTAACTTTCGTGCATTACGATCGTGTTTTGGCAAATTAACAAGTTCAAAAATCAATTAATGAGAAAATACTGGTATTTTCGATCGGACTGATAATACGGGGGCCCTTCAGTTTGGATATTGATATATGATTACACACTATACGTGTCTTGTATCATTTTAATTCGATCCTTTTGAAATAGCCATCTTTAACCCATTCCAACTCAATCCCTCCTTTTTACGCCCCTCGAGAAAAAAAGTTTGGAAAACATCGTGGAAAATGAAGAAATTGCTTGTATCAAGCAATTTCTTCATTATCCACAATGTTTTCTATCCAAAAAGACGAAAAAATCAAAATTTCATCAACTTGAAATTGTCGTCTGCAGCTTCTTTCAATTTGGACCAGTCTAAAATGTTGCTGTGTTGGAATGGGTTAAATTTGTATCAGACATAACAAACGCGTAAACCATTTAAAAAAAATTCTCTGCGTGAATAGTAAGACACCAAGGGATGGAAGTGGGATGAGCAACTGGACGCTCGGAAAGGATGTAGTGGTAGTACTTGTGAGAGAAATACCCGGAATCCATGGTTAGGTGCTCCAGTGGTTGCGATATGACTGAAATACTGTTAAAATTGGCGTTAAATTAAATTTAAACAAACAAAATAGACATTCAAGCAAATTAATTGTACGAATCAATTAGTGACTAGCAGCACGAAACGGGGCTTCACAGAAATTAACCTATCACTGGCCACTCCCACTAACCTCAGAGAGCCACTCCTTTCACCTCCGACAAGGCAGATCAACTGGGGTATCACACGACGTAAGTTTGCATATTTCATGATCAGGAACCGAAATCAAAAAAGCAAAATCGTTAGAAGACAACATTACTTGAATAACTGTAGTTAAGATATTTAAACAAAAGTGTATTATGTAAATGTGGGAGCTCAACATTTTACTGAATGAGTAAAATTCGGGACACAGTTATCCCCAATCTCTTAAAGTTTAACTACTACAGGCTTAATGGTCTTATGGAATTCCAGGATCCGTATACTGACAAATGAATTCTGACATGATAATTGCACCGACAAGATGTCTGCAATTTATCCTATTAATAGTATTTAGACCATGCACTGTGAGTCAGAGACCATGTATTCTTCCGCGGTCAAGGTCCGTGGCACTTCTTCACAAATCGGACAGCACGTGATACTTGGGTCATGCTTACAGAACTCAAAGACTCTGTATCTTAAGAAGATTTTAAGATAATAGCATTTATTATCTTAAGTAAGAAAATATGGCATAATATTCAAGATTAGACAAGGAGCTTTATTTGTATGTTTAACTCTCTATACTTTGATGAATGTTTTCAAATCCTTTCGATTTCGTGATATAGAATACCAGATCTACAGACAGAGGGCTTAGTTTTCATTTTAGATTTGAAAATTTCACCAATACTGCCATAAACCCTATTTTGTAAGTATTCATTTGAATCGTCTCCAAAACATAGGGATTCGTTGAGAAATAGGGATTCCAGATTGTTGTAAGCCAGTGTTATCTAGACCTCTGGAAGATATGATATTTTGTTACCCTACCTGTCTGTTTGTATATAATAGAATTATATCTAATATTCTATCAAATTCTGGCAAATTGAAAGCCGAGAATACCTAATTTTGCTAATCGTCGCTCATCTAAGAATATGAAAATTAATTGATGCGTAAATCAAAGAGTTTATCCATTCCCGCAAAAGAAACAATTTCGAGAATACAATTTGAAAAATGAAGAAATTGCCTTGTCATAATCATTCACTTCAATTTCCACATTCTTTTCATCTAAGACAGATAGAGATATACAGAACAGTAGCAAACTAAAATTGTCGGCTACATCTTTGAATTTGACCTAGTATAAAATAGTGTGGTCTGGTAATGAGTTAATCTTATCAATGAGCAAAGTTTAATTAGCATTTTATTCTTATCAGCTACCAAAAAAGCTACTTGGAGAATGGAGTTTTTTTTTATTTGCATTAGTCTGGTATGATCTTATATGTATGACACTTTCCCGATATGATTATATTAATTGAGTAACCCTGCTCGGAGCGTCATGAACTTGTACAAATCGTATCCAAATTGTATTACGTATTTGGGTGGTCGGGCGGTCAAACCATGGTCATCCAATGGTCAATAGTTACTACCTATAAACTTATTCATATATCGTCGTTGGTCTCCCGAAATGCTTAATTACGCTTCAGTTACGATAATTTTGGAGCCGAACGACTATATATTAACTTGTGAATTTCCTCGAGCATGGACGATTCGTTTCAAGTAAACCCCGATTTCAATATAATTCTATTCATAAGACGAAGAGAATATAACATTATCCTTTATCTAGAAAACCTACATAAATAACACACACACATGAAAAAAAAAATATTTATCTTTTTTTGGTAAAGGGCATAGCAATAAACAGACAGTTTTGACCTCGTCGAAATATTAGAAATTATTAACGTCACAAAGTAATTTCATTTAGGCAGATTTGCCTGGATAACGAGTCATATTTATGTATATTCTAGGTGTGTTCTTTATTCTCTCCATATAAGAAGGCAAATGACCTATTAGCTGACCCTGTTCCCTTACTCCACTGGCCCAACCGATGGACTCCAACGGGAAGTTCCACTTCGATTTTAAACGGCGTTATTTTGCAGTATTTATGGTCAGAAGCATATCTAAAAAAGTAGAATGGTTGGTTGGCGACTTCGTAACTCTAATTCGAATAAGCTGTAGTTACGACTTTTAAATCGCCAAACCAACAAAAATGTTTCACAGAAATGACAGTCAATGTCGGAGTTCAAATTCCGCCTGTAATCAAAATCAATTATTTGATTGGCCATAATAATTTGGCCGTATCCCCTTTGGTTGACTTTAGCGATTGCTTACCTCAAAATGTTTACTTGTATAATTTTTTTTGCTTGCAATATATTCATATATTACCCTAGGTTTACCCCACTCATCTGTACAGTAACTCTTGAGTCGACTCTACTTGAGCTTTGTGAAGAAAATTCTAAATTAAAAAAGTTCCGTTAAGATAGTAGGAAATATGAAAAGAACGAGATGCGAAAGTGGCTAAATGTCATTTAAATGACTTTTACCGAAAGGTATTTGTAATTCGTTATTCTTTTTTTCAATTATATTTGAATTAAATGTTTTTGTCTTCAGGCAAAATTTCATTAGTCAATATAAAAACATGTCAATTCAAAGCGGCATTTTAATGTTATTTTAAGAAATCCTTCCTCATTTTGAAAACTGCGCCCTATCTCAAACATTTCTTTTCTTTCGATTAAAAGTTGATGAATTCGACAATCTGGAAAATAAATCCTATCAAAGACCATTTACAGCCTTCAAAGGCAGCAAACAATTTCATACACCGGTTTAAGCAAATACGTTTATTGCACGTAATAATTGCACACACATTACGGCCTACTGACCTCTTTATGACATTTCAACGTTGTAATTACGTCACCTTGACAACGTTTTAAACCTGTCAGAAATTTATTGCTGTATATATGACTCGGTAGTGTTGTAATCTTGTTTAAGACACAAGTGAACTGTGTCCTTTGAAAGGGAGCACAGAAAAAAAAGTATAAAGCCCTGTTTTACCACGGAACTGGTAAACATATACTGGGTACATATTTCATCTATCAAGATTAAAATGTTTTGGCTTTTTTTCATTCTTCCACGAACAAAATTATTTTGTATACTTGTGCACAAAGAAGATCCATAAAACTTAATTCAAAACTAGTAAAATATTTTCTTGATTTTGTTTGATTGTATTTAATTATAAGATTTGATTAGAATGTTTTATTTTGTTTTCATTTAGGTATGTCCTTAAAAACTTAACCACATTAATGTATTGATCTGCTCAGTCCGCAAAATCTGACCATGATCAACTGCTTGTTCCAACTGAAGTTACGACGTTTAGATCGCAAACCAACTATTCCACTTTTGTATCGTATGCTACTGGCGATTAATTTTGCAAAATAACGCCGAAGCGAGACTTACAGTCGGAGTCGTCGGGCATGGCCAATGGATTAAGCGGGCGGAGCCAGCAATTTGTCAACTTTCTGTGCCCCCTTTTTGCTTAACTTGTCACATGTATAAGTACACTCCTCATTGTCTGCGCCAAGAATCCCCTATTATTAGACAAAGTGCTAGTGTAACTGTCAGTAAATATTTACTTACCTATGTTGATGTTATAAAGGTATATCGAACTGCCCAGCAGGGATTGCTTATCAGTTGAATAATTCCTTGTACATTATTTATTGTTGGCGAAAACGTGTATAAGTCGATGATATAAGGGTGACATAATTGAGAACAAGGAACAACGGGTAGAATTTGATTGTCTAACAGAACCATACATTGTGATAACGAATACCTGGAATATCTGTAATTCAGGGTATTTAAAAGTTAATGATGAATGCACCGTTTGTGTGTGTATTTCCGTTTATTTATCGTCGCTCCCATAGCTCATGCCCATATGAGCGACGCCCCCGGAAGACGGTTAGCTGTTATGGGGGATAGTGCAAGGATACAGGACGAAACTGCTGAGAGTTCCGCCTGGTTCTTTAATATGCTCGATGGATAGCACCGTCACATGGGGCCTCGGTTTAACGCCTCATCCGAAAGACAATTAGTTTTGTTTGATTATGGTCAGCCCAGAGCGCGGTTGAAGTCAGGTGCTCTACCAACTGGGCTTATAGGGCTGACAAATGCACCGTTTTTAGATTCACTGTCATATACGTTCGACAGTGTAGCCGCAGTTCAAAAAATTCTTATCGCACCCGTTCCCACACAGTGGCGCTTTTTGACACCAATACAAAACACTCGGGGAAACATTGTGTGAAATGAAGAAATTGCTTGCAACAAGCAATTTCTTCATTTTTCACAATGTTTTCTAACCAGTTTGAAAAAATATAAACTTTTAATTGTCGTGAGCATCGCCATTCAATTTAGAACAGTCTAAGATTTTGTCGTCTGGTAAGTGGTTAATCGTTTTGATCGGCGCGTTTTGAATATGCGACATTTGGACGGGAAACAAGCATTTTCAACAATAAAACAAGTATTTGGGCACACAAAAACTAATACTGCTGATTAAGTACCGGATTCTTAAATTCGTATGAGGATTGAGGAATTCATGTTTATATCTGATAAGCCTTATCTTAAAGCAGCACGATATAACATTAAAACTAGCATAATGAATTATGAATAAAACATTTTCTGATCGTACAGCTTTCGTCCATCACAGATAGGACATTCCCAGTATTTTCGCTCTACCAAATGTTTATAAGCAACGGAATTATGCTACACTGGAAATAATGACACCAATAAACCATCATTTGGCGACCAAAACCTCGAGACAACAGCTAACTCAAGATACAGCTACAAAATTTCGATCACCTCTTCGACATTATGACTCACTGTTTATCCTGACTGAAAAAATCTAGAAAGCAGATCTGTAGCCAACCGTTGGCGTTATTTTATGACCTCGTAACTACAGCTTGATTAAAGCTGTAGTTACGAGGTTTTAGAATTACACCGACGAAAAGGAAAGGCTGACTCTAAAACAATAACGCATCTCTATATATGGCGAAAATAACAACCGCAGTCAAACGTTATTGATTAGCTATAAAACCATGAATCACGATTGCAAATAAAGTATATTTGAATTAAATTAACGTCTGTCTGGTAAAACTAAAACCGCATTTCGACAATATGACATGTCATCAAATTTTAAAACCCCTTAATTTTTTCGGCGATTCATTTTTATGCCCCTTACTTTTTCAAGAGACCGAAAGAAAACAAATAAAATATTGCCATAAAGTTGTTTGTTGAAAATGAAATTGATAACGACAAGCAGTTTGTTCATTTCCAAATGTTTGTTTTTACCATTTAAGACAACGTTTTTTTTTAACTTTTCTTCAGCAACTTCTTAAACAACTTTTTTCAATTTGGACCATTCTAAAAAGCGACCACCTCTATTAAGTGAACACTTTAATTAAGCGACCAGAAGCAAAAATATCTTGCCAAAAAAAGGTGGAACTTCATAATTGGACGTTTTTGCTTGTAATATTGTATATACTGAATCCTTTGCTGGTGGAACCCATCAGAATAGTCTCAATGAGACCGACCAAACCTTCCTTGCCACGAATTTGATTAATTCCCACACAGTCACAAGATTTTACGTCCCCCCAGAAAAGCAATTAGGAAAATATTGTGTAAATGAAGAAATTGCTCGTAACAAGCAATTTCTTCATTTAACACAATATTTTCTATCAAGAAAGTTGGAAAAATATAAAACTTCATCAACCTTAAATCGATGTCGTTAGAACTCCTTTCAATTGGGACCAGTGTAAAAGTTTCCGTCTTGTAATGGGTTAAAGAATATTATTTTTCACACGAGACACGCCACTCAATATTTCAAGGACTGTTCAATTTATCTACTGTTTACACTGCGCAATTGTCAACACTAATCACACCGGTGTGCACCCGTCACCGGGCCAGACGAATAGATTACCAGCCATACGACCGCTGCCACCCTTCCAATCATACCCAAGTAACCGAGGAATTCTCTCCTTTCCTTCCGCTCTCACTTCTTTATAACGCCTCTGAAGTTTGGCAGCTCTTCCACGGTATGACTTAGCATGAAATAGGTATTTAATGTTTTGTAAAAACATTTTCTTTAATGTTGTTATTTACCCTAACGCTCCCGACGTCTTTACAAAGCAGGAGATAATCGTCTTTGTAGCATCCAAAATGTAGTAAATACAGTTTTGTTCAAGCTGTATTTACGACACTCTGGCCGCCCTAAATGTATTGTTAAATGACACACTATTTTTGATCTCGTCTTTTAGTTTGGGCTCATAAAATGATCAACGTAGAGATTTTTATTGTTGTTCACAAACGTATTCTGCAATCGGACTTCGTTAGATGCCGATCCGCTCAATCCGAGCATAATTTCATTGGTTACGCACAATATTGTTGCGTTTTCATCATGAATTTGCAAATGTCATTTTATCGCAATGTTAGATGTCCAAGAAAATAACTACTAAGAATGTGCAAGTAGAAACAGTCCAATAGTTTGCCTTTACTTTAAACCTTGTTATGTTGAATAAAAATCCTATACAAATCAAATGGCTGAAAGCACAGGAATGGTTTTTTGCGCTACACAAATATTTTTATTGAAAATTGATTTAATTCACAACACTGGCTTGGGTGACGAATAGGTAGTTTATACTAAGATCTTTAAAGTGCACGTATGTGCAGGCTGATCTTAGTCTATACCTCCTACTGAGACAGGAGTATTCAAACGGTTCATCACGACAAGGGTTAAATTCAAATATTCTTCAGTTTTCAGCGTACTATTGGTCATCTACGATAATTATGTCTCGTCCATTTCATTAAGGTAATAGTAATATCGTCTTTGGGCGAACGAATTATCGTAAATACAGTTTGAATAAAGATGAACTTACAACATTTTGGTCGCTCGCGGACGATATATGAACTGTCGTTATCGCGTGCTGTCCCAACTCTCAACATCCTGTTCGTATCCATCCTTAACCCGACCCATTACCATATATGGATATTTGACAGGTTTTAATTGTTTTATCTAATGATAGCCATCTTATATTTGACTGCTGGTTTCATATGATAAGTTGCCACAACAGTACACCAGTGCATGAAATATGATTAAGCACCCCTTCTTAAAGCACGGATTAAGCATATTTCTTCAATGACAAATTCATAGTCAACGGTTAAATGAATCGGTTAACTAAATTTGTGAAGTCTTGAGTTTATTTTTAGCTAGTAAAGGGCCAGGTTTGGTAGTTTTAGTTAACAGACAAAATTTAGAGGTCGTCTCAAAGTTCAACGAGTGCAAACTGCTACTGGAGGCTTAACTACTAAAACCGTTAAATGCCTACGCCATAAAAAAGTAGTTCTTATATATTTCAGGAATATTGCAACTCTGCCAGTATCTCAAGAAAACAACCTTTGGAAAACATTGTAGACATTGTAGAAATTGCTTGTAACAAGCAATTTCTTCAATGTCCACAATGTTTTCTTCTAATTTGAACCAGTCTTTGATTTTGTCATGTTGTAATTGGTGAACTCATTGGCTACTTTGTTTATCACGTTATCAGCTTTGACAAAGAAGATTACTTAACAAAACCATGCTTTGCTGGCTTACAGTACTTTGATTGTTTTGTAAGGATTACTTACAGAAAACAGACGCTACGTGTTATATATACACATGACAAATGTTAAAAGATTTGGGGAATGGTGAGCCTTCTGTTTCACGACTGAATTCTTATTGAATTTGTTGATAACCAATAAGTGATGACGCATTGACAACCGATGTAACTACGGTTTTAATAATACATGTAAAGATGACCTCAGACCAGATGTGTCATTTTTTAACCTTCTGTTACCCTTTTTGGTGAATGCCACTACCGCATTCAAGTTTATTAAGTACTTTAATACCAGTGTTTTTTCTCTATTTTCAGTTGTGGTTACAGTAGATGAAAAACCGATAAGATTGCAGTTATGTGACACAGCCGGCCAGGTTAGTATATGACTTTTCTTTTAAGAATAAAGTATAGCCAACTATTCTATTTTAGAGTGGTCTAAATTGAAGGAGGTTGCAGACAATAAAACACAGTGGTTTAAAATTGAAAAATTATGGGCCTTAAGAAGTGTGATAAAGTAAATATTGCTTTTCAAGTAATTTTCCGACGCTACTAAAGCTCTTCCCTGTGAATTAACTGACTTGCAAGACAAAAGCTCGAAAAAGTATTAAGAGAGGAGGGTATGCTTGTGAAATATACAAGTAATTGCTTCCTTTTCTACAGTACTTTCTCTCTGATAACAACTTATTTTTTCTCATAATTTCTTTTTTGAGCCGTAGTCTGCATTTCCAGCATCCAGAAACTATTAATTTGGTAAGATGTACACAATCAACTAGCACGTGGTCAATCATTGCTCGAATTATCTCTCCTTAACCTTTTCCTTATTGCAATTTTTAGACCTGTCCAAATTCAAAGGTTTTGCAGACGAAAATTTAACGTGAATATAATTTGAAAATAACCATTTAGTGGGGTAGAAAATATTGTGGAAAAAGAAGAAACTGCTTGTTACAAGCAATTTCTTCTTTTTCTACAATATTTTATCAATTATAAAGCCACAGGTACGTAAAAAACAGGAATTGAACAGCAAAGGGTAAATTAACCTTCGACCTGGAGGAGTCTTCACTTATGTCCAGTCACTCATTGACAATCCCTTACAGAACTTATACTCGTGATCGGTCACGAGGTGATTTTTTCTCGTGTCATTTTCTTTTATATCGTGACGTTTGTCGTCAATGTAAAGGAATGTGGGCATTGACTTCTCCATGTTTTACGTTTGTTAGACCGCAAATACCAGTCTTACGTGGATGAGTGCTTATGAGCTTTGTTTGGACATAAACCGATGGGGGAATTACGTTTCTTCTGCACTAACTTCACGATATCATGTTGCCCTTTTTCGCTGTTCGGTACAATAATCGCATGCAACATCCATATTACGTAGGTCCTACAATTGTGTTACCACATCAAAGTCGCGCCATCCTTGTATCAGTTTCATGTTGCTGTCGCCATCAAATAAATATTTCGAAATTAATCCGAATACAGAAAATAACCAAAAAAATCACACTCGCATATAAGATATTCTGTAAGTTTAGTTTGTAACGCCGTTTTGAACAACGTTTGAGTCATTTGAGTGCTTCCATAGTATCGTCAGTCATGGCTTAGAGCGATAAGTTGTACATGGGAGGCTCAAAGAAAAGCTAGGGCATTTTAGGAAAGATTAACTGAGTTCTCAAACTGGAATACTACAAAAAAAAAAAAAAAAAAAAAAAAAAATCAGCAAAAAGCGCCTGCTCAAACAAGGTTTTTATGTATAATGTAAGAATGATGTCTTTCATTTACCTTTTTCTAGCCATCTCTCCGTAGTTCATAAATTCGGCATATCTCCATTTTTCTTAACTAGTATTGTTTGTCTGAAAACATCGCTTTCATTATTTTTAAAAGAAAATATGACTAGGATAGTTTTCATGAGCATTCTGGTTTTTGGTTTAAGTGAATAGCTTGAATTTTCATCGAGGTTTTCAAAATACTTTTGGAACATAACATACCGATCAGTCCTTGGGGACGAAAAACAACAAACCGAATATCAAGTCGAATTAAAAAAAACAAATATCGGGCGTTTGGTCCGACCAAGCAGAGACGACGTAATGAATTTCAAAGATAAATCATTGATTTAGACTTGTTGGCGAATACGCGACTAAAACAAGTCCTCATTAGATATGTTGTTTTTCAAATCGAGTGCTATGCCGTGGCTTTTCTGTGCTGATATGAGTAATCCCTGAAAAGAAGAAAAACTAATAAAGCAAATTAAGCGCCATCATACTTCCTTAAAAAGCAAGTAATGGTTTAAAAATAAAATGTTTATTGAGATACCAGAAAAAATTGTTGAAATATGACATGTAAACATGTAATTGAGAAGTACGTTTATGGGGTTCATTGCGTTGATGTCTACGTTATAACGAAGATAGAATACCTCACATACAAATGTATTTTGATATGGATACAGATTTAAATGTCTTTAATAACGACGTGGTAAATGTTATTTAACCTTTCCCAGTCAGATATACATTAGCCTCGCTGTTAACCCATTACTAGCTGTTAATTTTTTAGACTGGTCCAAATTCGTAAAGTGTTGCAGACGACAATTATTTTTGAAGAAATTGCTTGAAACAAACTATTTCTAATTTTTCCACAATTTTTTCCATTTTGTAGGAATGGTTAAAGTACTTTTATACTTTTTAGACCTCGGTTTCTGTTAGTCTTGGGCTATTTTTATGTGACGGCTACAAACCCTCGGCTGGCGGCTAAAATGTTGTAAAAGTACCAGTATTCAATCAGTATAATGATATTTTGGTCACCCACCGGTAAAGTAATGAATGATTCATATATGGCTTACTTAGACTTTGTTCAATTTTATAGAATAAATGAGACTTTTATTGTTACAGGAACACATAGAATGTAAATATTGCAATTGACGGATCGCTGGTCCCGATCACTGTCTCTGCTGGCGATACCCATTGATATTAAACGGAGTTATTTTACAAAATTCAATTCAGTAACAAAAAGTTACACTGTAGGATGACGACCTAAACGTCGGAAATACAAGCTGTTGTTACGATGTTAACGTAACCAAATCAACTGCTTCACAAAAATGTCGGCTTATGTCGGCTAATGTCGGAGTTCCAAGTTCACCTCCGTAATGAATGGGTAATTTCATTTATTGTTTTTTCATTGATTGGCAGCTATGATAGGTCACTGCTTATCACAATATTGAAAGCAGGGATATCGGCGATCGATTTTCCTAAAACGGTTAAAGTGTTTTGTATGTTCAAGTAAGAAAAAACTCTATTTATTTAGGTTCCAATTATCGAAACTTTTAATGAGTTCTCCCTAGGAGTCAAACGTGGGGAGGAATTCGTTTTCTAACTTTTTAAATTACTTTTTTAATTGGTAAAATGACATAATGACCAACGGAAAGTATATCGTCCCTCGCCGACAACCTAAAAGATAAACGACCTTTCTAAATAAGAGAAATACGAATTGGAACTGAATTTATGGGGTTTTTATCAAAAGTTATGATCCTTATTTCACGTAGCTGTATTTAACATTCATTATACGGGGGCTCTTGCTCAAGCGACCACCTCTATTAAGCGAACACTTCCATGAAGCAACCAGTATCAAAATTTCCTGTAAACACACACACACACACACACACACACACACACACACACACACAAACAAACAAGATCTTCGTAAAAGCACCATTTTGTTGATAAAACAATCAAAACTTATTTCTGTGTTGGCGACTCCCATTTGGATCATTTCAATGAGACGATTCAAATAAGCTTCATCAACATATGATTGAGTAACAATCTTGCAATAATTTATGTATCAAGTCGAACCGATCTCTCATATATATGCCACAAAAAGTGTATAAAGCGACCATAATTTGGCTGCCTCTTGAATTGTCGCTTAATACAACCTGAACTGTATTCATTTATATTTTTTTCAACACATGATTAAATTACGAAAGTCAGAATAAATTTGCATGTATGCACTATTCATCGCATAATGAAGACTGCGTGGATGCACAGGCTGATCCTAACCTTTCCTTGGGGCACAACTGTAATGGTTGGTAATTTGACAATAAGGCTCATGTTTTTCTATCGAGCCAAATGACGGATAGCTAGCCCCGCCGTCTTAGCTCCATCAGGAAATTCAAGAAAGAGTTTCTTAGATAACGTTGATTTGCAAAATTTACACGAAAAAAAAGGGTTGGTTGATGACTTAGATGTCATAAATTCAGCTTGAACACAGCGATCCGTCTGTTATTTAAATGAGTACCAAAAGTTTAAGACTACTCAGACAAATACTTGATTTAATTTGTTTAAGTTTCGTCTATCCAGATTCAAGCTTTTAAATTGGCTGAAATCTTATTTTCATACTTGCCTGAACAAAATTTTGAGCAGGCAACTATTTTGAATGTTTTCGCCCAAAGCAGATCCTTAAAATTTTACCTAAAATAAATAAAGTACGCGTATTTGCTTTGTTATGCTTCATAGCATTATATTATGAGAAATGATGAGAATATTGTTTTTGTTTTTGTTTCATACGGTGTGAATGAGCTTTTAGGTAAAACCCTCAATGAAAACGAAAAATATTCTCTTCATTTCTAAAATGTTTTTCATCACTGGTGAACAACTCCAAGCTACATTTTACGTACATTTAAAATGTCAACACGGTACAAACACATAAAGACCTCGGGTGAAAACGGGATACAATAGCCAAAATGGTGACAATAAGGTTACAAATGGACGTTCATAGACCATGAACAGATATTAATAAATAGTCTAACTCATTACCAGACGATACTTTTTTAGACTGGTCCAAAGTTAACCTTTTTCTGTTTAATCCCTAGTTTAACGTTCCTGTGTTTTCAAATTTGAGGAAACATTGTGAAAAAGAAGAAATTGCTTGTAATAAGCAATTTATTCTTTTTCCACAATATTTTCTACTCCACTGATTGATTATTTTTCAAACGGTGATTTTTGTACGGTGGAGAGGGGGGTCTTCGGGGTTAGGGGAATTTCTTAACTCTCCTTTTTTCATTTATTTGTGAAATCCCTTTTCTCACGGAAGAAGGTCGCTTCTCTGCAGTTAGAATATCGCACAGGAGGTCTTTACAGATTTAGCCACAAATTTTATCTCGTCTTTGTTTGAGAAAGAATAAGATGGATTTAAACGGTAGTCATTTCATGTATTGTAATTGCATTGGAATAGATCGTACGTATCAATTAAAATGTTTAATTACAGATCGAGTGGAGTTATCAGATTTTACGCTTGTAACCCTGAATGGCAAATATTTTATGAGGGTTTGGTTTCTTTTACCTCCTGTCGAGCTCCCTTTGCTACCTACAATCTTTATATTGTTGGTTTTGAGCCCATGTATCAAGCTTCCAACAATTTCACGTCCGCGTAAAGTAAAGAATCAGGGCGGCCATCATTGCCGCAGCCATAGCACGCTGAAAAGCGTAGGAATGCCAATCATTAGGGTCCCGGGGTCGATCCCCGATCGCGGCGAATATATATTTGATATATGTCTGCCATCAATTATGGGTGGATCGTACACCTAAGAGATATGAATAGATGGAGGCTCGGAAATGTTTTGGTTGTACAGGTGTGAGATTTACCAGGAATCCATGGCTAGGTACTCCAGCCGTCGTGATATGACTGAAATACTGTCAAAAGTGGCGTTAAACCCCTTCATAAAAACAAAAAACAAACAAAATCAACTAACCTCTGCATCCGCAGAGTCTAGTCAAGAGTCTTCAATGTGACCAATCAGAACGTCCGATTTCGATAGACGAAACTAAAAATTAAATTATTACCGCTTAATATCGAAGTAGAACTTCCTGCTGCAGTCATTTTGTGTGGCTAGCGGAGTCAGTGGGCGGGACCAGTGATCTGTCGATTCCGAAACGCATTCGAGAACTCTTTTAATTGATTTACTGAGTCATAAAGATGAATATCTCTAAGAGGGGGTGATAGGAAACGAAATATATCATTTCTCTTCCAAACAACATGTTATTGATTCTATTATGATTTCACCCTGTTGATGAACAAGTAATGAAACTTTAAAAATCAAAATCACACCATCTGTGCTAAACTCTAGCACAGAGAATTTCAAATCTAAGACTCGTGTTTATCAATCTATACGGTAAAGTGAGAGGGTAAATGTTTTGTATTGTAATTGTGGTAATGTTTGGCCCCATCCACTATCTGATTACAGTGAATTAAAACATATTTTCTCACACTCAAATCACGTCAGTTGTCAGTCAACCATGCATACAGTCTCAAAAAAACACGCGAATTGAAGGCCCTTAATTCCTCTTGTTGAAATCTAAACAACCTGCGGAACTGTACTAAGACAGTTCACAAATATGTAACTGATAAGCGTTTGGGTACTGTCACAGGCACCAATCTTTCACTATGCTTTCGGATCAGGTGTAACGACGTTTTCTACGAATAACCTTGCCCTTAATGATTCATTTTCAAAACTTCGAAGCAAGTCATTTATGTAATTATCAAAAACCCAAGTTCGTAATTGTTAGAGTTAACCCTGTACTGAATAACCCTCAGCCTTGACGTCCGTGTGACTTTATACTTGATAAAACATTGTGGAAAAAAGAAGAAATTGCTTGTCTTTTTTTTCTACAATATTTTCTATCCTATTGAATGGTTATTATTGACAATTTTGCCATTTTACAGTGTCCTTTGAAATTTCTTTCAAATTTGAACGGTCTGGGATTTCAAAAAAAGAGGTAAGGGTTAAATATAGGTTAGCTGTGAAGGAGCAAATCGCGAAAGCTAGATTGAATCGCATCCTGAAGGAGTATACCCTAGTAAGGAAATCAGTTATACAAATGAATATCATTTAAATATTAATGTTAGAATGGTTGGGTGAGTTTTAGAGCGATTTTTTTCTGAATGAAAAATGAACTCATCGCTTCACCTATGTTGTATGATTATACCTATGATCTATGCTATTTTATAACTCTTTCTATGAATAAAACATAACGCAAGCCAGAGTAACGATGAGGGGGCAGCCCAAAACTATTGTAAGTGCAATATATAAATATAGGTACTTAGAATAGTTTTGCAATAATTCCGTGATGTGTATATTGCCAAAGGGCAATAATTACATCAAGCTATAATGCGGGATACGGACAAGAAATCTGGGACATCCCCCAGGATAAAAACCTCTTGGACATTGAGTTTTGTCAGAGGGGGATCTTTCACGGGGGTGTCCTACAATGTTTAGATAGACTGTAACGTAAAAAGGACCTCACAATAATACACCTCTAAGTTGATCTAATCAAAATGAACCATTAAAAGATACCTTCAACATTTAATTAATGGGTGCAAAAAAATATTATGTGTATTTGTGTGTGTGAGCGTTAGTTTATTTGTTTTTTTAATCGTGTTGTGAATATTTCGTTTATTTATGATTGAAAATACTAAGGGATAGGCAAATTTCACGCACGGGTTGAATTACGTCGTTCACCCAGACGAACTTCAAAAGAGTTGAAAACTTTAAACTAAGATAAACTCAAAAGATAGTGTATCAAAACAAGATATTAACGTCAAAAAGCAAATATTACGAAGTTTTTTGTTTGTTTTAAAATACAACAGTCTAATAAGTTGTTGTATATTTTCGTGTCAGCTCACGCACGCCTTCCATTTCCTGAAAAAAGATCACCACACTTCAACAACGAAATCCTGTTTATGTTCTGACAAATGAGAATATGACTTTCCTTGCTTTTATTTAAAAATCTTCCGTCAAATGATTGTCTTTTTTAGCAGAACTGAATTATCACCGCTGTTAACTAATAAAAATCAACTAACCAATCAGATTATTCATTTATACCGGAAGTGAATATTGATCTCAGACTTTTTACAAGATTGTTGGTTTAGCGAAACTAGGCCTCCTGGTGAAAGGACCTTTTTGTTAAGTATTTCTGTTGTTTTGGCGACCTAGACGTCGTAATTACGGCTGAAGTTACGAATTTTAGATCGCGAACCAACGTTTTGTCTGATATTTTATTTACCTGACCACAGAAAAACTCATGTCATTTATAATCTTAAGTCGACGATCGATCCGTCAATTGATGCTTTAACTGTATTTCAAAATTTAGAACTGTCAAAATTCAAAGATTTTGCAGACGATAATTAAAAGTTGGTTTATTTGAAAAATAATCATTCAGCACTGTAGAAAATATTGTGGAAAAAAGAAGAAATTGCTTTTTAGAAGCAATTTCTTCTTTTTTCCCACAATGTTTTCTCAAAAATAAAACTTTTGGGGCGTTAAAACCAGGAATTATACGAGAAAGGGTTAAAAAAAACATAGATGCTATCATTTGGAAGCCCTCTTGTCGTTGTATACATGTGTGTATTGATAAGACAAGCATCCCATTGAAATTCCTTTCTTTGTAGACAAGTGACGATGACCTCATATGCGTCCTCTTCAAACGTTGAAAAACAAGATGAAAGTAGCTTTTTAAACCATTACCACATAATCCCGTTTTTGGGGCCCCTCAAAAAACGGTAAAAGAAAACAATGTGAAAAATGAATGAATTGATTATCACAAGATATTTCTTCTTTTTCCACATCGTTTCTAGCCCCAAATAAAGAGATGTTTGAAGTTTTATCATCTCTGGATTGTCTGCGATTTCTTTGATTTTGGATTTGACTATATAGTTTTCATCTGATGATAGGAGAAGCGTAAAAGAGCGGTAATCTTTCGTAGCAAAATATTGGAACTTAAAACCTCCTCTTTTATGGCTATCAAAAGATACCTGTCAATATCGATAATTCGTATAAGAAATGAAAATAAAATGATTAAATGTTAACTGTTCAGTTTACATGTTTAATTTCTAATTTGATAGATTGGTCTATACTGTTTAGTACTTTTTCACATCCCAATCATTTTCATGTCCGAAAGATTCCATACATATGAATCTGTGTTACAATGGACTTGAACCAAACAACACTTTTTAGAATAGTTTATATAAGATGAAGTAGAATGATAATGAAGCGATAATGGAGTAGTGTATTCAAATAATTGCAGAAAAGAGTAAAAAAAGAAACATTGTGGCAAAACGAGTAGTTGTATGATTACAATGCAAGTTGGAAAGTTTAATGTTACAAAGAATATAATTCTTATCCAGTCAGATACTTTAGTGCCTGAAAATATTCACTAGTGAATCAAGATAAAATCAGATCTCAGTATCACTGTAACGGTCATTCTGGCATTCTTGGGGAGTTTAACAGCATGGGGGCAATAAAACTATTTTGACCGACCATTAGATCAACAATCCTGATAACAGGAAGTCACACATTTGGGCTTATCAGTGTTACAATTCATATTTATTCTGTTGATTTTATGTTTCTCCAAGCAGACAGATTTTCCATTTCAACCACACTTTTACTGTATCAAGTGATTTTGGACTATTGAATGTATATTTTTCTAAAAAGGTTACACCCTGATTTAATGATATGTCATGTAAAATACAGAGGTGCATGTAAGGTACCTGCCTTGGTTTTAAGTCAAATAGCCAGCCCATAATTCGTACTTATATGCTTACATTTACCCATCTTATGAAAGGTTTGAAACCATATTGAAAAGTATTTGCAAAGATGATACTTATATTTATTTTCCAGAGGGATTACCTTCATTACATATGGTCATTCTACTTTACTGTACAATGAGTTTGTGTGTTTGCATTGACTAAACTTGACAAGTAAAGACTCTCTTTGATCCAACTGCTTGTTGTAATCTTAAGATGGTTCTTTTAAGTGTCATTCATATTAAATTTGTTCTTATCTATGTCCTGTATTGTTGGGTAAGTAGTAAGTACTTTATTTTAGTTTGTTACCAGACGGCAACATCTTAGACCGGTCCAAATTAAAAGGAGCTGCAATTAAACGACAATTCAAGATTTGTGAAATTGTAGTGTTTTTTTTTTAAATTTATGGGTATAAAATGGATAGAATGCTTGCAACATGCAATTTCTGTATTTTACACAATGTTTTCCAAATTGCTCCTCTTCATGTGTGTCAAAAAGCGTCATTGTGTGGGAATGGGTTAAACAATTATATCTTTGGTATATTTCAATGTCTTTAAAAATTAAGTGAATCTCATTATGCAACATCTTTTGGTAACACTTAAGTTTAATAAATCCTACTCTTCAGAAATTTTAAGGCTCTCTTCCTAACAAGAGACCCATCAGGGCCTGAGGCGCTCTACTGACCATCAAGTTTTCCCTTAAAGTAACATAAAATTTAAGGAAGCTAATAGCTTAACCCATTCCAACTTGACAAAATATCAGACTGGTCCAAAGTGAAAGAAGATGCAGACGACAATTTCAAGTTGATGGAATGTTATATTTTTTCACCTTTTTGGATAGAAAACATTGTGGATAATGAAGAAATTGCTTGTTACAAGCAATTTCTTCATTTTCCACAATGTTTTCCAAAGCTTTTTTCTTGAAGGGCGTAAAAAGGAGGGATTGAGTTGGAATGGGTTGAAGAAGAATGCATAAAATGAAAATAACTAATTGGACTTTATCACCTTTATTATATTGAGCAACAATTGATATGGGCCCCTTTCCTTTGTTTTCTTATAGACCTATTCTATTTCCGAAAGGAACTTTCTTTACGACCCTACAAATGGTCTGTGAAATTTTAAAGACAATCTGGTGATAATTGTAGACTTCATCGCATACAATTTAAAGATTGTCTTGAATGATAATCTATAAGGCCCCTCTTCAAGTGTTTCCAGTACCACAATTATTCCTTGCATCTTTGAAGAGAATCCGATTAAAACTGTGAACATATGTAAGGGTATTTCAATCAAGTTCTCTTAAGGCCCCTTTTCCCATGATACTTTGTTAACCTTACCCATTTAAAAAATCAATTAGGATTATAAAATCATTCTGTGAAAGTTTGAAGAAAATTCGATGAAAACTGTGGACTTTGTGATGTAAACAAAGATTTTGTGGTGAAATTTCCATGAAGTCCCTTGTCCCATGATTTTGATTCTTGATTGATCAGACCAAATTTCTAAAAGATCTATCCTAATGTTTAAAGTAAATCCAATGAAATATGGGAATTCATTGGGTTAACTTGTTGATAAATCCTAAAACAGGAAGTGGGTAAGGTGCGGACCTAAATTTGGTAAGCGCATTTGAGAACCCCTAGATGAACGGCTTCATCAAGTTTCAAGTCCATGCTGTCAACAGTTGTTTGACATTATAATCATCAACCAAACAACTTCAAATTTTGTATATTTGATGAAAATAGCCCATATTCTAGCTTCTAGTATCATGGCATCATTTTCCACAACTAATTTTTGATGGGCGTAAACAGGAGGAATTGTGTGGGAATGGGTTAACTCCTTTGTTACTTTAACCTCATTTCTTTATCATGATAACGTTTGACAAAGAAGATTATTGGGCAAAACAATACTTTGCTAGCTTACAGTACTTTCAGTACTTTGATTTACTATAAAGTAATTCTGTGTGTATAATTCGAAAAGCTTTAGTCTTCGGTTTAGGAGATTTTCTTTTAAATTATGAATCTCCAGATAAAAGAAATCTGGGATCTCGCAACAAATAATTTACATGTTGATCTAAGAATAAACATTTAAAGTATTTTATTACAGTACCAACAGGGCATAAACTGAAATCTCCTGGCCTCATGGTATAGGAAGATTATTCAAAGATTCCTTTCTTCTTCAATTCGAGACCCAACAACATACGGCTTAAGTTTATAAAGAAAATTATATACCTGAAATATATTTGCACCATAGGGAAATGCTACATGCAAAATTTGGAAGCTTTACAGGCTTCATGGTTTCTGAGGAAAAGATTTTTATAATACGTCCTTCTTTTTCTCTATGTAAAATCTGTGATCCCACAACACACTGGGCTTACGTTAGTCGAAGACTTATAGTTTATCATATTTTATAAAAATACCATAAGTTGATAAGGCGATGCTACTTACAAAAGTTGAAAGCCAAATGCCTTAATTTGGACTGTAAGGAGAATATTTACTAAGATTTGTCAGTTTATCTCTCAACGGCGGCGGCACATATTCTTTCTGACATTTGTCTCTCACCAATGGGTGGATAATCGTAAACCTAAAGGGAGAGCAGCTGGAGGCTAGGAAAGGATGTAGTAGTAGTACTGGTGTGAGAAATACCAGGAATCCATTGTTTGGTGTTCCAGCTGCCGCAACATTACTGAAATACTGTTAAAAACGGCGACAAGCCCCATTCAATTAATGAATCAATCATCTCTGTAAAAAAAGGGGTTCCCATAACATAAGGTTTGTGATGACCTCACCCAATCGATTTGAACTATTTTGATAGCTTAAGTACCGCACGTAAATGCTGCATTCAAAATTAGACAGGTCTATGCCTTATGTGTGGAAGAAAAATAATTCCAAAATTGTTTCTTTTGGTTGGTATAGCAACCAATGTTCTTCATGGTTTTGAATTATTTTTGGTATTTTGATTGATCATGTCCTAAGCATCAATTCTGTGAACGCATAATACGCACACCCTAAACAATAGCCTGTTGAAATCGAAAAAAGAGGCAGGTTACAATTTAAAGTGTGTCTAAATTGCCTGGAAATCAAATTGAAATACTATCAAATATCATCGTAAACGGAAAATTTCACCAATTAATACCGAGGGCTGCGAGACCCAGTGATTTAATACAGCTAGGGTTAACAATTTGTAGTAAAAGTATTTTAGGCTTGTATAAAATTAAAAAAAGGACCATGAGGGTCCTATATCGCTCCCCTGAGTACGATGGCTCAAGGCTTTATGATATGTACAAAAGATCAAAGCCCTCTGCCTATTTATTTTGGGGAAGAAGATTTCCTCCTTTAATATTAAGTATATTGAATATCCCACCAAATAGCACTAATTTCTAGAGTATGGTAATTCTTTGAAGTAATTTGATGAAGGGTCAATAGGCATCAATACATACCAAATATCAAAGCCCTATGCATTATGGTTTAGATTAAGAAGATTTTCAAAGATATGTTCCTTTCTAAGATCAGGAATTGCATAGAAAAAGGCTATTTTCAGAATACGGTAATTTTATGAAGTAATCTGGTGAAGGATCAATAGGTATTGATATATGCCCAATATTAAAGCTCTGGGCCTTATGGTTTGGGAGAAGATTTTCTTTTTATGTAAAAGCAGGGATCACACAAAAATGGGTTCACTTTTAAGATACGATTATTCTATGAAGATTTTTGGTAGCGGTTCAAAGGATTTTGATATACACTAGATAATACACATCTAGGCCTTATAGCTTTGTAGAAGAAGATTTTCAAAGATGTCCTTCTTTATTCATATGTAAAAAACAGGATCATTTAGAAAAGGGCTAATATTTAGAGTAAGTTAATTCTTCCAAGTATTTCGGTAGAAGGTCAAGATGATGAATTATACCAAGTATCAATGCTTTGGCCTTATGGTTTGAGAGAAAAAGACTTTCAAAGATTTCCTTCTTCATTTCTATGTGTTTTAGGGAATGCACAGAAATGGGCTAAATTTAAAGATACGGTAATTCTATAAAGTATTTTGATAGAGGGCCAAAAGATGAAGATTTATACCAAATATCTAAGCTTTTGGCCTCATGGCTTGGGGGAAAAAGCTTTTCAAAGATTTCCTGTAAAATCAGGGATTGCAAAGAAAAGGGCTTATTTTCAAGATACGGTTATTCTTTGAAGAGGGGTCAAAAGATAATGATTTATTCCAAATATCTAAGCTTTAGGCCTTATGCTTATCGAGAAAATGGTTTTCAAAGAGTTCTTTCTTTATTTTTATGTAAAATCAGGGATTGCATAGAAAAGGGCTAATTTTCAAGATTCGTTAATTCTTTGGAGTATTTAGGGAGAGGGTCAATAGATAATAATTTCTAGCAAATATCAAAGCTCTTGGCCTTATGGCTTGGGAGGAGAAGACTTTTTAAGTTTTTTCACTTGGTTGCCATAGCGACCGACAGATTTACATGGATATCAATTTTTTGAGGTATTTTGAAAGAGCATGACCTAAGGATCATTTCTGTGGTATTTAGTTTAAATCCCTTGAATGTTTAGGAGTAGAAGATTTTTTTAATCATGAAAGGACATACAGACAGACGGATGCCGGACGATGACCGATCACAATAGCTCACAAAGAGCACATTTTGTGCTCAGGTGAGCTAAAACTACCAAATACAGCATTTTAAAAAGCTTTCAAATTGAAAAATGTCATTTATGTAAGAAACATTGTTTGAAAATGAGAAATTGCTTCTTTTTCAACTCTACTTTTCTAAGCTAATATTCTTAAGTTTGTCAAAAGGGCAAATTTTGTGATAATGATTTTATATGGAATTGCTGATATGTACAGAGTGAATGTTTCATTTAGAATGTAGTTTGGCTGATAAAATCCTCTCATGATCGAGAATTGGATTTATCACCATTACAAAGTTTATACTCAAGTTACTCAAATTACATCCTGGGCTTATCAGTAAACATACCAATCTGGTGTCCTGGGGGTGATTTGAGGGTCAGTTTGCATATTTAACTGACCACAGAAAATTCATTTACAGTTACTTTCTCCAGGAAATTTCTGGCTGGAATTCACTTAAGTGTAGGACTGTATCCTAAATTTGATTTCTGTGTAAGATTATTCCAGAGATTATCTCTAACCGTAGTTCTGGCATTTTTCTGTGTTCGGACATGGACTGATCACACCCAATCTGACTTATGTTACGTACAAATCATTCTAGAGTTGATTGCAGTACACCAACCTGAACCTACGGATTGCGCCCTCACCCATCCCCACTCATCCCCACTCAGTGACGCTTTTAGACGCCCAAAAGGAGAATGCTTTGAAAAACATTGTGGATAATGAAGAAATTGCTTGTATCAAGCAATTTCTTTATTATCCACAATGTTTTCTATCCGAAAGACGAATGTATAAATAAAAAAAAAAAATCTATCAACTTGAAATTGTCGTCTGCAGCTTCCTTCAATTTAAACCAGCCTAAAATTTTGTTGTTTCGGAATGGGTTAACAAACTGCAACTTTCGCTGTCTGTTGTAATAATGATAATAATTAAGCCATCCATCGTGTCTAGCCGCCAAATTTGGACCTAACCAAATAGACCAACTGATAAAGGATTAAATAGGATAGATAATGATGATAAATGTCGGCTGACAGCGGTTACCGACAGCTTCTTTTGATCTTTGACCCATTGTTGCCCTTGGAAACAATTAGGTGTGCATCATCCATCAAACATGCAGTTCAGAAACATGTATGGTACTTATTTATTGTTAAAGCTATAAATTCGAAACGCATGTATTGTCACATAAAATGCTTAAACATTTAATGCTTAACCCATTCTTCCTCAGTTCCGCCTTTTCAAGACCCTCAAGAAATAGGCTAAAACGTGGATAATGAAGACAACGGTTTCTTTCATTGTTCACAATGTTTTCTATCCCAAAAGAAAATATTTCACTTACTTAAAATTGCCACCTGCATCTTTTTTCACTTTTTACCTGTCTAAAGTTTTATCGTGTTTTATTTGGTTAACACGTTGTCCGCCAGAATGGACTATAGGGGGTAAAGATGTGCTCAACTATAGAATCTTCTATTCATCACTTCTACACAGCGCCAAAGTCTTTTGGTTACGATCTTTGATTAATTCCCAGACAATGGCGCCCGCAAGAGGAAAGGCTTTAGAAAACACTTTAGGAAATGAAGAAATTTCTTTTTACAAGCACTCTCTTCATTATCCACCATGTTTTCTACCTCAAAAGATAAAACAATTTAAAGTTTCATGAATTAGAAATTGAAGTCTGCAGCATCTTTAAATTCGGACCAGTCTCAAAGTTTGTCATTTGGTAATAGGTTAATTGACACATGCACCAAAATGCCAAATTTTCCCTTCAGTATTTGCCATAGTAATTGAGTATTTTCTTATTTGTTTAGGATTTAAGGGGCTGGGAACGTCGCAAGATGATTGAGATTGTAACAATCACATCATGTAACCATTTGTTTACGAGCTGATAAACACAACAATGTCGTTTAGTACGACCTAATATCGAATTGCTTAATATATAAAACCACACAATTTGTAGATCAGTTCTTCAGGGTTCATTAGGAACATTGACGAATCAATGCTGATACTAATGTGCAGTGGTTAAACTTGATTCCACTACCTGACTACAAATAAAGTGAAAGTACATATGAGCCTGTGCGTGACATTTCCAACCATTTCGCATCTGCGTGACTCGCACATATTGAGCACCCTGGACAGCCATTCGGGGCAATTAGAACACTCGCTTATTGTTTAAAGAAGCTTTGGGTTAGTATCCATCTATAAGGCGCAGAGTGAAGACTATGAACAGACTGTGTCTATGCACAGGCTGATCCGAGTCTTTACTTGGCGCACATGTGTAATGGTTGGAAATGTCACGCATGCGCTCTATGTATTTTAACGAATCACCAGACGTCGATTTCAGACCGGTCTAAATTCGAAGAAGTTGCAGACGAAAATTTTAAATCTAAAGGGTTTTAAACCCTTTAGATTTAAAATTTTCGTCTGCAACTTCAGGCTTGGTACAAGCAATTTCTTTATATTTAACATTTTCCCCACACACTTTTCCTAAGGGGAATAAAAAAGCAAATTTGTTTTGGAAAGGTTAAGAAGCTAAATTCGATAATTCAAAGATTTGAATAAGAATTAGACATACTTGTAGAATTTAGCGAAGATTTTAGTTTTTTTAATGAATGAAACTATGTTTTTTATGTTTAAATGGCGGATATTGTTGATTAACACCCCGAGAAATTACCTACTATCAGCTCGATCTTTAATAAACAATGTAGACCCCTTTATTAAACTGGAAAGTTAAAAATGGAAGATTTTGATAGGCGACTTTTATTGGCATAATACCCGCTTAAGAAACAATTTCACCCTCTTACATCAAACGTTTTGATACCTGTTTAAATGAAACTATTTCATAAGATAAAGTTGGTCTGCAATCTTTAAAAGAACATTTTTCATGAGTTAGTATAACTAATAAAGGAATTAAGAGTTATGTATGATACAGTTGACTAGCCATGCAAGTGCTCTGGCGATCTTTAATAATACATCGAACTTTGTGAATGAACTCGTACGTCCCATTTCTCTACTTAAGGATCGGCTGTTATCTCCCCGTCTGATACCATTTATAGGACGAATTAACCTTTTACCAGACGACAAAATTCTAGACTGGTCCTAATTGACAGAAGCTGCAGACGATAATTTTCAGATTGATGAAATCTTTAAAATCTTTGTCTTTTGGGATAGAAAACAATGTGGAAATTGAAGAAATTGCTTGTTACAACAAGCAATTTCTTCATTTTCCACAATGTTTTCAAAAGCTTTCGTATTGAGGGGCGTTTAAAAGAGTCAATGTGTTGGAATGGGTTAACGTTTTTACTCTGGAAAAAAGGCCGTTGAAAGGGAAAAAATGATGTATATCCACAATCAATGATTAAGACCAACATTGTAAAGACTTTAAGCTTTATTAGGGATTCAATAGTACCACATTTAATCCCAGTAGTGCAATAATCACTTTTACGACGATAGTGTTATTGATTCTATACATGCATGTCCGTATATAATGTAATTAAGCCTCTCTTGACTCTCCTTACTTAGATTTCCCCAAGGAACCTGACCGTACCGATTGATCTAGACTAGTACCCTGTCTTAATGATAATTCCTTGTTAGATATCATCGGTAGGAGACCAAAATATCGTAAATAAAGCTGTATTTACGATATTTTATTCGCCTTTGGACGGTGTGTTCAATTTTATGTTAAAATATATTCTCTGGCTACTATTCTCTTTTGATTGTCGGTGGTCAATTTGTGAAACGCAAGGGAGACATTTTCAGGGAAAGAAATGTAAAGCATGTGTAATGTACCTTAGTTTCCATCTAATAACAATCTGGGATACATTCTACGAATGGTCATTCGGTCCGTCATCCTAATACCTTTTCGACTTTGTGACCGGCGAAAAGAGACCGACCGGGGAAAATGGTTGTTGAAATACAACTGAGATCCAGGACAAGTCAACCAGAATTGGTGTATAAAAATATAATAAGTTGATAGAAAGGTATAATAGTCATTCTAGGTTCTGAAAAAAAAGAAGTGCGACAAGTTTCGAAGCTGGAATGAAATGAAACGCGAATAAGGGCCGTGCAAGGATTGATTTCGGATTGTCTTTCTTAACCTATCCTCTGTTTGTCAAATGCACATTGTCAAACATTACATTTTATTGACGCAAAGATCTAAACTTTGATTGGTTGCATTACGTGCTACACGCAAGTTCTATATACTCTGTAATAGAACACTGACAAGTGAAGAGCTGCTTATAAACGCAGTCATTGTTTCGTCTATGTATTTTGAACACATTTTGACTGGTTACCGATTAATTTTGACACGTTCGACGTGCTGAGCGAATTTCCCTTCAGGCCTTTAGTTACATACATTACACTATCTTTTTCAATTGCTTGAAATATATCTCTGTAACTCGAGCACACCTTGAAATACCAAGAAGTAATAATAATGGATTGGTACTGTTTTTTCTGAATAAGGAGATTCACAAAGCCATAATTATAGCTAAATTACATCCAAGGAATGGTAAAAAAAACTCCAAGCATTGGTCACAAATTCAAAGTAATCCGTATTCTTCCCTGCACGTATACGTTAACCCATTACCAGATGACCGAAACTTAGACTAGTCCATATTCAAATATATTGCAGATGACAAAGTTAAGTGGATGAAAATTTTCAAATCTTTTTCCTTTTGGTGGACAACATTATGGACAATGAAGAAATTGCTTATAAAAAGCAATTTCTTCATTGTCCATAATGTTTTCCGAAGATTTTTTACTTGAAGGGCATTAAAAAGTCGGATCGTGTGTGAATTGGCTGGGTATGAGTTTAGAAAATTTGATCACAGAAAAAGAAAGAGAGAACAATGATCTTACAACCTGGTCCCAATAGATATCATATCGCACTATTTGATTGACACGGGAGACATTTAACAATCGCGACCTAAAGGAACATTATTGGACCGAAGAACTAAACCTCGTATTGTTTCCTTTATAGGATATGTTCGCAAAATGTTGGCACAATGGGCCAATATACTGTAAAATAGTAAAACATTAATGAAATGTTGATAGAGTCGGGGACACTTTTATGTAAGTAATTGACAATGAAAGGGACACTTGCTGGTTCAAGCATTTTCTTCATCAACAACAATATTTTCTAAAAAGTTTTCATTTTACTTTCTTGGGGATTGGTTCATTTTAATTATGAAAAAGTAGAAAATCATGTCTTACTCGTCCGGGAACAAGTCGGAAAATCTGTATTTCCGCCCAAATAACGTATACCACGTATTAATATGCAAACCATTTGTTACGTTTCTGTTTGAACTGATTGAGAGAGAGAGTTTATGTTGTTTTAGCGAAATCTGCACGACTAGCTTTTTTCTTGTAAAAGTTACCGCTTCTTGTCTAGATTATGATGTCTCGTACTATCTCGGCCGGCTTTATAAACGATACTGACGCTATATTATCAAAATCATAACCGCAGTCGTCGATCCCTTTGTATTGAAGATCAACTCGATTAAGGAAATCCTGTTTTAAAATGATTATCCGAAGATTAGTAGGAACTTTCCAATAGGTTCTGTGTCTACACTCCTTTCTCCTAGGCACCTCCGTGACTTCAAAGTCCATATTGCATTCACCCTTAAGGAATAGTGTCGCAAGAATCATGAGCTATTTTCTGTGTAAGCTTTATGGCTAGATTTCTTTTGTCATCTATCTTTCTGTAATGCTGTTTCTAATTTTTAGTACAAGCTTACATTCATCACTTTAGTGTAATTTATTTTGGTGATTTGTATAACTCCAAAGTTTCTTACCACTGACTATACATTGGAGTTTTTGTCAAGCTAGCTATGAACGACTTTAAATCATTCATAGCTTTACAGAAGTCTCCTTAGTATTAAAGAAAACTTACATATTCAAACGTAAGTTACATTCTAATTTTGGGAACATTTTAGGATACTCGTAACAGCACAAACTATCAAAAAGATAAAATGTTTGATACGAAACCCTGTTAATAGGATAAACAAATTAACCTGACTTTTGTACACTTTGAGAAATTTTTAGCCTTTGTAGGGATTAAGAGGGCTTAAAATGTAGACCACAGATCCATCTTTAGCTAGCGTTACTAACTGATCGGGTGAATAGACTTTGCTTTGGAAGAGTTTGACTCCGTTACTACTTCTTTGAGTGAATGGTTGTCATTTTTGTATTATTCGTTATATATAGCCCATGCTTTAGTAATTTACGTTTAAAAAGTTATCGTCAACGTACCCTTTTCCACGAGAACCACAAAAAAGAAATAAAAAAATCCCATTCCTCAGATATATGGATAAATCGTAAAGTAATAAAGATTTAATCGTGTATGTATGTGTGTGTGAACTTGTTTGTGCTTTTTCTTGCTCATTGTCTCTGTGCAAGTTGTAAATAAAACTGAAATATCTTGCAAATAGCTCACACAAAATAACGAATAGACAATGATGTATAATCTAGAATTTATTACCATGCCTTGTAGGCCAAGTGTCAGAATAACTGCTTATCGTATTAGCTTACACATAAGAATACATAATAAACACACGGGAAAACAACAACATCTTTATCTAAGAAGATATTTATTTTATCTTATATCTATACAATTCAAGATTCAATTCTAATCTATTTTATTCCTACGCAATCTCGAGAAAGATCGGCTTATCGCTGAAAAGGCATAATTATTTTACAAAACCCTTTGGCGTTTTCCCTGTACCCCTTTTTTACTTCAGAACGAGCTTAATACAGTAATATAAACACATAACACGTGTTTAACCCATTACCACATAGTCCCACATTTTTACGCAGCGAAAAAACATAGCCATCAAAAACAAATTGAGAAGAGAAGAAATTGATTGTTACACGCAATTTGTTCTTTTCTTTTCTACCTCATACGATCCTCATTTTTTCATTTAAAATTTGTTGAACCACTTCCTATTAGGATAAGTCTAAAAATCTGTTTATGTGGAATGGGTTAACCTGGACATAGAGACGAAGAATCGTTGTTCAGGCTAACAGAGGCCTCGTCTTACGATCAAGAAATAATTTTGGTGGATATTTAGACTTATCAACGGATTGCCTGTAGCCCAAATGTACTCTTTTGTCATTTGACTTCTTGAATGGAAAAGTAGGAAATGTGGACCAAAATTCTAAGCCGGTAATATTCTCTGAATTTGCTTCAATAACCTAAAACATTTTCTTTTCGCGGAGACCTTCTGCAAATAGCTTCAAACGTTTTATTGAATAATCACCAATCGTTGTGTATGGTCGACAAAATATCAGAACGAATTGCTTATAATTCCTTTTCATTTTTTAAAAAAAAAGAAATCTTTAGCAAATAGGTTCTTTGGAATGGATTAGGTATGATCAAAATGTCCACGTGAAATAGAGAAACGCGAATAATTTGTAAGAAAAAAGGTAAAATTACAGCGACGGGAAGATTTTGGCGATTACAAAAGGACGACAATTTGTAATGACAAAAACGTTTCAACTGATAACAACTGTGTCATAGATAAAATCTCTAAACAAACTATCAACAGGAAGATATTGTCAGCGGAGACAATCATAATCAACCCCTTACCGAACATAACTAGTTTGTGGTGCAAAAACAAATGCTCTAAAACAAGAAACGGAAAACAAGAAGCTGGAATCCCCATCCTAAATTATTCAACTATTCATCTGCAAAATTCTGAGGTTAGTCAACTTCAAAGGGCAATGGAACATATATATATAGCGATTAATACATTTCTAGACCGAGCACATCAACCAAGAATCTGTTGATACTCGCGCCTTGTAATGAATGACAACTTAGGTTGGTTTTGTCTCTTTGTCATTGGATTATCGTAAAACAATCGTATTACCGGCATTGAAATAATTTTGTTGTGACCCGAGAAGTAGCCCTTTGGAAGTTTCAATTAACTGAGAAAATAGACCGAAGACTGTGTTATCTGCATCGTATTGATGAATATTGTAATACAATCTTAAATTGTGCTGTTGTTATAAAGTTTACAGAAACTTGCCCGATTTTCATACAATTGGAAATATGAAACAAAATTAAGGTAACACGAGCTTTGTAACACGTTTGGAACTTGAAAAAAATGTTTATAAACATTCCATTCAATGGGCACATCTTTATGAATATATGTGAATATAGCGTGCTGGCTGTATAATACAGGCTATTTCATTGTCTTTAAAATAACAATCCCTTTTCTTCGTATCTTTCGTGACTCTTGCATCTTTCGTAATCCTATTGTTCCCATAATTTCTTTGTCAACTTAACATCATCTTCACACGAAATGATAAAAAGAGATAGATAAAGGAATTTCAACATTCTTTTGAGAATGATAAGTCGGCCCCACATTCCATACTTTGTCGTTCTGAAGCATTCAATCTTCATCGAACCCCTTTCCTATATACGGTCCCGAAAAATAGGAACATGGTAACGGGATGCGTAAAATCCATCGTCGCAGAAGCGTTTTTCAGCTGTGCTTGACTAATGACGGATCGCTGACCTCGGTCACTGACCTCCGACATGGAAGTTTGACTTGGGATATGAAAGACATAATTTTTGAAATACGTAAGAGACGAAGGGAATTTGTTTTCATGGAGGTGTTAAACAAAATCTAACGCGGATTCCTAAGTGTGATCAGTCTTTTCTTTTCATATATCTATGAAAAATATTTTTTTCTTTTTTCTTATAATTTACTTTAATTTGTACACCAAGGAAAAAAGGGGGAAATAAATATTTTACAAATGTCCCTATATTTCAATTGAACTATTTTGTGCGCAAGCATACAAAATAGCTTCGTGCCAAAACTTTTGTTCATGGAGGTATGAAATTTTTTTTCGGTCAATCAATAAACAAGAAAATTTGCTTTCAAATTCGAACTCATTACGTCTTTTTCTTTTTCCTATTTTGACCCCTTCAAACATACTTTTGACCCCTCAAATTTTGTGGTCAAGGAGACTTTTAACTATCACATACCCTGCTTACATGTAAAGATATTGGAAGCGACGGATCGCGGCTGTCAATCAAAGATTCAATCGACTAATCACACCATCCATATGGCCGACTTTTTGGTGAAGCATTTTTGTTGGTTTGGCGACCGAAACGTCGTAACTAAAACTTTTTATAGATGTAGCTTCACTGTTTAAGTCGCCAAACATTTTATTACATATTACTGACCATAAATTGTGCACGCCCATAATTATAACATTTTACATTTTTTGTCCCACTTAGCTATGTAGGTACGTAAATCACCGGTTTGCATATTCCAAGGGTGAAAAGATACTTCGTAGGTGAATCATCTTCAATAAATACCTACGTATTTGTAATACCAGTAATAAGATTTTGTTCAAACAGAACTATTTTTCACATTCTTTTATCACACAAAAAGTTCTCTGGTAACAAATAAGTTATACCAAAGAAATAAATTCGTTTTTTTTGAGGAACGTTCACCGAAAGATAATTTCGTGAACTCTTTGCGCATTCCAACTCTTGTTACTTAATTTTCAATGGATCTGGTAAGCATAAGGAATTGAAATTAGAATGGCTATTATTTCAGTCATGCCGCGGTGGCTGTTGCTCTTAATCTTGATTTCCTTATAATTTAATTGTTAGTTTCGTCTATCACAAACAAGCGTCGTGATTGGTCGAAAAATTGAATTCATACCTCCATGAACAAAATTTTGAGCACGCAGTGATTTTGTATGCTTCCACACAAAATAGTCCCATACAAAAAGGTATCAAAAGATGTATTTTTTTCTGCTTTTTTCGCTCGATACTATTAAATTATAAGAAATGAAGAGAATATTTTTTGTTTTCATGGAGGTATGAACCGAAAAAACTAGTCACACAATGTATGAATCCGCTTCGCGTATTCATACAGTGTGATTAGGTTTTTCGGTTCATACCTCCATGAAAACAAAAAATATTCTCTTCATCTCTTAAGTATTTCTCAAACAATAATATCCTATCACAGCCGCCTTGCCCGGCCCATTAAGACCAGTAGTATCGAATCTTTGAACCACGATTGCAGTCTCCTGCACTACGGCCTCGCATCTACTCCCTTCTTTGTAAACAGAAGAATATTTTCACGATTGCAATGCATGGTTTTGTTTTGAATTCTACAAGACTTAAAAAAACTCTTAAAAAACTGACACGGTTATGATTATGTTGTTATGTTCCTCTTCTGAGTCAAACTTGAATGACAGAATATCATCGTTACGCCATTATAAAAAGTAAAAAAGATGTATAGATTTGTATAAATATTGCACCACAGATTATTGTCGCTTCCTAAATTGCTAATAGGCTATAATTTCTTCATTGTAATGTGGGATGGAGGGTCAAGAGTATTACGATGATGTCTGTGTTTAAGCGTCAATGAAAGTGTTAACAAAGGAGAAAAACATGTCAATACTAAGAGCGATTTTAATACGTCCATTGTCGTCCGACACGACGATAACCATATTACATGGATGAACGAAATTTCATACTGATCCGGCCGTCGGCTCTCTTTTGATCAATACCGAATTAGTAGTTTATGGGTCCGAAAATCGGCGCACTTTTCACCCTACCTTCTGTGTGTCCGGTCGTCGTCATGGACTCCCTATTGTACCACTCAGTTGGACTTCGCTATTAGCATCGCCAAAATTATTGTCACCGACCCTTTACTATTTGTCTATAGAGAGATGCCGAAGTCGAAGTTTGCTTCAAATTTTGACAAAGAATTTATATAAAGAAGCAAATACTATTTCTATATCAGAGAAAAAACCCAATAATTTCTAGTTTGTGAACTGATCAAAAACTACTACATGTATTTAACCTTTTCCATACAGTCACTTGTTTTCACGGTCATATAATATTTTATACTAGAAATATCATTGCGGGAAAAGAAGAAATTGCTTTTAACAAGCAATTTCTTCCTTTTCTTCAATATTTTCTACCATATACAATTGTTTTGGGCTTTTTTTCAAATTGAATGTGTTTTAATTTGTCATCTGCAACATCTTTCAAACTGGACCAGTATTAAATTTTGTCGTCTGGGAAAGGGTTAAAAATGAAGCAGCAAATTTACTACGATAAATCTAAGGTAATCGATTGGGCTCAGAATAATTTTTATCTTACTGAAAGCAACCTATTTCATAGAAGAAACGTTTATATCAGAACAAACGGTAAAATGTAAATACATTCTTAAACATACGATAGCATCATGCCTGTACCGGAAGTGCGCCCCGTCTATATTCAGTTCTTTACCACTACAAAAGCCTTCAATCTGCCAAAAGGTCCTTATTTGTGGCATAATGGACTCCAACATCCATTTGAAACTTTGTGAAAATTGATACAATAACAGCAATTGGCATTAAAGACAAAATACTCCGAATAGAACATCTTTGTTAAAGGTATTTTTTCTATATCGTTATTGGGTTACCAAAATGTCGTAAATACAGCTTTAATATAGCCGTATTTACGACAGTTTGGTCGCACAAGGACGATAAGCTCATTCAGAGGTTGTTTACAAATAAGGATTCTCAATTATTGTTAAAAGAGTCTCCGATGAAAAAGTTAATTGGCATTTGAACGGCCATGTACACCTATAATTTACAAATTGGGATTTGAACGGTGAATTGAATGGTCTTTGAAAAATCAGATTCATTTCAAGTTCATGACCCCAATAAATTTGTGGGAATATTGTAGGATATTGAACACCGTGTTTAACATTTCAATTTGCATTTTTGGAGAATTGAAGCAGAACAATATTATGATATACTCCTACTTCGGTAGGTTTCTTACAAAGATAATGGAATCCATCCATACACATATCAGTCCCTCTCACTATTTCTTCGGAATTAAGGTGAAATGCAGATGTCATTTTCAAATCGTTTTCGTTTGTCAACAAGGTATAACATAAAATAGGACCCATTCTCAGACAATCCCGTTTTTATTGCGACCCCCAGAGAAAATAGTTCAAGAAAACAAAGATAAAAAGGGAAGAAATGATTTCCCACCATAAAGACAGAAGTGTTGGATTAAAAAATTACTTTGACTTTAGACCAGTCTTAAAGTGTGTTGTCTTGTAAGAGGGTTAAATTGTTAATTGTTGAAACGTTTTCGGTATGATTTACACGGAAGTTCAACACACAATTCTTAATCAACCATTTTGTATCTTTTCAGGATGATTTTGACTCTCTGCGGCCCCTATGCTACCCGGAAACCAACGTATTTATGCTGTGTTTTAGCGTCATGTGCCCCACTTCATTTCACAACATTGTCGATAAATGGGTACCAGAAATCAGACAACACTTACCGGACGCGCCAATCATATTGGTTGGTACCCAAAGTGACTTGCGAAATGACGTTAAAGTATTAATCGAACTTGCTCATTACAACGAACGGCCGGTCACGGAAACCCAGGCGAAAAAACTTGCGGAGGAGATAGGCGCTGTTAGTTACATCGAATGTTCATCGCTCACACAGAAAAATCTAAAAGAGGTGTTTGACACCGCTATCTTATCAGCCTTAGACATGTGCAAAAAGCCAAAAGCAATTAAGAGAAGTAAAAGTTTTCGCTGGTCAAGGAGGGGACGTAAAACCAGTGAAAAACGCCAGCCACAACCAGTGCTTCAGTTGAGACCTTTGTCAGACTGCAGTGTTAAGAAAGTGGGCTGGAAACGTTTTTGTTGCTTCGTTTAATTCCTCTATGTTCGTGTTTAACGTGGTTGTGTATCAGAAATATGACTGTTCTAGTCTGAAACGCTCATTTTGCTGGCTTTGTTTGATTCATATCTTCGATGCAATGTAATGGTTGGTGAACATGAAATCGGGCTTATTGGAGATCCAAGGCACGAAAGAATAACTGGCGGATCGCCGATGTCAGTCAAAAAATCGACTGACCAATTGAATCGTTCATTTAGACAGGATATGAACTTTACACTCCGAAATTTATGCCAAGCCTTTTTGTTAGTTTTGCGACTTAAATGTCGTGACTACAGCTTATCTAAGCTGTAGTTACGATCGTTAAGTCGCCAACCAAGGATTCGTTTTTATATTTAATTTTCATCATTCTCAGGCACAATTCCTGTTTACATCAATTTCTCATCCGTAATATTCAATACCCCGTTTTCAATACATTCCATTTTCAAGCGATATTTTTCCTGAATTTTTATAATAGAATAATAAAAAAACTGATCACCCTGCACAAAGCTAGCATACGCTTCTCAGACAAACATTGATTTTGTTTAATTCCGGGAAAGAGCAATAACTAACTTGAATAACATGTTCGAAAACACGCATAAATTATACTCTGTATAAGAGAGCTAGATGCATGCACGCAATGTTATGTTCTGTTATAGACAATACAAGCCATACAGACTACTCAGAAGTCTATCGTGTCGGAAATTAACCCATTACCGTATGACTCCGATTTTTATACCTTTAAGGAATTTTAATCAGGAAATTGTACAATTGGAAAATTTGCTTGTTCCAAGTAATTTCTCTTATTGTCACATTTTAAATCCCCGTTGTGACATCTATTTTTCACTTTATTTGCATTATGAAATATCGTTTTCTTTCAATATTCTTTCAAATTGGACTAGTCCAAAAACGTTATCATCAGGTAATGGGTTAAACAAGGTGATTTGTCTATGGATGTAGCTCATTTTTCAGAGAGGATGTTTTGTAAATAATTCCATGTTTCAATGTTCTAACTGTTCATTTGTACAGAGAGTGTGTATATTTGTAATTTATTACAGAGTCTTTCATATATAACTGTAAATCATAAGTTAGATAGAGAGAGAGAGAGAGAAAGAGTGTGTGTATGAGATTAAAGAGGGGAAGAAAGTGAGTCACAGAATGAAAGAAGTGAGGCTGAATTCTATATGCATAATGCGAATGTTTGACGTTATTTCTTTCTATGTTCAGAATCTATCGACTGCCAAACAATTCATTTTGAACAAGGCTTCCAATGAACTAAACGAACAAATTTATTGTAATCGTTTTACTTGTTTTTCGTAATAAGACATTACTATTCATTCCATGGTGTGTTTTGTTTTAAAGAGTTTCTATTTCGTGTAAGAGAAAATATTCATATTCTGACATCATTTTCAATAGAACCATTCAGAAAGAAAGCCAGGGCCCTCACTTCAATATAGAAACGAGAGGAGATATAAAAAAAGTGAAAACCCAACTGAATAGTTATATCGACTATGAAATGGCCTCTGTAACTTATTTGATTTTTGGACTGGCCCTAAATCTTATCGTCAGGTTATAGGTAAGGATAGATTTATTTTTGTGTAGGCCATAATGCTTAAGAAAAAACAACCATCTTACTTGGCTCTGCACTCTGGCTCATTTTTCCTTATTATAAATATATTTCGCCTTTCTTTAGGTGCTTTGTTAGACTCCATGTAAAACATGCTTGGTTGTTATGGTTTTCGCTTTCAACAATTGCATGTTTTAGTTGTTATATTAAAGTTAACTTCTCGTGTGCAATTATGCATTTTCGTGTATATCTCGCTACTTGTTTGTTTTAACTGTTCTCTGTTTTTTTCGATTATTTTATGTTGACAATTGCATGTTCCTTCTTGGGAATGTGACTTATACACTAAAACACCTGTGTCGAGATATAATTATATTATTTAATCCATGGTCTTGCTAATCCCGGAATATTCCTGCATTTGTAAGAAGTGTAAACAGATATCAGCCTGCATTTCCATGTTGTCTGAGGTTTGTTTTTACTACCAACTTATCGTTGTACCTATTCCCCCCAAAACCATAGGATCCCACAGCTTTACGCACTGGTAAAATAAAGTTATGGGAATAATCGTGAGAAAAGAAGAAATTGCTTATAATTCTTCTTCTCTCACAAAGTTTTCTTTCTCATATGGCCCCTGCTTTTCATTTTTAACCAACTGTATTTTGTCGTCTGCAATCTCTTTCAATCCGGACCAGTGTGAAATTTTGTGGTTTGGGGAATGGGTTAAGAAGCGAGACAAATATGTATAACTGCAACTAGACGAGGACAAAACTAGTGTCTCGAACATATGCACGGTGGTGGTGACCGTATGCTTTAACAGTGCACGTGTACTTGAACAATTGACGGATCGCGCCTGTCTATCAAACAATCGATCGACCAATCATGTCTTTCATTTAGACTGGAAGTGACCTTTGAACTCCTATATTTTCCGACATATATAAAAAGCATTTTTCTTGGTTTGGCGACTTAACAGTTTCCTGATTTCTGTAATTTTAGACAGGTCCAAATTGAAAGAGTTTGCAGATGCCAATGAAAACTGGATACAATTTCAAATGAAACCATCCTATGTGGTAGAAAATATTGTGGAAAAAGGAGAAATTGCTTGTTACAAGCAATTTCTCCTTCTTCCACAATGTTTTCTCTAGTATAAAATCACAGTCACGTAAAATCCCGGGTTTGTACAGCAAAGGGTTAAACGTCGTTTCAATAGTTTAATCCTGCTGTAGGAATACCGTTTAGGTAGCCAATCAACCAATTTAATTTTATGCTACTGGTATAAGGTTTCATAAGTCAAACATCCTGTCGAGGATGGTGGGCGAGGCCAGCGATCCGTCAATTAATATCTTGACCAGGACAGTAAGCCCAGGTCTTTTGTGGTAAAAGAATTTTTGATTGTCATTTGTCTTATGTAGGGGCAAAAATAAACGGTTTTATGTGGATATAGTTGATAAGTGGGCGACCGAAACCTTGCTTCTTCAGCTTGAAAAGGCGGTATTTACGATGTTTTGTTCTCCCATCAGCACTAGGCGAATCCTCTTCCAAGATTTCCGATTATCTTTTGTCAAGTAGGACGATGTCATTTGGTAACAAAAAAGACCTTTTTTTTTACCTTATTAGAGATTCGGGCTTTGCCTTGATATTTCAGTGTACCACAAAAACACTTTAACTTTGTTCTGGTGTGACACCTAACAAACTGTGTAAACCTGTATTGGCTAACCCATTCGAGACTTTCCAAACCGCATGGTATTGGTGAACTTCTAACACTTGCACAGCACTTTGATTGTTCTTTTTTGTCTAATTAACCAATCGCGGCTGTCAATCAAGAAATATATCGACCAACAAAATCATTTCTTCAGCCCAGAATTGACATTTGAACTCCCACATTGGCCGCCATCTGTGTGAAACATTTTGGTTTGGCGACTTAAACGTCGTAACTACAGCTTATCAAAGCTGTAGGTACGACGTTTAGGTCTCCAACCATCAATTTTACGTTTTTGTTACATGCTACTGGCCATAAAATTTGCAAAATAACGCCGTTTAAAATCGAAGCGGGACTTCCTGTTGGAGTCAATTGGATTGGGCAAAGGAGTGAGTGGGCGGGGCCGGCGATTGGTCAATTCCATCGAATTATTTTGATAAATGTTTTTATTCTGAGTTACAAGACTGACGATCATATAGGCTGTACGGAAACAGACGTCCTTTATGATATCTTGTTTCCTTATTTAGAAAGAAAAGGGAATGATGGTGAAATCAGTTCAAAACTGACCATGTCCTATTGGAAAATGTACTAGGGGTGAATGGGAAGTAAAACACAAGAGGGACTGGGTGCTTTGTATTATTTGCCCATGTTTTGCGGGCTTGTGTACGGCATATTTTATGTCTTGGGTAAACCTATTTTTCTTGGAACATAATGAAAATTCTTTAATAGTTACATGTAGTTTATTACCAAGCAAAGTAATAATAAGCTAAATTTGTGTGTAAAACCCAAAGTTTTCCGGAAAAGTACATTATTGTTGAGTTTCGAAAATAAGGAAAATTTACAGTCCCAGTACGTATTTAGACTACAAATAGTTCAGAACTATCTAGGAAAATAAAGGGAAAACAAAGTTTATAAAGAGGTCACCTAAATGTAAAGAATACGGTTCGGCTCGTATTTCGAAATGGAAAACTTAATCAATTTGCGAATTAGTTTAGTTTTTAGATTATTGGGCCAATTTAACCGCCCCAGAAATCATTAACAAAAACAAAGAAACGTTAATCTAATTTCGAACACCTTGTTCCCATTGAAAAAAACAACGAGGTGTTAATATTTGCTGCAGTAACACGATGTAATTGGCCCTGTAGTGGATTCCGTGGATATGAAAATGGCTAGGGGTATAGTTGCAGCACTAAATATTTCGATGAATTTGTAGAAAATGGGATTGAAATAGTACAATTTTAGCCTTTATAATGGAACAACAATTTAGCTTCAAAGATCAAATCGATAGTTCAGCACGAAACAGTTGTGACTGCTTATAAACATATAGGAAGTAACAACTGTTTGGCGCTGACCCATCGAAATGCACTTACAACTGATTTGATAAGTATTGTCGCCACACCCTTCCTGAGAACATACTTATTGACTAAAGTGCACCGAAGGGGCGTATAAGGATAATATATCAAATCAAATATATGCGTATCCTAAAGGTCTCGTGATAGAATCACTTCCTTTTGGAACAAAACTGTGTAATTACAACTTGTCTGACTGCAGTTCTTATGTTTTTAGATAAATCGAAAGGTATCCTTTTAAAGGTATTTTCTCCAAAATTGGTGACTCCAAATTGGTCATTTCCATTCATCACGTAGTATATCGGCTAACGTCTTTTATTACATAATGGCGTCACTTGTGGCATACACGCCACGTGGTCTTGTGTCATCAGTGGCAAAATGAATTTAGGCTAATTCTGCTGATGTCTTCAGGTTAATTTATAATATGATTATAGAAGCTGATGGCTAACACAACACGAGGCTCGAAAAGACGCACGAAACGCACGAAATAACATGAACAAAACACGAAAAACTCGTATAGTAATTGTTTTTGTTTCTCGTCACGTGATAAGGAACCCTCTTCAAATAGCCAAAAATGGTTGATCCAGGTCAACCAGCGCGTGTAGCGCTGGCTGACCAGGATCAATCATTTTTGCTTCAAGCAGATTAAATGGTAAATCTACCGTATCCGAACGTACACGAAAATGGAGCAATCAGTATAAGAGTCTAATTGTTTTCTATTACTTTTGTCTACGGAATTCAAAAAGAATCTTTCTTTGCGTGACGGGTCACATTTGTAAAACTATGAACATAGAAATATTATTTTTATAATAAACATCTGCTGAATAAGTTGTCTGTAAAAAACTTTTTTATTCAGATGAGAAATTGTCAAAAAATAAATTTGTTACAACAAGACTTGTTTGTTAGTGTTTTCATTTTTGTACCATGACTTTACATGCTTTGACAAATGTGATAGGAATATGGAGCCGGAAGTTCGACGAGTAAAATGCTGTGCTCTCAGTTAGCCAAATCCCACACAACACTAGTTCAAAATGAAAGAAGCTGCTGAAAACAATTTCAAGATGATGCAGTTTAAATGTTTTCGTCTTTTCCTATAGAAAACATTGTGGATAATGAAGAAATTGCACAAGTTTTTTTTCTTAAGGGCTCTAAAAAGAGGGGTTGTGTGGGAATTGGTTAAGGAGTTGTGAGTTCGAACCACGGCTCGGACATTTTCTTAGATATATGACAAAAGTTATTTGACACGTGTCTTACTAATCTACGTATCCGCCCCCGCCACCCCTCCACTGACTCCGCTAGCCCCCACCCACTGACTCCGCTAGCCCCCACCCGCTGACTCTGCTAGCTCCCACAAACTGACTTCGCTAGCCCCCCCCCCCCTCCACTGACTACGCTAGCCTCGACCCACTAACTCCACTGGCCACACCAAATGGCTGTTTCCGGAACTTACGCCTTGATATCAAACGGCGTTATCATTAGAATTATTGCCAGTTACATGTAACATAAAATTTAAATTGTTGATTGGCAACCTAATCGTCGTTACTACAGTTTGATTAAGCTTCATTTACGAAGTTTAAGTCGCCAAATCAGCAATAACACCACACTTAAATGTCAGCAAAGCTCGCAGTTCAAAGTTCATTTCCGATCTAACTGATTTGATTGGTAGATTGATTCTTTGAATGACAGGTCAGTTGTCAGATCGCGTCTGTCATTCAAAAATCGGTATACAAATCAAATCATACATTTAACCAGAAAGTGACCGTTGAACCTTGACATTGATTTATTTTTATGGGAAGCATTTTGTTAGTTTGCTCCTTACACGTCGTAACTACAGTTTATTTAACCCTTTCCTGTACAATCACTTGTTTTAACGTCCCTGTGATTTTATTCATCAGAAAATATTGTGGGAAAAGAAGAAATTGCTTGTAACAAGCAATTTCTTCATTTCCCACAATATTTTCTAACTGCAGGTTGGTTACTTTTCAAATTGCACCCACTTTTAATTGTTGCCTGCAACTTCTTTTAACCAGTCTAAAATTTTGAAAAACGGGAAAGGGTTAAGCTCAGTACATTGAATAGATACGAACCGTTGATCGACAAAAGACCCCCAGAAAAAGAGAGAAAAGTGCATTGTTTAGAGTGGCAGTATGACCAGGATCGAAACCTTGCGCTCTTTGACAATTACCTGATTCTAAAATTACCATTCTACTTTACTAAATGGTAAATTTCGGATTGCAACTTCTACTTAGTCTTATCTCTTGTGCAAGTTTCATCCGCGGGGGTGTCTCTTTTTGATTGAAGAGTCACAAATGGATAATTAGAAGAAAAGTCTAAATGGTTTATTCCCGATTCTCCCACATTTGAAAATATCGATGAAAAATCGATACAGGTAAGGTGTGAGATAATCCCTGCCTCGGGCTAAATAACCGTTAGGTTCCATAACCCTACTCCATGAGTGTTTTAAATAGAAATAGTGGATTTCGAATCATGAAACCACGTTACATGTACAAGGTACCCTTCTTGATCGGAGAAGAGGAGTGAAATCATTGTGGTAAAAGTCTTTTCTCTTTTTCTGACAACATTTCACGTGCTATCTGACAGTTTACCTTTTATCACACAACCACTTTATCTTCTTCTCGAGAATAGATCAGCAATGGTATCGCTGATTCGCGAGCCAAACCTCTTGACTACAGCTTTATTCCAATTGTAGTTACCAGATTTTGGTAGTCACCCGACAATATGTTGTATGGATGTAGAAAAAATATGTATGGAAAAAAGATAACATTTTATACATAGGCTAATCGGAACTGTTTAAGAAGGAAACATAAAGTGGGGTAGAATGACCATTTCATGTTTAACAAATTTTTCGCCCCTTGTATTTCTGTGATAATAGTAACAGTGGAAAAGGGATTAGTATGAAATTGTGTAAAGCCGACAAACTAATGTCGATTACTTTGTTCTCTCCGGACGATACTACCTGACTTTGTCGCAAAAAGACTTCTTTTATTACTGACGAACAACGTTTTGAATGGACAGACGGACGCAACAATCAGGTTACACACACACACACACATACACACACACAAATCAAGATACATTTGTTTAACCGTATTTCCTTTTAATACGCATTGTTATTTAAATACCCCCACAACTATCTAGATAGAGTTTATTCCCAATTCCTTTATTTTCTGAAAAGTTCATTAGCGAGATTTTTAAAGCTCGAACACAGTAGTTTTAGAAGAAGCCTTATCAACATCCACATTTTTCAACACATGTATATACAAAGTATATACAAAGTTTGTAAGGAGGTAATTATCTCTGTCTCTATAAAAGCAAGAGATACGAAGCTCCATCGGCATACCGGACCAACATCATAGTCTCTTCCAATTCTTGAACAGCACAAATCATATTGTAGATGTTGGAATGTTGGATTATATTTACTCTTCCTTAATATACTCGTTGCAACAAACGATTTCAAATTGGAATACAAATTGAACCTAACTGTAGTCACAAATATTCCCTTACACCAGGTAAATCGTATTATTAAATTTTCAAATGTGGGAGAATCGGGAAGACACCGTCTAAATGCACATTATTATTTATTTATTTTATTATTTTTCTAATCATATTTTTTTAACAACTGAGCCGCGTTACCGTGATTTACGGATACCACAATGAAGATGTTTTTGACGAAAATACGCCGAACTTCAAACTTTCCAGTATTGCATTCCCATGAGTGTGCCGACGAAGAATTTTGACACTGCCAAGCACCAGAATTGATGGATCGAAATTGTTAATCAAATAATCCATCGACCAATCAAATCAATCCGGAAGTGAACTTTGAACCCCAACATTGGTCGACATGAATGTGAAACATTTTCATTGGTTTGGGATTTAAACGACGTAACTACATCTTATACAAACTGTAGTTACGACGTTTCAGTCCAAAGCCAACCTTTTTACTATTTCGTTGCATTTTGCTCACCAGAAATCACCCCATTGAATATCGAAGTATATAATCGTCGATTGGCGTACAAAATGTCGCAAGAACAGCTTGAATAAAGCTGTACTTTCGACAGTTTGCACGCCCAACGACGATTTTCATTCATTTTGAACAAATATTATCGTCCATAATTGCGAAATGATAATAGAAATATATATTCATTACCTAGAACGAATGTATGACTAAAACACACATGTACTCGGTAATTAAATTGGATGAGTCACTGATGAAAATGGAGGTACATGCAGTTTATTTTAGTGAAATTTGCATACAAAACTTCTCCTTCAATAACGAATCACATTATAGCGTAACTGTTTTTCCTTTCTTCAAATTCCCATTGGCAACCGTCCTAGCGCAGTCGGTAGCGCGTCAGACTCCTCATCTTCAATCATGGGATGTCATGGGTTCGATCCCCGGCGGCGGCACATATCCGACATTTGTCTCTCACCAATGGGGATTTAATCGTAAACCTTAGTGGGCAAACAGGTGGAGGCTAGGAAAGGATATAGTGGTAGTATTGGTGTGAGAAATACCAGGATTACATTGTTAGGTGCTCCAGCCGCCGCGATATGTCTGAAATACTGTTAAAAGTGGCGTTAAACCCCATTCAATCAATCAATCAAAGTCCTATTGTCCCCGAAGTTATGTATATCAAGCAGGTTCCAACATTACCCCTTTCCTGTACAAATCCGTCACTGTGATTTTATACTTAGAAAAACATTGTGGAAAAAGAAGAAATTGCTTGTAACAAGCAATTTCCCCCTTTTCCAAAATATTTTCTACGACATAGGGTGGTAACATTTCAAATTGCACCAAATGTTCATTGTCATCTGCAACCTCTTTCTATTTGGACAAGTCTAAAATTCAAAGAAACAGGAAATTGTTAATTGAAATTTGCGACTGGTCTGTAGGATTAGTTGGTTCTAATTCTTGCACGTCCTCTGTGGCTGAAGGTCTGCAATATTCATCGTAATATAATGCAAAATAGAGTATGGTGAAGTTAATATTGTGTAGTGTTTTATGACTGAGAGACAAGTATTCGTAAGACAACAATGGGGGAAAATAAGAAATTTCTTGTTACAAGCAATTTCTTCTTTTCCTACTCTGTTTTCCATAATTAACAAATTTCCGTTTTTTCGAAATTTTAGACTACGAAACCATCATATGTGATGGAACAAGCGTGAAAAAAGGAAGTAATTGCTTGTAAAAAGCAATTCCTTCTTTCTTTCCTAAAAAATTTCTTACGTATAAAATCACAAGGGCGTAAAAAAGGGGATTCACCAGGAAAGGGTAAAATATCCATGTTTCACGAACCAGAGATTGGCATAATATGCGCGGGATTAAGATGATTTATATGGGTTGGGTTTTATGAAGACAAACTTTAGGCCCAAATAACAGGAAGCTTAGAAATTCTGTCTGGTCTGTCTTTAAATTACAGGCTTCGGGCCCGAGCACTTTTGTTAGTGTCGACCCCTGTCAAGATGGAACCGTCCTCACATGAGACGTTAGCAATCCCCTAAGTATGATTCGGGTCGAAATTTCGATATTTGTATAGATAACCTGGTGGAAGGAATATCTTTCTTCGTTATTGAATGATATACGTCAAGCGTATAGGGACTCTCTAAGAAGTGCAAAAATTATCGACTCTGGTTAGACTGCTCAGTCTGATTTGAGTCGACAGTTTTCGCTCTGTGAAGATTTTCTGCAGTGAGAATGGTCATTCTACCTTATGAGATATATATTTCGACCCGTTTCCAAACGACAAATTGTAGACTTGTCCAAATTGAAAGCAGTTTACAGAGGACAATTTTCAGTTGAAGAAATATTTGTTTGAGTTCGAAGACATTGGGGATATTGAATTACTTGTTTGCAACTAGCAATTTCTTCACCGTCCACAATGTTTCCAAAGTCTTTTTGCTTGGGGCGTGGACTGGCTGGTTTTTTTAATCTTTAATGTATAATGTTCTTCCTCGTGCATGTCTCTTTAATCCAAGTTTATTTTTGTGGCTAGTGCGGAACAAAAACCCAGGATTAATGGGACTTAATTGACATCTTTGTCTAACCATGGAAAGATTTATAAGAAGAGTCAGAGTACTTGGGGCGTAAAAAGCGTAATTGGGTTGGACTGGTTTTTGTTGTTGTTGTTGTTGTTGTTTGTTTTGTTTTTGACCGCTACTTGATTCTATCTCTAATCAGAGAATCCTGTCACTATTTAGAAATTTTATCTCTATTTAGAGAATCCTATCTTTATTTAGAGGGCCCTGTCTCTATTTCGATTTTTACAGGAGCCCCGGAAGTTTCCTTTTTGCTTAACGGTTCTCGTATTCTAATTTCGGACATTCTCGTTCTGATTGACTTCTGTTGAATATGATTATTGTTATGCATTTTAATATATTGTAAAATATCCTCCTCTGAGACAGAAGGGAATGCAAATAGATTAAAAGAATTCGGTTAATTCTAGAAACACGTGTATTTGAATATATTTACGCCAAAATAATGTACAAGAATGCACTGATAATTCGACTCTGTAATTTTCATATCACATTTCTAAAGACATAGAAATTGTTCACCGATTTAGCTTTTCTCTCTCCGCCCTAACTTTTATTGTTCAAAAACCCTTTTTCGTACAGACCCTAATTTTATATCCATGTGATTTCATACTTGAGAAAATGCTGTATCAAGCATTTTTTTTTCTTTTCTCACACTATTTTCTATCACATAGGATGGTTTCCTTTCAAATTGCAATCACTTTTCATTGTCGTCTTGATCGTCTTTCTGAATGGACCAGTCTAAAATTCGCTGTTATGTGACTATTTTGGCACTCCACGCCTAAATTAAACCCTCATTTTGCGCGCTACAAATATATAACTTTACAAAACACGGTGAGGAAAAGAGAAATTGCACTCGCACCAGTCTGTCATCGAGGCAGAGAAAAAAAAACAACTAAAATATGTCATTCTTAAAGTATCTATGTAAATTTAGTGCGAGTCAAGAACTTGCATTTATCGTAATTTTGCGACAAAAACATTGTACTTACATCGAAACCAAGCCGCGTGGTCGCTATTTGCTTTTTTGTCATATCTTTCTGTCTTTCTATATTTGAATCTGTACCTTGCTCTTCGAGTTGTATGGTAAGTTTGCATGATTATTCAAGTGAAAATCTGTTTAGACCATACAGCACTGTGTAGCCTGTAAATGACTACTCTATAACCCATTACCAGACGACAAAATTTTAGACTTATCTAAATTGAAAAGGGTTGCAGACGACAATTGAAAGTTTATGAAACTTTATGATTTTTTAAATTTCTGGGTAAAAACATTGTGTAAATTGAAGAAATGGCTTGTTACAAGCCATTTCTTCATTTTACACAATGTTTTCCAAATTGTTTTCGTTGAAGGGCGTCAAAAAGCGTCTTTTTGTTGGATTGGGTTAAGACTGAACAGGAATAAGTATGTCATATAAACACATTTGGTTGAACAGACAAAAACTAGACCGAATTTCATGCTTTGTCTTGCCTGTCATTGTTGGAAATTGAGACAATTTCGAAAAGACTGGGACACTAGAACAGTGGTTGTTTGGTATCTTTCTAGATGAAATGACCTAAATACTTGTTCTTACCTAAAAAAATTGCAGTGGCAACAGTTTGATCCGAGAACCCTTGTCAGGGACAGAGTTTCCGATTTGAAAGAACAATTCGGTGAAGTTTTTATTTATGTTAACCCTTTCCCACACAATAACGTTTTTAAACGCCCTTAATATGGAAGCTTGGAAAATCTTTTGGAAAATGAAGAAATTGATTATTATAAGCAATTTCTTCATTATCCACAATGTTTTTACCCTAGAAGACAAAGATTTTGAAGATTTCATCAACTTAAAATTGTCGTCTGCAACTTCTTTGAATTTGGACTGATCTGAAATTTTATCGTGTAGGAATGGGTTAAGCCTTTTGTTGATTTGGCGGAGGTTCAACGTCGGTACTTCAGCGTATTAAAACTGAAGTTACGTCAAACCAACCATTTGCCTTTGTATTTTCCGTCTCTGACAACAGTGTTTTTCAAAACAATTCCCTTTTAACCTCATTTCCACTGGTATGTCGGAGGTCAATTGACATGTCCAGGAATCCGTTGATTAACCGATCACGTCTGTCAATCAAAGAATCGATCAAATAATTAATTTACATCGGAAGTGAACTTGAACTTCAACATTGGCCGACACTTATGTTAATCAATTTGATTGTTGGCGTCTTAGAAGTAAAACTTTCCGTCGGGGTCAGTGTACGTTGCCATAGAAGTAAATGGGGGGGGGGGGGCACCACTATTTTTGTCTATAAAACAATCTAGGTCGTGTTTTCAAAAATGAATATTCTACATATTGTAGGATGCTTTTTTTTGTTCCATGAGTACGTCAAAGTCGAAAACATTCGACGCGTGTAATCCAACTGGATTTGCGTAGTCCATACTAGTCACAGCTCCGAGGTTTTACTTTTCTTAAAAAAATTCAGCATGAAACATTAGTGACCCCCTCCGAGAAAACTGATCACTTTAAAGTGCAAAAGAAATAGATCCAGCTCAGACTGTTTTGGATGGGGGATGTTCACATTATTTTCTTCCCAAATGCTTGTCATTATATACCCTAACAATAACACTCTAGAATTGCATATATGTCAGATTGCCTTCTCGGGCTCGTATATATTATTTACTCATGTTCAAATAATTTTTGATACAAACAATGCGGATCTTTAATAACTGTTCAGTTTTAGAAGAAATTACCTTAAGTAATAATGACAAAGACAATTGATCCTAAATTCCTCACGTATATCCAGGTCAGAGAATTTAAATACCCCCACGACCCGACTTGGTTTACGATTGTTAATAATTTACAACTCTTATTTATGATATGATATTTAATAATTTGATACATTCCTTGTGGAAAGTGACCCAGATTTTATGCTTGACCTTATCCATAAGTTTCTCTTTTTTTTTTCTTAAACGTCACACCAAATTGTACTTTACGAAAACATTGTATGTAGTTAGTTACGAAGTACTTCTGGGTACGAGCCTGACTGTTCAGAACGGTAGGATGACATCAATAGGGTTACACCTAATAACGAAATTTGTCTAATCTTCTCAGTCTGCACATACATATTCAATATTGATCTCGCATCAAAATAAACATGGAGATACTTTTGAGGACCAACTTCCAAGGTTAGTTAAATGAAGTCTTTGTGTCTGCGGAAAAATAAAATATTTTTACAAGATGTATCCCATATTTTCATTGAATATCCTTTTAAACAATACCTCGGCGTTTTTCATTTGCGCTAACCAGATGGTCATTTGTGTATTTGTATCTTTTTTATTTACAAAAAAAACCCTTCATTTATGTTAAACATTGCGAGTTCATTGGCATATCTTTATTATTATTATTCGGGGCATGACAACGTTTATCCTGACATGCAATATACAATGAGGCTGTTTATCATATATAAAAGTCACATATCTATTATAGAAGTCTGTTGGCCTGTAATCATTGTATGTCTACTTTTCTCCAATACAATGACGCGTTTTGACGCCCACAAGCAATTTCTTTATTTTCCACAATGTTTTCCAAAGCTTTCCTTTTGAGGGGCGTTTAAAAACGCCATTGTGTGGGAATGGGTTAAAGTCAACCACGAAAATTGACAGCGTAAAAACAAACACCATATAAAGTTAGACAAAATGTGTGTTTTTTTTCTAATGGAAAGCAAACGTTATGAAACATACTGAAAGTTTCATTTTTTTTAAATGTTTTTTTTTAGGTTTTGCTGTTGTTGTTTTTGTTTGTTTTGTCTTTTTTACTTTCCGGAAATGGTTTGGATACATGTATATTATTGGTCATAAAGATATCAACATGTACATACCATATATCAATGAGAGGTCAACGCCAAAACTAGATCATATTTATGATACCTTAAACACGTGAGCAAACCATCCATCCACTTCAATTGGGAAAAGTAAATAAAACTAAACAATGACCGCATTCCAGAGAAAAAGAGTATGATAATAACCGATAAGATGGCAAAGAATGGGGCGACATAATTAACCTGTTCCCAAACAACAAAATTTTAGACTCGTCCAAGTTGAAAGAGGTTGCAGACGACAAAAAAAAAATCACACACGATCCCGCCTGTTCCCGTCCCCGAAGAAAAAACCTTTAGAAATCAATGTGGTAAATGAATAAATTACTTTCTAAAGATTTTTTTTTCCATTACCAACCAAAAAGACAAAGATATCTATTTCATCAACTACTAATTGTAGTAGCGACTTCCAGAATTTTGACCAGTCTAAGCATATTTTACCAGAGAGAGAGAGCGCAAAACACACTAATTAAACTATATAAGGGGACAGAGCTTAAGAAAACAAAGCAATTTCTTTTTTTTTCCACATGTTTTTTTCAACCCTAAAGAATGATTATTTTTACTTTGAATTGTCGTCTGCAATACCTTTGCATTTAGACTGGTCTGAAATTTTGAAAAATAGGAAAGGGTTGATAGAGAATACATAACAATACATAAACATTGCAACACAATCTCGGACCAAAAAACAGCATTGAAACAACCGCAATAAAAGGGGGAAAATTCTCGTAACAAGTATTATTTTTTCATTTCTCACAATATCTGTACCCCATTTGGCACCTAATTTCAAATTCGAACACACTTTGAAATGTTGTCTGCATCTTCATCTAATTTGATTCAGTGTAAGAATTGTCAGATATAATCTTCTTTTACAAAACTGGATCTGATCATCAGAAAATCGTGCTGAACTAGATATTTTCGACGAAAAATGGAGAACTTTAAACTGATCAAACAGATCTAAAGTGAAACATTATCAACATCAACTTGGGCGATCAAAATTATATACAGAAAATTGTGAAACGTACAACAATTCAGCATGTGTCAAATTTCGTGTGAAAATATTCATACATTTAACTGGGTGGTACGCTTAATTAAGCGATTTAAATTACAACTATAATGTTCTTTTGGAAATTTCTTCTCAAATAGACATGAACAATGAACTACAGGTGTTAATTTGATTTTCTATGTAATATTTTTTCAATAGTGTGAAGAATGTTTCCACGTGTCATTTAGAATGCATTTTATAATGATATTTGACCCGTTGAGGGAAACGGAACCTTCGTGCTAGTGCGGGTTATGCAGACTGACCACTGTAGAAACTTTAAGATTTGTGTACGTTTTCTGAAAGTAGGACGACCTTAATACTTTACTGTACATAATAATTCGATGGTTTACAGCATAAACATAGTATGGCTCTATACATTGTATAGAGCCATACTATATTTTTGCTCTAAGCCCTCCATATTTGTAAATCATCCCTGATTGACCAAATCGCCGGCCTCGCCCACTTAATCCGTTAGCCCCGCCCTTAGACTCCGATAGGAAGTTCCGTTTTGGTTTTAAAACGGCGTTGTTTTTGCAAATTTCATAGCCAGTAGCATTTCGTGAAAAAGTAAAAAGCTTTTTGGCGACCTAAACGTCGTAACTACAGCTTAAATAAGCTGTAGTTACGAGTTTTAGGTCACCAAACCAACAAAAAGTGTCGATTCGTAGATTAGCAATGAGGTACAGATATCAACTTTTTGACTACATCGTTAAAGTCATAACTGAAAAATTAAAAAAAAAGACAATTGGTATCAAAGAAAGGTAAAGCTGGTTCATAGTCGTTTTTTTTTTTCTTTTTTTTTGGGGGGGTTTGTTATTTTGTGGTTATCGCCATTGTCATTGCATATCCATAGTTTGTGTCTGTGGAATAGGAAGGTGATTCTGCTCTTATATCCAGGGGTTACTATTGTCCGTCCTTCATGCCTAAAGAGAACAGTCCCAGGCTCATCAAGAGAAGGTTAAGATAGAGGCATTGTAAAACTAGTACTGAGCGACCACCAAAGGGACGACCAAAAAGTAGTCGCTGAAGACAATGATCGCTTAATCCATTCCCACATAATAAAAGTTTATACCAATCCTAATTCAAAGAAGCTGCAGACGACAGTTATAAATTGGTCGAATCTTCAAGATTTTTGTCTCAAAAGGTAGAAAACGTTGTGGATAATGAAGAAATTGCTTGTAACAAGCAATTTCTTCATTTTCCACAATGTTTTCCACAGATTTTATATTAAGAGGTGTTAAAAGCGTCATTGTGTGGGAATGGGTTAATAGTTTTTTTGTAGCTTGATTTTAATGGATCGGTTTGCTTGCATACATGAATTATTCATTCATCCTATGTTGTCCGAACTCATTAGAATCGTTTCATTGAGACTTTTCTACTGAGTTCAAATAGTAAAGGATTCAGTTGTAGTATTTCTTTGGTAGTTATTTTTTCAACTTCTCAAAAACTAGTACTTTTGGAAAGGGAATTTTGATTATGGTCGATTAAAAAGAGTGGTCGCTTTATGGACGTGGTTGCTTAAGCAAGATTGATTGACTGTATGATAATAGAAGTTGGCTCATTTACTAGCATTTCGGCAGCAAAAAGATAAGTTATGTGTATTTATAAACGTTGATAAATATCTTCCACAATTTGTTTCAATTTGATAAACTTTTATTACAAAGCAAGGAATTCTTGGCATGTATAACAGCTGGTACCTGTATGCTTTACAACAGAGAAAGTGCCATCATTCGCATAACGTCGATGGGCCAGTAAAATGTCGTAACTACAGCTTATATTAAACTGTAGTTACGATGGTTTGCTCGCTCAACGACGATAACTCGTTCAACCTCTCACAAGATGTAGACGAAATTATAATGAAAGAGCGAATATCCAGTCTTCATAAAATACATACTTATTTCTTCAAAACGTGTACTTTATTTATTTGTGCTATTCTGTTTGAAACGTATACTGAAAACACTTGAGAACCTCGAACATGCATGAACATTGAATTTGATTTGAGGATAAAGGTATCGACGTTGGGCGTGCAAAATGTCGTAACTGCAGTCGGAATAAAGCTGTAGTTACGACATTTTGCACGCCCTACGCCGGTATGCATCTATTAAATTACAAAGGGTGTGCACGGTTAAAATAAATCTAATATTGAAATGATTTCACGCCTAGTTTCCGTCTGACCTTGTGGATTATGTAATTATTATGCCTGATTCAGAAATATTTAATTAATGCATGAATAATTAATTGGCAATTAAGACAACCCATGATTGAAATATACTGTGGCTCCTTTGACATAGCGGTAACAAACCACTTGTTATAAAAGCATTAAAACGCTATGGTGTTATGAAAAGAGTTTTCGTTTCGACCTTTTACGTTACGTCTTTCTGAGACCGAAATGGCGTACCTCCAATTGAGAGAAAAAAGGGTTAAAAATGAAGAAATTGCTTTTTAAAAAGCAATTTCTTCATTTTAAACCTTTTTTCTACCCAAAAATATAAAGATATTCTAAATTCTCTCAAAGTGAAACTGTCGTCTGCAACTTTTTTTTTGAATTTGGAACAGTCTTAAATTTTGTTGTGTGGGAAGGGTTGCCGCGACCCGGTAATTATCTATTTGGTACTTGTGCTCATTGTCCGTGTTCTGGATACCTTTTATTGATTGATTGGGTGGGTTTAACGCCACTTTTAACAGCATTTCAGTCATATCGCGGCGGCTGGAGCACCTAACAATGGATTCCTGGTATTTCCCACACCAGTACTACCATTACATCCTTTCCTAGCCTCCAGCTGCTATCCCACTTAGGTTAACGATTATCCAACCATTGGTGAGGGACAAATATCGGAAAGGATATTCCGCCGCCGGGGATCGAACCCATAATATCCCATTATTGAAGATAAGGTGTCTAATGTGCTACCGAATTAGCTATGGCGGCGGATTAGGGATCTTTACCCACGAATTTCATTTGATCGAACCCTGTAGGATACGCAAGATAACGCTAGTATAGAGATCAGATCGAAGTTTGAAAAAAATCCTTGTTTTGATTCTTTTATTATACATCCGCTTTGACATGGCGACGGGCATTGGGTGTCATCTGTATCCGCGTGTGAATGTGTGCATTTGTGCGTGTTGGTGTGTGTAATCGTGTTTGTGTGTGTTTGTGTGTCGGTTTGTCGGAGTTGGTGTGTGTGTGTGTTGATGTGTGTCTGTACATTTCTTTTTTTTTTTTCTTTTTTTTTTGAGCATTAATTGATGCATTTCAAAATGTTCTCCTTAAAGAGCACTGTTACATGTATCCTGGTAAAGTTTAGTTGGATACTTTTAAGTTCAAGGTCATGTCCACTTTCAGCAATTATTCTAGAGAATCAGTATCCGTGATACTATCATAGTTTATTGACTTTCATTCCTGATGACCTTGATAAGATGCATTGTAAGCGATAAATATTTGGGCGGTGTTTCAGATTGTCAGCTACTTGCTGTCGTAAATTTGCATGAATTGTCTAGCTGAAATCTTCCATGATCATAATCCTGTTCCCATTTTCATCTTCTTTACAATATCGCATATTATTTAATCTGTCCTCTAAGCGACCCCCTTGCAAGAAAAAAAAAGCTGCTTCATAGCACTATAGTCACGGCAACCCAATTACATTTAATAAGAAATTAAGAATGCGATTCAATTTATCCCTTCCAAAAAAATGACGCATTTTGACGACCCCTAAAAACGATTGATTGATTGAGGTTTAATGCCGCTTTTAACAGTATTTCAGTCATACCGCGGCGGCTCGAGCACCTAACAATGAATTCCTGGTATTCCTGACACCAGTACTACCATTACATCCTTTCCTACATTCCAGCTGCTATCCTACTTAGGTTTACGATAATTCACCCATTGGTGAGAGACAAATGTCGAAAGTATATGTGCTGCCGCCGGGGATCGAATCCATGACATTCCATGATTGAAGGTTTGGAGTTTGACGCGCTACCGACTGCGCTATGACGGCGGCCAAGAAAAACAATAAGGAAAACATAGTGTTAAATGAAGAAATTGCTTGTGACAAGCAATTTCTTCATTTCCAACAATGTTTTCTAACCAAAATTACAAAATAATTAACAATTTTATACACATAAAATTGTCAAGTGCAACGTCCTTTAATTTGGACCAGTCTAAAACAATTCGTCTGGAAAAGGGTTAAGGGTCGACTCTATCTCATTCCCGGTGCATGTTTGATAAAGTCTCGAGTAGGTTATGATAAATGTGGCCTTTAACCCATTCCCACACAATCCCGTTTTTTACGCACCCCAAGAAAAGGACTTGGAAAACATTATGGAAAATAAAGAAATTGCTTGTTACAAGCAATTTCTTCAATGTCCACAGTGTTTTCTACTTTAATCCATTCCCTCATAATTCCGCTTTTAAACGCCCCTCAATATATAAGCTTTGGAAAACATTGAGGACAATGAAGAAAATGCTTGTTACAAGCAATTTCTTCATTATCAACAATGTTTCTAACCTAACAGACAAAGCTTTTAAAAATTTCATCAACTTAAAATTGTCGTCTGCAGCTTCTTTGAATTTGGACTAGTCTAAAATTTTCTTGTGTGGGAATGGGTTAAAAGGCAAAGATTTTCAAAATCCAACCAGCTTGAGCTTGTCGTCTATAACTTATTAATTCTTTCATTTCGAAACATTCTAAAATTCTGTCCTGTGATAATGGGCTACATGGTTACCAGGGAATCTAATAGACTTAGCGGCGGGGAACACCCACATCTTTAGTCCACCACAATGGCTGCCAGATTTTTACCGAGGAGTGCACACGTATACCTTCGCCTGCTCAAAAGATCACCCAAGACCTTTAAGAAAAGACAAATCAATAATTTGTCACGGCATCTTGTCAACATGAAGTAGCTAACCGGTTTTCCAATGTGACAATGTCACCGAATGTGCGTGAATGCATCAAACTTAAATTAATTACTAAAACTCTTGTATCTACCGACTATCTTGTTTTTAAAGGGAGGTATCGGTGTTTTTCTCATGTCACAGATTTTTTTTTCTCATATATTATTTGAGTATAATATTCTGAAAAAATAGTTTTGTGAAAAGCAGAGGTCATTTATCAAATAACCCCCCCCCGAGGATATTTCCCTCTGTAGGCTATTAATTTCAATCAAGACTTAGACGAGATAGTTGCAATGTATATTGGGTCATTCACTTTGTGCGTGTAACCGTTGGAATCACGAAAATCCAGTTTGAATTCGTTCAAACCAACGTCATCTTGACGTCATCAGGAGTTATGTTCGCTTGTCTGTTTTGATACCAAACTGTCGTTAGAGTTAATATGTATATAAACATTTACCATGGTTTGCGCTAATCATTTGTTTTGACATAATTTAGGACGTTGGTTGTTTCCCTTGTCACTTCTTTTGAACTTGGGTCATATGCAAATGAGGTTTTGCGGTATCGACGACCCAATGCCGTAATTTCTAAAAATAACGTGCATTTCCATTGAACCTTTCCTAGATAATCACAAAAAGCCACTTTCAGCCGATAATATTATCGCAATACACTATCAAAGTTATATTTTAAGTATTAATATTCGTTTTAGCGTAGTTTAGGGTAACTGGACTTTTTCTCTTAACTAGGATTCAGAATCATCGATACATCCCTTTAAGTTTTTTAAGGTTAACGATAAGGAGTGTCTCTTACTGGTTAATTTTTTTAGAAGTCTCTTCTTTTGAAATTATAAGGTAAAGATGGAGCATAAAACCTCTAGACTACATTGGTATTTACACGAGGCTTTTATTCACTTGGAATTGTTTGTTTAAATTTCACACGGCATAGTACGTTTTAGATTGAAATTAACCGAAACTCTGTGCATCTGAATCACGTTAACCCTTTCCTGTTTTGCGAAATTTTAGACCTGTCCAAATTCAAAGGTTTTGCAGACGAAAATCTTAAGGGGATTTGATAAGAAAAAAAAACCAAACATCAGTAGTCTAGAAAATATTGTGGAAAGAGAAGAAATTGCTGGTAACAAGCAATTTCTTCTTTTCCTACAGTATTTTCTCAATGATAAAATTACAGGGACTTAAAAACCAAGGATTGAACGAGAAAGGGTTAAACAGTTCAAAAAGAATGAATGATCAATTACATAATGGATCGTTAATGAAATAAACATCATTACTCACTATTTTAAACAAATCACAGTCAAAATCGAATGACTCATTGGAAATCGATGAAGTCATCTTGTCGATTTTTATACCCTACCTGTGAAGCCGAGGGACAGTAAGGGCCTATTTGTCTTGCCTATCAGACAGATTTTCGGGCTTATTTTGCAGATATGCAGTTGATTTAATGTTCACGGTAAAATTGTGCAGATATTTTGTAAGTGTTTGAATCTGCAATAATGACGGATAGGTCAATTGCCCGTTTCTCTCCGATCGAATTAAACGAAATATTGATGTTGGACTAAAAAGAATCCACTTTTTTTTTTTTTTTTTCTTTCAGAAAATATGGACCTGGGATTTTAAAAGATGGACGAACAAAATACGGGAATTGACAATAGAATTCGGCAATGTTATGCCATTTAGATTCTGTTTAGACGGTAAGTTCAAACATAAACGGTGTTGTTTGGCAAGTCAAAATGCTGCTCACACGACGCTGTATCTGTAAAAGGAACGAATTGACGGATCGCCAATGTCATTTAAAGAATCAAACAACCAATCAAATCATTCTTTTAGACCTGAAGTAAACTTTTAACTCCAACATTGGACGACATTTATAAGAAACTCTTTGGTCGGTTTGGAGAATTAAACGTCGTAACTACAGCTTTTTTTCAAGTTGTAGTTACGACGTTCAGATAAAAAACCAACCAACCATCCACTTACTTTTTCATTACAAGTTACCGGTCATACATAATTGCCTGATTATGATAACACCGTTTAATATCGAGTCGGAGCTCTGTGGGCGGGGCCAGCGATAGGCGATTAGATGGAAATAATAACCCGGTGCGGCTTAGGACCTATCCATTCTCCTATAGCTCTCTTCAAAAATCAATTTAAAAATCATCCTCTTTTTTGTCGTCGTTGTTGTTTTTATAATTTTAGTTTGCATCCCAGCTGCACAAGGGCATACGAGTGATACCATTCAAGTTTGATTCAAGACAAAACTGCAATTATCATCGTTGGGCGTGCAAAATATCGTAACTTCAACTGTATTCATACTGTAGTTGCGACTTTTTGCACGCCAAGCGATGATTTTCACAAACTGATTGTTTTCCAGGTTCCTGTCCAAGCAGTAGTATTTCTGTATGAAATACTGTAGGGTCCATTTTTAAACCATAACAAGACGACAGAAGTTTAGACTGTTCGAAATTGAAAGAAACTGAAGACGACAATTTAAAGTACACGAAATTTCATATTTTTTTTCAATTCGCTTGGTAGAAAAAGTTGTGAAGATTTCATTTTCCAAAATGTTTTTATTTATCTTGGGGGGTGGGGGTCTAAAAGCGTTATTTAGTTAGAATGGGTTATGCATATCGCCGGTGTATTTAGTCCATTACCATACAACTAAATTTTATACTTGCCTCAAAATTGAAAGAAGTTGAAGACGACGATTTTTCATTCGTGAAATTTCGAAAAATGCCTTTTTAGGATAGAAAACACTGTGGAAATGAAGAAATTGCTTGTCACAAATATTTTTTTCAATTTCCTCGTTATTTTACGAAGCTCTTTTTCTTGGGGGGAGGGGGGTCAAAAGGTATCATTGTGTGGGTTTATCCGCGGTATATCAACCCTCGGCTATTACATGTTTGTCGTCCACCAAGCATATGGATAAATGATTTACTCAACAGACATCTCGGAAATTTAAAATTAATTTCGACGTAGGAATCATACCATTACTATATGATCTGGTCACATTATTCATTGACAATACCATTATCTGAAGACAAAATTCAAGACTGGTCCAAATTGAAAGAGGTGGGAAACGACAATTTTTAGTTTTAATTATAATAATGACAATAACTTTATTTTCAGAAGGTACACAGCACAGACACAGCAATCTCAATTTACAACGACTTAAAAGTGTGTCTTTTTTTTTAATTACAATGTTGCCACTCTTTCTCTATCTCTCTCACAATCTTTCTTTCTCTCTTTCTCTCTCTCTCTCTCTAATTTTTTTTTATTTTAAATATTTGTCTTTTAGGTTACAAACAATAGAGGAAATCGTTGTTACATGCAATTTATTCATTTCCCAGATTTTTTTTTGGGGGGGGGGGGGCGCCAAAAAGCGTGATTGTCAAGGAATGGGTTAATTTGAACTTCTAGAGATGCCTACGTCGATATTGATAGTTCTGAGATGGAATATTGGTTCCGCGTGTTTTATGGTAAGAAAGGTTTGGAAAAAAATACAAAAAAATCTATCACAGATTAGGGGAATTATAGATTTGAAAACAAGTCGTCAGTTGTCCGACTCCCTACACATTTATTTTCGATCTTTGACAGATCTCCGTTTATCTTGACGACAGTTATTTCATTCAGAAATCCGTCTTGCTTTTGCGCATTAAAACACGCCTTAATTATATGGGTGTGGTGTGAATCATTTCGATTCGGTAAATGCTTAAGAAACAGAATGCATAACCCTTTTGCATACAAAACAACATAATAATTTCACAGTCCTGAGATGTTACATCGTAGCTCCGGTTTGGCCGAGTGATTTCATTATTCATTTATTTTTTTAATGACAGTAGTTAAACAATTCTATGTCAGCCCCATTAGCTCAATTGGTAGAGCTCTGGAATTCAAGATCGCGGGTTCGATCCCAGGTATGACTAAATTAACAATATAGTTGACTTTCGGACGGTAAACCGAGGCCCGTGTGACGGTGCTATCCATCGAGGACGTCAAAGAATTAGGCGGGGCTCCCAGTATTTTTCGTCCTGTATACTTGCACTATCACACGTAACAACTAACCTTCTTTTCGGGGTGTCGCTCATATTTGCATGTGCTATGGTAGCGACGTTAGATGAAAGAAAGAAATACACATACAATTCTGAAGTTATACTTTCATTATACTTCGTTGAAATTGAACGTCACTCGCCCCTCCCACTGATTTCCTAGGCCCCGCCAATTAACTCCAACAGGAAGTTCCGGTTGATTTTAAGGGCGTTATTTGCAACATTTATGTCCAGTTGCATTAAACAAAAAAATAAAATGGTTGGTTAGCGACCTAAACGCCGTAACTACAACTTGAATAAGCTGTACTCACGACATTTAAGTCGCCAATCCAACAAACATGTTTCACAAATATGGCGGCCAATATCGAGGTCGAAAGCTCTATTCCGGACTGAATGGTCGACTAGGTTAATTGGGTCAACCTAGATTTGATTCCTGGTAAACCTTTTCTCGGATAGTATATATTTGTCAGTTTGAACGAAGTTTCTTAAGATATAGCCTACCGCTTTCATCGAATCTTCTTTTCTAGGCCGAAAACAACTTCTTGGAGCATCCTCATCTAGTCAAATATCGAACAAATAGTGGATGTTTTTTTGAATCCGGAATACAGAATTTCTATACCAGACTTTTCGAGTTATAGACTTGAATATATATAACTCATTGCCACGAAGACACAGTTTTAGACCGGAAGAATTCGCTTGCCCCGCCCACTGCACCCGCTAACCCCACCTAGTTAGCACTGACATCAAGTTCCACTTCGATATCAAATGGCATTACTTTGTAAAATTCATTACCAATAACTTGTAACAAAACAAAAATAGAATGTTAGTTTAGGACATAAACGTCGTAACTACAGATTGAATGAGCTGTTACTACGTAGTTTGATGTCACACTGACGAAAAAGTTCAGGAGGTAAAACAGTAGGAACTTTCGCTGTTATTTAGTAAGTACCCGGAATTATTTTGGAGCATCGGTTGATTGATGCCATCACACCCTTTTCGAGCTCATCCCCCTTAAGTTTACGATTATCCATCCATTTGGTGGGAGACAATTGCGGATAGGAAATTTGCCGCGGCCGGGGATCGAACCCGGGACCCCATGACTAAAGAGCTCCTATGCGCTACCACCGCGCTATTGCCATACCTTTGGAGCATTGGTAAAATATTCTAGGAGTCGCGACTGTAGGTTCGACAACGCTATTACCCAATCGCAGCTGTCAATTACTAGCCGACCAATGAAATCATTCATTGAGACCAAAAATAAGTTTTTCTCTCCGACATTTGCCGCCATTTTGTAAACTTTTTTGTTCGTTTGACGACTTCAACATCGTTACTACAACTTATTCAAACTATAGTTACGATGTTTAGGTCGCCAACCAACTACACTTCTTTCATGGTACATGCTAATTGCCAAATTGTTTTCAAAATATCGGCGTTTAAAATCGAAGCGGGTCTACCTGTCGGAGTCAATCTGTGGGGCTAACGAATTAAGTGGGCGGGGCCAACGATTGGTCAATAATCATGCCTCCCCAATCATCCGTACGTCGATACCCTATCTCTGAAAGGATAGGACATGATACATGCCGTCTGTCTCTATGCCACGACAAATGAGTTTACTTTTTCTCAGCGCCGACAAGGTAAATGAAATCCTCAAGATATTGAACTTCGTCCATTAATTTTAATAGTTTTTCAATTTATCAATGAAGTGTAGCCAAAAGTAAATATAGTACATTGTGTCGCTAAAGCCCTCAATGAAAAGATTTTTAAATAGAAATGAGACGGAATGGTATGAGAAACCGTACCGACTCTAAATCAAACAAGAAAATCGGTTCAGAAAAAGTTTTCCAACATAACTTATAATCGACGGATCGATTACCAAATCATATTCTTCATTTTAGTAGGATATACAATGTTGACCTCCATTCATATCAAACTTGTTCAATACTTGGCGATTTAACCCTTTCCTGTACAATCACTAGTTTTTACGTCCTTGTGATTTTATACTTGAGAAAACATTGTGGGAAAAGAAGAAATTGCTTGTAACAAGCAATTTCTTCTTTTTCCACAATATTTTCTACCCGACTGAATGATTATTTTTCTAATCAAATCGACTTTAAATTTTCGTCTGCAAAACCTTTGAATTCGGACAGGTGTAAAATTTTGAAAAACAGGAAAGGGTTATACGTCGTAACTGCAGCTACGGTGCACACGAATTATATGTTGATTACTTTTTGTTTCTGATCGTATAAGTGCAAACTGATTTCAGACAACTAGTCTTGTCGCAGTTCAGAGGTAGTGGTTAACGATCAATCTTTTCCTAGCCTTGTCTACAATATTTGCCGCTTGTAAATCTCAAAGCGTCACAAAAAAGAGTATTATCTGGAAAATGCTGCAGGTATTGACTCTGGTGTGACTGCGCGAATTGAGTACCAATCCTAAACTTATCGGGGTTTTGTTCGATTTTTTTATATTTAATGTTCAGTAAACCTCGTCTGTAATTCATTTTCGAAAAATACAATAAAAATTGATCACTAATGGATCTGACCTTTTTTTTTTCCTTTTTCCTTTATTAGTTTGACGGAATTTAAGTATGTTTCCTTTTCACGAATAGGGTCACATTTAAAGCCCCACTTATACGTTCGAGTACCTCTCGGATAAGTTAAAAAAAAACATTGCAATTTTACTTTTTACCACAGTGTTTCTTAAGTATATTATTACAGGAACGTAAAATTCAGGGATTGTACAAGAAAGGGTTAAGACAGCGTAATCGTAGGAATTATTTCACAAGTTTCAAACCGCAGGGCTAAACGCCCACATTATATTTACTGTATTCGAAACTTAAATAGATTGTCAAATAATTTAAATATTGAAAATGGTCACAAGGTCATTCATTTTTACCCAATTCTCAAGTATTTCACAGGCTTTGGTTTGACCATTTACCCTTCAACCACTGCTTTTGGTGATTTGTATTTTTTTTTTGTTTGTTTGTTTTGTAAAAACTTGTGACAAAAACCCACAATGGATAGAAACTTTGCTGTGATGAATTAGATAAAAATAATCAAAATAAACACAACTCAGATATAATACAACAACATTTGAAATGGAGGTGTGTGGTTTTTTTTTTTTTTTTTTCTTCTTTCTAATAATAAAAATCAAAGCGCTGAAAAGTACTGTAAGCTAGCAAAGCATTGTTTTGTTCAGTTATCTTCTTTGTCTAACGTTATCATGATAAAGAAACGAAGTTAAAATAACCAAGAAATTTACCTATTCCCACATAATCCCTCATTTTTGCGCCTCTTAAGAAAATAGTTGTGAAAAAAATGTGGAAAATGAAGAAATTGCTTGTTACAAGCAATTTCTTCATTTTCTACATTGTTTTCTACATAGAGGGATAAAAATTTAGAATTTTCAACAAATAGAAATTGTCATCTGCAACTTCTTTGAATACTTTGATCAGTCATTTTTAACGCTATGTGCTCAAGCGAGCGAAAAAAATACCTAGGAGATGAACTTTCCAGCGGAGTTTGCAATCTCCCTTAAATACATAAGAACTACTTTTTTATGAGAAGGCAATTAACAGATTTAATGGTTAAGCCTCCAGTAGCAGTTTGCACTCGTTGAACTTTGAAACGACCATTAAATTTTATCTGTTAACTTAAGCTGTGAATGTTGACGCTTTGCTAGCTAATAAAAACATAATGCAACAGCTCCTTTACGATGAGTGAGCTGCTACGTCATTTGCATCGTAGGTTATCTGTAATAACGTCACAATAGCACTGATAATCCACGAGCGGAATCATCAAATGTTATCCGAAGGGTGTAATCAAGTCTCGTAAATTCAAGGTGTGGGAAAGCATGTTTATACCCAAGATGTTCCCTTATTAGTTATGTCGAGTGCACATCCAAAAAAGCTAGCTAGGCCTTTAGATGGCGCCCATATGGCTATCACAGGAAGTTCCACATAGATGTTAAAGAGCTTTATTTTCGAAAACCTATAGCTTATAGTAAGACGTAAGAAAAATGTAAATGGTTGGTTTGTTACGTAAACGTCATAACTATAGCGTGAATAAGCTGTAGTTACGACGTTTACGTCACAAAATGCTTGAATAAGCTGAAGTTACAACGTTCACATCACAAAACAAAGAAATATTCGTTACATGAATGTCGCCAATATCGGAATTCAAAGTTTACTTCCGGTTTAAGTGAATGATTTGATTGGTCGATCGATTATTTGATTGACATTCTCGATTCGTCAGTTATGCAAAATCTGGAAATCCCCGTAGCAATAACCAGTCTTACCTCATCCTCAGTAACAACACCAACATCAAGACAAGATAGAATTAACTCTGTGTCTATAAATATCGGTGATTAGATACATAGAAACTATAGGTAAGAAGATTCAAGATTACATTGCTTAGAACGATCAAATCGATATTTAAGTCGCATTTTAAAACTATGATTTGTAAAAAAAGTAGACATGAATCGTATACGTGTGAAAGTTTCCTCTTTGTATTAGCTACAACAACCATTCCTATGATCGACCAACGATATCGCTGCATGTCGCAGATCTCAGCGCCGTCTCTAATGAGCCCAGTTTTAATCTTCCAATCAATAAACACTAGGGCTACGAGTCTATATCACACATTAGCTGTAATGGTACCATATGGGAAAAATTGTTGCGTAAAAAAAGAAAGGACAGATCGAATTAACCCTTTCCGGTTCAAATACGGGATTTTACGTTCCCGTGATTTTATACTCGAGAAAACATTTCGGAAAAAGAAGAAATTGCTTGTCACAAGCAATTTCTCCTTTTTTCACAATATTTTCAACCACATAGGATGGTTTCATTTCAAATGGCATCCAGTTTTCATTGTCGTCTGCAACCTCTTTCAATTTGGACAAGTCTAAAATTTCCAAAAACGGGAAAGGGTTAATTACCATAAAGCCGTGCAAATTATCTGACTCCCCTTTATTTGAAACAACGTTGTGCTTTTTCATCCGTCTGATGCTCGAAAAATAATCTTTGAATAACAAAGAAAGTATTAAACTGGTATTAACCCATTACCAGACTACAAAATATAGACTGGTCCAAATTCAAAGACGCTACAGACAACATTTTTTAGTTGGTGAAATTATATCTATTTATTTATTTTCTATTTGTCTTTTGAGACAGACAACTTTGTCGAAAACGAAGAAACTATTTTTCGCTACAATGCTTTCCAAAGCTTTTTTTTTTTTTTTTTTTTTAGACATTAAAATCGCGATAGTGTAAGAATGGCTTATCTGAAAATGGATGAAGAAACCAACCTTGAAGTGGATGTTTACTACAAAGAAAGAAACCTAGGGTAGAAAATGTCGTTGGAAAGGCTTGTTTAATGTCAATAACATTTGTCTGAAAATGTCTTTAGGGCACGATTTATCATAGTGTGTTAAATGAAATTCGTTGTCAAAATAAAAAGAATTCAAAAGTCTCTTTTCTTTCGCGCAATTTCGACCTCTAAAATGTGCAAATGCCAATTGTCTCGAATAAATGGACAGACGACCCGTTTTCATCAGCTATTCGCTAACATTCTTTAGCAGTCACAGAAATGGGATCTCCTTGAAAGTACAAAATGTATCTGCTGGGTTTGACTATTTGGTCTTCAGTGGCTGATCTGGATTGAAACTGTTTGCCATGTTTATATCGCATTGGGGCCATATTGTTTTACCGGTGTCCCTTTGTCTATACACATCCTTCCGCCTAATAGTCCGAAATCAACAGGCTTACTTGATGTTTCTTGATATATTTCCCCTGATATTTTTTGATTTCAAGCTTGCAATGGCGGATTCAGTATTTCTGTAAAGGGGTCCAAAACTAACCAATCGGGAGAGGGGGTCGTTTCCCTATCATTATCAAATTTTCCCGCAAAAAATGAATAAGGCTGTAGGGGGCGGGGATATAAACAACCACCCGAAGCCACTCTTAGTCCGACAAGGACTTGCCCATCATCGTACATCATCGTGTATTTGGTATATTGGTAGTTCACAACAGAGCGAATCTGGTAAATTTAACCCTTTTCAAGCTGTATAAACTACCTTACTGAATTGGTGTAAAATCAAAGGGCTGAAAGCACTGATAGAACTTGTTGTTCATAATCAATAATTCTTTTAGAAATCAATTTCATAAACAACTCTGACAGGAAAAGTACAAGCAGGAGGTGTAGACCAAGATCAGACTGCACTCATGTGCAGGCGGATTTCGGTCTACATCTCCTGCCAAAACCGGAATATTCCGGGCTCAGCATGACAAGGGTTAATATGAGCCAAGTCGGTGTCAAATTTCTAACCGCTAATACCAAAGTTTAACTTGAAAACTGTACTTTCAAAGAAAGCTTATATTTTGTATTAAAATATCTCTCATTTGCATATGCTTATTTCAAGTTCGTCAACTGAAAAAGTTATTAATCAAATTCTCCATTATCCACCGTGTTTTCTTTTCTTCCGTTAAAGTTAAAGCCTTGTGAAATTAAATCAACCAATATTTGTCATCTGCATCTTGTTTGAATCTCGTCTAGCCTTAATTGTGCTGTGTGAGAATGCGTTAAGGCGTTAAGCAATTTCTCCTTTCCCACAAGAATTTCAAAAAACCTATCCCCTAGAGCGTCAAAATGCGGTGTAAAGTGGCTATTGGCCAATGCATATATAAACATCACAACTCCGGTCATTTGTTTGAAAAGAAAAATTTTCAAATTTCCAAAATATAAGTTCATATTAAGGCCATTATGTCAAACCCATTTAAAGTGATATTCGAATGTACTATTTTGTCATCCGTGCAAGAAGATATATCTTTGGCATTATAAACAACATCAACAGAAAAGACGGTAGTTGGGATTAATCCCTGGAGTATAGTTAGTTCTTTACCAAGACAGAAGTTGTTTTTTTTTTTTTGTTTTTTTTTTTTTTTTCTTTCCAAACTAAAATAAGTTGCTCACGCCAGCTCAAGTTTTTGTTTCTTAAAGAATAGGCGAAGTAGATAATTGTCGCAGAAGATTAGACATTAGATAGTTGGACTTTGTTATTGTTGTTGATGGTTAGTTTGGTTGTTTTTGTTTTCGAGTTATTTTGCTTTGATTTTTCTAAATCTATTTATTAATTAATTTATTCAATTGTGGTTTATGTGTTGATTTTCCATTTGATTTGATTTTCGTGTCTTGTTTCGGTATTCATTCCGAGGTCGATGAAATCAAAACAAAAATAACGAAATAATGATAATCGAGATAAGCAAAGGAAGAAGGGGGTTTGCACCTAAAAAATGGATAATGAAGAAATTGCATGCTACAAGCACTTTCTATAATATCCACAATGTTTTCTTCCTTTACATACAAGGATTCATCAAAATTTTACCCACCTAAAATTGTCGTCTGCAACTCTTGAATTTGGCTTAGTCTAAAATGTTGTCTTCTGGTAATGAGTTCATTGTAGCGACGATAATGGCAACGTTTGAACCACCGATGGCATATCAGAACAAACATCTTATGAAAGTCGTTGTACTTAATGTGGTTGTCTGTTATCGTATAGGTGTCAATTATTATTTTTTGTTAAAGCAGGCAAACTTTTAAATTGTAGATAAACCAAATGAAAGGTCAACATTCATAGCAGACCTCAAGTTGACCGCTTTCACTCAATACATAACTTTTTAAAATATTCGAAAGAAAAAAAAACTATGAAAACTAATTAATGTTTTATTAATGTGACTTTGTCAGTCCGATTAGCTCAGTTGGCAGAGCACTTGATTTCAAACCTCAAGATCACGGATTCGAGCCCTGGACTTACCATATCAACTAAGAAACCAATTGTCTTTCGGATGAGACGTTAAACCGAGGCCCCGTGTGACGATGCTATCCATCGAGCACGTTAAAGAACCAGGCGGAGCTCTCAGCAGTTTCGTCCTGTATCCTTGCACTAACCCCCGTAACAACTAACCGTCTTCTGGGGGCGTCGCTCATATGGGCATATGCTACGGTAGCGACGATAAATAAACGGAAATACACACATTAATGTGACCGGTAGACCAAGAAAGGAATCATCAGAGAATTTCGAAAAGGAATAGCCTTGTCTAAACTTGAATGTTTAATGATAACATCAAACAAGATAGCTAATTAATTTGTGTAAATGTATAGAATTAATTGTTAATATGTTCTAATTTTTGTGCTTTTTTATCTTGACTCCCCTCTCTTTTCCTCTCTTTTCCTCTCTATCTTCTCCATCTCCCACTCTTATTCTCTCTAAATTGTTATGTTGTTCTCATATATGTATGTACGTACCTTACCTATTGTTTCCTTAACAGGAACTGAGTAAATAAAGAATTGTTTTGTTCTTGGGTTTTTTTTTTTGTATTGTTCAGGCTGCGCATTAACATACATCGATACATTTCACTATTTCCATATTGTTTATTTCTACATAAGGGGTCATCATGCGTTATGTATCCAGAAACTTGCTTAAATGATAATAATGTGTTTTTTCAACCCATGTTATGCTGAACCAGGAATATTCCTCTTTTTGCAGGAGGTTAAGACAAAAAACCAGCTGTGCAGGCTGATCTAAATCTACACTACCTGTTTGTCACTTTCAAACCAGAGATGTTAATGAAATAAATTTTCGAAAGAAATATTGACCAAACAACAAATGATCCCAGTGCTTTTAGCCCTTTGATTTTCATGAACTTCTGAATAGGATTTGATTCAGAATGACATTGTTTGATAAACGTTTTTTTTTATTTGTTTATTTTCTTACCGTATCACATATTCATTTACACTGTCTCCAATTGACCGCTGCTGCTATCAATCCCTTGTTCAATTATTTGATTTATATTAACCCCAGTCAGTCCTTTTTCGCGTGTTGGGTAGCAGTTACAACACATTTAATCTCGACAGAAATGACAAGTTTTGTGGTATCATGGGGATAGATCCGTATAGTACCTTGACCACAAGATGGGCGTTGACTGTGGTCAGTTTCTGGTTACTGTTGTCAGTTTTCGGTTATTTTGGCCACTTCTCGACTACTGAATATTTTGTAATGATATCCCTAGGACATTGAATCATCGTTTAACCAAGATCAGGGCTGTATATTATTGTATTTTTTTCCCCGTACAACAATATTACTCAACAGTTACGCCCGAAATTCAGGGTTATTCAGACAGGCATGATAGTCGATTTGGTAAATGTTGTCGCATGAATCTCGGGATGGCTACCGCGGAATGACAGTCACGAATTATACCCATTTGGTAACCAAAGAATTGAGAAGGATTGAAAAAAAGTAAAGAAAAATTGATAAAGTGTTATTAACCCGCAAAATCAACCAATCATTCTCGATAACAAGTGATGTTTGTATGATACCGACTGGCCGTGTAGAACATCTACCCGAGTTCATTGACAAAAAGAGACTTATCAATAATAAATATCCTCTGGATAAATAGCAAAGGCAGGTTTATTTGAAGGATATTACATTTTCCCACAGAAGATTTTCTGAATGAAAACCTTTAACTTAATGAAGTTTAGTCCAAATAGAAGAAATACAAAGGTACAATGTTCTAAATGAGAAAGGTATCGCAAGTCTACATTCGTTGTTAATGAAACCCTATGCTGTTGGTACTCACTGGAATCGATGAGACCATTCCAATGAGTACCCAAAGAACAGGGTTTGTGTGAATATTTTTGAAATTATTGAATCTAAAATTCAAAATACCCTCGTCTCCAGAGGTTATTCTCAGAATTCGCAACCAAATGTTAATTGTCAGCTTCTGATTATACAACTCGGATTACGTAGTCCCATACGGCAAATAAGACTGTTTCAAATTGAAAGAGGTTGTAAAATTTTGTTGAAGAAAATACTTATCTAAGGTCATGTATTTGCATTTAGGAAAGTCCGCATCTTCGCAAGCAAACGGTTGTAACTTCACCATATTCTTTACGAACGTGAGGAACAAGATGGAGTGAGAACCCTTGGCTTGCGAAGATGGACAGTCCTCGGCCAATATAGTAAAGAAAATTGCCAGAGGTAGAGTTGTTTGCTGACTACTTGTAGCGGATAATATTGACAAATTGTTTACACCAACATAGGCAGATAAAATCTGAGACTCCGAATGTTTTCGAACATGATCACATCTGAGAAATCGCCAAAAAGTTACTGACCAAACAAATTACGTTTCGGTAGCAAACATATAACACTGTACTAAAGTGTTTGAATGTATAGCCTTCTGTGTATATCTATGTACCTGACTGATTGATTGATTGACTTGGGTTAACACCACTTTTAGTTGTTGTTGTTGTTGTTACTGTGTGTGTTTGGATATATAATCGAGCCGCCGTCATGGCGCAGTTGGTAGCGCGTCGGACTGTCAATCTAGAGGTCCCGGGTTCGATCCCCGACGGCGGCACTCATCCTTTCCGACTATTTGTCTCTCACCAATGTGTCGATAATCGTAGACCTATGTGGGATAGCAGCTGGAGGCTAGGAAAGGATGTAATGGTAGTACTGGTGTGAGAAATACCAGGATTCCATTGTTAGGTGCTCCAGCCGCCGCGATATAACTGAAAGATTGTTGAAAGCGGCATAAAACCCCATTCATAACAAACAAGTTGGATATATAATCCTTCCTTTTACTCTTGATTTTGCAATCCACAATTATAGTTTTGTATCAGGCCTCAGAGACAAAGCTTGAATACTCGTATTCTTAAAACTCCGATATATTTTCTCTACAATCCCTGTTTTTTTTTTTTTTGTTGTTGTTGTTGTTGTTGTTGTTGTTTGGTTTTTTTTTAGGTGGGGGGGATGTGAGCATGCATATCTTAAAACTTGCTTCAGAAAATGATGCATCGTGGCTGCTAATCAAAATATCGAGTCGACAATCCAATTATTCATTTAAACGGGACTTGAACTTTGGACTCTAAGGTTGACAGCCTGGAGAGCGCCAACCATCGTAACTACAGCTTGAATTTGAGTGTAGTAGCCCAAATGATCCTGAAATGTAAACCATTCAATGTTGTTGGTTTTTAGTCTTCGTGAGACCATTACATCCACTAAAATGGGTTTTAACCCATTCCCACTTGACAAAATTTTAGACTGGTCCAAATTGAAAGAAGATGCAGACGACAATTTCAAGTTGATGGAATTTTAATCTTTTTCACCTTTTTGGATAGAAAACATTGTGGATAATGAAGAAATTGCTTGATCCAAGCAATTTCTTCATTTTTCACAATGTTTTCCAAAGCTTTTTCGTTGAGGGGCGTAAAAAGGAGGGATTGAGTTGGAATGGGTTAATATAAATCCTTCAACTTCCCCGTGACCCGAAGGGTTATCACTTGTTGAATAATAAATTCTGCTTACCGGCTTAAAACTCTTTGTAAAAATATCTCAAAAGATAACATTGTTCCTATGACTCATCTCGTGTTAAAACTGGTGCAGGAAAACGAGTACAGGACAACTGGTTTATACTGAAATAGACGACATCCAAACTCAAGGAATTGAATATTATCAGGAATAGGGAGAAAAAAATCAAAACAAAGAAACAAATATTTATACATTTGCCTTGTGATCAGACAGAAATGACGGTGCGCCGCTGTCAATCAAAGAATCAATCGGCCAATCAAATAATACATTAAGACCGGACGTGGATTTGGAACTCCAACTTTTGACGAAATTTATGTTTAGCTTTTATTTGATGGTTTGATGACATAAACATCATAACTACAGCTTATCCAAGCTGTAGTTGCAACCTTTACGTCTCCAACCAACAATTGTGTTTATTTGTTTCGTGTTACTGGTCCTATTTCTTTTGCAATGTGAAGCTGTGGAACTTCCTGTTGGAGTCGGTGGGTGGAGCCAACTATCCCCCAATTTACCATGCCAGATCCCTCTTCATATTAGTATGTTAGAAACTTACACTATAAAAAAAACATGCACTACCGACAATGAATTAATAAATTACTGTTCGCTAACTAAACTGACAGATTGCATCTATCAATTAATCGATCTACCAATTAAATCACTCCTTCAGACAGGAAATGAACTTTGAACTATATTTTTCAAGCATTTGTGTTAATTTTGCGACTTAAACATCGTTACTACAGATTATTCAAGATTTTGTTTTTGCTACACAATACCATGACCATAAATCAAAATTAAAAAACAAAACATCTTGCTGTCTAACGGAGTTCGGTTGGCGCAGCTAGCGTTCCTTCAATTTTGTGCCCACTTTGTAGAAGTCAATCAATCAGTAGAAGTAGGCGAACTATATGTTTCGGCTAGCGAAGATCCATTGCATCAGAACTCATAAGAATTGTGAGATTTTATTTTTACCCTAATGAATAATGACTGTCATAATTGTCAAGACCTTTCAATAAAAGATAGAACAAAAAGTATGCTAATTAATAGTAATTATTACAATTAGATATTTTCCATCATTGAACGACGTGATCTCCAATCTATCATAAGCAAAAAGACGCGAGTAAAATCCCAATGAGCTGGATCTATCACGTTTACAACCAGCGGAGTCATTTTATCACGTGTTTTTGTAACCAAGTGGTTTTTGTCTCCGAGAGCTCGATTTAATGATTAATTTCAATCATTTCTATAAATATGTTTTCCTTGTCATGTCCGTGCAGGTCGAAATGGAACATTCTACGCATGATGAATGTACATGTAGCACTTGGTGAGATGTAATAATTAGAGATAACAATTATCGATCATAAAGGCAATTTCATTAAAATAGGAAATTGCTTTTCACCTTTTTCAGAAAAAGCAACCAAGATGAGCTGAACTCGACCAATCAAATTATTCATCCAGCCCGGCATTGAGCTTTGAACCCAAACATTGACCGCCATTTGTTGGAAACACTTTTGTTAGTTTGGCGATCAAACGTCGTAACTACAGCTAATTCAAGCTGTAGTTACGAAGTTTAAGTCGCCAACCAACCATTCTATTTTTGTATTACATGCTTCTGGGAATGAATTTTGAAAAATAACAAAAAAACGACGTTTGAAATCGGAGTAAATGGGATGCGGCAAAGTAAGTAGACGGGGATAGCGATTGGTCAATTATAAACAGCAGTGAATTAGAGGCATTTTCAGTCAAATAGTAAATTGCTTGTCACCTTTTTCCAAAAAAAGCAACAAGACGAATTATTCTAAATACATTCACATTATATTGTGATCTACGTCTTTCGATTTGGACCACTGGAAGATCATATTTTCCTCTTAAGGTTAAACCCTTGTTATTCTGAGCCCATAATCTATACGCTTCGTTCTACATGGGCCATGGGCCTGTAGTATGATCTTAGTCTTCACCACTAGCTTGTTCATTTTCAGCCGGAGGTATTCATAAGACTGATTTTCAAAAGAAATGTTGATCTCCATTCAAGCCTTCCATTGCTGTCAGTCCTTTGATTTTTAAGTATATTTAAAATATTTTTTAAGCAATAATAACTTGCTTTATTTAGTCGAAATATATTTAGTCGTCGATATTACAAAACACTATATGACGATAAGTATAAGAAATTTGTGTACGCTTTACTTAACCCTTGTCATGCTGAACCCGGAATATTCCGGTTTGGCAGGAGATGTATACCAAGATCAGCCTGCACATAAGTGCAGTCTGATCTTAGTCTACACCTCCTGCTTGTACTTTTCCTGTCAGAGTTGTTTATGAAATTGATTTCTAAAAAAAAGATATGGATTTTTGTACAACAAGTTCTGTCAGTGCATTCAGCCCTTTGATTTTACAGCAATCCAGAAAGGTAATTTATACAGCATGACAAGGGTTGACGACAAAAACTAACGGATCGCTAGCCACATCTACGGACCTCAAAAGGGAAGTTCGACTTAGATACCAATCGGTGTTATTTTGAAAATTTATGGTCAGAAACTTGTAGCAAAAAACAGAATGGTTGGTTGGCGACCTTATAGTCGTAAGTACAATTTGAATTAGCTGTAGTTACAACATTTTAGTAGCCATCCTAACAAAAATGCTGTGGAGATCGAAGAAATGGCGAACCTAAAGTTCAGACGAGATGTCAGCCGATCTTTGTCTTTGATGAATGCAACATTGTAAAGTCGTTGTGCGTGCAAAATGTCGTAACTACAGCTTGATTAAAGCCGTAGTTACGACAATTTGCACGTCCAACGACGATAAATTCTCCAGAATCAACAGGACAAAGCTTACACAGTGACACGTTACGCGAAAAAGGACCAACGGGGTTATCAGTGAAGCAAACGTTCGGAAAAGAGTTCTGACCCAGCAGAGGTCAATTAGCGAAAGCAATGCAAAAGTAAGTACATTATTAAACATTCAAGAATAAAATAACAAGGCCCTTGTTGGCGTGACGGATTTAAATCATTGTTCCCCATTGCTGACTCATCTGTTCTGTTAACTTTCAAACGGATTAAAACATCGCTTAAGAACTTAGGAAAAGCATTTGTTGTTTTCCATTAAAACGGATTAAAAATCACTCAAGAATATCATTTGTTGTTCTTTTTTGTCTTTTGGTGCGCAAAGAAAGTTCAGAAGTTCAATCGTTATGAAATCAGAGATCAGCAGTTGCACTTACGCAGTTTTACCAGGGTCAACGACAATCCCGTTATGCCACTGGTGACCTTTATGAATGCATTAAATAAAGTTTAAACGAAGCTTAACCTCGTTCGTTCCAAAAGCTAAACTCGACAATAGTTTTCAATAATTCTACTTCAAAAATGTTTATAAAACCCAAAAGCTTATCTATTACCGGTGGTGTCTGGGTAGCTCAGTCAATGATATGTTGAGCTATCAATCATGGGTTGAAGGTTCGTTCCCCGACTCGGCCAACTTAACGGAAAAAAGACGAGTTTCGTCTATAAACCACCATATGTTGCGAAAATATTAACAATATTGGATCATAATAGGACTGAACCCATTGCGAGATGACACAATTTTAGACAGGTCCAACTTGAAAGAACTTACAGGCGACATTTATTAGATGGAATCTAAAAAAAAACTATGTCTTTTGGGGTTAAGAAACATTGTGGATAAGAAGAAATTGCTAGTGACAAGCGATTCCTTCATTTTCCATAATGTTTTCAAAAACTTGATCTGTGTCTTTATTTGGTGTAAATGTGTTATAAACGAATCACTTGCCAAGCTCATTGACCTCAGACAGGATGTTCGACTTAAATATCAAAAGGCGTTGATATATAAACTGGTTGGTTGGCGATCTAAACGTCGTAACTGCAGCTTATGTCGATTGACTCTTTGATTGACAATTGCGATCTTTCAATAGTTGAAAATGTCAAGCGTGCGCTCAAATGATCTTCTCTTCAAACCACAGCAAAAAGTTACAAGATAACAACAAGAAGGAGAGGAAAACGACATTAAGAATATCCGACGTGGTATAACGCACAATCAATGACTCATTTGGATACAATAAATAATCAAAATGTTGGGAAAATAATTTAGGGCCCCAACTTCCCTTTTTTTCTACACACACAAGGTATGATTCATGGTGAATTTCAATTTGAATGCAAAACCCTCACAAATGCTTGGATATTTAAGGTGCACGAAAGATTTCCGTGCATTCATTGAGACGCAGGGTTTGTTTGCATTTGAGGCGGAACCTTTTTTGTTTTTTTGTTGTTGTTGTTTTCAACCAACTATTTCTTTCTGTGATTTGTTCTTAATATAATTACGATAAGTGGAGAACTGATACATATGGCTTGCATACATTTCGAGATATAAATGAGCGCCTGCGTGACATTTCCAACCATTACACATGTGCGAGAGGTAAATACTCATATCAGCCCAGTCTGACCAGAGTCTTCACTCTGCACTCTGTAGATAGATACTGACCCGAAGCTTCTTTAAACAATCAGCAAATATTCTAATCGCCACGAATGACTGTCCAGGGTGCTCAATATGTGCGAGTCACGCACATGCGAAATGGTTGGAAATGTCACGCAAAGGCTCATATATCTTTATATTTATAAAGGCAGTTACAACCTTTTCCCGCTGAACCATCGATTTTGCGTCGATCTATAAATCAGATAGAAGCAACAAGTACAATCCTAAATCTGATATTATATTGCTGTAATGGGACGTACGGACAAACACAGAAAATAGACTGTCAGAATTTCAAAAACTACCCGGTGCATTTTTAAACAAAATAATTCAAAATAATATTTTCCATGCCATGTTCGTCACTTACATGACTAATTAATACATTGACATTTTCTATTTGCAAAAGAAAATCAATTCGTGCAAATTTTACGTTTGATTTTGCTGTGTCGAATGCTATGAGCCACTTGTTGTGAACTCCATTTCAAGTGGGTCCTTTATTCAAATCCAGAAAAGATGTACCAACTTTTTGCAAAGTGTATGTATTTAGGCCATTTCTAAATGACAGAAATTTAGATCGGTCCAAATTCAAAGAAGTTGCAGACGACGTGTTTCGGTTGATAGATTCTTTTTAATCTCTGAACTGTTGGGGGTAGAAATCATTGTGGAAAATTTCATTATTATCCACAATAGTTTCTACTTCAAAAGAAAATATTATTAATTTTCAAGATTTCATTGACTGATTATTGTCAGGTAATGTATTTAACCCATTAACAGACGACAAATTTGAGACTGGTCCAAATTGAAAAGATTTGCATTGATTGATTGAATGGGGTTTAACGCCGCTTTTAACAGTATTTCAGTCATATCGCGTCGGCTGGAGCACCTAACAATGGATTTCTGGTATTTCTCACACCAGTATTACCACTACATCCTATCCTAGCCTTCAGCTGCTATCCCACTTAGGTTTACGATTATCCACCCATTGGTGAGAGACAATGTCGAAAAGAATATTTGCCACCGCAGACTAAATTTTAAATTTGAAGAAATTTTAGATTTTTCAACTCCATGGGTAGAAAAGATTGTGTAAAATGCAGAAATTGCTTGCAACAAGCAATCAATTACTGCATTTTACACAATTTTTTCTTGTTTGTTTTTCTAGAGGGGCGTCAAAAAGACTCATTGTGGGAATCTATTTAACGTTAGCGAACGCTTTTCCATCCTGAAAGCAGGACCGCAGTCTTCAAGGGGAGATTCTCAAGGAGCCATTAAATTATTTTTGTGTGAAAAATCCTCCATGGACACCCCAGGATCTCATTACATCGCTGTAATGGAGCAAATAAGGAGACACCGGGGTATCCCAGGATAGTCGTAGGTAGAGCACTTGACTTCTAACCTCAGGACCATGGATTCGAGCCATGGGCAAACTAGACTAACAAACTAATTGTCTTTCGGATGAGACTTCAAACCGAGCCCCCGTGTGACTGTGCGAACCATCGAGCACTTTATAGAACAAGGCGGGGCTCTCGGCAGTTTCGTCTTGTATCCTTGCACCGTTCCCCGTAACTACTAACCGTCTTCTAGAACGCATTCTTAATGCCAAACTGTTGCGAATGAAGTGGTTAAGAAACATGATGAGGTTTCCATGGCAATTTTCAAATGTTCTCACGCTTGTATATTTATATTAAGAGCAAGATAAAATACAAATACTTATCGCGAATTTGAAAATTTGGCAAACATTTTAACGGTGTAATTAAGATTAATGGAGAACAAACCATTAAAACATACACATGCTTTTAACCTATGTACCATCCGACCTTTTAGCATTCATTGTTTCAGATTTGAACAGTTTTGTGGACACGCGAAAATAACTATCAACTTTAGATGAGAGGATGTCGTGCGGCTAACTGACCAATCGATTGTCCCGCCCACTTACTCCATTTGCACCAACCATTGACCCCAAAGAAAGTTCTGCTTCGATATTAACCCTTTTCCGTACAATCCCTGGTTTTTACGTCTCTTTGTTTTTATACTTGAAAAAAATATTGTGAGAAAAGAAGAAATTGCTTGTAATAAGCAATTTCCTCTTTTCTCACAATATTTTCTACCTTGTAGGTTGGTTACTTTTCAAAAAGCTTTCACTTTTAATTGTCGTCTGAAACTTCTTTCAAATTGGACAAGATTAAAATTTCGAAAAACAGGAATAGGTTAAACGGCGTTATTTTGAAAGCTTAGGGTCAGTTGCGTGTAAAAGAGAGAAAAGAAAATTGGTTGGTTGGTTTTAGACCTAAACGTAGCTACTACACCTTCGATAAGATGTAGTTACGACGTTTAAGTCGTCTTACCGTCTAACCGACAAAAAAATGACAAAAATGGCGGCCAATGTTGGAGTTCAAAACTCACTTCTTCTCTGATTTCATTGGTCGACTGATCATTTGATTGACAAACACGATTGGTCAGTTAGCCCGACTGCAGGTTCTCTGAGAACTCCATCTGACCTGCGACATATATTTTGACTGAGGTAATAAACGACTCTATTTTATAGAATATATGATCAGGGTATCGTAGGGTAGCGACCTAAACATCGTAACTACGGCTGGAATGAGCTGTATTAGAAGTTTATTTCGGGTCTAAATAAATGATTTATTTATATTGTCAGTCAGTTATGAGTTAGAACTAAATGCATTTTCAGGTAATTTCCGTTCGACATGAAGATTTCTCCAATGACTGTGAAAATTATTTCAGGTACTGTATTAGTCTTTTCATGTTTGCCTATTTTGTAATTATCCCTAAGTTATGAGTATTTTTCATTTACCGAAGCCTTACGGTTTCGATAACTTCACATGAAATGATTTTTGTCTTACAACTTAGGTAATCTCCGACAAGTCTAAAATAACACACACACACACACACACACACAAACATGAAAATCAACTCGTTTAAAAGAATAGATTTTTTCAGTAAAATAACAACTATAAAAATAGATGAAAGTTTGTCACATCAGCAACGGCCACAAGGCTGAAAATATCAACTTGAAGAACGGCGCTGACGGTAAGGGGATTCGACTTATCGCCCGCCCGCCCACTTACTTTGTTGGCCCCTCCCTTTGAATTTCGACAGGAAGTTCAATTTCTATTTTCAACCGGCGTTATTTTAAACAAAAAATATAGCCAGTAGCATTTAACAAAAAAGTAAACTGTTTTGTTGGCGACCTAAACTAAATAAGCTGTAGTTACGACGTTTAAGTCGCCAAGCCAACAACAAGGATTCACGCTAATGGCGGCTTGTGTCGGATTTCAAAGCTAAATTCCAGGTTGAATGAATGGTTTGATTGGCCGATTGATTCCTTAATTGAATCCGGGATTGGTCATTAATTACATGCATCTACGTGTTGTCATCCAATCACTACCACACGGAAAAAGTTCAGACTGGTCCATATTGAAAGAGATTACAGACGACAAAACAGTATCCATTTAAAATGAACAATGGGGACCATGAGATCGAAAACATTGTGACTCGCTTGTCTTCTTTTCTCAATGTGTTTTCCAAAGTTATGTTTTCATGGTGCGTAAAAGTGCAGGATTTAATGTGAATTGGTTAATTTGTTGGTTTGAATGGATTTTAAAGCCACTTTTAACAGTATTTCAGTCATATCGCAGAGGCTAAAGCACCTAACAATGGATTCCCGATATTTCTCACACAGGTACTACCACTACATCCTTTCCGAGCCTCCAGCTGTTCACTTCACCCCGGTTTACAAATGTCTACCCTTTGGTTGGAGACAAATGGCGGAAAGGGTATCTGCCACCACCGGGAATGGAACCCTTGAAAGGGTTAAACAGCGGAGATAAAAACAACATTTCTTTCAAGTCAAAGCTTAGCCTAAAAACAGAACCTATAGCCCATAAAAGAAGGTTAGATACTGATACTTAAAACCATGCAACATGTTCGTTAGTCATCTTCTTCGGGTTTTTTTGCTTTTGGTCGTTGTTTATTTGCGCAACGAGAATATTTCAGCGAAAAACAATGTTTTGTTCAATGGAACTTCCTCCTCTGAAGAAACACTCGTATTGCGCAGTATTCATAAATAATTTTTGACATCTTCAAGTATGTGTGTGTGTGCTTTTTGTGTTGTTTTTTTTTTTTTTTTTCTAAATTCAGAAGGGTATTTTAGCTGTCTTGCCAGACCTCTTCACCGATTTCTTCGTTTGTCAGTATGGAATTTAACGCCGGTTTCAACTTTCTTTCGGTTTAACTGCAGCGGTGCACAATTCCGTGGCTTCTTTATATTTTTCACTACGGTAAAAAATCAACGATCTCATCCAAAAGGCTTATCCAACTTACACCAATTTTGTTTCGTAGAGTTATGTATTTATACCTGATTGGCTCAGGAGCGGGAAGGCGCATTACATTGCATTGCGAGACTAGAGGGTAAAAAAGTGAAATATAATGAAATATATATTGAAATTTTAAAAAAGGGTTGAATTCACAGGGACAAAAAATCATCCACAAAAGGAAAGATCTACTTGAAATGTTTAGAAACATGTCAGTGTTTAAATTATCTCGTACTTCACAACCAATTTGTCAGACCATCCTTGGTGTATTAATAAATATAACATATAACTCACACATCGTCGTTAGGCGACCGAAATGTTGTAAATACAGCTTTACTGTTGCATTTACGACAGTTTGGTCGCCCAACGTTGACATGTTAGATCTTAATCAAGAGATTTAAGTGAACTTTTTCCTGCAAACTTAACCCTTGTCATGCTGTATAAATAACCTTACCGAACTGCTGTCAAATCAAAGGGCTGAAAGTACTGATAGAACTTGTTGTTCAAAAATTAGATTTCTTTGAGAAAGCAGCTTCATAAACAACCCTGATAGGAAAAGTACAAGCAGGAGGTGTAGACTAAGATCAGCCTGCACATAAGTGCAGTCTGATCTTAGTCTACTCCTCCTGCCAAAACCGGAATATTCCGGGATCAGCATGACAAGGGTTAACATGTTGAAGATCTTAAAAAATCACAAGATGACAACAATTCAAACTGCTTGAAACAACGTAATGTTTATGAATTTTTTTTTTTGATTTTCTTGGTATTAAACATTATGTAAAATGAAGAAATTATTTGTTTTACTATTTGTTTTTCTTCTTATTTTAACAATTTACGGCACGAGTTTTATCTTCGTACTTTTGCTTTATGATTTTGATGTCTGTTTATGTTGTATTTATTTTTAGGCTTTAGAGATTTCGTTTATGTAAACTATATCGACTTTATGCTTATGACAGTGATTTGCAATTATTTTCCTTTATTGTTAGCAATGATTGGCTTTTTTTTTTTTTGTTAGATCTTCTTTAACCAACTACAACACAACAAAATAATAGACAGGTCCAAATTGAATATAAGTTGTATACGATATTCTAAAGTCTTAATAAATTCCCATTGAATGTCATTATTTTGAGGGGGATCATAAGAAAAGGAAATAATATTTGTTGCAAGCAATTTCTCCTTCTGTACAAACCAGGGTTTTCACGTTGCTGCGATTTTATACTTCAGGAAACATTGTGGAAAAAGAAAAAATGCATGTAACAAGAAATTTCTCCGTTTTCAACAATCTTTTCTAGCACATAAAAAGGTTCCATTTCAAATTACACCCAATTTTTAATCTAGTCTGCAACTCCATTCAATTTGAACCAGTCTAAAATTTCAAAAAACGGGAAAGGGTTAAGCGTGTCACAATACGGGGTTGCATGGTGATGGGTGAAATCTATGATCCGATTGTGTTTTAACCAAAGCTTGGATAAAGCTGCAATTACGAAAGTTTGGTCGCCCACCGACGATAACAGCATGAAAGTTGACAAATATAAACTTATTTTCCCATGAGTTGGGGCCTCTTTTTATGAATGACATACGGGAAAGACCCTCTTTGATAAGAAGTTTTAAATGAATATGCTATGACAGGTCGAATAACGTTATTTGTTGAATAAAATCAGATAAACAGTGCAAGTGATTTTGGGGGCACAATCTGATTCACTTGTGAATGATCAATTATGATGTCTAAATAATATTAATGATGATTGATTTATTTTTCTTTTTAATTAAAGTTCGATTACCTAACAAATTCATCTCAACATTTTCCGTCGTCAAATAACAAGAGGCTTGCACTGTAAATTGATTAATTGTTTGTAGTTAAATGTTATTTTCACGGGTATATGAGTTATTTTGCCGTTGTAGTTAAATGTTATTTTCAAGGGTATAAGAGTTATTTTGCGGAGGGTGATGCACCACACCATGGATTCCTAGCATCTCGCTAGTTCCAAAATAACATTTCGATTCGAGCGATCAGCTGCTCATACTTCTTTAGGACGCTACTTATCATTCGCTTCTTTGTAAGAGACACATGTTGCAGACACTGTATGGCTGACGGACAAGCTATGTTGTACTTGTTCTTTTAAATGGAGTTGAACGCCACTTTCAGCAGTATTTCAGTCATATCGTGGCGGCTTGAGCATCTAACCATGGATTCCTGGTATTTCTCAAACAAGTACTACCATTACATCCTTTCCGATCCTCCAGTTGCTCATCCCACTTAGGTTTACGATTATCAACCCATAATCCACAAAATAAAAAATGCTGTTGTCGCACGTTTGAGTTCATTTCGTCTGAACTATCTTGTGTTAATGGTCATGTTGCAGACGACAGTTTAAAGTTCGTGGAATTTCATGAAATCTTTGTCTTTTGTGGTAGAAAACATTGTGAATGATGTAGAAATTGTCACAAGCAATTTCTTCATTCTCCACAATGTTTTCCAAAGATTTTTTTATTAGGGGGGTGAGAAGCGTTATTATGTTGGAATGGATTTATTACACGTCTTGGCTGTAATAAGTATATTCTTTGATGGTTCTTTCTTTCGATTTTATGCAATTTTCTATTTGTCATCTCATAACAATTTCTAGTTTGAAACAACATTTTTTTTATAAATTGACATGAATAGTTTAAATTCCATATCAAGTTGATTTTCAAAATGACCACACAGTCAAATAGAACAGGAGAGACTATGTCTAAATATGGCAAACTGCCTTATATAGCGGGTAGGTATTTACTCATGTAAGGATCATTGATAAAAATAAATCAGTAGATTTAACCTTCATAAAATCTTTTTATACCATATATGGTTTAAGAAAATATTTGTATACTTATACGAAATAAAAGTATAGATGTGCCGAACTATAGATCGTTTACCACCCAATTGACCAATCGCTGGCCCTGCCCACTCACTCATTTTGCCACGCCCATCGACTCCAACAGGAAGTCTCGCTTAGATTTTTAACGGCGTTAATTTGCTAAAATTATGACAATTAGTATGTAACAAAAAGGTAGAATGTTTGGTTGGTGACATAAACTTCGTAACTTGAAAAAACTGTAGTTACAACGTTTAAGTCGCAAAACCATCAAAAAATCTAAACAAAAGTTGCGGTCATTGTTGGAGTTCAAATTTTAATTCCAGGCTGAATGAATTATTTGATTTGTCGACATATTCCTTGATTGACAATGGCGATTTGTCAATTAACCCCCTGAGGCAAATAAACGACATTATTTCTTTTAAAAAAAGTGTGATCAATGATATAGAATAAAAAGCACAACGTTAGTTGGTGACCTGAACGTCGAAACTACAGCTCGAAAAGATGTTGTTACGACGTTTGAATCAACAAAATGCCTTCCATAAAAGTCGTTGTTGGAAGTTCAAATCCTATCTAAATGAATAATGTGATTTCTAAGTAGAGCGGGATTTACTGCCCCATCATAGATGCCTTACTTCGTTTACCAATTACCACACGACAAAATGTTAGACTAGACCAAATAGAAAGAAGAAGCAAACGACAATTTCAAGCCGGTGGAATTTAGAAAATCTTTTAGTGTAGAAAACATTGTGTGACAAGCAATTTATTTATTGATCAGAATGTTTTCCAAAGTATTTTTTCTTGAGGGGAGAAAATGCGGGATTGTGTGGGAAAGGGTTAAGGCATCAACTATCCCCAAAGTGAGGTTGACATGATATTCCATGCATGCGTTTATACAAATATTAGGGAGAAAGACAGAATGTTTTGGTATATTTGTATCATGTAGAAAAAGAATTCGTTTAAATCTTTTACTAGATGTTTTGATATACTAAATCTTTCCTTCTGAGAAAAAAAATATAACCAGACAAGAAAATTTGAGACTGATTCCAATTTAATGGAGTTGCAGGCAACGAAACAAAGCGCTTAATATCATCAATTTCATTATGCAGAAATAACAAAAAAATCACCTAAAATTGATATGTCGACTCTTCAATTGCCTCGCAGTTGACAGATCGCTGTCCCCCCACCCCACCCCCCCACCCCAGTTTAAAGTTCGACCAAGATGTTAATATCAATATGCAAAGTAAGCAAAGTTAATGGCCGAGTACATGTAACAAAAAGTAAAAAGGTTGGTTGGCGATCTTAACGTGCTAATTATAGCTTGAATAAACTATAGTTACGAACAAAAACCTGTTCATTAATGTCGACCCTTGTCGGAGTTCAAAGTTTCCCTACGGTCTCAGCGAATGTTTGATTGTTCTATCGATTTTTTTTATTTATAGTCGCGATCCGTCATTTATGATAAGTGACCTATGAAGACATCCTGGAAAGAGAGAAAGCATTGATCCTGGTCAGTCTGCGTGGGTTGTGAAGACTGAAAAAGGTCGAAACTTTTCTCTCTTTAACGATTTGGGATTCTACAATGACCTTTCCACTTTAGTATATAATTGTTTTCGGAATGTAACTCCTGGTTAACCTCTGGTGAATGAGTTCTCTTTTTTTCAAGAGTTTTTTACGGACCACCCGAGAGGTCCCTTTTTTCGTGTGAGGGGTCACATTTAGTTTGATATCCTGCGCCGTCTATATCTACATTGAACTGTTCTATCTGAAAAAACGTGCTAACCATTTGTGTATATCAAACAATATGTCATAAGTCGATAAGATGAGAGAACTATCTGTACTCGCGTAATGATACCAATTTTGGGCACACTGCTTGGTGGAAAAGATGCCTATTGACGCATCACCGCTGTAAATAAAAAAATAAGAAAAATTGACCAATTAATGGAATGTCATGTATGCCGATCATTTTTTGTTGGGTTGGCAACTCTAAATTGCAAACTACCGTGTGTGTTTTGTTGTTGTTGTTTTTTTGGTTTTGGTTTTTTTTTTGTTTTTTTTGGGGGGGGGGGTATCGAACAAACTGTCTCCTTGGAGGTCAATTTGGTCTTCATTTTCCTAGGAGTAACAGTATGATATAATTACTTTATTTTTCGCTATAAACATATCGATAACCTAGTGCAAAAAATCATAAGTGTACTTATGATGTTTTACACTAAGCTAACGATACACACTAGATTATTATTTAATATGAAATTCCATTTTGAACAGTTATCCAGAAAAATTCTGCCTAATTGATGTTTCTTAATGACGTTGGTAAATTTTGACGTTTGATAACTTCTGATTATTGCTACGCCATTCAGGATAGAAAGTTTTGGAAAACATTGTAATAAATTGAGAAATTGCTGGTTACAAGCAATTTCTTAATTGTCCACTTTGTTTTCCATCAAGAAAAACAGAATTTATTCACAATCCAACAATTGTCGTCTGTAACTTCTTTAAATTTGGGCCAGTCTTAATTTTGTTATCTGGTAATGAGTTAATGTCAAAAACAACTTTAGCTTTGTTAGTTTGTCAGATGTTGCCTTTTGTTTCATGTTTCTGAAACAGAAATATGATTATTCTTAAATTCTAAAAAAAAAAATGAACAAGAAGTCATTTAGGCAAGTTTTCCTGGATAACGGACCATTCCGTCGGTGCGCGAACAAAATGTCGTAACTACAGCCATAATAAAGCTGTAGTTATGACATTTTGATCGCGAATAGACGATTTATATTTTAAAAGAAGCGTGCTATTAAACCTGTATACACGGCTTACGGAGCTTAGCTAAGTTTCCTCCCTGTTCGATGTTATTTATGTGACTATTTCTTTTCCATTGTAATTTTTGCTCCATGTTATTTTTTAGACTATGAGCTTTTATGCACAATGTCTGTAATATTTTTTAGACTATGAGCTTTTATGCACAATGTCTGTAATAAACTTGTCTTGTGTTCTGTTCTTATCTGTTCTGTTCTTATCTTTTAGCCGCCGTCATAGCGCAGTTGGTAGCGCGTCGGACTGTCAATCTAGAGGTCCCGGGTTCGATCCCCGACGGCGGCACTCATCCTTTCCGACTATTTGTCTCCCACCAATGGGTCGATAATCGTAGACCTATGTGGGATAGCAGCTGGAGGCTAGGAGAGGATATGATGGCGGTACTGGTGTGAGAAATACCAGGAATCCATTGTTAGGTGCTCCAGCCGCCGCGATATAACTGAAAAATCGTTGAAAGCGGCGTAAAACCCATTCAAACTAAACATCTGTTCTTATCTTCAAGTTTGTTACAAGAAGTACAAGTGTCAAAAGTTTCTTTGAAGTTTGCTTCGCCCTATGATGTAAGTTCTGCATGCTTAGTTTTATTGACTCGAATTGCCGACGATTTCTTTATGAATGGGTTTTGGCTATTTGAAACTGAAATCATTTTCCAAACAGTTAAATACACTTCAAAGTTTTGAGATCGATTGTGGTTCTGTAAATAAAATTTCGAATTATTAAAGAAATAAACCGATCATTCAATGAGAGAGAAATTTACACCCGCAGCTTTTAGATATTCATACACGTGTATGACCTATAAATCAACAAGATGTTCTTAGTCACATTTTCCTTTAACCTATTTCCATACAACCTCGCAATCTCACAAGCTATAGAAAACAAGCTTAAAAACATTAAGAGAAAAGCAGTTATTACTTGTTTCAAGCAATTTCTTGTTTTCTCTGCGTTTCTACCAAAAATGGCAATAAGTTTTCAATTTAATCATTCTTTGTTGTGTCGTCTACAACTTCTTCGAATTTTAGCCAGTACAAAGTTGGCTATGTGATATTAACCCTCGTCATGCTGAACCCAGAATATTCCGGTTTAGGCAGGAGGTATAGACAAAGATAAACCTGCCAGAGTAGTTATGAAATTGATTTTCAAAAGAAATATTGATTACTAGTATTGAACAACAAGTCAGTGCTCTTAGACCTTTGATTTATATGCATAAAGGATTTTATACAGAATGACAAAAGTTAAACGACCAATCTTTCCGGCCGTTCGTCTGTCTAACTAACTATCGTCTGAGGACTATGTGGAGACAGTTTAGATGACACGAGAAGGATGCTTCATACCACAGATATAGAACTGTATTTAACTATCACCACACGTCACAAGCTTCAACATAGCTTATTACTTACGACCCGTCTGGCAAAATGATGGCCTTCTGGTTTTTCTGTAGAAACAAATATTTGAAAAAGAAATTTGGTTTAGCAGAGGTCAAACAGAGATCGTATCCAAAAATAATTATGTGTGGCCTATATCGGTCATTTCAAAATCAGGAAATCACAAAAAAGTAAAAGCTCTTGATCCTGGCAGTCCATTCATCAAGACCAGGGTCGATATATATATATTTACTTCTCGGAAAGTACTTTTTTGCGTGACGGCTCAGACTAACTTCGTTTAAAAATCCTAATGCCGCGGAATTTTCCGCTTGTATACAATAATGAATTGTTTCAAACCTAGCCAATTAGTAAGAAGTATCAATTCTATTACAGAAATCTAAGCAGTTCAAACGTGACTGTGTATTTTTTATGTCTTAGTGCACAAATCAATCACGAGTACATTGAATGATAAGAAAAAATCGTTGATTGGAGACAGCTGTATATAGTTTGAAACTTTAAACGATATACCCCGGATGAATTAACCCTTTACCAGGCAAAAAAAACTGGCCCAAATCCATGGAAGCTGCAGACGACAGTTTTAAGTTGCTGATTTTTTTTTGGGGGGGGGGAATCTTTTGGGGATAGAAAAAAATGAGGATAATGAAGATTTTGCTTGATACAAGCTATATCTTCATTTCCTAAAACTTTTCTCATGAGGGGCGTAAAAAGAAGGAATTGGTGCAGGAATGGGTAAGATATAATTTTGGATTCCAAAATAAGAAACCAAATGTACAGTAAACGGTCGCTTTCTAAATGGACAAGAATTACGGCATTTTTAAATTATCGCTTTTATCTTATTGTCGAATGTCTTTTTTCATATTTCAGTCATTTTTAACTCAATTGCAAATCACTGTACTGCGATTTTTCTGTATTTTTACATGGCAATATATTATGAATTTTGTATTGTTCAGGATTTTACAACAGAGATAAGATAAGGACCGAGTTTATTGTCTGTTTATGAAATAAATCGTAAAAGACAATGGATAGCCTATATTTAGTTACAACAGAAATAAATTACCTAAATATAGAATATAAACAATATTTTAGTGACAAGTAACCTTTAATAGTAAAAAAAGGGCTTTACCATTTATCATTATTTTTCTAACAAAAGTAACTATCAGTGATATGGACCACTTTTGCTGCAGGACAAAGTTTTAGAAAATAAAAAGAAGAAGAACAAGGAGAAGAGAACCACCTAAACGACAACTTTTCAAAATACAACAAACTGGAAAAGAAGTTCCATACACGACTGAAAATAAAAGGAGAAATTGAAAAAGCAGGTCATTACAAACCTTTCCTAACAACGTTTTTCTTTATATCATTCCCCAGACGCGTCAATTGACAGATTTCGACTCTCAGTCAAAGAATCAATCGACCAATCAAATCATTAACTTAGACCGGAGGTGGATTTTGAGCTACGACATTAATGTCAAGCATTTTTTGACGACTTAAACGTCGTAACTACAACATATTCAACATATAGATACGACGTTAAGGTCGCCAACGAAACATTTTATTTTTTGTTACATGTAACTTCCCATAAATTCTGCGGCGAACGGTAATTTACAGTAATGACTACATGAAATTTGAACTACTCAACCTCTAGTCTACTCCGTTCACTTAGCCCATTCCCAAACACCAACATATTAGACTGGTCCAAATTGAAAGGAGTTGTAGACGACAAATTGAAGTTTATGAAATTTTAGAATTGTTCAACTGTCTGGGTAGAAGACATTGTGGAAAAATGAAAAAAATACTTGTTGCAAGCAATTTCTTCATTTCACAGAATGTTTTCCCAATAGTTTTCCTTGGTGGGTGTCAGGAGGCGTCATTGTGTGGGAATGGGTTAATCAGATATAGATCTTATAGATAACTGATTAATATCGATTATTGAATTGTGGATCCTTCAAAAAGTTACTTAATTTTGAGAAAAATAAGCAAGTATTCTCCAACGCAAAGTCAGCCAGTTATAATGCTTAGAATCGTCGAAATGGTAGAAAAAAATGGCTTCCCGGGATCCACAAAGCGTGTCGGTATAACTAAAGTACAACGAGACTTTTATTTGGAATAATGCAGGAAAGTGGCATATCGTCGATGGGTTTGCGAAATGTCGTAACTACAGTTTGAATAAAGCTGTAGTGACGACTTTTTGCTCACCCAATGGCAATATTCATGGCTGGTAATCGCTTAACAGTTTTAAAGTTTCACTATGAATCAGTCAGGGGACGTGATAACAACCGGATCGTGAAAGTTCGAGAGCGAATCTATAAGCTTTAAGATTTCGACACAATCGAATAAAATAAGTAATTATACGTGACCATACTAATATTGAGACCCAACAGATTTTAAATAGAGTGATTATATAAGTAATTACTTTTTTGCCCCTTTTACAAGTGCAGCTACATGAGTTGTCATTTGAGCCCATGCGTGACATTTCCAACCATAACACATGTGCACCAAGTTAAGACTCATATCAGCCTGTGCATCCGCACAGTCTGATCAGAGTCTTCACTCTGCGCTCTGTAGATAGATACTGACCCAAAGATTCTTTAAACAATCAGCGATTGTTCTAATTGCCCCGAATGGCTGCCCAGGATGCTCAATGTGTGCGAGTAACGCACATGCAAAATTGTTGAAAATGTCACGAACAGGCTCATTTGGTATTGTGTGTCTGTCAATAGGTTCGTATGTCCGCCCGTTGACGCTCTCTTTAAAAACTGCTCCTTAATCAATCAGACTAAAACTGCGCATCGATGTCACGAGGAATGAAATCCATAAAATATGTGGTGTCAATGGAAACGGACATGCTCAAATTAGAGAAATTGTCAAAAAACTTCAAACTATCAGATTTGAAGATTTCAAGTTTTCCATATTGCAGCTGATGACACATCATAAAAGTACGATTTAAGGTCAATGTTATCTTATTTTGAGTCTTATCTAGCACAACATTTTTTTTACTCAAAAACAAACAAGGAATAATCTTTAGAAATGTCCTTGAGATAAATAGCGTTCAAACAACTTACAGATCGCTATTGCCAATCAAACGATCGATCGACCAATCAAATCATTCATTGAAACCGCAAATGAACTTTGAATTCCAACATTGGATGACATTTATGTGAAGCTTTTTTGTTGGTTTGGAGACTTAAACGTTGTAACTACAGCTTATTCAAGCTGTTGTTACGACGTTTAGGTCGCCAACCAAAATTCTTTTTGCTTTGTTACTTTATTTTGGCAATACTTCTTGCAAGATAACGCCGTCTAATATTGAATTGGAGCTATCAGTCGCACACAGAAGGCTGGGCCAGCGAAGTCAGTGGGTTGGACAATCGATCCGTTTGTTCCCACAGATGCAAGGGATGAATGCAATAAACATGCAATTCCATAAATAGCTAAATATTATTGAAACAGACAAAATCGTGATATGACGGCATTACATGACAGTCAAATGAAAGAATCCATAAATAAACAGATTAAAAAAATTAATATATCATGACTTTATGAATGCCCCACAAGATTATTTATAATGTGTGAATATGGTAGGGTCTAATTCAATACTGATCTGACGTCATTCGGACTCAAACCCGTCGAGATTCATTCATAAATATTTACCATAAATCGTAATAGTTATACCGATATATTACTAAAATGAAATCTATCTTCCTAACTCTTTACAATTTGATTGAGACTATTTACCCATAAACATACAACAACGTATGACGCGGGTGCAATTTGAGAGTCGACTTTTCGAAGTGTGTGTTAGAGAAAATTTTGTAAGAAAACTGTCTGTTAGAATTGATTTGTTTGTTTCTTTTTCCCTTAAGTCATTTTTTTGATATTTCATTCAATAAGAGGCTTACAATTATTACTTAAAACAGCACACCAACATGTGCTCATCGGTGTGTGTATTTGGGACATAAAGACCACGAAATAGACATGCAAGACGATTTGCATAGTTTTACGGTAATATATTGTGCTGTGTGTACTTATTCCTATTCGTCTTGGCGTGATGGATAAAAACTAGAAAGGGTTTACATGTTCCCTTGATAACTCTTTCCAACATAACCCGCCCTTTTACGCCTCACAAGAAACACTTTGGAAAACATCTGAACACATTGAAGAAATTGCCTGTTTCAAGTATTCTTTTTCATTATCCACAACACTTTCTATTCGAAAAGACAAAGTGTTTGATATTTCATTTATTGAAAATGTTCTCTGCAACATCAAGGTTGCATGACAAAACTGGTTATTAATAGAGATGATTGTTTTGTTCAGACTTACTGCACAGAAAAAAAAGTGGACTTTTGTTTCTTAAAGGGCACAGAAAATGACTTATATCTTACACGTAGCTTTTAAGTTCCTTGCGCATGTCTCGTTTTCATTGCACATGTTATATTCGGTAGCTTCTTTCAGGTACAGGACAATCCTTGCATTTTAAGATTATTTTTTTTTAATTTTAAACAAAATAAATGCTTTGAAGATGAAAGAATACAAAAGTAATAAACATGAAGTAGACTGTCAATCAAATACATCATCAAAAACACCTGGCCAACGTGAAATATACGTGACTATTCCCCAGTAGTATTTTGTACTTTTGAGGGCATTTCCCAGTATTTAGCTCCCATGCTTTTTCTCCAAAGGTGTAAAGGTGTAAAGACAACCAACTATGAATCAATTGCAGATACTGTGTCTTCATTCAATATCCTCGGTGCCCTCTATGATATGTTTTTATTTCTTCTATCAACCCTTGTCATGCTGAATAAAATCATCTACTAAATCGCATTTAAATCAAAGAACTGACAGTACCGGATGCAAACATTGTAGGTTAATAATTCTTTTGAAAACTTATATTACAAACAATTCTTGCTTAAAAGGAACAAGCAGGAGATGTAGACTAAGATCAGATTAAACATATGTGCAGGCTGATCTTTGTCCATAACTCCAACCAAAACACTTATATTCCGGGTTTAGCATGACAAGGGTTAAGGTAAGGATTCAATAGACCTTATTTTTTAAATATATACCTACCGAATTTCTTTAAAAGATACTTAATATCGGTCTCGATAGAAAAAAATCTGTACGTTTTTTGGTTAGATCACGCCAAGAATAAGGTAACTATGACTTTTCAAATGGGTTGATTGTAGACAAATTTCATTAGCTTTTCTATATTTCAAAATTCTTTGGTATGTAACAAATGAAATATCATGATGTCGAAGTGATACAGAACCTTAAATTCGACTCTCGACGCCTAGGAAATTTTGTTATTTGACTCGACCTTCGGTCTCGTGAAATGTCAAAATTGTCTCAGCCTGTAAGAATCCAAAACAAGTTTTTGAATCGAAACTACAAAAGTATAACATGATATTTCTTATATGCATACAAAGTTATGTCATGGCAGATATCAGCGCAAGACTCACCAGCTTTTTCGCCAGAGTACTCGACATGAATAAATGATAAGTTTTTTTCCCTGAGGCTTTAAACAAAAAGACGAATTATGCCAAATAAACACAAAGATGAATTTTGTGTACTGAAAACAATCGACCAATCGCAGGCCCCGCCCACTGACTCCAACAGGAAGTTCCAATTCGATTTTTAACGGCATAATTTCACATGGCCAGAAGTATGTTACAAATAAGTAGAATAGCTAGTTGGCGATCTAAACGTCGTAACTACAGCTTAAATAAACTGAGGTTACGTCGTTTAAATCGCAGAACCAACATAAAAGGTAAACAAAAATGGAGGCCAATGTGGGAGTTGAAAGCTCAGGTTCAGGCTAAGAAAAATGATTTGATTTGTCGGTTGGTTCCTTGTTTGACAGCCGCGATTGGTCAATTGTCTCACAGTTGTAAATGCTTCAAAGTTGCCCTAGAATCTTAATGCTAACGTTGTCCATTGTCCATGCATCGAGTTATCTTAAAGTTGAACGTGTAAATGGTTTCAATAGCTAGTGAGGATAACGAAATAAAAAAACCAAAGGAAATTAAAAAAATTCATTGAGTCAAAAATATTCGTGTCATATTTCAAATGTCACATTATATCATAAATACATAGTCTGCAATTTCAGCGTACATTTCGATATAGCTGAAATGTCTCAGGTGCCTAAACACTGTGTATTATCGATATGTCTAGACTTTGACCTGTTCCTATAAATCCCGAATTGTTACGTGCCGGAAAAAAAGAAAACATTGTGGAAGAGAAGAAATTGATGTTAATCAGCTAATTCTTCTTTTCCACACTATTGCTACCCAGCCTGACAGACTTTACAAAATATGCCCCCTTGACCAGACTAAATTTTTGTTACAATAACGTTTTTTTTTTTTGTTTTGTTTTTTGTTTTTTTTTTTTTTTTGTTGTTGTTGTTATTGTTGTCCCAGAGATGAAAAAGCTTTGGAAAACATTCTGGAAAATGAGGGTATTGCTTTTACATCTGTTACTTCTTTATCACCCATAATACTTTCTAACCAAAAGTAAAAAGAATCATGAAACTAAAATTTGTCATCTGCAACATCTTTGAACTCTAACATTATGTCGTCTGGTATTGAGATAAGAGCTCTAACATCAAATTTAATTTGTCGTTCAGAATTTCTGCAATTATGTATTTCATTGCGGTTCAATCGATTTGAGAAAAACGGTGACATTGTGTGCGGTAGGTACATTAAATAGAACTTCAACATGTAACTTTCATTTCCGTGTAATAAACTATTAATGTACGGTACTAAACAAACACTGGATTTGCCAATAAAATACACATAAATCACATAATAACACCTGCTACTAGCGTATATGACGTAACGAACCAATGTCCCTACAGTTAGCCAACACTCGATTGATCTTATTAACTTAATTCTCTTTTGATATACGATAACTTTAAGATAACATTTTAGGTTGCAGTTATTTGACAGTCATCGATTAATCCATTCCCACACAGTGGCACTTTTTGACGCCCCCAAGAGAAAAGAAACTTTGGAAAACATTGTGGAGTATGAAGAAATTGCTTGTTACAAGCAATTTCTTCATTATCCACGATGTTTTCTATCCTTTAAAACAAAGAGTTTTAACATTAAATCAACTTAATAGTGTCGTCTGCAGCTTCTTTGAATTTGGACAAGTCTAAAATTTTGTCGTCTGGTAAAGGGTTAAGTAAAAAAACAATCCTAAGGTTTTCTGAACCTCGACAAGCGGGAGCAAGTTCACTCACCGACCTCAGTAACACTTCGAATATCGTCCAGTTTTCCAGTGTTTTTTTTTTCTTTTCTTTTTTTCTAACATTCTTTTGAAATACTCGAAAACATATTTCACTATCGATGAGTAACAAACCTCAGTTTTGAAGATTATAATAAGGTAGTGTACCTAGAAAATGCAATTAACTACTAATTGAAATTAATCATACTTATATATTAGAAAAAGGATATCATCGATAAGAATGATATTGTTGCATTTTTAACCTTATATTTAATTTATTACCACACTTTTCCTTCTTCTTTTCCCTAGTTTACTTGAAGCTGTTGTTTTCTAAATATATAATATTATACCTGAGGATCAGAGCTCAACCCTTTACCACACAAGACAATTTTTAGACTAGTGTTGCGTAATACAATTTCTGTTTATGAAGTTTAAGATTTATTCAACTTTCTGGATAGAAGACATTGTTGAGTACCAAGGAATTGCTTATTGCAAGCAATTTCTTCATTTTACATAATGTTTTTCCCAATTAATTTTCTCGAAGGATGTCCAAATGCGTCATTATGTGAGACGGGTGAAAAGAAAACAAATGAGTGACTCGGAATGAATGCCCAGGGTAGTCAACAATCAGTAGATATGTTCTACTTTCATTGTTTCTAAACAAGTAAAGCGTGAATGTTGATGACCACACTAACGGTGTTCTCTAAGTAATCATTATGAATATCATCTTTCATTTTTATTTCATTTAGGTGTGGGTTCAGATATAAATCAGTTCAAATTTGCGTGAAATAGAGTATTACAGAAGGGTCGCTAACCTTAAAGTATTCGCTTTACCGAATATACGTATTTGATGCAATAACAGACAGAATAAATCATAGCCTTTCCCGTTTTTAAAAAAATTAGACTGGTCCAGATTGAAAGAGGTTTCAGATGACAAGAAAAATAAATGCAATTTAAATTAAACCTTCCAATGTGGTAGAAAACATTGTGGGAAAAGGTGAAATTGCTTGTAACAAGCAATTTCTCCTTTTCCCACAGTGTTTCTTAAGTATAAAAAACGGTGACGTAAAAACCTGAGATTGAATAGGAAAGGGCTAAGAATACATAACAATATGATCTTTAGCCTAGTCAAACTGATCCCGTATATTCCTCTTTAGGCAGAACATCAACACAAAGATCGACCTGCAAATACGTGCTGTCTGTCCTTAGTCTACATCAAATGTCTGTCCCTTTTAGGCCAGTTGTCTCTAAAATTAGTCTTCAAAAGAAATGTTGACCCCCTATTAGTTACTACTTTTCATCTCTTTGATTGTTATCAAAGAGGTTTTTTTTGTTTGTTTTTTTTCATTACAAGAATTTGTATCATTTGTCACACTAAGCATAAAACGCAAGTTGAAATGCGGGATAGATACGGGATAGATATCATAAATTTCCTTATTCCAATTTGATTGGTGCTTATATAGGGTTTAAACAGAAGTTTATATCGCGGTGGCTGGTGCAACTAGTCATGTTTTCCTGTAATTTCTCTCGCCAGTACAACAACAACATTCTATCCAAGTGCTCAATTGCTCACTCAGTTTAGGCGAACTACTAATCATGCAAAATATTTCGGCCACTGGTAATAGGTTAAATAAGAGGGGCATTTTCCAGTTAACCTTGAGGGGTATAACTATATTTATGCAATTAGAGAAGTGGTCGATAAAATCAGAAAGTATAGCCCTTGTTGTTTAAATCATATAAACTGCAGCTACTGGTGAATCTATCAAATTTTGTAATTTTGGTGTCAAAATAGATAAGATGGCCTCTCCAATAAGAAACTATGTTACGATGAGATGTGTTTCTGTAAGATATCCCTAACAAAATAAACCTGTCCAAATTCAAAGGTTTTGCAGACGAACAATTAAAGTGATTTTGATTTTGAAAATAAACCATTTTGTACGATAGAAAATATTGTAGAAAAAGAAAAAAATTGCTTGTTACAAGCAATTTCTTCTTTTCCAACAATGCTTTCTCAAGTATAAAATCACAGGGACGAAAAATCTAGGGATTGAACAGGAAAGGATTAAGTAGTCAAAGTAAAAACCTCCCGCCTAGAAATAGCGCAGGACTGGTGATGCCAGTTTGATCGATTGGGCTTAGTGCACGTGCAATATCCTGTTAGAAATTACATTAACCCATTCCCAAACGACAAAGACGACAAAATATTGTGAGTCTTAATTGAAAAATAAAGTCATCTGAGGTAGAAAACAGTGTGAGAAAAGCAGAAACTACTTTTCACAAGCAATTTCTCCTTTTGTCACGATGTTTTCCACAGCTACGTTTCATTGGCGCGTTGAAATGCGAGATTGTGTGGCAATAGACTAATCTAAAAGCGAAAAGTTCTCAGTTTCAAGAAACCGTTTTTGACCGTTATTAATTTTCCGCAAATTAATTAACTATTATGTTTGATCATATATAGGTAATCGAGGAAAGCGCTATCAGTGTTACAACGTTTAGACCGCTCTGCAATGCACATGAGCCCGTTGTTCGGTGAAAATAGGTGAGATTCACAAATAGAAACTCTTGAAATTGAGACATTTCTCCTATACCCACCAAAACATTTTCATGCATTGAAGTACATTTGAGGATCTTGATTTCAAGAAATGGAGGTGCCTCGAGTGGTGTCACGTGGTGGGCTATACCGCGTGTTATACACAGTTCAATATAATGTTTTTACTCGGGACGATCACGTGTGACAGAATATCACGTGCACCAAACACACTGCAGCAATAAATTCCATTTTATGGTACTGAAAAGAAGGAAGTCTTAAACTGCTACATCGTTACAACCAACTTTTATCACAAATAAATAGAGGATAATCAACTGGTTATTTTGATATGAAAAATCTCTCACGAGAATGCGTTGTTAGGCGTTGAAATTTTTTCTACCTCATAACAACGTATTCGAGTGAGAGATTTTTCATATAAAAAATTACTACTTGATTATTCTATCTATTATATTCGAAACAGTTTTATTTTTCAATCGTTACATATTTATTTCAATCATTTTCGTCATCGTCGGCCCTTTGAACCGTGCGCTTTAATATCAACGAATTTTATTTTCAATAATTTCTGTTATTGCCTTTCCAAGTGGGCGATGGGTTAAAGGAATTTTTGAGGGAAAGTCCGTATTTTAAGACACTTAGAGATATGAAGTATCAGGCACGAAAATAATTTGGACGAAACACATAATGTATCTAAGGGCGACAATCCTATCGTCGATCTAAAGGCCCCGGGATATTTCGAACATTGATCGACCATTCAAGACTTGGGCGTTAATCCTACAAACACTAAAGTCACTATTTTCTCTTATAAAAAACTGCAACAAAAGCCTATCTTTATTTACAATGGTCATGAACTTGAAATGGTAGTTTCAATGAAAGTTTTGTTTATCTTGGAGTATTCTACAGTTTTCTTACAATGGTCCCTTTCTTTCTCATAGTAGAATAGTGTAAGTCACCATTCAGAATCAACCGACCAATCATATCGCTGCTTCTGCCCGGTACTGTGATACTTAATGTATACTTCTCAATAGGTGTTCTGTTTGGGGTGGTTGTGGCTATTGGTTTAACCCATTCCCACACAGTGAAATATTAGAACGGTCCAGATTGGGGGTAGTTGCGGACGGCGGTTTAGATTTGTTGAAATTTTTGAAATCGTTCTCTTATTGGGTGGAATGAGTTGTGGATGGTGAAGAAATTGCTTGTAACAGGCGATTTCTTCTTTGTCCACAGTGTCTTCCAAAGCTTTTATATTGAGGAGCGTTTAAAGGGCGTCAGTGTGTGAGTGGGTTAAGTAAATATTTTAACCATATACATGTAGGTACATCTCTACAGTAGGGCTTTTTTTAAACTTTATACTAGCCTCTCAAAATACGATCATTTTTCCAAGTATGGATACATCAATTGTATCATTCCTACTTACTGATGACGTCTGGGACTCTAAGGGAGAAAGCCTTTGAGGCATTGTTGGGGATGAGGTGATTTGTTTGTATCAAGCCATTTCTTCATTTCCCTCAATGTTTTGAACTCAGAAAGACTAAGATAGTTAAGATTTTATTAGTTTCGGATTGCCTTCTACAACATTTTCTTAGTCAGTTTGGATCAGTTCAAGATTTTGTTATCTGGTTAGTTGTTAATCAAGTTAAATTAAAAGACTAGTCCTGCTCTTGCTGTTTAGCTCTAACAATTTCAAGTACCAATTTTTCTTTGCTTACATACAAATTCAAACTTTAAGGTTGGAACAGTCAGAGATTTAGTTGTCTAACAACAGGCTATTTGGTAATAAAGTTTGTAAGATTATCAAGCGCCTTTTATATCGAGTTTCATAGTGAACCAAGAGATATTATGGCTAGATGTTAGTTTTTGATATGCATTGTTTGTAACTTTCCTCAGTTATGATGTTCATGTATTTTTTTACTTTTGCCCCAGTTAGGGGCGAGAGTCGATAATAAAAACTTTGAAAAACTTTGAATACTTTGGACTTGGACAGAATCATAGGATATGCAGTCTGTGAACAACCTCATGCGGGTTAGGTTTGAGTGTCTATCACTTTAACTGCAATCTCACTAGTATTCGAGGTCTGGAATAATTTTGGTCGTTACGGGAAAGTATGCGTTTGTTTGAGTCAATAAGTGATAACACAAGCATTCAGGTTCGTTATTGCTTAACGCCTGTTGTTTACAAAATGATTATTTTGGTGTTGTAGTTATGACCCTTAATTTTTTTTTTTAATTTACTGTTTTTTAATTGATTTTTAGCCCAAGAAATTAAATGTAAGGTCACTGTGCAGTTCCCACTCTCCCCATACCCCGTTCGCCATTATTTCAACAGAAGAGTTGTAAAATTTATAGCTTAAGTTTTCAAATCTTATAACAGTTGATTTTTTCTGTGGAGGATTTAGTCAAAAGATTTCATTATTTTAGATATATATATAATAAACAATCTTATCTATGAATATTAATCGGTAGCGACCTGGCCATTTGGAATAAAAGTAGTTCCGGATTTTCAAAGTGAAAGTTGATATCGTCATATCAAAAGTTATTACACTGGGAAACCAAAAGATTTCACAGCTAGCAATATAATAAATATATAAAATGACGACTTTTACAGTTTATATGATTTTGAATTTGACCAAATGAATGATTCCGAAATGAATTTGTAATGTAATGAGAGGGAAGAGCTAGTTTAAATGAAACGAACGATGTTATGTAATTACCTTTCTTTATATCAATATTGTTAGAGATGATATACATTTTCATTATATACGATAATCCGGGTGCTTCTAAACTCAGGTCAGCCAATGGAATCGCAGAATGTTTTGGGCCTTGTGGGTGAAATTGTGTAGCGTTTTGAACGTTTTGAGTGAGTAACTCGTGCGATTTCAACAAGCGATAGTGCAAAAATAGCGTAAGTGTCTATACAATTCATAATCGTGTCTACTCTAAATAACGATATCTGCTTGCCAAATGGATAATCTACGGCGAACAACACGCCGAAGGACTCGAATTAAGACCCTGGGGTATCCAAGTCGGCAACCCGGGAGGAGGGATACATGTATACATACGAATAAAACAGTATGTGATAGTTTTTGCGTGATAAGATAAAACACGTGACTGGCATCTCGACTCTAATGGAAATGCCTGTCAAAACTAATTTGTCTTTTCAAAGTCGTTATGTATTTTATAACATTTGACTGTAATTGATCTCTAAATATTAATAAATATTAATATATTTTGAGAAACGAGCGATAAATCAGTCTAACTTTCAAAGTTTCTATTCGTGTTGGCTCAAATGAAATATCGATCAAATTTTGACGATGCATCATATTTGTCAAATTGAACAAAACCGTGCTTAGTTTCAACTAAGTACACCTTATGAATTTCAAGTATTATCGTCACTATTTAAAATAACGTTTCTAAAACAAAGACGTCAACTTTTGACATATATATTTCTAGGTTTATATTATGGCGGTAGCGAAACTGAATAACTTTCTTATTGCATGTATGATAGATAGCGCTATGCAAATGAGAAGAAGCTTGTGGTAACGCATTTTCAATACGACGAATATGACGTCACGTATTGCGTGTAATGACGTCATTTTACGCACAGCGTTGTATATTTACGAGAAACATCATTAATGGATAAATTTCGAGAACTTTATCGATTTATTGCAAATATTGAGGTCAAATATAAATGGAATATTAAGTTCGTGTTCATATTTTAAATTAGTCATCTGAGAAAGACAAAAACTTGTCAAAACCAAAGCTGACTCGTTTAATTAATTCGGTATTTCATGACTACTCACTCTAAATCAACCATCTATCTTTGTGCATTTTCATAAATATGTTAAATAATCCTAATGATTTGGGTGTAATTACAGATAAACGAAACTATAGTTTCGATATTTTGTCGCACTCAATCAAAGTGACATTAAAACAAACACATAAATTACGGTAAAGCGTCTTCATTCACAGTACTCGTGCAGAAATGGACCGCAATGTATATATATACATAATTGACGAATAGCTGGCCCCAATCACTTATTCTGTTGGCGTAATCCGCTGGCTCCAACAGAAAGTACCACTTCGATTTTAAACGGAGTTATTTTACAGAATTTATGGCCAGAAGTACGTAGCAATATGGTTGGTTGGCGACCTTAACGTCGTAACTACAGCTTGAATAAGCTGTAGTTACGACGTTAAAGTCACCAAACCAACACAAATGATTCACATAAATGGCGGTCAATATCTGAGTTCCAAGTTAACTTCCAATCTAAATCAGTGATTTCATTGGTCAACTGATTATTTGATTGGCAGCAGCGACTGGTCAATTGATCAGTCATCTGTGAAATTAAACTTCTTATTGACGTTAACTAATGACGTTGGAATATTTTTTAACTGTAAAACGAGCAAAGGGCATTGTGAAATATTCCAAAGAGTTATTCGTCTAATTTAGTCCAAAGGTTGTGGAGAAAACCTTCGGAAGGGCAGGCGCTCAGAAAGAGAGACGTAAGGACAGAAGTAGCCTACATAAGTACGAACGTGTATACTACGGCGATTATATTGTCCCCCGAAATTTTCTAGGGTAGCATAGAAACCTTCCATTTGTTGAGGTTTATCTAGGCAATTGACTACTCGCGGCCGTCAATCAAAGAATCAGTCGATCAATCAAATAATCAATTCAGACCAGAAGTGATATTGGCCGATATTCATGTGAAGCACTTTTGTCGGTTTGTAAACTTTCAGCGTCGTAACTACAGCTTATTCAAGCATAAGTAACGACTATTAGGTTGCCAACCAACCAACCATTTTACTTTTTCGTTACGAGCTACTAATCATAATCTTTTCAAAATAAACACGTTTCCACACATTGACACTTTTTGACAGTCCGCAAGAATAAGAATAGGGAAATCATTGTGTAAATGAAGAAATTGCTTTCAACAAGCATTTTTTTCATTTTCCACTATGTTTTATATCTAGAAAGTCGAAAGAAAATCTAGAATTTCATAAAATTATAATTGTCGTCTTCAACTCCTTCCAATTTGGACAAGTCTAACACTGCTTTAAACAAACAATTTCTTCGTTTTCCACTATGTTTTATACCTAACATGTTGAAAAAAATCAAGAATTTCATAAAATTATAATTGTCGTCTTCAACTCCTTCCAATTTGGACAAGTCTAAAATTTTGCCATCTGGTGATGGGTTAATCGGCGTAACAAGTGAAATGGTTGGTTGGCGATCGTCTTATGATAATACACATTTTCCTGGTCCTAAATGAATGGAAACAATGTTTTGAAGTAGCATCGTATTTTGTTTCACAAATGCAAAATGAATGTTTTAAAATACGATCGAATATTATTCTATCATTACGAGATAGTAAAACCACATGCCCTCCCATCTTCTAAGGTACCACCTGCTCGAAAAACATATCACAGACGGGTCATCCATAAATCTATCTTTTTGTAACTTGAACATTTCTACGGCGGGAGTCGCACAGCAAAAGTGTAGCCAGAGCAACTCTTTGGTTGTAGCCCTGTCTTAATGGTCATAACTTGTCTGAAGGTATTTTCTTATTTATCACGAGAAAGAAGAAAATGCTGACAAACAGTATAAACCTTTTTCTGGTGTTATACCTTCAAAATATTTATCGAAACATTAACCTTATTTCTACCCCCTTTGATCTAATGTATGATTTACTGTGAGAATATTATACTCGATAAAAAATGAACACGATGAACCACGATTTCTTAAATGTTACATAAATAGGAACAAGGCTGTCCTACTGACATATATCAGGAAATCTTCAAAAATTTGGTTTCATTATTTTCTTGTAGTTTATCCTTTTTTCTAGACATCCTGACTCAATGACTAAAATGATTTCGAATGACTTTTTCTGTTTAATAGAGTGAAAAATATACCAATATCTAAAAAAAAAAAAAACGTTATAACTTTTTTTGCACATTAGTACATTACCAGGCGACAAAATTTCAAACAGGTAGATAATGAACAATTTAAATCAGTACATTTTGGTAGAAAACATTTAGGATGGTGATAATTGTTTGGCTCTTCATTTTCCTCAACGTTTTCCAAACCTTTATGTATTAGAGGCTTGGAGCAATAAACAGACGTTTCTGACGTCATCAAAACATTGGAATGTTCCAAAGTCATAACGTCACGTTATTGGGTAAAAATGTAGCCATTCTCTTCCTAGGACTACAGAACAACAACGAAACTGTTTTTAAACATACGATAAGAATAAAAGTGCCTAAGGAATTATGTATTTTATTTTCAAAAATTTTTAATAACACATTGTTTAAAAGATCGAAGGTTTGATTTCACAATTTTGAAAATTTTACAGATAAATGTAAAAGACCATTTAACAAATAGAAAAAGAAGAGAATCCATCGGAGTACCTTAACCCATTCTCACAATATGACGCTTTTTGACACCCCTCAAGATTAACAATTTAGAAAATACTGTGGAAAAATGAAGAAATTGTTTGTATCAAAGTTCATTTCCTGTCTAAATGAATGATTAATTGGTCAATTGATTCTTAGATTGACACACTCGATCCGCCGGTTGCATAGGTGAAAGCTTGATAGAGGAAATTGGTCTTTGAGGTCAAATTCCTATCGAGGTTCGGCGACCAAAATGTCGTAAATACAACGTGCATAAAGCTGTATTTACGACATTTTAGTCGCCCACCGATGTTATACAACTGCAAGAATACAAAATGAAATTTACTAGGTAGTTTTCCACGCACTGGTGGAACAAAGAGATAGTTTTGAGGGAAATAAAGGAATACATCGCGAGCATAATATCGTTACTACAGCTTTATTAAATCTGTAGCTACCACATTTTGCTCGCGCACCAACGATATTTGATACGGTGACTGATATGGGTCACATCATAAGCCGGTTACGAATAAATATCTCAACATGATGATCGTCATGACCCAGAGGTGGCATTTATTAGCAATAAAAGCCTATATAAATTACTAATACTTAACCACCTATCAACGGCTCAACCTTACATCGTAAAGAGATCAGATGTCTTTACTTGCTGTAAAATAGAAATCCTAAACCACGGAACTGAATTACCTACCACATTAGGAGGTTAGACACTCTTTGAGAAAGGCGGTGAATTGGATATCTGTAGATTAAACGCGTTAAATGGTTGAGTTTGGCATGTTGAAACGTCACACTTCAGCAAGGACAAGAGGCCCATGGGGCCTTTTCGGTCACCTGAGTCCATAGAGCACAAAACAGATAACAGTCCACCAGATTATGCTATATATCAAATATCAAAGCTCTAGGCCATTTAGTTTGAGAGGAGAAGATCTTTTAAAAGCCTATGCTAACTTGTGACATCTTGGATCTTGGCTAATTCTGACCCTGGGGCCAAAATTTATGCAATCTTGATAGAGGTCCACCAGATGATGCTGTATACCAAATATAAAAGCTCTAGGCCCTCCTGTTTGGGCGAAGAAGAGTTTTAAAGTTTTCACTATATAAGCTCTATGCAAAATTTGAGAATGGGCCAATCATAACTCAGGGGCCATAATTTGTACAATCTTGAAAGAGGTACACCAGATGATGTTGTATACCAAATATCAAAGCTCAAGGCCTATCTGTTTGAGAAAAAAATGACTTTTAAAGATTTCACTATATAAGCCTATGTTAAACATGTGACGTCCAGGAATTGGTTAATTTTATCCTGGGTATTAATTTTTACATTCTTGCTAGGGGTCCACCAGATGATGCTGTATACCAAATATCAAAGTTCTAGGCCCTCCTGTTTGGGAGAAGAAGATTTTTACAAATTTCACTATATAAGCCTATGTTGAATTTGTGACATCCGGGAATGGGCTAATTTTAATCCTGAGGCAATAATTTTTAGGATCTTGATAGAGGCCCACCAGATGATTCTGTATACCAAATATCAAAGTTCTAGGTCCTCTTGTTTGGGAGAAGAAGATTTTTTTAATTTTTCACTATATAAGCCATTGGTAAAACTTGTTACATCCGGGAAAAGATTAACTCTGTGTCTGTGGCCATGATTTATACAATCTTAATAGAAATCCACTAGATGATGCTACATACCAAATATAAAATGCTCTAGGCCCTCTAGTTTTTGAGAGAAAGATTTTTGAAATTTTCACAATATAAGCCTATGTTAAACTTGTCACGTCCGAGAACGGGCTAATTTTGACCATGCAGATATAATTTATACAATATTGATAGAGGTCAATACAATATTGATAGATGATGCCACATGCAACATCAAAAAATCAGATCTGTAGAACTTTTTGTTTGGTAGAAAGAAATGTTCAAAGTTGTCAATACGTAAGCTTATGCACCCCCCCCACACACACACAGACCTTTGCACCTCCCCCCTCAAGCACGACCATTTATCGACTGATTTTTTTTTCTTTTTTTTTCTTGTACAAACTTGATAGTCCTTGCCCTATATACAATATATACAAAATTTGAATCCAATCCGACAGCCGTTTATGACAAGAAGATTCTTAAAGATGTTCCCTTTCTAGCCCCTTTTTAGCCCCTAATGGGACCCCAAGGGAGATAACTCAATGACGTGTACAAATCTGAAGCGTCTTCCCATAAGGATGCTTTCTGCCAAGTTTGGTTGAAATCCGTCCAAGGGTTCTTAAAAAAAGTCGTAAATGTAAAAAATTAACGCACGACAACGGACCTTCGGTCAAGTGACCTAAAAATCATACTAAAGCTGACTCCGTCCAGTTTCGGCCGGTTCACCGGTTTGCGAATAATAAAAACACTCTTAGGCTGTTATTTTTACCAAAGTATATTCTAAAATTATTCCATTTGCATATCAAATTGCCGGTTTAAAATGAAATAATGAGAAAGTATTCAAGAAAGAATTCAGTATGTACTACCAACCAGTAGACTACCACAATCCTGTAGGAAGCTTACTGTAATCAACTCACCTCCGCCATAAGGACAGTGTTGTTCAGCTTGACATGACGACAGTTGTTAACGATTTGTCAAATTTAGAAATACAAAAATTCAATTAAATGGTTTGTAGCCCAGCAACGTAGACAACGTTTCAAATGCTAAAAATGGCAGGACCTCCAAAGCGCGTAGAATACTCCTCGTCATTTATTTCGTTTGTTTCGTTAGAGTCTACTTGTACCTACTAAGCAATAAGACAGCGCGTCCTTAATTTGTAAAGCAGGGCACAACATTGGGCGGGCTAATGACTCTAACAAAGCACCGGACGACACATTTTAGACTGGCCATATAAAAGGAAGATAAAGACAAATGAAATAATCAAAGTACATGTACATGTAAATGTATATCGCGAAAAAGGTGATTTCTCGGGTAGAAAATTAAATGTGACAAAAAGAAAGTGCTTATTAGAAAAAATGTATCTCATTTTCATACAACGCTTGCAAAAGATGTTTTTCTTTGTTGCTCCTAAATGTAGAAATAGGAAGAGGTTCTAAAGACTAAAAGGTGCCCTTATTTCCATCATCTTGATATCTATTTGTGTGACAAAGATCCCGCGACCCCCCCCCCTCCAGTCCTTCGAATCTCCGCATTTTTTTCTATTTTTATTTCATCTTTTTTATTTATTTATTTATTTTTTTTTCCAAAAAATGACCCAGGGTCAGATCCTCGTAGTCTTTGTGTCGATCGTTACAATATCAATGTTAAGCATTACCGTGCGCGACCTCTTTTCCTTAGACGAAAAGATATTTTTCACAAACATAAAATATTGTTTATCTTGAAACAAATTCCACATTGAACATCAACAGGTGGTAATCTATATTTTCTCATCTAATAAGCCAAACTATCGTAACCACAGCTTACCAACGATATTCTAAAACAGCACTACCTCCAAATTTTCTCTTATAAAAGACTCGACTAGATTTTTAATGATATATACTTCAGCAAATGGCCCGGTTTTATGTACACAATTTCTCAGATTAATTATTGTTTGCCCTGAGCAATGCATTGCTCTGGCATCAGCGGTCACAGTCTGACCAGCCAATTGGTCATTGCATTCCAATAGTTTTGCTGACGATAATCTTGTGAAAGCTGTGCTATTTCTACAATTGTTTCAAGGCCGATAATTCAACTTGATTTTCTCTTCAACTTAAACTTGTGCGCTAATATAGGGCAGATTTGTACCAAATGACAGCAAAGTCCTTGTTGAACAATGGAGACGTCTTCCTCAGGCAGTGTTCACAAATATTATAAGATTCATGGGAGGGTATCTGTATTGCTGTTAGAGGTGCTAGAGGTGGACAAACCTTATTTTTTGTACGTTTATCAATATAGCACCCTACAGCTGAGAAAGTCGTATACCTCTACGAAAAGGCAGCTGTTTAGTGATCTTAATGCACCAAAATACTTGAAGTATATTGAATATAAAGAAATTGGTCGCAAAAACTATGAGAGTCAAGTTTTCAATTTTTGCTCGGTATAGGTATCTCTTCGACAGTGTCATGGTGCGATATTGTCCTTGCCAATCAATATCATAGATTGTATACTCAATGTTATTTTGTTGTATTTTCCCCGTATTTTCAAAAGATCCGTGTTATTTTGTTGTCGTGGAGTCAACTTGTCTAGGGGTAAATGAATCCTGTCTGATTTCAACTCAAGAAATTTCAGATACCAAACAATAAAAATCAGACTTTGAGTCCTGTATTGGTAATAAATTATCCACCCGGTCATCCCACACGAATCAATAACACATTTAACTGAAACTCTGTCAAACAGCGCAAGCCTTTTTAACTCTTTGCACTATACTTGACATATTAAGTCTTATCCGACCTTCATCTGTTTTGTTTACTAAACAATAAAGTTCATCGCTGACCCGGTCAGTTTTACTAGCAATAAATTGTATTTTGTTACATTTTCATGTGCTTTCTGACGGCGTTATTGCGACCGTGAAATTTATGGTCGGACCACGGCTGACCATGCCTTTCAAACCCCGCCACAAACATCATCACTTAATTGACAATTGTACAACAAGGTGGGTCGAATGTGTCAATTATCCCTATGTCAAATTTTCTTGTAGGGTGAAGTCTGGGTGAATCTAAGATGTACATTTGTGTCTCTGGCAAATCTAAATACATTGTAATTTACAAAAACTTTTGAAATTTTATGATTAGATCTTGCGAAAGATTAATTTGATTATTTAGGCTTAGTACGGGGCTTTAAAAAGGTAAAAAATTGGTTGCACACAAAGTTAGTATAGAACAACATTGGCAAATCTCAACGATGAACAACCTTGGCATTCGAGAGGTCGTAACTTATTTTGATTGAGATGAGAAATGTCAAGTGCTATTTTTATGCATATCATACATAAAATATTGAGACGTCAAGATCATATGTGATAATTATTTAAGATTAAGATACAAATGCGTTTTTCTGTCTTCTATTCCTTGGACATCAGACAAGTAATCGTAGCAAACTAGATGTTACCTCTGTTTCCCATGGGTTTTGACGGCTGTGTGTCTAGTGAATCCGTAAAGGCGTCTGGTGTGTGCGAGCCCTCAACCGCAAACGAAATCACACCCTTGGATTTCAAGAAAATGTGTAGTCATAAAATATCGAATTTATAAAACGAGTCATGTACAAATCGATAAAAACGAGGCAATGCCGAGTTTTCGACGAGTTTAATGAATTCTGTATTTTATAAGGACGAATTTGATATTTTATTTATGAGATGACATACATTTTTGCGATAAATCAATAAAATCTCGAACTCTATGGATATACGATATTCAGCGAAACATGGTGTAACGCCGTTTGCAAAATGGTGTCATTACCGTGATGTATAATGTGACGTCATTTCACGGTAACGAAAAGGCTTTATCGAAGGTTTTTCTCCCATTACATAGTTATTTCACTACTGGTATATCACCCATGTAATATAAAAGAAATCAGCCGCTGAGTTTAATTTCACTTCTCCGAGTCAATATCATGTTATAAAAGTTTATAACCAACAGTGCGAGAGTGAAATAACCCCGTTGAATATTTTTAGCTAGCAGGTAACAGCTTTGATAGCTTAGGTTAATAGACAAAATTTTGAGGTCTTTTCAGAGTTCAATGAGTTCAAACTGCTGCTGGAGGCTTAACCGCCAAATCCATTTAATGCCTGCGCCATGAAAATAAGTTCTTACACGGTTCAGGAATATCGAAACTTTGCCTACAAGTTTATTTCCTAGGTATCCTCACTTGAGCATATAATGTTCAAAATGACTCTGATCAGAGTCTTCAAAGAATTTGCAGACTTTTAACTCTCTGAGTAGAAAACAATGTGGAAAATGAAGAAATTGCTTGTAACAAGCATTTTTTTTCATTTTCAACATTGTTTTCCAGAACTATTCTCTTGAGGGGCGTAAAAAGGGGGAATTATGTGGGAATGTGTTAACTCCTTAGTTACTCCAACCTCGTTTATGTATCATTATAGCCTTTGGCAAAGAAGACTACATAACAAAACTAAGCTTTGCTAGCTAACAGTACTTTCAGTACTTTGAATGATAATACGCGGGTGATAATACACTAGTATAATACCTATGCAAATGAACTGGAGTTCTGCATTTTAGTACCATGCAAATGACGCCATAATGCATTAGATAAGCTCATTTTACAAACGACATTTCTTCGAACATAACAAATCGATAAAAAAAATCAATTGATTCATCGCAAAAAGTTAGGCCATGTTATAAAAAGGAATATCAAATTTGAGTTCTTAAAACACTGGCTTTATCAAAGTCGTCATCCGCACAGATAAAACTCGGCAAAGTTGTTTTTATCTGTTTACAGATAAATCGTTAAATAAATTAGGTCCTGTATGACCCCTAATTAAATATCCTCTTTTTTCTCGAATGTTTGATAGAACGAACGAACGAGCGAGCGACCGATTGAACAAACAAACGAACGAGCGGATGGATGAATTAATTAATGGGGTTTACGGCGGATTGACAGCTGTGGTCATCGAATAAAGAATCTCGATCTCATGTAAAATATGAGGTGATAAAATGTATTAGCTAGTTATATTGTGCCGAAGATAAACGGGAACCGTAAAAGTCTGTTTATATACGTTTGTATATGATTAAATCATTTGACCAATGGCAAATGAAGTATGAAATAATTGTTAAAAATGTTTGTAGAGGTTTTTTTGTTTGTTTGAATGGGGTTTAACGCCGCTTTCAACAATCTTTCAGTTATATCGCGGCGGCTGGAGCACCTAACAATGGATTCCTGGTATTTCTCGCACCAGTACTACCACTTCACCCTTTCCTAGCCTCCAGCTGCTATCCCACATAGGCTTACGATTATCTGCCCATTGGTGGTAGACAAATGTCGGAAAGAGTATTGCCGCCGTCGGGGATCGAACCCGGGACCCTTTGAATGATAGTCCGACGCGCTACCAACTGCGCTATGACGGCGGCTTTTGTTTGTAGAGGACTTGTAGAGGACTTACAGCATGGAGATATGACCAAGTGTTTGGTAAAATGATTGCCGTTTGTTGATTAGCTTAACATCAATGCGAGTCCTTTTTGCGTCAATCACCAAGTGCCACGATGAACAACGACGTATATTAATTTCTTTGGCATTCATCTCGTTGTCGTGACCAATTTGTACCACATAACGTGTTATATCCAGGCAAATATAATGTAACAAATACTGGCAACGGCTGTTCGACGGAAGATAGCTGAACTCTGTCATCGTTTTCCGAACACGACGAGAATTGATTTGACATACGAGGGGTGTTCGAGAAGTTTCGGGACGAGTGGCATATCTTTTTAATATTGCGTTAAATTGGGCAAAAATTTTTCAAGTTCAATATGCATGTAATATCTATAAGGCCATCGAAGAAATTTTGCATACATGTGCTATTTAAGAAATTACGGCTTCCATGGCAACGTCATGTCAGCGTCGGCGGAGCATTTACGCGGCGTCATGCGAATCCTCGTTAAATCGTAACCATAGTGACGCTGAAATGTTGGCGGCTAATTGATATTATCAAAATAACATTTTTATTCAATGCATCATATGTTAGTTCAAATTCGTTCCAAATTTCGTAGGAAGCTACACATGAAAAAAGAATCTATGCCACTTGTACCGAAACTTCTCGAACATCCCTCGTATATAGACTTGCAGATAGGTGCTTTGTCTTCAAACAAACATATCTTGCACGAGCTCGAACATATAAGATTTTCAGATAAATAAGTGAATGTGGACGTATGTATAGCTTACATTAAAAAACAAAGAACGATGAAAAATACATTGCATTTGTCAGCTGGTGACAAAACAACTCTTCGTGCGTCATAGATTGTTTATTCATTAGAGTGCGGTGCCATAGTGCCTGTCATTTTCATTAATGCTTGCATAAGTTGATTAATATTTGCCTGCTAAGACTTTATCCATTGAATTGTGGGATCTCGCATATCTTAACCGATTTCCACTAGGTGACGCTTTTTAGACGCCCCCATGAAAAAAAGCCTTGTGGAAAATGAAAAAAATGCTTGTTAACCCATTCACACACAGTGACTCTTTTAAACGCCCCCAGGAATGCAATTTCTTCATTTTACACATTGTTTTCTATCCAGAAAGATGAAAAATATCTAAAATGTCATAAACTTTAAATTGTCGTCTGCAACTCCTTTCAGTTTGGACCAGTCTAGAATTTTGGTGTGTGGGAATGGGTTAAAAGCAATTTCTTCATTTTCCATAATGTTTTCTACCTAGAAAATTCGAAAAAAATCATTTACTTTTAAAAATCGTCTGCAACTTCTTTCAATTTTGGACAGTATTAAATTTAGATTAAATCATTTGGATTAAATCAAGTTTTAGTATTTTTTTATCATTATTGAGAAAAGAACAATTTCTTAAAAACGTGTTCGCAGAATATAACCGCTTTGTTTCTGCAATGATTCAAAATGATTTCGGTTATAACTCTTGATCCATTTCAAAATGATTTCGGTTATAACTCTTGATCCATTTTGAGTTATTGTTTTAATGGCTAAATTGATAGAAGTGAGTAGGAACAAAATACTTTCCCCAATAAAACGGTGATAAATTGGTTATTTAATTAGGTAAACAAATTAAGTAGACATGATAAATCAATGAAAACGGTTTATTTTATGGACAAGGGTTAATTACTGCACGAGTCTATAAGGACGCTGGTAGAGCATCAACGCCGTCTTTTCGTTTGCCCGAGTCTCTTTTTTCGGTGAGGCATCTTCTAAAAAAATATGACTGAAAAGTGATTGCCTGATTCAACCATGCTGTAATCAAAGTACTGAAGGAACTGTAAGCTAGCAAAGCATGGTTTTATTAAGTAATCTTCTTTGTCTTTTGTAGGATAGGAAACATTGCGGACACTGAAGAAATTGCTTGTTACAAGCAATTTCTTCATTGCCCTCAATGTTTACCAAAGCCTTTTCTTGGGATTCTTTAAAAAGCGGGAATGAGTGGGAATGGGTTTCATAGCACGTGTTTGAAGAAATAATTTTCATTGCGAAGACATTCAATGAATTTAGTGGTTAAGCCTCCAGTGGCAGAATGTGTCTCCTTGAAAGAATAAATATTAAGAATAGACATTCGGAAAGGCAGAAAATAGTGATGTCAATAATGTTGGCTTCAAAATAAAAACATCTGCAATACATAAGGGATAAAAAATACTGATTAACTGTTCCTAAATGCCTCCCCGCTACGTATGAATTGTTGACGGATCGTCCAGTAATGTTTTCCACCCACAATGTAAGAAAAAATTCCAAAATGTCTTCATCTTTAATTTGTCGATGTCTTCAATATATTTTAATTTGGACCAGTCTAAAAATTTCCCATTATCTGCAATGTTTTTTGCCACCAAAAGACAAAGATTTTTAAAAATTCGTCAACTTGAAATGGCCGTCTGCAACTTCTTTAAATTTGGACTAGTCTAAAGAAATCTGCAATGTTTTCTGCACCAAAAAGACAAAGATTTTTAAAAGTTCGTCAACTTGAAATGGTCGTCAAAATTTGGACTAGTCTAAAATTTCCTCGTGTGGTAATGGGTTAAGGTTTGTGGGATATGATTGACGGGGAGAGGGCGGAGGTGGACACATCATTATTGATGATGATGTATGAAAACATCATTTATGATCAATATGTCACCTGATCGATACAATTAACATAAACCTAGTAGGAAAACAAATAGACAATCAGACCTTTGAAATATACGGAACATTTAACTGGCTAAGCTATCAGAGCCATATAACCGATCTTTTTTATTTAGGTTAGCCTATTACCAGACGGCACAATTTTGGACTGGTCTAATCTGAAAGGAGTTGCAGACGACACTTTTTAAGTTAATGAAATTTTACATTTTTTTTGAAAAACTTTTTTGGATAGAAAACATTGTGTAAAATAAAGAAATTGCTTTTCACAAGCAATTTCTTCATTTTACTTACTGTTTTCCCAAGTGTTTTTCTTTAGAGGCGTCAAAAAGTGCCACTGTATGGGAATGGGTTAAATTTACTTCTCTTTTATAAACTGCTTGATTATGGAATAAATGGTGAAATTTTAAAAATGTTTACCAAGAATTTTTGCCTATATGCAAAGTACCCTACGTTATAAAGGATATATTTCTTCCGAATGCTTTCCAGTATCACAGGGTACCAGACAAGGGGGGGGGTCTATCTTTTGCATTTAGCTTATATAAATGGTCCTATTTAGCAATAATCTGAATCTGGTTATGGTCTATGTATTGCAGGGTCAAATTGCAGTTCAATCAGCATAGCAGACGACATATGTTAATAACTTAAACTCAATGTATTCCAAAGTATGTAAGATATATGTAACGAGTATTCGTGTAAATGGAGAAATCTGTATAATGCTTCAAAATGTTTTGTGCGTTTGTTTACATGGGATTTAACGCCACTTTTAACAGTATTTCAGCAATACCGAGGCGGCTGTAGCACATAACCGTGGATTCCTGGTGTGTTTCATACTAGTACTACCACATGAATTAAAAAAATATGAAAAAGAAAAGAAAGATAACACGTACAACAACAAACACAAGTGAAGTTTCCATGAATTTTTTTCTTTCAACGGAAATGAATCAGTCGGGAGGTTCAAGACATTTTTAGTTAGTGATAGACCATGTTAAAAAAGATATAGCAAAGTAAAGTATTTTCATTTGAAATATTTTCAAAATATTACCTCGATTCAGAAAACATCTTTTTTAAGTTTTATTTTACAACGTAGATGCTTAAGAAGATGTGTATGAATAAATATAGAATCCTAACAATTTAATATCCGAAAATAGCACCTGGAGTTATAGTAGGACGGTTTTGTGTTACTATTTACTATAATATAATCATAAATCATTATTTCCGCATCTACTACATTTTTAACATTTTTGTCACCCTCCCTGTTATGATATGCACATTAATTATTTATTATCTCTGTATTATGTAACTCGAGATCGGGGCTTGTCAGGTCACGGGATTCATAAACGTGTCATGTGGATTCCTTTGTGTTCTTTGTATCTTTATTTCAACTTTACTTAAGCTTTTGAGATGGGAATATTTGCTGACTCGACACGCAAAAGCAGCAAACATTGCTCGTTCCACATGCTGGTCAGTTTTCTATTCTGACTTCTAGTATGATAATTTTGATTGACCAAGACAAATTGGCATTTCTTTTTAAAGATTTTAATCTATATTCGATGTACTTTCACACGGCAAAATGGTGTTCGGACATGACATTGAATTATATGCAGCTAGAAAATATAACTGCTACGTCGAATAGAAACAGATTTTCCCACAGTCTATAGGTCCAATAAAAAACCTAAACACTGTGTGTAGATTGTACGACAAAGATAAACTGCATCCCGACCTTTCCGATATATTCCAAACTTGCCTAGAAGCAGGGTTATTTTCATCCTAATTGTTTGTAGATTTTGATTGAGATGAACACGTTGATAACAACAAACTACAAAAAATGTGAACATTCTTTGTCGTCTGGTGCAGCAGACGAGATAAATTAGTTCTGGGTCAGTTTAGATGTAGACGTTGGTCCGAGATAACATCAGCCAGTCGGAAGTCTAAAATAAATACACTTTGTTCCAGTTAAGAACTCAAACCTTAAAGAACCGATATCCGGGAGGAATTCAAGTGAGGCTACTCCACGAAGAAAATCTGGAACAGATTGTTTCGAATATTGTAGGTCAAAATATTGGTTGATAATCTTATTAATCGAGCGGTATTCTGAATAAAGCCGACCTTTTTTAATGTATGTTCACTAAACCCTTAGTGCCATGGAATTAGAACATTTCTGATTCTGTCATGTCTTTGAAACTGATCTTTTATATGTTCAAACACACATAGTGTAGAACCTTTCGAATAGAAAATAGCCTTCTGTTATTGGTTCATTTGGGACCATTTCAGACAAGCCTATTGAAAATTGTCAAAATTTGTAGGGTAACGATCAAGCTTCGATCTCCGTTCCTCGAGAATTACTCAATAAATTAAACTGGAACCGTCCTTATGTTTCTACGACTCTTTAAAGAAAGAAATCAAAGTACTGAAAGTACTGAAAGCTAGCAATATATTGTTTTATTATGATCTTCTTTGCCTTTTGTAGGTTAGAAAACATCGTGGACACTGAAGAAATTGCTTGTTACAAGCAATTTCTTCATTGTTCACCATATTTTCCAAAGCCTTTTGGGGGTTTCTTAAACAACAGGATTGAATGGGAATGGGTTGCATAGCATGCTTTTGAAGGTGTTTTCTACAATTTGAATAAAGTTTATTCATGTAACCAGTCATTTTGAAAACAGATGCTCAAGTGTACACAAGAACTACATTTTTGGCGTCGATATTTAGTGGATTTAGAGGTTAAGCCTCCAGTGGCAGTTTGCACTCGTTTGAACTCTGAGAAGACCTCAAATTTTGACGCTTTGCTAGCTAAAAAGGAGACTCGTGTAAGTTTGGTAAGTTAATTAAGCTAGTAGTACTTTGCTCTTTTATTGAAAAGCATAGGATTATCGGAGTCTTGCACCAAGGGATAAAACTGAAAATTAGTCATTCGAAAATAACGTGTTTTCGTTTAGTCAAATTGTACACAAATATACTAACGTTAATAAAAATGTATTTTTTATTGTTGAAATAAATTACTGAATTCCCCTACTCAATCGTTTCGTTTCGCCGTATACCTTTTCGGCAATGTTCATTCACCAAATTTACAAATGACCTATTACCTGACCTCTCGGTCTACTAAGGTTAAAATCATACCTTAAGGTGTCATTATACAAAGATGTCGCAATTGTTGTATTGTCATTTAATGTAATTGAGATATCTAAGCAAGGCAAATTGTTATCAAGCTGTACGGTTGTCATATAAATTAAGCTGACCTCGAATGAATACAGAAGTGAATCTTTGACCTAAGTTAGCGATTAGTGATTTCAAAGCAGCCTTTGAACATATGCGTGCTATTTCCTCTCATTCCAACACAATCCCGGTTTAACCCCCCCCCCCCTAGAAAAAAAAACATTGGAAAACATTTTGAAAATGAAGAAATTGCTTGTTACAAACATTTCTGCATTATCCACAATGCTTTATACCCCAAATGATAATGACTTTTCGAAATTCTGCCAATTTGGTCGCCAACCAACCCTTCTACTTTTTTGTTACATACTACTTGCTATAAATTTTGCGAAGTAATGTCGTTTAAAATCCAGATGGAACTTCCTGTTGGAGTTAATAGGTGGGCCAAAGGTGTAAGGAGGTGGGCCAGTGATTGTAGCAATTTCGCGCAAGTGCTCATTTTATCATGCAGCATACTTGAAAAGGATGAACAAGGGGTGTTTGGAAAGTCAAAATTAGTTTTGAAACCTTTAAAAAACATAGTGAATTTCCATACTCCTTTCTTACCATCTACTAAAGAAATTTCTATCCTCGTTAGACCTGTCTTTATTCATATCTACTTACATGTTCTGTTTAATAAGAATTTCATTTTCCCATGACGAGATCCATTTAGCCTACTATGCCCCGAGAAATCAACAATAAGGTAACAGGTCAAAGATGGTTATCTGCTGGTTGAAACGGTTAGAATATTGTGAAATATAAGGGAGAATCGAATTGTTATTATTGCTAAAATAACATTTTACGGAAATCTCGATAACCTTAATTGAAAAAATTGACCTTGTAAGAATGTGATACATGACCTAACCATTATTTTAAATATACCTACCGGTTTCCGTTATAAAATACATTCATTTCAAGCTGTCGTCATAGCGCAGTCGGTAGGGCGTCAGACTCCTAATCTTCAATCATGGGATATCATGGGTTCGATCTCCGGCGGCGGCACATATTCTTTCCGACATTCGTCTCTCACCAAGGGGCTGATAATCGTAAACCTAAGTTGGATAGCAGCTGAAGGCTAGGAAAGGATGTAGTGGTTGTACAGGTGTGAGAAATACCAGGAATCTATTGTTAGGTGCTCAAGCCTCCGCTACAAGACTGAAATACTATTAAAAGCGGCGTTAAACCCCATTCAATCAATCAACATTCATCACAGGTGGACAATGACTCGGCCGTGTACTGAACTGATATGGATATGGTAAGATTTTCCCGGTAAAATGACGGCACGCAAGAAACAATGTTCAGGATTCAACCAAAAAAGTTGAATTTAGACAAATTTGTGTCAATAAATCGAAAAGTGTGGTGTAGCAATGATTCTACGGTCAAAGCGCAGTGGATAGTGCGTCGGACTTTCGATCATGAGGTCCATGGTTTGATCTTCGCTACGATTGGCGGATAATCGTAAACCAAAGTTGGATGAGCAGCTGAAGGCTCGGAAAGGAAGTAGTGGTAGTACTGTTGTGATAAATACCGGGTGAGAAAAATACCAGCAATCCATGTTTAGGTGCCGCGATATGACTGAAATACTGTTAAAAACGTTAAACCCCATATAAACAAAAAAAGAAAATCTTGCATTGGCTTCTTGCCGGAAAGGAAAATTTGAAAAAATTTTCCTTTTCGGCGAGAATCCAATACAAAAAAATTATATCAGAACTATAACATAACATTCCTTACATGTCCCTAACGTCATGCATAGGAGTAAATAAAGTTACAATAGCGATACAACATCTTGTATTTGCTTTGAGTTGCGGGGGATTTTATATATATATATATATTTCACGAGACCGAAGGAATATCAAAATATTCCATTGCAACAAGAAGCCAAAATACTACTGAAAGGCGTCACCTTTTTCTTTCAAAGATTTCATGCTCAAAACAAATAGACTTATCGATTCTTTTATAAGGATAGGTTAATATCCGGACATAATGACCCTGTAGCAAAAATGTCGATTCGGCATTTATTCTGCGCATACGTATTGTTCCCAGAATGTTGATCCGGGTTAATAAAACCGGAAATGTTTGGTATTTGCATACTAGGAGCGATAACGCTCAACCGATGCATTTAGATTGGGCACAGGATCATGTCACTTGGGCCCAAGATGACCGGGCTCCAGTCCTGTTTACCGACAAGTCCAAGTTTGGGTGAACCCAACCGATAGCCTTTTGCTCCAGTTTGTGTGACAAAGTCTCAGTCATGGTTTGGGCGGGAATAAGTGCTCAGGGGAAAGCGGGCCTTCATGTCATTGACTACGGCATTTTGTCGGCTCTCGGGTACGTAAACGAGATTTAGGATGTTTGTTTTTGCCCATATGCAGGTACTGTTGGTGAAAATTTCAATATGGTAGACGACAATGCGCGTACACAATGAACCTTCATCACCGATCAATATCTCGAAGAAGCCAGAATCGTCCGTATGGATATGGACGATCTAGATTTTCGGTCCTAAATCCAATAGAGCGTGCTTTAGATATGTAACAGACAGCTGTTTCATCACTCCCCATGCATCCAGCATCTGTGCAGTAGCTCAGGGAGCTCTTCTTGAAGAATGAGATCAAAGCCCAAGACATGAGGAAATAAGGCTCATCTGCACTATGCGGGGGCCTTGTCATGAAGTAACAGAAGTACGGGAACATCACAAGCGTTATTAAAGTGCATATAACTTCCCATTTTGGAAATACTCGATTTCTTTATTTTCATTGTAGCATCGAAAATGTTACTTATTTACCGTTACGTCCTTCGTGTACGCCTTTCTCGCAAAATAACACCGAAACATTCGATCTTTAACATAATCTCAATACCTGAAATACCAAAGTTCTAGGAAACACAAAAATACTTGTGTGATTTCCTCAACATACAAAAATATTTAACGAGAAAAAGAAGATCCTTGTCATTTTGAGTAGTATTTATACAAGATCTTGTATCGGTATCAAAACTTAATACATGTATTCTAATTATGATATACCTGCATTTTTATCAAATAAATTCGATAAGATAATTTAAAAAAAACTGCATTTCTACAAGTATTCCCCTTTCCTTTACTATTCTAATTACGTTTACTAGCAACATGACGTCACCTACAGAAAAAAGTAACGTCACCTTAGACTCTCTTATATTGAACCGTATTTTACACTGTCCGGGATTTTAACTTACGTGTCGGATATTGTCAGTGTGAAATGTATATATTTTACTAGAAATATTTATAGGTATATAATAACAGTTTTTATTATATATCTATAAAAGATATGGATTAAAATCTGGCTATCTAATACAACTCGACAGAAAAAAAATCAATATTCGGCGTGTACTAAAAAACCGTATTCGTCGAGTACCGTTAAACACGGACTACTCTTTTGTGTATTGACGTTCGGGTTTTGGTTATTTCTTAATCATATAAGAGAATTTTCTTTATGTCATGTCATGAAGGTATATAATAAAAGGAATAATACAACAGTGTGTTTTTCTATTTGTTGTTGTCGTGTTCTCGAATCGTGTGTAGGTATTTTTATTGGATTCGACCTTCGGTCTCATCCAATAAAAAATACCTACTCACGATTCTCGAACACAATAACAACAAATACAAAAGTACACTTTTGTAATATTCCCTATAACTCCGCTAGTGAAATAATTTAGAAATGTCATTGTATGTGAACTCGCGTGTAAAAGCGCTTTCTACTTCTCCTACAGGCACCATTTCCTTATTATTTTGACGTTCATAGATAAACTGCCATTTAAAAAGTTATGGTATAAATAAGATATTAAAGATGAGTTCCTTTTATTACTTTCATCTATCAGTGATAGTAAGAGTAAAACTGATACATAACGAAGTCTAATCCCTCACTGAGTCAAAATGTTGGCCTTTGATATAAAAAGTTTAACAGATTTCAAAATAAGAAAACACTTTTCATTTTCTTATAATCTTGGAAAAGTATTAGTGCTAGTCGGTCTTTGTCAATATTACATCGAAACTTTAAATCACGATCAAAATGCGATCATGTAAATGTGTTTTCAACAAATAATTTAAATTCTGGCGCAATAAAAAGGACTCTTCGTCAATGTCAGCTGTATAATGATTCTATTGACATAATCATCCGTATGGATATGGACGATCTAGATTTCCGGTCCTAAATCCAATAGAGCGTGCTTTAGATATGTTACAGACAGCTGTTTCATCACTCCCCATGCATCCAGCATCTGTGCAGTAGCTCAGGCAGACTCTCCTTGAAGAATTGGATCAAAGCCCAAGACATGAGAAAATAAGGCTCATCTACACTATGCGGGGACCTTGTCAGGAAGTAACAGAAGTACGGGAACATCACACGCGCTATTGAAGTGCATAAAACTTCCCATTTTGGAAATACTCGATTTCTTTATTTTCATTGTAGCATCGAAAATGTTACTTATTTACCGTTACGTCCTTCGTATACGCCTTACTCTCAAAATAACACCGAAACATTCGATCTTTAACATAATCTCAATACCTAAAATACCCAAGTTCTAGGAAACACAAAAATACTTGTGTGATTTGCTCAACATACAAAAATATTTAACGAGAAAAGATGATCCTTGTCATTTTGAGTAGTATTTATACAAGATTTTGTATCGGTATTAAAGCTTAGTACATGTATTCTATTTGTTATATACCTGCATTTTTATTAAATAAATTCGATAAGATAATTTTTAAAAAACTGCATTTCAACAAGTATTCCCCTCTCCTTTACTCTTCTTATTACGTTTATTGGCAACATGACGTCACCTACAGAAAAAATTAACGTCACCTTAGACTCCCTTATATTGAACCGTATTTTACACTGTCCGGGATTTTAACTTACGTGTCGGATATTGTCAGTGAGAAATGTATATATTTTACTAGAAATATTTATAGGTATATAATAACAGTTTTTATTATATACCTATAAAAGATATGGATTAAAATCTGGCTTTCTAATACAACCCGACAGAAAAAAAAGTCAATATTCGGCGTGTACTAAAAAAACGTATTCGTCGAGTACCGTTAAACACGGACTACTCTTTTGTGTATTGACGTTCGGGTTTTGGTTATTTCTTAATCATATAAGAGAATTTTCTTTATGTCATGTCATGAAGGTATATAATAAAAGGAATATTACAACAGTGTGTTTTTCTATTTGTTGTTGTCGTGTTCTCGAATCGTGTGTAGGTATTTTTATTGGATTCGACCTTCGGTCTCATCCAATAAAAATACCTACACACGATTCCCGAACACAATAACAACAAATACAAAAGTACACTTTTGTAATATTCCCTATAACTCCGCTAGTGAAATAATTTAGAAATGCCATTGTATGTGAACTCGCGTGTAAAAAAGCTTTCTACTTCTTCTACAGACACCATTTCTTTATTATTTTGACGTTCACAGAGAAACTGCCATTTAAAAAGTTATGGTATAAATAAGATATTAAAGATATTACTTCATCTATCAGTGATAGTAAGAGTAAAACTGATACATAACCAAGTCTAATGGCTAACTGAGTCAAAATGTTGGCCTTTTATTTTAATAAGTTTAACAGATTTCAAAATAAGAAATCACTTTTCATTTTCTTATAATCTTATAACCAAGGAAAAGTATTAGGGCTAGTCGGTCTTTGTCAAGATTACATCGAAACTTTAAATCACGATCAAAATGCGATCATGCAAATGTGTTTTCAACAAATGATTTAAATTCTAGCGCAATAAAAAGGAATCTTTGTCAATGTCAGCTGCATAGTGATTCTAATGACACAATCCTTTCAATGATTCTCCAACGCAATCCTTCCCATATAGTGATCCTGGAGGAGAAGTATACTCTGAGTTCATATTCTATCATGATCAGCCCACTGAATTATTTCATGGCAAACACAGATAAAATTGCGGTTTATGTCACCACAATTATTTTGCGATGACAATATGATTGTTGAAAGAAAAACGCAGATTCATTATTGTAAAAACGGTGGGCATAGAGGTGACATGAGCGGTTTTTAATCTCGAAAAGTACTTCGTTTATAGTTTTAAATAAATGCAACGAGATAGTTAGAACAGTTAACATACGATTTTTAATTAAAAAAAAGGAATAAAGAAAAGAAGAATTGCTTTATCGTTGGAACGAGATACAGAGCCAATCAAAGTCGGTCTTTATTTTAAAAAAAAATGAGCTATATTAATACCTTTAGGTGGATGTTGCATAAGAGAAGTAACCTGATTTGACGATTATATCGTGGGCTCGAACGCACGGCATTGAGACCGACTTTGATTGGCTGCATAGTGTACCTTTATTCTAACTGTTCTTTAAAACGATTACTTTTTAATTTAAAAAATATGGCGAATTGCTATCTCGTTTCACTTTTGCAAAAATAAAATCTATAAAGCGAATGATTTTTTCGAGATTATTTACGAGACAGGTCTAAATAAAAAACGCACAAATCATCTCTACGCCGCCGTTTGTAAAGGACCGGCGGAAATGAAGCATATTTACTTTGTTAACTGATGTGACTTTATGAAAATATACATTAGCACGTTCTCTTTTGGGGGGAGGGGTTCTTTTAAATTGTCTGTGTTGAAACCATTCCCACAATGACACTTTTTGACGCCCACAAGAAAAAAATCCTTTAGAACTTTGTTGAAAACGAAGAAATTGCTTAATTGCTTGGTACATAAAACGGTCTTCTGCAATTTTTTTGAATTTGGCCAGCCTAAAAATGTGACGTCTTGTGATGGGTTAAGTAGTCCAGTCTCATGCGGTTTTTTTTTTTTTTTTTTTTTTTTTTTTTATTTAATTTTATTTTATTTCACATGGACATATGTCGTTGAATAAAAAAATGGCACTTAAATCATAGCAACTAATGCTTTAATTGAATGATTTAATTGATAAAATTTTGAAATGAAATGATATAACATAGATGTCTTGATGAACCTTGTTGAACCTGCCTATCAAATAATTATCTATTAGTGTTTCACTCGACTGTGACATGTCACATTAAAAAAGGGCGATCTCGCTTAACGCTTAATACAGCTTTTATGGCGGGTCTGACAAAAAGAGCCTTTCCGCGTTTTGAATGACGTCGAGGAAAAAGGCAATCTTTCGCGTCATCAAGCAGCGCGCGCTACCCTAAATTATTGAAAAATATGTAACCCGTAAGACCATGGAATTTCTTGCATATGCAAAACTTATCGATCCTGGTCAGACATCGTAGGCTTGTCCGGGCCGAAATTTTTCATTCTTTTGTGATTATCTGAATCTAGATTGCCATTCTTCCTTACTATATAATTACGTTCGGATTGTTACCTCCGGTTGCCCTCTGCTAGATCAAATCTCTTTTTCCAACTTTTTGTGTGTAGAACACCCTGGAGGTCCCTTTTTCATTTCTCACTGGCCGGTTTTATATAATTAAACTTTCTTGTAATGAAATGTCGTCGGTGGGTGAGCAAAACGTTGTAACTGCAGCTGTAATAAAGCTGTAGTTACGATATTTTGCTCTCCAACCAACGCTTTCAGTCCTATATGACAATATTATCTAATTTAATTGCACTTTGCAATGCCGTCTGCGACTTTTGTCAATTTAGACCTGTCAGGCGTGTTGTGATGTGGTAATGGGTTAAGCACATATAACAGAAAGGGGAAGATATTCTACTTACGTAAACAAGATGTTTTTGTTGAATAACATACCCCCGTAACAGCTTATTTACGAAAACGTGACCTTGATAAATTACCTTGAAATTCATTTATGAAATCGACCTTACAAGCAACTGATGCCTATCATTGCGAGGAAACTATATCTCAATATGCGTCGTGCATCTGTGATGGTGCTTGATAAAGAGCAAAATCTTAAGTTTTGCATTAATTTAAAGAAAAACGTGACCTTGATAAGTGACATTGACCTTGATGGATGAACCTGATCTTACAAACAACTGATGCCTATCAATTCAAGGAATCTGTATACAAAATATCAGCCATGTATCTTCAACAATCAATGCAAGGAACCTATATCCAGATGATGAGTCATGCATCTGCAACGGTGTTTGAATAAGAACAAAATCTTAAGTTTTTTTTTTTTATTTATTAAAAAAATCGTGAACTTGATACATGACCTTGGTTGATGAACCTGATCTTACAAACAATTGATGCCTATCAATGCAAGGAATCTGTATACCAAATCTATATGCCACGTATATGAATAAGAGCAAAATGTCAAGTTCATGCGTTAGATTAAGAAACTTATGACATTGATAAGTGACCTGAACCTTATAAGATGACCCTGATTTACAACGGACTAATGCCTATCAATGCAATGAATCCATGTCCCAAATATGAGCCACGTATCTTAAACGGTCTTCGAGGAAAGTTTTTGCGTCAAGTTTACAACTCGCAGACAAACGGACAGACAGACGAACATGCGACCTGAAGGACATCGGTAAAACAATATGCCCCGATCTTATCGATGCGGGACATAAACTTTCAAAAGATCTAGTTCATATGTTAAGCTAGATTCCTATTTGTTTGATCGCATGTAGGCCATAGGTGTATGGTTTCAAGATTACTAAAGCCAGCCTGCGCAGGTCTCGACAATAATTGTCTAATATACAACAGAGACGCCGCAAAACCCCGATTGGTCCCCTTTTGGCTTCATATTTCATTTCACTATTGCATAAATTACCAACCAATTTATGTCAATAAGTCTGACAATGCATTAAACTAAAAGCTTTTTCACATTTTCATTCAATACCTAGACCTTATCGGATATTTTTTCAATGAATTAAACATCTGTAACCTACGTTTTGAGTGCATCTCCATTAACCTGTAAAATGTAATTTGAATGATAAAGCTAATAGAAGTGTATTTGTCATTAATTCAAATTGGGATCGAAAACTTGCAAAATTATGACAGAAAGAGTGTTTTTTTAAAAAGATAACTGTTGACACAATACTATGTACATTAAAGTGTGTCTACGTGCGCCCCCACCCCGTTCAATAAAAACTGTTCGCCTCATCATATAATAATACATTTAAGTCTGATTTCGCAAATTTTCAGTCGCAAATTATGTCTCGACTTCTCTTACAAGACGACAAAATTTTAGACTGGTTCAAACTGAAGAAGTTGCTAAATTTAATAAAAAATCTTTGTCTTTTTAGATGATAACCATTGTGGGAAATGAAGAAATAGCTTGTTACAAGCAATTTCTTCATTTTCCACAATCGTTTTCCGTAGCTATTTTCGGGGGAGGGGCAAAATGCGGGATCGTGTCAGAACGGGTTGAAAAGCAAGTTCTGAAAAGTGTGAAAGGAAGCATCTGATTGATTTGGCAGTGGCTTTACCTAACAAGTTCTTCACGCGAACCCCCTTTACAGAGGTGAGGGGTCAGCCCCCCTCCCTTAGTAAGTTCTTTCTGTATGTGAGTGTATTTCCGTTTATTTATCGTCGCTACCGTAGCACATACCCATATGAGCGACGCCCTCAATAGACGGTTAGTTGTTACGTGGGATAGTGCAAGGATACAGGACGACGCCACTGAGATCCCGCCTGGTTCTTTACCCGATGGATAGCACAGTCACAAAGGGCCTCGGTTTAACCTCTACTCCGAAAGACGATCAGTTTGTTACTTGATATGCTCAGCCCAGGGGAAGAACTTGTGATCTTGCGGTTTGAAGTCAAGTGCACTACATACCGAGCTCAGCTTAGAAATTAAAAACAATTATTATGTTTTAAGTGTTGTTTGCTTAAACGATTTATTGAAAATTTTAAATTCTGAAGACAAAACTGTGATTTTGAGATTGACAAGTAAAATCCATAGTATTCCAAACGGAATACACCCACCGTTAACTTCTGGTGTTTCAATAACAACCATTTTAGCTGTGAAAAAGGGTCGACTGCAAATCATTTAGAACACTATAAAAATGTCGTTAATTTTAAGTACTACAATCCATTAGTCCCAATCTGATTGTATTGTATATTTTGTGATTGCTTATTGAAAAGGTGACATTTTTTATTACGAAATGAACAATATCGTTTTCAAATACATTAATTGAAATGTCACATCTTATTCGTCATTATTTCGATAACAAGATGACTAATGTTACAAATGCATTTAACGTTACCCTTTTATGAAATAAATACAATGAATAAATAAAACATAAATTCTTAAGAGAAATACTTTCATTTTTATAAAGTTGAAGATTCGGCTTCGACATTCGAATCAATTTTCTAAGAGTCTGAAATGCCCCGCAAAGGTCTACTGCAAGAATATGTCAGACTTGTAACACAATACTCTAGTATTACACATATGAGTAAACCCGTTCCAACACAATGACGTTTCTTGACGTCCCTTAAAAAAACTTCGGGAAAACATTGTGTAAAAGGAAGAAATTGCTCTACCCATAGATTTGAAATTCATATACTTGAAAGCCAGAAATTGTCGTCTGGAACGCCTTTGAACTTGGGCTAGTCTAAGATTTTGCCGTCTACTAATGGGTTAATAGAGAGTGTACTAGTAGGCAATATGTAAAAATGCCGTTGTTTAACTTATTCCCACTCAACGAAATTTTAGACTTGTCCAAATTCAAAAAAAAAGAGTTGAATACGACAGTTTAAAATTGATGGAATTTTAATTTATTAATCTTATTTCAGAAAAAAAACATTGTGAGTAATGATACAAGCAATTTCTTCATTATCCAGATTGTTTTCTAAAGTTTGTTTGTTTGTTTGTTTTTTTATTTGTTTTTGTTTGTTTGTTTGTTTGTTGTTGTTTTTTTTTTTTTGAAGGCGTTTCAAGCAATTGTTTCAAGCAATTTCTTCTTTTCCTACAATATTTTCTTATTTATTGATTCAAAGGGACGTTAAAACCAGGGATAAGACAAGAAAGGGTTTACGTCTTTATCATGTCTACTGCTTTCAACGACTGAAAGAAAAAATCAAAGCCAATAAATGACCCACTTTAATAACCTTTAAACCAGCTTTTTTCTTAAAAGAAAACCCGTAAATATTATATCACCTTTACTGATATTTTTATAACGGCATTTCTGTGCAGTAATTCTCTCGCACATGAGAAATGGTGTATATATTTTGACTGTTTGAATAGATTCTTTTAATGTTGTGATAATAGATTCTATATTTGACACGCGAATTTTACATATGGCATTTTTATGACAAAGATCGATTGAAATGTACTGCTTTTTGTGTACGATTTTAACATTTGACTTTAAATGTACGATTTGTAAATATTTTTACAAGATCTCGCATCGTGACTAGCCATATCCCGAATCTTACTTGCACGTGTAATCGGTCAGTCTATATAGCAAATTTACCGATCGTCGTTGCCAACTAAAAGATCGGATGGACAATCAAATCATTCATTTATACAGGAAGTGAGTGTTGAACTCCGACACTTATCAAGGTTTTTGGCGACATAAACGTGGTTACTGCAGCTTATATAGACTGTATTTACGACGTTTTGGTAGCCAACAAATGATTTGTTATTTATTACGTCCAGACCATATATTTCGCAAACTCTCGTTGTTTTCTATTAACCCATTCCCACACAGTGACCCTTTTCGACGCCTCTCAAGAAAAGTAATTTGGAAAACAATGTGTAAAATGAAGAAATTGCTTGTAACAAGCAATTTCTTCATTTTACACAATGTTTTCTACCCAGAAAGTTGAAAAAATCTAAAATTCCATTAACATGAAATTGTCCTCTGCAACTCCTTTCAATTTGGACCAGTCTTAAATTGTGCCGTCTGGTAATGGGTTAAGTCGAACTGCCTTGTGGGTGGTCAGTGGGCGATGCCAACTATACATCAATTTCACAGCGAAAATTGCAAATTAATGCAAACTATTTTCGTACCCATTTTTTTTCCGAGCGGGGTCTAATTTTGAAGAAGAAGAAAAAAGTATAAGCTGTGTTAACGTTTTCATCCTTTTTGCGTCCTTTGTGAATGTTAACTGTAATGTACAAATGTTAATTTATTCAAATACGATTTTTAAGTTTTATATAGTTTAATTTGGCAAGCAAAACTTAGCAAAAATAGTAACACGAGAACCAAGTCCAATGTGTGTACCGTTTATATTTGTACTCATGATTGTTTTCGCATATTCTACTTTTTGCAAATATACTTATCAGAAAATGTATGTATCGACAACTTAGTGTAAAAACAGCGTAAGTTTTCAATGTACATACAGTAGATAGACACTAACGATCTTTTTGCACTAACCCGTCGGTGTGTAGCGCTTTATAATTATGAAAATCAGGCACCGTTATTCATCTCTTTATGTAATCTTTTAAAGAGAACATCATTCAATTAGGTGTACACAATTTGCATTTTGCATAATGCGGTATCTATTTAGATGCCAATTAGTTTTCATTTATGACATTTCAATTTGCATAACTTTGCATGTTGAGCAGCCGTTCTATCAACTGAATTTAGCAAAGGGCCTGGTCGACATGTATTTATTGTACTTACAGTTTAATGCCATTTTAAGTGTCTTCCTTTATCACAATTTCACATTTATCTCATTTCATAGATGTACAAGTTATAGTGAGCTATCGAAGGTCTACTTTGTCTGTAAAGAAAAAAACTTGGCCTTTGATCACTAGCTTTAACTTGTACATTGTGCATTAAGTCAGAAAGCTTTGACTGATTTTTTTATTCATCTGCAGAAAATATAAAGAATCATTTTCAGAATCTCTCTAAGAGCATGGGAATATATGGAAAGCCGATATACATGTAATGGTAAATACAAATAACTAAATACATTGCATTGTCATAATGAAATTCTATACGTGGAATGTTTTTGCAACTTGTTGACAATTTTTTCACAACGACACTCTTTAATTCGGTGCCAAAGAGTATACATTTCCCCTACCCGATAAGCATGATAAGAGCCCTGTAATTTACAGATTACGATAAACAACACTTTCAACCCTTTCCTGTTCAATCCCTAGTTTTTACACCCCTACAACTTTATATATGAGAAAAAAAGAAAGAAATTGCTTGTAACAAGCAATTTCCTTCTGTTTCCTTAATATTTTCTCTCTATGGAAGAATTATTTTTCAAATTAAATCCCAGCCGCACAACCTTTAAATTTAGACTGGTCTAAAATTCTGCTGAACAAGAAAGGTTTAAGTTCGCTAATTTATCCACGAAGAGGGCTCAATCAACTTATCCTGAACAGAGTTCAAACGATATTGAACGTCGGAAAAAGTATCACTGTTCATATTCACAACCCAAGATGGAAGCTAGATCTAGTTTATAAACTGACACAAGACCTCGATAACCTTTCACCATTACCAGACGACACAAAATATACACTAGTCCAAATTCAAAGATGTTTTCGTTTGTTTGGATGGTTCTAACGCCACTTTAACAATAATTCAGTCACATATCAACGGCTAGAGCATCTTACCATTTCTAACGCCATGACCACTACTACATCATTTCCGAGCCTCATGCTGATCACCCGAATCAGGTTTACAATTATCCATCCATTGTTGGGAGACAAAAGTCGGAAAGGGTATTTTCCACCACCGGGGATCAAACCCTGGACCTCGTGATTGAGAGTCTGACGTGCAACCAACTGTGCTATGGCCGCGGCTCTAAAATGAAAGATGTTGCAGACGACTGTTGCAGGGATTTTTAGTTGATGGAATTTCATTTATTTACATTATTATTAATAGCTGCACTGTCGACTGGCAAACAAATGTCTTGACTACATCTTTTCGAGCTGTGAATACGACATTTGGGTCTCCCACCAACGATACATATATAATGCATATGTCTCATGACGGAAGGTTTTAACGTAGCAAGTCATCTGACCCCCTTGTTAACGAGAACGTCTGACATGTAAGTGTCAATATAGATTGAGAGATAATCTTTAGACATGTAAATTATTCCTATAGGAAAATTATATCGAAACACCTGGGCCCCTAGGCGAAGGTTCGTAAATTGACACCGATTATAGAATTCCATAATAAGAACATAATTTCCAAATTGATTTATTTGGCCGCGACACTCATTTTGGTTATTGTAGGTGAGCGACGAAAATATCGTAAATACAGCTTTGTTCTAGCTGTATTTACGATAATTTGGTCGCCTACTGGTGAAATGTACAAGTTTCGTCGTTCAAGAGCTTAGGCCAGCAAAATATCGTAAATACAGCTTAAATCAAGCTGTATTTACGACATTGTGTTCACCCAAACGACGATATCACGAGACTTTCTTTTTAATTTGGTTACGTTACACTGTTTTCTTAGTTGGGAGAAAGGAATGTTTCTCTGAAAATTATCTTCAAATACATTCGTTTTAACAATAAATTCAATAACACTAAACCATTATTTTTTTCAAATTTACTTATTTATTCATTTTTTTGCTTATTTACTTATTTATCAACAGTCTTTCGCTTTCTATTATCTACACGAAGTCTATGAGGTCTTTTTAACATTTTTCATGTCGCGTGTTTCGATGACGTGATTTTGACACATTGTTCACTTGCCATAGAGTATTAGAGTTAAACTACCTATCAGATATTATGAACCACTTGCTAAAATTTAGTGAATAGATTTAGTAGATAAACGCCGAATTAAATAGAATTAGCATGTTTCTGATAATTTCATATGACATTGATGCGAATTAATACTGAAATTAAATTTCACATTATCAAAAAATGAAGACGTGTAAATCTTTTTGTTGCGTGGTTGCAGTTGTTTAATAAAGATATGGGAACGACAAGATCTGGCTTTGTTCGCTTTGAATTCTTTGACCCATTCCCACATAGTCCCACGTTTTACGAGTCAAAGAAATATCCATTGGAAGCATTGCTAGAAAAGAAATAATTACTTATAACAAATAATTTCTTCTTTTCTCGCAGACTTCTTACCCATTTGACTCTGATTTTTTTATTCAAAACATCCTTGTTGTATCGTCTGAATTTAGACCAGTGTACGATTTTGCGTTTTTGGAATGGGTTAAACAACATCTACTCCTAAACCATAGCGCCAATATTGGCAAAATTTCTGGGGATGTTCTCGGGGCTACCCTTTTTACAAATCGTTCGTGAAATTTTGAAAAAAAGGCTTGGCAAGGCGGTACATATTTTCCATATTTTTAACAATATCTCCTCCACAATCAAACAGGTCCCGGGTTCAATTCCTCGAAATTCCAGCTTAACATCCAGCTCAATAACAAAACTTACAAAACGACCCTTGTCTAACTGGCTTGACATTTCAGCTCAACATCCAGCTCAACTATAAAATTGACAAGATGCACTACTTTTTGAGCTGGCTCGACATTCAAACTCAAAACCCAGCTCAACAACAAAATTGACACAATGACTCGTCGTTGAACTGGCTCGACATTCGAGCTCAACATCATACTCAATATTAAAAATGACAAAATATCTCCTGGTTGAGCTGGCTCGATATTCCAGCTCAACATCCAGCTAAACAATAAAAATTACAAAATATCTTCTTGTTGAGCTGACTCGAACAAGGAGATATTTTGTCATTTTTGTTATTGAGCTGGATGTTGAGCTGTAATGTCGAACCAGCTCAACAAGGAGTCTTTATGTCAATTATATTGTTGAGCTGGATATTTAGTAAGCATGTCGAGCCGGCTCAACAAGGAGTTATTATGTCAATTATAATGTTTACCTGGATATTGAGCTGGAATTTCGAGCCAACTCAACAAGGACTCCATCTTGTCATTTATTGCTGTTGAGCCGGATTTTGAGCTAGAATGTCGAGGCATGTGTTTAGACGAATGTCGATTACTGATTGTTCTGCCAACATCACAGATCAAATCATGAAGCGACTTTTGAACAATCTTTGTAGAAGCATATCTTGGGTCATCTTGTTTCATAATCCTGATTTAGGTCGTAAAAATACGGGCGTGGTAGGTTAATCTTTTTTAACCTATTACCAGACCACAGAATTTCAGACTGGTGAAAATTGAGAGAAGATGCAGCTTGTTACATGCAATTTCTCATTTTCTTTCGACGTTTTCCAACGTTTTGTATGTCTGCAGGGCGTCAGAGAGTGTCATTATGTGGTTATGGGTTAAAGTAAAATAACACAACCTCCTGTCGACAGGACACATCAAAAAAATGGAGGAATAATCTTCGGGTGACTCCTCTCGCGAATTGCTCGTGAAATTTCGATTGGCGCTTGAAAATGGGAGTGGCAGGTTCTCTAAATGACACTTTAATCACTTGGCTATTGACGGATCGCTGGCTACGCCAACTGAAAACCAACAGGAAGATCGACTTCGATATCAAAGGTCGTTTTTATTTTCCAAAATGTATTGTCATTAATATGTACCGAAAAAATAGAAAGGTTTGTGACCGAAAAAGTCGTAACTGCTGTTTGAATAAGCTGTAGTAACGACGTTTAAGTCGCTAAACAAACAAAGTTTGCTTCAAATGAATAAGGTTCGACTAAATAGAATGTTTGACTTGTGACTATAAATATTTTGATGTTATAACTGTATACCTTCTGACTGGTTTTTGGTGAATTTTCTGAAAATCTCGGGAAGTCTGCTAGACTGTAATTGTTATTCTGGTTAGAGATAAAGACCAACCATGCCTTCTAGTTGAGTCTTTTTAAGTATTTTGGTTATTAGTTTTTCTAAACGCAATTCACTAAAGGGTGTGTGTAGACTTAAATGACGTCAGGGTATTATTTCAGTTATAATTCGACGTCTTTTGCATCTAACAATGACTTCTCACCATTTCCACTGCAATACAAGGACAAACTCCAATCCAAACCTCCTAATTCTATGTTTACTGATTAACAATAGACAAACCAAGATTGTCAAAATCAATACATTATAAGATATAAGAATATTATATACCACAAAGTCTGCTCGGCTATTGAGTTGGATTTCCATGCCCGAGTTTTTCGGCACGCGTTTACTACTTACTGATAAGTACTTTTATTCAAGGCCACTTGTTCGTGGACATATAAATACCAGGGCAAATCTTGGAATGGAATCTCAAAGATAACTCATTCTACACTGGAAATTTATCATGCTCGGTTCAATCATTTTGCTCCTTAACAATAATGTTATCTCAAAATTGACATCTACACTTTTTTGTGGATATGTTTCATTTTTACACAGTGTTTTCCCATTTGTTTTTCTTGAGAGGCGTCAAAAAGCGTTATTGTGTGGGAATGGGTTAATTCTGGACTAGAACTGCGCTGTACATACTTTTTATATTTTTGACAAATTTTGAGTTAGCCCTTTCTTTTAACAATTTGTCGAATATTTATTGGCGGTTTAATTTGTCGAAGCTTTTCTCAAAGTCTATAAAAGCACGATATAGCTTTTTGTGCGAATCCAATGTATTCATAAAAATCGAATGTAACAAGAAAATACAGTCTGTGGTTGATTTTCCCTTTTGAAAACCAAATTGGCTACAATTAATTTGATCAAATTCGACCACTCTGTGAGTCTGTTTAAAAGGATTTGTGAATATATTTTTGAAATAATATTTATGAGGGTAATTCCTCTATAATTCTTCGGGTTGTCAATATCCCCACCCTTATCGATTGGAACAACGATTCCCGGCCCCCATGAAGTCGGGCATTCACCTGAATTAAAGATGCTATTAAACAAATTTAAAAAAAGAGGAAATTATATGGAAATGCGTGTTTGTAGACTTCTGCGGTAATACTATCATTACTACTGTTTTTCCCATTCTTTTGAGACAATACAGCCTTTTCTAATTCGGAGAGAGTTATTTCATGTTCAAGATCGATGTCATAAATATTTTCGTAATCATTTTGTCCGTTAATGTTGTTTTCTTCGACATTTTCTGTTTCAAAACTGTACAGCGATTTGAAGTGGGTGGCTAAATCCTCTATATTTTTTCCCACATAGTTAAATTTTAGACCGATCCAAAATGAAAGTAGTTGCAGACGACAGTTTTTAATGTTATGAAATTTAAATCAGTTCAACTATCTCGATAGAAAACATTGCGTAAAATGAAGAAATTGCTTGTTACAAGCAATTTCTTCATTTTACACAATGTTTCCCCAATTGTTTTTCTTTTCGTTCAAAAGCGTCAATGAGTGGGAATGTGTCAAAGCAGTTCTGTATATAATTTTAATTCATAATGACAAGGGTTAATTAGCAAGACGTATTTGTCGAATTTCACATTTCATCGTTACCATTATCTGAGGTTATTTCTCCATTTAGCGACTAGCCTGGCCTATACAAACACAAACATGTACTTGAGAGGTGTCAAAGGGGACGGGTCTCTCTCCGGGATATCGAAGTAGCGGGTCGTGTCGAACATCACTACAGAGGATTCTAGTTTTACGGATATCATCTTGTCAAAGAAAGTGTGTCGGGACTTCTGTGTGTGTGTATTTCCGTTTATTTATCGTCGCTACCGTAGCACGTGCCCATTTGAGCGACGCCCCCCAGAATACGGTTAGTTGTTACGGGGATAGTGCAAGGATAAAGAACGAAACTGAGAGCTCCGCCTGGTTCTTTAACGTGCTCGATGGATATCATCGTCACACGGGGCCTCGGTTTAACGCCTCATCCGAAAGACAATTAGTTCTGTTAGTTGATATGGTCAGCCCAGGGCTCAAACCCGTGATCTTGAGGTTTAATGTCAAGTGCTCTACCAACTTAGCTAACCAGGCTGAAAACGGGACTTCTCATGAAAAAAAGCACTTAAATACATTTACAATTCACGGACCGCTGATCACACACACACTCCTCTGACTCCGATGGGAAGTTCCACTTTGCTATTTAACGGTGTTACGTTTCAAAATTTATTACCACAAAAATTTATTACCACAAACATTTAACAAAATAGGTAATTTTTGGTTGAATAAGGTTGAATCAGCTGTCGATTCGACTTTTAAGTCGCCAATTCAACAAAAATGCTTCACGTAATTAACGGCAAAGTCGGAGTTCTTACTTTTCTTCCCGTCTAAAGTATCTTTTGATTGGTCAACAGATTCTTTGATTGACAACGAGATCCTTCATTTTTTCCTACAGCGTCCAAGAAAACTTGGGTGTTGTTGTTTGCTTTTGTGTGTATTTTGTTGTGTTCCCCGCCCCGTACATAAATGTGATTTTTTTTTCTATATTGATTCAAAACTATTTTCGTTGAATAACAATGAAAATGGCATATAGAATCACAGTGTAAATGACATCTTCTGAGCTCATTACTTTGTGTTGTATTGTCTTTCCTGGAATCTATAGTTATTGTCTTTTCTGGGATCTAAAGTGTTTTATAATATTTATTTGAAACAATAAATGCTATTCCTATTCTGTGGAAGATGCTGATCTCGCCAAACCCCACAGAATATTTTTTCTTTAGAAAAGATTACGATCTGTTTGTTTCGAAGAAAATCAAAGGACAGAAGCATCTAGATACTGTGGGAGATAAACATAACAAATGTTCAGGTATACAAACTTCCCATAGAAATACTTTTCTTAAATGGATAAAACAAAGGCCGTTTTAACTACTTGGTAGCACATTTCTTTCTGACATTAAACAATCTCGATTGAAACTATTAACCATTTCCTGTTCAATCCCTGGTTTTTTCGTCCCCGTGATTTTATAATTGGGAAAATATTGTAGAGAAAGAAGAAATTGCTTGTAACAAGCATTTTCTTCTTTTCCACAATATTTTCTACCCTATTGTATGGCTATTTTTCGAATTAAATCTACTATATTTTTTGTCTGCAAAACCTTTGAATTTAGACAGGTCTAAAATTTTGCGAAACAGGAAAGGGTTAAACAAATCATGAATTACTATTTCAACCCTGCAGTCTTTATCTACTAGTCACTGCAACCCCTCCCCATCCCCGATATTGTTTTGTGGAAAATAGTGAAGTAAGACATTGCCTTTAAGAAACTTTAAAAAGAGATCTGTAACTTCTTTAAAGTTGAAAAATTTGTTTTCAATTGCTTAAGGGTTGAATGTATGGCAGAGATATTCACCTTTCTGTTTGACGCGGATTACTATGTTACCCGGATGCACCGTCGGTAAAATCGTCACATTTTGGACGTGTCGGGTAATTAAGTGTTCTTCTATTTGGGTGGCGAGGTAGACTAATAACGTCGATTACCTGGGTGTGAAGACCCCAATGTAAACATTTGTCCTATCGCTAATTGTCCTCAGGTAAATAGTGTCACTGGCGGAAATTTACCACATAACCTAGGGTTACTTCAAAATACATGTATCCATCTATCTTCAAAACAAATAATTGCAACAGATCCGTCAAATTAATTGATTGATTGATGGAATGGGATTTAGAGCCACTTTTAACAGTATTTCAAATTGCGGCGGCTGGAGCACCTAACTATGGATTCCTGGTAGTTCTAACACCAGTGCTACCACTACACCCTTTCCTAGCCTCATGTTGCTATCCCACTTAGGTTTACGATTATCAACCCTTCGGTGAGAGACAAAAGGAATATGTTTCACCGCCGGGGATCGAACCCATGACATCCCATGATTGAAGATTAAGAGTTTGATGCGCTACCTACTGCGCTTTGACGGCGACGATAAACAAGTGAAGCCAAACCTTTTAAGAAAAATACACAGCGACTAGCAACGGAAACAGTTCCTAAGCTCCGTGAAAAAAAACATACAAAGGGAGGCTGTAAGGATTGAATTTACCACCACATAACTGCCGAAGGAATAGACACGACCTTATTGAAATGTATATAATTACTCATGGGCTACATGACGTAGACTACCGAATTTTCTTCACGTTCAATGAAAATTCCTCATGAGGACGCGTATATTAGATCGAAAGTTTCCCAGCGAGATGTATAGACTACTTGGGTGTCTGTGTGTAGTTTGAGTATTCTGAGCTTTAAGTAAAGACTCAACCTATTCCCTCACAATGACGCTTTTTGATGTCCCGTTGAAACGCCTTTGGAAAACATTGTGGAAAATAAAGAAATTGCTCTCAGCAGTTTCATCTTGTATCCTTGCACTATCCCCCGTAATAGCTAACCGCGTCGCTCATATTGGCATGTGCAACGGTAGCAACGATAAATAAACGAAAATGCAAAGAATTACTCAGATGATTCGATTTAAAAATCAGTAAGAACCGATTGCTGCGACGGCGCGGTGGTAAACAATCTTTGTACATCATCTGTTCGTCACAGGTTTGTCCCTTAACGTCGGCTTGTTGTACAAGGTAGGCTGCTAAGTTTAATCCAAGTAGGATATTTTACACAAAAACAATCAGTATATAGCAAAAAATGAACTTCCTCCAAAACAACTTCCGTGGGTCAGTATAAATACATGTTTGTTTTATGAACGAATTGTTCAATCAGAAAAAAAAAATAATAAAAAATACATGAACAAACAGAACTCTTTGTTTGGAGATAACTTTATGTTGACGTACAGTGTACCTTATTCACAATAATTTCGGGTAAGACTGTGAAACTTAGAGTCAACCTCATAAAGTGTACTTAATTAAACATATATTGAAACCATAATGACGACATGACCTGGCGGACTTTAAATCAAACGAATTTGGTACCTGGGTCTTGACTGGCCAAACGTGTGACAAGAATTAAAGATGAACTTAATCACTAGTACATATCGTCGGTAAAACGTGATCGATCCGAAACGTGCTTTTAAACCCATTACCACATGAGAGAAATTTAGACTAATTTTAAGATGTTGCAGACGACAATTTTGATTTATTTTTTATCTATTTATTATTGTTATTATCATTTGTCTTTTTTCGGTAAAAACTGAATAAGGTGTAGTTTCGACGTTTAGGTCGCCAATCAACAATTCAACTTTTTTGTTGCCTGTTAACGACCGTAAATTTTGCAAAATAACGACGTTTAATATCGAAGTGGAACTTCCTATGAGAGTGAGTTGGTGTGAACAGCAGAGTTCGTATGAGCGGGTCCAGCGATCCGTCATTTTCCAGACGTCTAGAGGGTGTAATTTTATTCTAAAATCGTCATTTCTTAACAAAAATTGTGACTCGGATAATCAGTTTGAACTCCTCGACGAGGCGGTTGAACCGTTATCTTGATATATTGAAATGTGTGTACTTCAGCCTGTACTTCAGTCATCTATATAAACTTTTCTTCAAGGCACGTGACTGAAATATTTTTAAGACAGAGTCTAGGACACACCAAGACATTAAATGTTCCAATATTCGTATTAATTAAGAGATGAAGAGAATATTTTTTGTTTTTCATGGAGGTATGAACAGAAAAACCTAATCACACTGTATGAATACGCGAAGCGGATTCATACATTGTGTGATTAGGTTTTTCGGTTTATACCTCCACGAAAACAAAAAAATATTATCTTCATTTCTTATAATTTAATAGCATCGAGCGAAAAATGCAACAACTTAACAAATTTTGATACCTTTTTGTAGTGAACTATTTTGTGCGGAAGCATTCAAAATGGCTGCGTACTCAAAATTTTGTTCATGGAGGTTTGAATTAAATTTTTCGACCAATCAGATCGCTCGTTTTTGATAGACGAAACTAACAATTAAACTATTGATAGATGTTTAACACCTAGTTTCATATTTACTCTTTGGGGATGGCTAATTATATAAACTGGAGGCGGCTTAATGTTCAGTACAGTTAACCTTAGCTACCCATATCTGATTTATATCTGGTTGGAAATGAAAGAGAAAGTCATAATCATAGTCTATAATACATGACCGATCATTGAAACTGTGAAAAGAAATTCGACAAAATGGATTTCATTCCATGCAAGAATAGCGCAATTCACTTTAATCGATCTCGATTGAGTCTTTCTGCAACCCTCTTCTAGACTAGACTATACATGTTTATCGGGGGGTGTTCTACCAAAACCTCGTAGCTACAGCTTATCCTAAGATGACGATATGATTTTTTTTTATGAGTGATTCCCTTGATTGGCTCGAAAGAGTTATAGATGTTGTGCATTTTCTTAAAGTCTGTATCTTTTACTTTCCTGTGAAAGGTGTTATTTTAACTTCTGTCAATCAAACAATTGTCCGCTGCAAAATGATACTTTGAGGAATTAAGCGAAAAAATATATCTAGAATTTTACGCGTATCGGTTAAGTTGAAAAAGAGACAAGCAAAGTTTTGTGGCAATCTAAGTTCAAACGTGATCGTTTTCTTAACGTGTTACTATCCCAAACTAAATAATGGGCTTTGACCTTTTTATACCCAATTTAAATATTCAGTTAAAGACGGTACATATAAATTTAACCTGGTCAGGTAACACTTACCACGAGTTTTATTAGGCCTATAAATTCGAAGGCATCTTCTTTAACCATAGTAGAGTTTGCGTAGTCAATTCATTTTGTTATACTAGTGTAAATGAAATCAGAAGCGGGTTTAACCCTTTCCCATTCAATGACGCTATTTTTGCACTCTTCAATAAAACAATTAGGAAATAAAGAAACTTTGCATTGTCGTCTGTAACTCCATTCAATTTGGGCCAGTCTTAAATCGTGTCATCATGTAATGAAATAAATATACTACATATGTAGGATATTACGTGCGTGTTAATTGATACGCGAGTCATTCTAACAGAATAAAAACGATAATCGATTATTATTATTTTGAGAATGAAGAATTAGACAAAGTAATTAAAACGAACGCGAATGTTGTATTCCATATATACTAAAATTTTGAATGAACATTTTTCTTCGTGAACTCACCAAATAAGCTAACAACGCCTTTAGGAAAAAGACGACGCCATTAATCCAATGACGTCATCAAATCTGTGGCACTCTACTGGGTTTCAATCCAAAAAGTGTTGTCATTATCACAAATAATTGCAATGGAAGTCTTATTTCTGGGTAAGAGTTATTTCAAACAGCATTAAAATAATGGACAGTCTAGATTAATGCAAATTGATTTCTTTTTAGCTAGCAAACCTTCAGCAAAATTTTGAGGTCTTCTAAAAGTTCAACGAATGCAAACTGCCATTGGAGGCTTGACCACCAAATCAATGGAGTGCCTACGCCATAAAAGTAGTACTTATGTATATCAGGAATATCGCAAACTCTATTGAAATTGTAAAGCACTCTATCAAAGGCATGCTAATTAACCCATTCCAACTCAATTCCGATTTTCAAGCATCTGAAGTAAAAAGCTATGGAAAACATTGTGACAGTGAAGAAATTGCTTGTAACAAGTGCTTTCAGTACTTTGATTTATCATTATTTTCGCGCTTATTACATCTTTATGACGCGTCTCGGATATAAAGAATTACTTGGATACTAGGTGATCTTATCCCATTACCATACAATGACGCTTTTTGACGCCCCTCAAGATAAAACATTGGGAAAAACATTGCGTAAAATGAAGAAATTGATGGTAATGGGTTAACCGAATCTATGATAGAAACGTTACTAAGCTTTACTTCTTTTTTGTTGTTGTTTTTGTTCGACCCGTTACAAGATGACACATTTTAGACAGGAGAGGTCCTGAAAGAAGGTGGCAACTTTTAGTTGATGGAGTAAAGTAATTGTCTTTTTTGGTAAGAAAACATTGTGGACAATGAAGAAATTGCGTGGAAATGGATTACGACGAGATTGGCTTTTCTGAAAGATTATCAATTGATAGAACGGTGACATGTACATTTTTTTATTTATGTCGTTCCAAAGAGATAGCAATTCCGTTTGTTGTTGCAAAAGGAATGGAATGAAAACAAATTACTATCTCGTTGGAACGTGATACACAACCCATCAAAGTCGGTTTTAATTTGTTTGATCTATTAGTTTCTGTTTAAAATGGATGCCGCGTAAGAGAAGTAGCCTGGTTATATGATTGTTTCGTGGTCGACATAAAGACCACCTTTAATTGGCTGTGTATCTCGTTCCCAAGAGATAGAAGAAAATGAAAAAAAAACAACATGTTTTAGCCATTCTTTAAAATGATTGCTTTTCTTTTGATTAATAAATGAGAAAAACGAACTTCTATCTCATTGGAACGAGATAAATGAAAAAAAAAATTGCATTTGTCACGTCTATACCACCGTACAAGTGTCTCCGTAAATGCTGTTCTATATACATAAGAACGGTGGGTATTAGAGAAAATTGGTTAACATCTGGCTATAACAACAAGTTCGCGTGGCTCTCACGATTCAACTGACAGATCGTCGATGTAAATCAAAAACCGATAAGGTTTCCAACCAACAATTTCATTTTTTGTTACAAGATATTGACAATAAGTTTTGCAAAATAACGCCGTCAATTTCCTGTCAGAGGTCTGCCAACGACCAATAATTTGGAGAAAATATTGAAAAAAGAGAACACCTTAATAAGTGAAAATCTTGGTGAAAAGAGAATAAATAGTTTGTATGGTCGTTTTCTAAGCAATTCCATCAATTAAAGTGAAAATCGGTGACTGTGAAGTATAAGGTGTGATGTACATATCTTCGTCTTTTGTTTTCTTTTACGTTTTTTTTCCTGCGGCTTATATTATCATATTCATCATCATATCATCACTTTTTAAATCACCATTATCACATCATTTGTTCCTCATTCCTCAACCAGAACGGCAAAATTGAATATTTCAGGTATAGAAAATGATCTAACAAGTTATGGAATCAAGTGAAATGGAATGACAAGATAACCATATAACTTACAGAAAATGACTCCGAAGGGTGGTCGAAAATTCCTTGGCCTAGGGCAGAAATTGGTTTCTTATAAACATACCATCTGAAGTGTATGTAGATAAAGTATAATAATAAATTTGAAGCGAAATTTTTATTTATTATTATTATTATTTATTATTATTATTCGCTGTGTTCTTTGACAGAGTTTGATTTTCAAACCTAACCCACTAAAGAAATGGACAATGTTGATAACGTTTTGGTAATTCAATACCTTGGCCTGAAAGGGGTGTCGCCTGGCCAGGACATGGTAGCAACATTAGGCGAGTATGTCACCTTTTATAGCATGGTGAAGAAGAGGGTAACTGAATTAGAAAGCAGTAGGGAGAGCCTTAAAGATCAAATCGGTCCTTGTTGACCACAACTGTCAACTTAAAGGACACCATCAATAAAATTCAGGAAATGATCATGGCAGATCGGCGATTTACACATACAGCTCTACATCGGTAGGCATCTTGCTGGATCGAGTGCATGCATCAATAATCATTTGCAAATGACAAAGTTTTTTGTCAGATGGCTCCCAAAGCTACTGAATTTTCACCTTAAACGAGATCGGTGCAACGTGTTCAATGAAAACCTTGCGATGTTCAGCGAGACCTGGAGAATTTTCCCATGCAGTTTGTTACTTTTGATGAAAAATAGCTTCACCATTTCAAATATGAGACAAAACAGTAGTCAAAACAGTGGACACACCACGGATCAGTACAGCCGAATAAGGCGAGGTCAACAAAATCCGCTAAGACGGTGTCTGCGTTGCAAAAGGTGAGCTGCCATAAGATTATATTGAAAAATGCCACACTTTAACTCGGAGTTATTTTGCTGACCTCATGAGGTCAAAGTAAATTGCTGTAGAAAACTATCATTAGTCTTACTTTTCCATCCAGACAATGCTCAAGCATACAAGTCCACTGTTGCCATGGCTGCAACCAGTATTCAGGAATGTGGTTTTAAACTGGTTGAGAATCCTACTTATTCACCTGATTTACCGTCCTCTGACTAGTACCTATTTTCGCATTGATGATGACGTCAAACAATTTATTGACGCATTTCTGAGGGTCTAAGATGCTAAACTTCTACAAAGAAGGCAACACCGTTGAACAAAGTATATGCGCTTACAAGATGACTGCATGGAAGGAATTAGGTTAAATAGCATTTTCTCTTCCTTAGGTCACGAACTTTCAATTACCTCTCGTCAAGCGAAAAAAATCTGGTTATTTCTACAGTTTAAAAATTATTTCATTTTGTGCAACTTTTTGATATTATAATTCATGTTTTAAATGTATTATTCTAACTAACCACAACACATGTTTACAGCCTTGTTGAGCCTTATTTCCACTCCTCATCCGTTCACGTATGAGCTAATATTTAACCTTTAACATTACTACATTGTATTTTCGACTAAGCTTAGTTTATAATGGCTTTTGTCCTAGAGCTGTGTACATGTATTTACAATTTATCGTACTTTTAACTTATTAACAGACTGCACACTTCTAAACTGGTCCAATCTGACAGAAGTTGCAGACGGCGTAACAAAGTGTGCTAAAATTGGAAACTACGAGAGCCGATAAAGGTAAATATCGTGAAAAACGAGGAAAGTTTCATAACTGTATTTTTAATGGGCGTCATTTGTAAAAATGGAGAAATTGCTTGTCTTCATTTTCCGCAGTGTTTTCTACGCAGAAACATCAACAAAAAAAAAAATAAACACTAAAATTTCATCAACTTGAAATTGTTGACTGCAACTTTTTTTAATTTGGGTTAGTCTAAGATTTTTGTCGGGAGGTCAATGGTTAAATGTTTATAGATTGAACTAAATTGTTGATTGAAACAGAAAGTACACTAAAGAGTCAACATTCGGTCAAACCAAGCCACAACATGTCGTTTAATTTGTACTTTTAAATTCAATTAATTTAGATTGATTCAGAAAGGTAACTGCTTTTCGCCCTTAACTTTCGTAGCAAACAAACAAGAAAATATTTTTTCATAAAAAGATTTGGTTTGTTGAATGGGGTTTAACCCCACTTTAAATTGTATTTCAGTTATATCGCGGCGGCTAGAGCACCTAACAATGGATTCTTGATATTTCTCACACCAGTACTACCACTACATCCTTTCCTAGCCTCCAGCTGCTATCCCACCTAGGCTTACGATTATGCACTTATTGGTGAGAAACAAATGTCGGAAAGGATATGTGCCGCCGCCGGGGATCGAACCCACGACATCCCTTCATTGTAGTTTAGGAGTCTGACGCGCTATCGACTACGCTATCACGGCGCCCCTTTCTCATAAAAAGACATGCACGAACTGATGAAAGTATCAACTAACGCCTGACTGCGCTGACCCAAAAGGCTGTTACAGAATATCATGTAGAATATGCTGATAAGTCACGTGACGGGTGACATTTTGTTCTTGGTTATTGGTTGTTTAATATCGTATGATTTGGTTGCTGGTGAATCCTAATTGGACGAAAAAAAAGTTTCAGATCGTTATTTGACCTTTCGCGGCTATCAGTCAAATACTTAATAGACCAATCAAAAAGTCAATACAGATTGAAAGTAATCTTTGAGCTTCAACATCGGGCGATATTTATGTCAAGCATAATTTTGTTGGCTTTGCGACGCAAACGTCGTAATTACAGCCTATCAAGTAGTTACGACGTTTAGTTGTTAGTTTTGCGAAGTGTTAGTCGAAACTAGAGTCTATCAAGTAGTTACGAAGTTTAGGTCGCCAACCAACCATTATTCCTTTTTGTTAAATGTCACTTGCTGTAATTTTTGCAAAATAACGCCGTTTAATATTGAAGTGAAAATTCCTGTTGGGGTCAATGAGTATGGCCAACGGGGTCAGTTGGCGGGATCAGCAATCAGTCAATTCAAGAAGAACCAAATTATGTAGTAAATGGGACCTCTTGAAATTTACTCAATCTGGTGTAAACGCTGCATTTTTGACGCATTTTTGTAGTACCTTCCTCAACGATAACTTAAAATTATAAGTAATGAAAAAAAATATTTTCATTGAGGTATGAAAAAATCATCTTAGCCCAAATTTCTCTATAAAATTGCTTCGCGACTCAATAAAATGTGATTCGATCATAACACTGTGAAATGAAAAAAAAACTCTCGTCTTTAAATCGGTTACATCACTATAACGCACCATACCGAATTTTAAAACTCATTTTGGGAAAATGAGAAATCGCTCGTTACTAGTAAAATGTCATTTTCTCAAACGTTTTCAGTAATATTTCGGATTTATCTTTAAACTCAGAAGCAATTTTAATAGTAATCAAATTAACTGTATAGTAAGAAGATCCTTTGATTTTGGAACAGTCTACAATTTTTTCCTCTGGTAAAGATTAAGTGAAAGTGAGTTGATTTGAGTCTGTATTAGCCAACCAATCAAATTCACAAGACCTATCAGAGTTTTCTGGAAAAAAGGACACCTGGTTGGCCGAGAAAGACGTATTTTACAGCCAATTAGGGTCCTTGCTTAAACCCATTCCCACTGAATCTCTCATTTTCACACCCCTCAAGATAAAGGCTTTGGAAAACATTGTGTAAAATCATGAAATTGCTTGTATCAAGCCATTTCTTCAGAATCCACAATATTTTCTATCCAAAAAAGACGAAAAAAAGTTCCATCAGCTTTTAAGTGTCGTCTGCGGCTTTTTTCAACTTAGACTATTCTAAAATTTTGTTGTGTGGAAACGGGTTAAAATTCAAAGACAGCCCGTTGACTAAGACTTGGTGATGAATACTGACCCTAAACTAAACAGGACATTTGTACAAGTTAGGCTGCGGTTTTGTGGTTTACCTAAAGTTACTTCAAAACAAAGTGGTTTGTGACACATTAAAAAAAAGAAGTAATAAACGAATGATGTATCGAGCTATAAATCAGTTATTAAGCCTTTGCTGTGGATAATCTAACACATCGTTTGGTCATACCCCTTATTGAACCCATTACTACACAATCCCGCTTTTTGGCTCCACACAAAGGTTAAAAAAGAAGCGGAATATGTAGAGATTGTTTTCTATCCATAAAGACCGAAATATTTGAAATGATACCCACTTGAAGCTGTCATCTGCAACTGGTTTAATTTTTGACAAGTCCAATTTTTGTCGTCTGGTTGTGGGCTTCATTCATTCACTGGGTCTTTTATCTGACTACTTTTAAACCTGTCAAAGTGAACGCATGCGTTAACCAATCACCAAACGGTGACGCTTCACGCCCCGAAGGAACATTATCGAAGAAAGCATTGTGTTGAAAGGAGAAATTCCTTGTGAAACAATGTTTTCTACCTAAGGTTTTATAGCTTATAGAAAATGAAGACGTAAAGAGAGACCGATATTGGTTGTTTGGGTAGAACAACTTAGTCTCCAATCTTATTATTTTAAAGGCTTATGTTTTTAGACAAGTGACATTTTATCCCCGGTTAAGTATACACGTTTTTGAGCCATTGTAGGGTTTTGTTTGTCGAGTGCCCTTCCGCAACTTGACCTAACACATGACAACACCACTTATATTTTAAGACGGATTCAAATTGTAAGAAGTTGGAGACGACAATTATAGTCTAATGAAATATTAAAAAGTCTTTGACTATTGAGGTAGAAAATATTGTGAAAAAATAAAGAAATTGCTTGTGACGAGGAATTTCTTCATTTTCCACAATGTTTTCCCAAACCTTTTTATTTATGGGCGACGGCGGCACTCGTCCTTTCCGACTATTTGTCTCTCACTAATGGGTCGATAATCGTAGACCTATGTGGGATAGCAGCTGAAGGCTAGGAAAGGAAGTAATGGTAGTACTGGTGTGAGAAATATCAGGATTCCATTGTTAGGTGCTCTAGCCGCCGCGATATAACTGAAAGATTGTTGAAAGCGGCGTAAAACCCCATTCAAACAAACAAACAAACAAATTAAATATGGGCGAGAAAAGCGTGACTATGCGATGGTAGGATAATACCTCTATACATTGTCCGTCAAATATAAGGACCCAGGGCAGACTTGCAGACTACAAAGAGTATCGACACCGGTTAGTCTACCCTGAATTTGTAGGTTAACCAGGATAGTAACATTTAACATTTTACCCAGTTTTGAGTATTTAATTATTAATCTATGTCATCAAATGTCTTTATTAACCCATTCCAACACAGTGACGCTTTCTGACGTTTTTCAAGAAAACCAATTGGGAAAACATAGTTAAAAATGAAGAAATTGCTTCTTGCTTTGTTGTTGTTGGTGTTGTTTTCTTCGTCGTTGTCGTCTACATTGCATTTGTTGAATCTTAATTGATATTAGATAGGTTACTTAGCGTAAATTGAAAGTGTTTCTGTGTAAATTGTAGCCGTTCATAGTTCAAAAGATTTAATCCTTATCCGTTTTTGACATTTTAGACTGGTCCAAATTGAAAGAGGTCACAAACGCAATGAAAATGGGATGTAATTTGAAATCAAACCATCCTATGTGGTAGAAAATATTGCGTGAAAGGAGAAATTGCTTGTTACAAGCAATTTCTTCTTTTTCCACAATGTTTTCTCGAGAATGAAATCGCAGCGCAGTAAAATCCCGGCTTAATAAAGGAAAGGGTTAAAAGAACCAGGCTAACTATTTCTTACAAAGACGTGTTTCGATTTCGGATATAACTTCTACAAGTCATCCGAAAATTGCCGATAATTGATTACGTCACAACGATTGTACCCGGGAATAGGTAACAACGTCAGAGTATGGAGCGTGAAATCTCTTCGTTAAAGTGTTGACTATTACGACAATATCTATAAAAGGTAACACTGACTCGTCTAGTAAAAAATGCATCATCGTGGATTTTGGAAACCAGTAACGTTATACCAAACAAACACAAAACAAACAAAAAATACAAATATCTGTACAAGTTAACCCATTCCCAGCCGACAATACTTTAGAGCAGTGCAAATTGAAAGAAGTTGCAGACGACAATTTCAAGTCTTTCTGGATAGAAAACATTGTGGATAATGAAGAAATGGCTTAATACAAGCAAATCCTTCATTTACAGAATTTAATAAAGCTTTTATCCATGAAGGGCGTAAGAAGGGATTGTGTGGGAATGGGTTTTTCCCATTCACACACGTTCCTGGTTTTTTACGACCCCCCTTCCCCCTAGAAAAATCTATAGAAGACTTTATGGAAAAAAGAAATTGCTTCATTGTACACAATGTCTTTTTATATCCTAAAAGACAAAAATAATAATAAAAATAATTTCATCAGCTTGAACTTGAACCTTTCTTGAATGGTGTCATTTGTAAATGGGTTAATAATGTTTCAGAGTGTGGAATAGTTTTGACTGGATCGGTAAGACGAAGTTATTTGATAAAGCAAAATGAGTCTTAGATGAAAAATGATACTCCTAAACCAAAATAATATATATAAATGATAAAGATAAGGTGACTCTTACCCGATATATTTCAATACTTTGAGAATGCCGCCGTGATCGTCGTTGTTGGTTGCTGCTGTTGTTGCTACTGCTGATGATTAACATGTTGACACTGCTACTTGATGGTGGTGTTTGGTTAGTTTGTCAGTTTGTTTTATTTTGTATGGTTTATGCTGTTTAGAATATATCTGGCTTGAAACGATTTTAGTGGTTCTAATGTTTAAGGTGTAAGAACAATTAAATTTACGTTAATAAAAAAAGACGATCTAACTGTATGACACAAATACTATGCAACAGATAGTTGTAAAATAGTTCGAATCCATCTTTGGTGAATCAGAATCAGAATCAGAATTAGTAAGACCGTGTTTTACCCCAGGCACCATCCGGAGGTTCCGTATGACACGTAAATGAAAAAAAAGAGAGGATCCAACAGAGGTTATTAAGACAACCCAAAAACTGATATGTGATACGGTAAAACTACCATTCTAAAGTTATGAAATATACATAGTGTGAAAAGTTTAGACCCTGGTCAGTCTACACATACCGCTTAGTCTGACCATGCTCGACACTTTTCGCGCGCTTCGGTACAGTCTGATAAAGCAGTTCGTTTCTGCGTATCTCAAATAGATCCATTTCGCTTGACGAGTAACAAATATAAAAAGTTGGTACTCCGATTATAAAAGATATGAATTTTAGTAGGTTCTTATTAAAAAAATATGGTAGTTTATGAATTTAATCCAAATCGTTTATTGACATGAGCCGCGGTCTAACAGGCCTTGTTTCTCAAGTAACATTGCCAGTCTTATAAGATCGAAATCTTCCATAGCTAATACGTTGTTGTTGTAATCTTTAACGGGCATGAGATTACATTTTCTTGTCAAAGGGAGACAATCACAAGAATCTTAACAGTTTTAATCCAGTCATTTCTTTCCCTTCAACACATCAAATCCATGCATTGATCAAAACCTTCTTCTTAATCAAAAAGTGACCTGTTCGCTTGAGAAAAGGATCGATCCTGGACAGACTGTGAGGACTGTACAAGCCGACTAGGATCGAAACTTCTCAATGTACCGTAGTAGGTTTTCTAAATGTAGATTGAGTATACTGTCGTGGCCGTTCTAAAACGTCGTAACTACAGCTTGATTCAAACTGTAGTTACGACGTTTTAGAACGGCCACGACAATACATCCGTAATAAAATGTCATTTACAGCTTTGATTTATTGACATGGATTGGCCTTAATACAAAGAATAAATTACCTACGAATAAATACATTTGGTGTGCGCTGTAGTTATTCCAATCCATGAAATACTAACCCAGTCAGCATAACGACTCCAAACCAAATTGTTCACATACCTTCTGAACTGTGTTGATGATTGAATAACCTTCGTCCTATCCTTATATAAATAAGCTGAAGAAACAGTAGAGGACCGAAAAATAAGAGGAAAATTGAAAAGGGGGGCATGATGCCAACACCAGTATTGACCATATGAGCCTCATTCATTTTTTCATTGTAAAATGATATAAATATGACTAGTCGGAAAAAATCGGAACAAAATCTACAAAATCCGCATGTATAAACCCAAAAAAACTTAATCACGGTGTATGAATACATGAATACGCGAAGTGTGATTAATATTTTAGGTTCATAACTCATTGAAAACAAATAAATCTTTTATCTCTTTCTTATATCCTATCGCCACCAACGAAAATAAAGCAAATTAAACAGATTTAACCTATATCGGAAACAGAGAAAAGGTGGTCACAAGAGCGCGTTTCCCCCTGTATAACTTTTACTTCTATTCAATTAGTTAAATAAATGCTCAAACATATCAATCGGATTGCAGTTAAAGATGAATAGAAGTTGTCGTTAAAGTTATATTATTTTTCTTCAACGAAAAGCACTCAAAGGAATTTTCAAATCACATGCAGCAATCAAGCAAGAGTCCACAAGGGTTAAAATTTCCATAAAAAGAATCGCCGAAAGCAATCAAAAGTGTCAAAATAAGATAAGATCTTGAAAGTATTGAATATATTGGCAATATATTAGGACCACAAGCTTGTTAATCGTACAAGTTATTCAAAGTAGGCAAATTAGCTATTGAAACCAGTCAGAGGCATTTAATACATGTGCACATATAATAGCCCATTATATATCCACACCTCATGTCCAGGGACTAGGCACGGATCAAAGACTTTTTTCTCGGGTAAATACGAGATAGATGCAAGATAGTCTATCGACTAAAACTTTACATTTTCGCTAAACTCAAAAGAACGACTTTGTTGATGGTATTCATAAGAGATATAAATTCCAACATGTTAGTGCGAGTGAAAGAGTTTTTCTAAATAAGTTTTTCTAATATCACTTTATAATGGAAAGTGAAATTCATCTTCTATTTCATTCATATCATATGCTAGACACAACTTCTCATTTCTATCAATTCTATTTAAACCATGTCCTCCAGTTTCTATTCTCAGTGAGTAGGAGAACAATCTAAATCTAAATAGTATAATGGCCATTTTTTGTGGTGGTAGGTCTAGATATGGAGACAAATTAAAATATTCTTTCTTGTATTTATATGTAAATAACACTGAGCTTCTGTGGATAACGTTATAGAGACTTTAGGAACTTTTCAATTAATCATTATTGAAATGTTTGGTAAAATATTTATGGTTCACAGGCTACGCGGAACCAAATCCGCGATTCATTGATGCAATCGAATCACTCTTTTATATCGATGGCTTAGAGCAAAAACATAGTATGGCTCTATACTTTGTATGGAGCCATACTATGTTTTTGCTCTAAGCCCTCGATACCATCTGCAAAAAATATGTACTAAGCGACCATTCTTCTAATGGTAGTTAACTTTAAACTCCGACATTGGCCGGCACTTACGTGAGGCATTTTTGATGGTTTGGCGGCTTAAACGTCGTAATTACAGATTATGCAAGTTGTATTTACTACGTTTGAGTCGCCAACCAACCATTCTAAGTTTTTTGCTACATGCTACTGGTCACAGTTTATTCAAGCTGTAGTTGTTTAAGTCTCAAACCAAGCATTTATGTTTTGTTACATTCTAATGACCATAAACTTTGCAAAATAGTCTGCTATCTAAGTCGAATTTCCTGTCGGAGACCGATTTTCGAGGCCAGCGATCTGGTAATTATCATAACGATATTTTGTTCATCCACTGACAATATACTCTTAGTGTAAATTAGAATTGTCCATTAGACTGCCTCGATGGCTGAGTGGTATGGGAACTTAACTAGTGATCTGAAGGTCATGGGTTCGAGCCCCACAGCTACCGGGGTGTGTTCATTGATATAGCCAGCCTCAGTCTACCCAGCTGTAAAGGTTTAGGCTACTACCTCTTTCAGGGGAGTGAAAGCATGTGGATTGTGAGTGTTCAAGAGCTATGTTTCCTACACCAAATGGATCCAATCACATTGAAATGTCGTCTGCAGTGTATATAAATTCAGTCTTAAATGTTGCTACTAAGATGTTAATGCTCTAACCCATTCCAACACAATGACGCTATTTGACGCCTCTCAATTAAAAAAATTGAAAAAAATTGTGAAAATGAAGAGCTTGCTTGCAACAATCTATTTCTTAATTTTCAATAAGATTTTGTACCTAGAAAGTTACAAAATCAAACTTTTCATAAATTTTAAATTGTCGTCTGTAACTCCTATCAATTTGAACAGGTCAAACATTTTGTAATGTTTTAACAGACATTTAGTTGAATTGTTTGTGACGAGATGACATTAAATTGGCTGCGAACATAGCGCAGTTGGTAGCGCGTAGGACTCCTAACGATAGTGTCCCGGGTTCGATCTCTTACACCTCTTACACAATCGTAAACCAAATTGTATGAGCAGCTTGAGGCTCGGAAAGGATATTTGGGTAGTACTGGTGTGATAAAAACCAAGAATCTGTGGTTAGGTGCTCCAGCCGCCTCGATATGACTGAAATACTGTTAAAAGTGGCGTTAAACTCAATTTTTATACGTTGATAAGAATTAAAATACTAATCAACTTAAAGTTATCTATACCTATTACTTTTTAACCATGGTACGTCGAAATTCGATTCTCCCACAGTCAATAGGTACATTTATATAACTGTTTTCATCAATTTCCACACAACCCCGCCTTCTTACGCACACTAAGAAAAAAACATGGGAAATACATTGCGGACAATGAAGAAAGCGCTTGTCCCAAGCAATATCTGCATTATTAACAGTGAATGTTTTGTTTATCCTAGGAGAAAGAGAATGTTAAAATTTCATCAACTAAAATATGTTGTCTACAACCTCTTCCAATTTGGATCAGTCAAAATTTTACTGTTTGGAAAAGGGTTGAATTATTTCAAATTGGTAGCCGTGACACCTTTTAACATCTGGAAGCCTTAGGATGGCTACGTAAACCACTCGTTGTCAACGTATTGTTTTCATTTTTGGGCTTACGATTTAGACCGGTTGGTAAATATCAACCCAAACAAATAAGAGATCAACATGTAAGTGTTAAACACGTTCATCCATTACCAGACGATAAAATTTTACACTGGTTCAAACTGAACGTCAGACTCCTAATCTTCAATCATGGAATGTCATGGGTTCGATCACTGGCGGTGGCACATATTCTTTCTGACATTTGTCTCTCACAAATGGGTGGATAATCGTAAACTTAAGTGGGATAGCAGCTGGAGGCTGGGAAACGATGTAGTGGTAGTATGAAAAATACCAGGAATCCATTGTTATGTGCTCCATGCGACGCGATACGACTGAAATACTGTTAAAAGCGGCGTTAAACCCCATCCTATCAATCAATCTCATTTCACAGATGTTTGGTCTTCTTAATACGGGTAACAATTTCTAATTTTTTATGGCTGAAAGAAGCACATTTCGCGTAAGTTTTATCTTCCTTGTTTCCCTTTCGGAATGACTGAAACGGGACCCTTTTCTTACCGAATACCGACCAACCTGATTGAATACAGCTCACAGGGACCGGGCATTTCTAACACTGTGCTACGAGCCAACACCTATTTTACCCTTTCCTGTTTTGCAAAATTTTAGACCTTTCCAAATCCAAAGGTTTCGCAGACGAAATTTCAATTTGGATTTATTTTGAAAAATAGCCATTTAGTAGGGTAGAAAATATTGTCGAAAAAGAAGAAATTGCTTGTTTTGTTTTGTTTTTGGTGGGGTTTTTTGTGTGTGTGTTGTTGTTTCTTGTCGTTGTTGTTTGTCTTTTTTTGTTATTGTTGCTGTTGGGTTTTTTTTTTTTTTTTGTTTTTTTTTTTGTTTTTGTTTTTGTTTTATTTTGTTTGTTGTTGTTGTTTGGGGTTTTTTTTTGTTTGTTTGTTTGTTTGTTTGTTTGATTGTTTCCTACAATGTTTTCTTCATCGTAAAATCAAGGATTGAACAGGAAAGGGTTCACTCCCTTTTTTGATAGCGCTAGCACAACGGATAAATAAGCAGTGAATACTACCTCACACCAAAAACTAGAATGTTTGACGTAGATGTTGAAGTTTTGCATTCAAATGGTTTGATTGGTTAATCGAATTTTGTGTATTGATTTGATTAATCAATCGATTTTTTCCTATTGACAGCGGTCAGTAGTTACAATGATATCTACCAGTGTAGAAAAGAACCAGTCTTAATATTTCTAGTTTTGCTTTACAACTTCCGGTCGTCGTTTCGGAGTGAAAATCTCTCACTATGAGGGACGTTCTCGGGTTATCTCCCTTGAATACTCTCCAGAAATCCATTGGTCCCTATCAGTGTTTTACTTGGACTTTATCCTTTGAACTGTGTGGTTTTAAGATCAGCTGTATAATGCCAACTTTAGAGCTGGAAAATTCGTTTCATCTTGAAAATGTGTTTCTTTGTTATTTCTGAACCATAAACTAACACCATCAAAAGATTGTATTTATGATAAAACTAGAAAAGGCAAATAAAAAATCGCAACTTCCCCATACTGAACAAGGATAAAAACAAAGGTAATGAAGTGAAAGGACCAATGTTCAATTTGGCACACCTCTGATTTAATGCTCACAGTACAAAGGGAAGATAACACAGGATTGTCCCTCATTGCTTAGTTGCACGATTATATTCTAAGTGATAGGTCTACCTGTACAATAAGCATATTGAGGTAAAATTTGGTCCATTATTTTAAAGAAAATCCACCCCAATTACCAATATTAAATGTCATTTTTTTAAAACAAAGTCAGCTGCAAGTCAAAGGATTTTCACCCCCTAAACTGCTAAAAACTCTCTTTCTAAATCACAATTTCAAGTTGATAAAATCTTCAAATTTTTGTCTGTTTGGGTAGAAAACATTGTAGATAATGGAGACATCATTTGTAACAAGAAATACCTTCATTTTTCAGAATGTTTTCAAAGTTTCATTTAAAAATGTCATTGTGTGGGAATGGGTTTACCTATTACCAGATGGCAACATTTTAGACTAGCCCAAATTGAAAGAAGTTGCAGACGACAATTGAAAGTTTGTGAAATTCTGGATTTTTCAACTTTCTGAGGAGAAAATATGCTGAAAAATGAACCCACATGTAAAATGACAGTTTTGAATTGATAATTTTTCATGATTGAAAGAAAATGTTATAGAGATAGCAAAAGGTTGCAAGCTTTATGCAGATTTCAGTAGAAACTTCCTTGCTCGTACCCTAGTTCGGGACTGCAATTTTGGAGCGATCTTGTTTGACTCAGAAACCAGTGGATGAATTTCCGCTAAATTTCACAGGAATGATCCTTGGGAGACCCTTTATTCCTTCAAAGAATTTTACTTGATGAGAAACACAGCTTTTATGGTCAGAACAAATTTCCTCCTTATGACCACCCCGAAAATACAGGCACCCTTCTATTAAGACAGAATTTTGAGAGAATGGATTTTTTTGTTCTTTATTTCAAAAGTCGCAACCCCTCTAAATGTCGTCCAAAACTTTGACATTTTGAAATATCTCTGGTAATACTGAACACATTCGCTATAATTATGTTATTTATGCCAACAAAGGGGGGTAACTCCAGATACATCTTCAATGAAGTTTGCCCTTTTTTTAACTAAAGATTTTTACTTATTATCAAGCACTTGAACAGGTGAGCATTGGCGTTGATTCTTTATCGTTGTCACAGTGACTTCAAATGAGAAATTATGATGCTAAGATTATTTGTCATGACCACTTTTTTTAATTTCCATTAAACATCTTTACAACATGCAAACGATAGTTGCTACTCAAGCTGACTGATTCTGCTGGCCACGCCAACTTACTCAGACCGGAATTTCCACTCTGATATCAAACCATGTTAATTTGCAAAATTTATGGCCAGTAACATGTAACAAAACATAAGATTTTTCATTGGCCACCTAAGCATAGTAACTACAGCTTGAATATGACATTTAAGTTTCAACCAACAAAAGTGCTTTACAAAGATGTTGGCCGATGTCTGAGTTCAATGGTCACTTCTGAATGAAATGGATTATTTTATTTGTGCATTGATTCTTTGATTGACAGCTGTGATCAGTCAATTATTTAAACTTTTGTTGATTTCAGCTTGGAATAATTTACCCCTTGAAGTATTTTGAAATGGAGGCAAATGCTCTGAAGAATGGTTGGCTATGTGGAAAATCCATGAGCGAATGTATGCTTCAAATGTTCCATGCACAGTTATGGAGTGATATATCATTTCGATGCTTTGACCAAGTTGCAGAGGATCAAGATTATAGAATTAAAGCCCATAAAATTGTTTTGGCTGCCAGAAGTCCAGTTTTTGAGGCTATGTTCTTTGGACCATGTAAAGATCAAGAGACAGTAGTGGAGATCCAGGATGCTGAAAGCAAGCATTTCAAAAAGTTTCTCGAGTATGTGTTGTTTGAAATGACCAAAAATTAGTGAGAATTTACTCTGTCTGTCCGTCCATCCATCTGTCTGTCTGTTTGTGTTTGGTGTACAATTACTTCTCAATTGACAGGGATTAATCTAAGTTTGGAATAACTCTTCTTATGGGTGTAAAATGAATGGGTTTAAACCATCCAACAGACTACCTTTAAATCCTCTACATATTATTTCATAAGTTTGACTTTCAGAAATGAAGAAATAAAATTACCTAGCTTTACATGAAGCACCAAATTGCTTATCTTATAACTGTGAAATAACTTATAACTGTATATCATGGCACTAAAATATTTAGGTTATGAGCTGCTAGAGGGTATTGCTTGCAAAGACAAAGACTTGTTTCACCGTTTACTAATTTTCAAAATTTTATACTTGTCTAAAATCAAAAGGGTAGCAGATGACATAAAGTAAGAACAATTAAAAAAATAAGCATCATATAAGATTGAGAATGTTTTGAAAGCAATTTCTTCACTTTTCACAATTTTTAGCTCCACTGGCTGAAAGCCAGAGAGCTATTGTCATGGCGTGTCCGTCATGCATCCATCCGTCTGTTCATCCGTCCATCCTTAAACTTTTACTTTGAAAATCTTCTTCTCAGAAAGTATTGAAAATATTTCAACTGAATTTCACAGAAATGATCCTTGGGTGACTCTCTATCTGATTCCTTCAAAGAATTTTGATTGGATGACAACATGGCTTTAATGGATGGGGCTAATTTCAATATATGGTGAAAGCTTTGAAAATCTTCTTCCCAGAAACCGATGGATGGATTTCAACCAAATTTCACAGAAATGAACCTTGGGTGACCCTCTATCAGATTCCTTAAAAAAAATTGATCGGATGAAAAACATGACTTTAATGGGGGGGGGGGGGCTATTTCCATATATGTTATATTTTTGAAAATCTTCTCAGAAATGGCTGGATGGATTTCAACCAAATTTTACAGAAATGAACCTTGAGGGAACCTTTATCAGATTCCTTCGAATAATTTTGATCGAATGAAAAACAAGGAAATAATGGGCGGGGCTAATTTCCATATAAGGTGAAAGCTTTGAAAATTGTCATCTTAGAAGCTAGTGGATGGATTTCAATCAAATTTCATAGAATTGATCATATTGTGAACATCTATCAGATTCATACAAAGAATTTTGATCGGAAGAAAAAATGGCCTTAATGGGCGGAGCTAATTTCCATATAATTATGGTAAAAACTTTGAAAATCTTCTTTCCAGAAACTAATAGATGGTTTTCAACCAAATTTCACAGAAATGATTGTTGGGTGAACATTTTTCGAATTGCTTCAAATTATTTTGATCGAGTGAAAAACATGGTTTTAATGGGTGGGGCTAATTTCCATAAATGGTAAAATCTTCGAAATTCTTCTTCTCAGAAACCGGTGAATGGATTTCAGCCAAATTAGACTGGATCGATCCATGGGTGACCTTTTATCAGATTATAAAAAAGAATTTCGAATGGATGAAAAATATGGCTTTAAGGGGCAGTGCTAATTTCGATATGTGGTATATACTAAAAACTGTAAATTTCTCAGCAATTTGTTGATGGATTCAACCAAATTTCACTGGAATGATAACCAGATGCCTTCTTATGATTTTGAATGGATTTCAGCCAGATTTCACAGGATTGATCTATAGTGAGCCTTTATAAGACGTCGTCTTGAAAAGAAGAAATAATAATATTGCTTTGATTTCCTCGTTTCATTAGAGATCAAATAGAGGTGCAAGGGCAATAACTGATAGGAAAATATGTTGCATAAAATAAAGTTGTCTCTTATAAAGTAAATAGAAAAAAGTGCATGTAATTCTCTCTAAAATGAATCACCCATTGTGTTTAAGAAAACTAAAGTACATACTTGTACTGTAAGGTATTTCAGGCTGGTGGAGAAAATAAGACACTTTAATGCCTCACTTCAGTAAGATTTGACCTCCATCAGTTTTAAAATTACTTATACTATCCAGCACTGAGAAAAACCAAGTATGTTTTGAATATGTGTACTTCCTCCTGAAAAAAATGGGGCAAACTTGAACCAAATTATAACAGGAATTTTGCAGGTTATCATGTTAAATAAATTGAAACTAATGACAATTTCTGGGTTCATTGACAAGAGAAGTAAATAGTAGAATTCGATATTAATGAAATCGTATTTCAAGCCTTACGGTGCTCATTCTATTGCCTAATTTCTTTGGGAAATAAAGACATTTACCCTCATTAATTTGTTCCTTGAAAAGAAAAAAATATCTAGAACTTTGAATTATTGGCTGCATCTTCTTTCCATTTGGACTTGTTTAGTGTGTTATCACTAGGTAATCAATTAACCCATTCCCACACAATAAAGCTTTATGATTCCCCCAAGAAAAGGCTTCAGAAAACATTCTGGGTGATTAAGAATTTGATTGTAACAATTTATTTCTTCATTATCCACATTGTATTCTAACCAAATAAGCGACTGAAAAATGTGGCCTGCAACTTCTGTGACTTTGAACCAGTTTAGGGTCTTGTTATCTGGTAATGGGTTGAGGCTTTCATTAGAAAAAGGAAGGTGCATTTGATTTGATATTTGTCTTTTGTTTGATTTCATTTCTAGACTCCTGTACGGTGATGGAGAGGACACCATGTGCAACAAAGACAGACAGTGTTTGATGCCTGTAGTCGTAAACTTGTCATCACATATGATAATGCCTTTTTCTTGTTGGACATGGCTTTATATTTAGAAGACTCGAACCTGACACAAATTGTGTGTGCATTAAAAGATAAAAATGCTGAGCATATTCTCGATAATGAAGGATTCCTAAATATTTCTCAAAGAGGCCTTACTTATGTCTTAAAAGGAGATACTTTTTATGCACCAGAGCTGAAAATATTTGAAAGGACAATGACTTGGGCCAAAAATAAATGCAACAAAACTGATGGCAAACTACTGAGACAAACTCTTGGAGAGGCATTCTACTACCTACGAACGCCTGCAATGACAGTTTCAGATTTCTTTGCTTGTTCTAAAAGAAAAGAATTCTACAGTGTTGAGGAGTATGAAGACATCATAGAAAGGATTTTGAACCCATCAAAATGTACCAGAACAATGACAAGCAACTGTGAAGTTAAACGACAGCCTGCAGTGATTTTAGTTAGACGTTTACCAATAACCCAAATACCCTTGGTTAAAGGAAAGCGAAAAGAATCTATTTCTGAAACCCTCATGATAACTGTAACACATGAATGTCTCTTTTCTGGTGTGAAATTGGCTTATAACAAATCTAAGGTTGTTTCACCCGATCTCAGGACAGTATGTCAGACTGTTGAAAAACGGGTTCATTCAAGCGTTGATGTAGCAGTTATGGTGAACGATGTTAAACTTGAATACAAAGAGCTTCGTCTTGAAGATTCAATGATTTTAGAACTGTTGCCTGTACTACCACTTCATCCAGGAATAGTTTATGAATTAACAGTTAGAAAAGAGTCAAGAATAAAAGGGCACTATTTACTTCCTAAAATTTGTAATGTGGTGGATTCATTTGGATGTTTCTGCCAAAGTGTATTATCTGTCAAGAAAGCATTATGTGGGTCCGAAAATCCTAGTATCATCTTAGAAATAGGATTTCTTTTCAAAGGAAATAAGAATAGATAAAGCTCTTATAAGAAAATAACTTGAAAAGGTTTTGATTTCTTTAATTGACCTTTAACCCATGATTTTTACGTCCCTGTGGTATTATACTTGAGAAAAAGTTGTGGAAAAAGAAGAAATTGCTTCTTTTTCCACATTTTTTTCTATTAAATAGGATAATTACCTTTTTGATTGCACTAACTTTATGATACCAAATGTTACCCCTTTGAATTTTGACAAGTCCTAATTTTTTTTAAAAAACAGTAAAGGGTTAATAATCATATCAATTTTGACTCGGTCTCAAAGGCAATAATCCTGTTCTTTAAATCATCTGTAATTTCATTTTTGAAAATAGAGTTATGGCGATGGCGTCTTCTGTCCGTCATTTAAATTTTAACACAATGAAGTTCTCATCTTATATTGGATTATCTTGAAACGTCAGGCCGGTGGAGCGAGTCGGCTGCTCAGGTGCCTCTAGTTTAAAAAATTGTAAATAACTTTTTCGTCTGACTTGGTAAATGAATTGACATTTGTGAAACAATGAAAAGTTTCAAATATTAAAAGATTTCATTGAAAAGATTTATTGGCCTCACATAGTGAATATGATTCCTGAAAACACCATTTGCTTAATCAGTACAATCAGTTCTGTGGGGCGATACAGGCGCTTAAGCACCTCTATTTATCAAATTCCACAGAATGGTTTCATCACCAAAAGGATCATTCCTTTCGAACTTTGGTCTGGTCTCTGAAGTATCACAGGAAAAGGGGCTTTATGCAAATTTTATTTTCAAAACCCTTGTTAACTTAATAAAGTCTATAGTTTTCAACAGATTATCTTCAAACTTTCACAGAATGATTTTCCATCATTAGCATCGTTCCCTTTGAAATTGGGTCTGATATGTCAAGTATTCTCATGAACACTCAAAATCCAGTTTTTTATTGGATTCTCTTCAAACTTTTTAGGAATAAGTGTACTATCATAAGAACCGTTCCTTTTAAAACTTGGTCCGATCTGTCAAGTATCACGAAAAAGGGGCTGTATGCGATTTTTAAAATAGATACAACTAACACAATTGAGTCCATAGTTTTAATCAGGTTCTGTTCAAACTTTCACAGAATGATTGTACCACCATTAGGATCGGTTTCTAGTTGGGATGCTATTGTGATCAGTGATTGTCTGTCCGTCAGTTAACAAGTCTTTAAAAATATTCTACTCCTACACTACCCATCAAATTTCCATGAAATATGTGGTCCTTGGTCGATGGCCTTCCTCAAAGATGCGTGAAATCATTGTGACATCGGAAACACGAGAAAGGGGGTCTTACGTATATACAGTTAAGCGATAAAGTCCACAATTATTATCGGACTCTCTTACAATTTTACAGGATGATTGTTGGATCTTAAGTTAAGTTCCTTTTTAAAATGGAGTGAAACCATAAGAAAACACAGGAAAATGGGCCTTATTGACTTTCACTAAAATCATTCTCGTTTACGGGCTAAATTTCACAGATATCGGACTGTCTTGAAATGTTCACAGAGTGATTGTAGAGTCTCAAGGAAGTTCCTTTCGGCAATAGAATGGATCCGTCGGAAAACATGAGAAATTGGGCCTTTTGGATTTTCACATCTCCAATTATGCCAAATGATAGTATAAAGTAAATTTCACCAAATTACATGACAACTGTATAGAATTCTTCAAGTTATTCCAATTTAGATTTGATGAGTGAATGAAAATTTGTGTTTCTCTGTTGATTATTTCGGGTTTAAAGCACATTCAACGATATACCAGTCATACCACACCGGCCCCTAACTATGGTTTCCTGTTATTCCACACAAAATAATCCTACTGTAATTTTTCATAATTCAAGGTTACTAAGTTCATAAAAATCTTCTCAATCAAAAAATAAATCCCAATCAAATCATTCATTTAACCATGAGGTAAACTTTGAACTCCGATAATGGTCGACATTAATGTAAATCACTTTAGGTCGTTTGGCGACTTAAACGTCGTAACTACAATCTTTTAAAAAAACTGCCTAAAGCGAGGAACGAAACCAACACAAACATAAAATGGAATCTTCGCAATGCTAGTCAATCATAATACGTGTATAAACTATTATGAGTGGTACAGTAAGAATAAAGATGTTGAATCTTGTCGTATGCATATTTTTCAGGTGGTATGAAGTGACTTGATTCATGCAACAAGGTAAAAGCGATCGGCATTGTCTCGTTTTATCTATCACCATAATAACCCCTTTCTCACTCGACCAAGAACTCAGACCTTGCAATAGTCTTTTCTCGATTTCTAAAGACTAAAATATTCGCCATGCTCGGCTGACTTGGCGCCATTTCATTTTCGTATTTCCTGACTCTGAAATCTACTAGGGGCCAGATTTAGATCTGTTAGTGAAATTAGACTTTCAACACAAGTTTAGGACAGCAGTTGTTCGAGATTTGCATAGAGCTTAACGCCGCTTTGAACAGTATGTCGGTCATATCTTGGCGGCTGGAGCCATTGATTCCCGGTATTTCTCACAACAGTTCTACAACTGCAGCCTTTACGAGTCTAGTTGCTCATCTCACCTAGATTTACATTATCCAACCATTGGGGGGAGGCAGTGGTTCGAGAATATGTATAGCAAATAGGTAGCGCGCCGATACATGACGTTAAAATTGATGTTGCGATACCGTGTGCCGACACGCACTTACTATTCTAGTAAGCTAACTTTCTGTACATCTGTATTAACTTTGGAGATTACATTATCAACTTTACCACCGAGTAGCAAACACTTAGTAAAATAAAGTTTTTAAATTTCTAATAATGGAAGTTAATTATTTCATGAAATACCAACGCTATCCAACTCAAATCCGAATAAAGGCTGTTTTTCAAAATGCTTAAGTGAATAATTGTGTGGGTGGTGGTGGTGGGGGGGGGGGGGGGTACTGAAAAATATTTCCGACCTGTAACACGGGTATTTTAGACCCCCAGAACTTATATTACAGCTTTGGGATATTCTATGAAGAACAGTTCGTCGGTCGGACTGACGCTTTTTCTTGTCCGTTTATTTCCACCTAAACTATTGACTGGATTTTGTCACAAACACTCAGTTTTAACTCATTTCCACACAACAAAATTTTAGACTGGTTCAAATTGAAAGAGTTTGCAGACGATGAAACAAAGTTGGTTTGAACTGAAAAAATAATGACTGTATAAGGTAGTAAACATTGTGGGAAAAGAAAATAGCTTGTTACAAGTAATTTCTTCTTTTCTTACAATGTTTTCTTTGCGTATATTTCATTTGTGCGTAAAATGCGGGATCATGCGGGACATTTGTATTGTAATTACGTTCCATTACGTTTTCTCGGAATTTTGTTAAGAAAAAAAAACTTTGTCCGGCCATTTTCTTTTCAGCTACCGAAAAGATTTGATACAAATTGTGCACTCAGTATCAACGAATTATGTAAGTTTGGTTACGGTCCATTTACATTTTAAACTGATGTTTTGTTCAGAAATCTTCTCTGTCAAACGTCATCGTGATAAAGAAACGAGGTTAAAGTATCCAAGGCGTTAACCCCTTCCCACACAACCCCTCCTTTTTTACTCCCCCCCCCCCCCCCAAAAAAAAAGTTGTGGAAAACAATGTGGAAAATGAAGAAAATGCTTCTTACAAGCAATTTCTTCATTTTTCTACATTGTTTTCTGTCTGAGGAGAAAAATATTTGAGAATTTTCAACAATTTGAAGTTGTCGTCTGCAACTTCTTTTAAGGCTCTGATCAGAATCATTTTTAACACGATGTACTCAAGTGAGCTAAAAAAATACCTAGGAGATGATCTTGTATGCAGAATTTTATTTTAAATGAAGGCCGAGATTGTTCGATTACGCATATATTTTCCAGTTCATGTAGGTAATAGCGAAACGGGGACACGCACAGGCGCGCAGACATATGCGAACGTTTTGACGAGACGGTTCAAATGGGTAGCCATAACACAAGATTCTGTGCATTCGCGCGTGTTTGTGTGCCAAGAATTCTGTGTTATGGCTATCCGTTTCAATCGTATCGCAAAGACGTTTTTAACGAGAACCCACAACAATAAATTTCGCGATATGCTGTAACCCTTCTTCATAATGTTGACAGAATCAAATGGTATAGCTACTCATTTAACTCATTACCAGACAACAACATTTTATACTGGTCCGAATTTAAAGAAGTTACAAACAACATTTGTTCAAAATTCTTTTTATAGTATATTGAATTCTCTCAACTATGGCAGTGACTCTTGTCTTTTTCAGCCCTAGTGGAGAACTAATATTTTATTTGACTCAAACATTTTTTCAAGTGTTTGAATTCTAGAAAAGTCTTTGTCCTTTAAGATAGAAAACAATGTGGAAAATGAAGAAATTGCTTGTTGCAAGCAATTTCTTCGTTTTCTACAATGTTCTCCCAAGCTTATTTCTTAAGGTGTTGTTGGAAGCCGCTATTGTGTAGGAATGGGATAAAGAGTCTTAACAAGACGACTCAATCGAGTACCTACAACATTGTATTTCCTGTAAATGATCATTTTAGGGTTGTAACCCTCCCTCTGCACAGCAAGTATGATTAGAGGGATTTCTTTATTGCAAAAATAAAATCTGGTCACATTAAAACAGCAACAATCATCCGACACGTTCCCTCTTAGTTAAATATTGCAAATAGGATCAATACAAAACCATGGCAGTTCGGGGGGTAAAAATTGACAGAATTTTATTTCCTTGGCAACTGCAGGGGAACCTAGTTTATCGACTAGGGCTTCTACGTGTGGATATATATTTTGTGTATTGGAAAAATTTTGACAAACTGGATTTATGGCATTAAGATCTAGACAAAAATAAGGATAAATGCGATAAATGTGATTTACGGTATCGGAAATTAGTGCTGACATGGTCAATATTCCAATGATGTTTTAAAGGGACACATTGTTAACCGGTTGTGAAGAAGCCATTAACAATATAAAATTGAATTATGTGATTAGATCACGTCACATGTCGTGCTCGGTCGAATTGTAAGAGTAATATGTTAACAGTTAAAGAAACTAAAACTGAAGAAGGCGGGAAAACCTTGATGCGTACTTATATTCAATACTATTTGTAAGTTCTATCTATAGTTTTATATTATGATTTCGCTGCAGCCATATCGCAGTGGAAGCGCGTAGGACTCAAAGTCATGGGATCCTGGGTTCAATTCCCGGCCACGGGGAATATCCTTTCTGACATTTGTCTCCAACAAATGGGTGGATAATCGTAAATCTATTTGGGATGAGAAGTTAGAGGGTCGGAAAGGATGTATTGTTAGTACTGGTGTAAAAAATACTAGGAACCCATGGTAAGGTACCCTAGACGCCGCGATATAACTAAAAAAATGTTAAAAGTGGCGTTAACCAATTTCAACCAAATCTGGCAGAAATGTTCCGTAGGTAATCCCTTATGAAATAGCTAAAATAATTGAAATCCGTTGAAAACTCCAGTTGCATAACAACAAAAGTGAAATTTTAAATATTATTTAAGATTCTACTCCTCCTGACATATTAGGCCTAGATCTCTGATATTATCAACGAAACATCAGTATATTAACCCTTTTTCAAATAGAATCATTACCCTCTGGTCCCCGGGGCCAATTCAAACCAAATTTGCTAGGAATGTTCCTGAGGTGGACCTTTTAAAGGTAGTTACAAAAATTGAAATCCGTTGAAAGTCCTGGTTGCCATGGCAACATAAGTGATAATTTAAAAAAAATATATTTAAAAATATTCTTTTCCTGACCCAGAGCTTTGATAATGTGCATGAAACATACGTAAATTGTCCTCGTTCAAAATAGTCAAAATCATTACCATCGGGTCTCCAGGTGCCAAACTCGGAGAGTTTCTATATACAAACAAAAAAGTGTTTTTAAACGACATCTCCTTCTCTCAAACCACTAGGCCAATTTCAACCAAATCTGGCAGAAATTATCCTTAGGTGGCCCCCTTTAATAATAGTTAAAAGTGCAAACTTAGTTATCATAATCATAGTCTTTACATTAAATTTGATTATTGAAAGAAAAATAGCCTTTATTTCGTGTGCGCGCACAAGGGCCAGTGGTCCTCTTGTTTTATGACTGGGTAGGCACGACAAGGTCTATACGTAGACTCTCTTACAATGTTTTTGTTTCCACTTCTAGCCTTGGTTTTACTTTAAAAATGCAGATTTTCGTTGAAAAGTATCATTTTTTTAACCCATTACCAGACGACAATATTTTTGACTTGTCCTAATAGAAAGAAGTTGCAGATACAATTTTGTTGTTGGTGAAATTTCAAAATTCTGTCTTTTGGGGGTCAAAAGCATTGTGGATAATGAAGAAATTGCTTGTAACAAGCAATTCTTTAATTTTCCAAATCGTTCTCTGTTTGTTTGATCGTTTTGTTTTATTTTTCTTGAGGCGTCAAAAGGCACCATTGTGCGGGAATGGGTTAAAGGAGTACATATGTAAATATTGATTTGAAATACCTTTAAATCCCTTTTTTAAAATTCCAGAGAGATGACTTCAAACCGCGTCTTTCAACATACAGCAACTTACTTGAGTTAACCCTTTACCAGATGACAAAATTTTAGACTGGTCCAAATTTAAAGGGGTAGCAGACGAAAATTTTAAGTTGATGAAATTTTAGATTTTTTCAACTTTCTTGGTAGAAAACAATGTGCAAAATTGAAGAAATAGCTTGTATAAGCAATTTCTTCATTTTTTTCCACAATTTTTTCCAAGGCTTTATTTCTTGGGGGCGTCTAAAAGCGTCTTTGAATAGGAATGGGTTTAAGCCGATGACGTATCGCTGATCTGCCCACTGACTCCCAGACACGCCCACTTAGCTCCAGCAGGAAATGCCACACCGAAAGCAAATCGGTACCATTTTGCAATAAAGTAAATTGGTTGGTCGGCGACCTTGATTAAGCAGTAGTTACGACGTTTAAGTCGCCAGACCAACAAAAAATGCTTCACAAAAAAGTCTGTCAATGCTGGAGTTAAAAGTTCACGTCCGATCTGAATGAATGATTTGATTGGCCGATTGATTCTTTGACAATCGCGATCCCCCAATAGCAGATTTATCTTACCATGTCTCTTGCAGTGGTTAATACTATTTTATTGGTTTAACTAGATGTTTCTGACCAAGGGCTACTAGATTCCATATAATTGTAAGTTTTGCTTCATAATTGACCAATCGCTGGCCCCGCCCACTTACTCCGTTGGCCACGGCCCACTGACTCCAAAAGAAATTTCCGCTTCGTTTAAAAACAGCGCTATCTTGCGAAATTCAAGGCCAGTATCATGTTACAAAATTGTAGAATACATGTAGTTGGTAGGCGACCTAATCATCGCACCTACAGCTTGAATAAGCTGTAGCTACGACGTTTTAATCGCCAAGCCAAGCAAAAGAGGTTAACAAAAATGGAGGCCAATGTAGGAGCTCAGAACTCATTTCTATGCTAAATGAATAATTTCATTTGTCGAATGCGTATTTGATTAACAGTCGCGATTGGTCTAATGTAAGTTTGGCTTTGCACAAAACATGAAGGATTAAAAAAATGCTTGAAAAATTGTAGTTGGTGTCAACATGGAAGATTGTTCGTTTCCTTGGAAAAGCCGTGAGCCATAACAAGGGATGTTACATCAAATTGTAGATGGAGTAACACCACTGGTCGTTTTTCCAGCTATATTTCTACTGGGAAATGTTTTAACTACAGGTAAGGTATTTTCTGGATCAAACATCAATACATTATCATTGTTTGGCTTTTCTCATGGGTCTTGCTGGCTTTTTTTTTTTCATTTAAATGCAAGCAGTCATCTAAACAGCGAGATAAAGGTTATTGACCCATCGGACCTGTCAATTAAAAATCGATATACCAATCTAATCACATTTCTAGACCGGAAATCAACTTTGAACTCCTACATTTGGTGACTTACTCTACGTAACTGCAGCTTATTCATTATAGCGTAGTTTCGACGTTCAGGACGCCATGCAACAAAACATTTTAGTTTCTGTAACATGTTACTTGCCATAATATTTTGCAAAATAACACCGTTTATATAGAAGTGGAACTTCCTGTCGGAGATCTTTGGGCGATCCGTCATTTCATATGCAAATAATTTAGTGATCGCTTTGGCCGTAACTCAAAGTGTTTCTATTTACTTCTATTTAACATGCCCCTAAACCTATTACCCCACGACAAAATCTTAAACTTGTACAAATCCAAGGAAGTTGTAGACGACAATTTAAAGTTGAGAAAATTTTGAGTAATTTGGTCTTTTGGGGTAGAAAACCAAAGTTGTAATAAGCAATTTCTTCATTTCCAAGTTTGTTTTCCGAAAAATCTTTTCTAATGGCTCGTAAAAAAGAGGGATCGTGTGGGAATGGGTTAAGGAAATTTCGATAGGATACATAAGTCGTCAAGACTAGCGTTTCATCATTCTTTCACAAGGTAAGAATAACATAAATCATATGAGCACATGCGTGACATTCCCAACCATTTCACAAATGCGCCAAGTAAAGTCTCAGATCAGCCTGTGCATCCGCACAGTCTGATCAGAGTCTTCACTCTGCGTTCTGTAGATAGATTCTGACCCAAAGCCTCTTTAAACAATCAGCGAATGTTCTAATTGCCCCGAATGGCTGTCCAGGGTGCTCAATGTGTGCGAGTCACGCACATGCGAAATGGTGCGAAATGTCACGCATAGGCTCATATTATTTACTTATATATTCCTATAAACAATTCGACTGCACGAGAAATTGACAGATCGCCGCCGTCAATCACAAAATATACCGAGCAATCAACTCATATTTTAGCCCGGAAGGGAACTTTGAACTCGGACATTTGTGTTAAGCATTTATATTGGTTTGGCTTTTAAGACGTCGTGACCACAATTATCTAAATTGTAGTTTAGGTCGAAAACAAATGATTGGAGTTTGTGTTATGACCTATATCAATATATTTTGAAAAGTAACAGCATTTGGTATCTAGGTCGTCATATCGAAAGTCAGTGGGGATGGACAGTGATCCAACAAATTGTCGGATCGCTACATGTTATTACTTTAATCTATTTAAAAAAAAGTAACTTGTCGGAAATTCAGCCAATCTTGCTCAAGCGACCACCTCCATTATGCGACCACTTCCAGTAAGCGACCACGACCGAAATCGCCTTTCACATTCAAAGGCTTCCATTAAGCGTTGGTCGTATTTAGTAACAAACATATTATCCCTTAATTCTATGTTGTTGGAGCCCAATAGAATCGTCTCACTGATATGACCTTATATCTTATTGAGCACCCACCCACCCCTTGTTGTTGTTGTTGTTGTTGTTAATCAAAATCTATACGCATGCTTGCATCATTTCATCATTTACAGTAAATATTTTCATATAAGCGAAGGCAACATTGTAAAAAAGACTATTCAGGTATTCTAATTTGAAAATGTCTTAATGTTCTACCTTCATGAAATAAAGCTGTTATTATTATTATCAGTCCCAACAACATAGGGTTTAGGGAGAATTCTGTATTTTTTTCATGCAATCGAATCAATCCTTCAAATATTTCACAAAATTGTGTTTCAAACGACTATTCACATAAGCGACCACTTTTTAGTCGTCCCATCAGTGGTCCAATAATTACAAGATTTACAGTACAAAATGAAAATAATAAAAAACAGATCGTTCGTTTTCGATAAAGTCGCCGTCAAAGCGCAGTTGGTAGCGGATCAGACTCCAAATCTTCAATCATGCGATGTCTTGGGTTCGATCCTCGTAGACAGCACATTTCCTGACATTTGTCTCTCACCAACGGGTGGATAATCGTAAACCTAAGTGGAATAGCAGCTGGAGGATAGGAAAGGATGTAGTGGTAGTACTGGTGTGAGAAATACCAGGATTCCTTTGTTAGGTGCTCCAGCCGCCGCGATATGACTGAAATGCTGATTAAGTGGCGTTAAACCCAATTCAATTCAATCAATTAATCATTTATTTCAAAAGCTGAACATACGACGTTTTGGTTGATCAAAGACAATGTTGGAGATGAATATCGTCGTTCCGGTACCAATAAATTAATTTGCACTTGAATAGTCCTTACCGATTCTTCAATAGACGGATCGCCGGCCACACCCATCCACCTAATACAGGAAGTGACTTAACTATTAAATGGCGTTATTTTGCAAAATACATGCTTAGGAAAATCGTCATAGCGCAGTCAGTAGCGCGTCAAATTCCTTATCTTCAATCATGGGTTGCCATGTGTTCGATCCCTGGCGGCGGCACATATCCTTTCCGACATCATCAATGGGTGAATAATCGTAAACCTAAGTGGAATAGCAGCTGGAGGCTAGGAAAGGATGTAGTGGTAGTACTGGTGTGAGAAATACCAAGAATCCATTGTAAGGTGCTCCAGTCGCAACGATATGACTGAAATACTGTTAAAAGTGGCGTTAAACCCCAATCAATCAATAAAAAGATTGTTGGTTGATGACCTAAATGTCGTGACTGCAGCTTGAATAAGATATGGTAACGGTCTTTAGATCGACAAATCATCAAAAATGCTTAACATAAATGTCGGCCAATGACGGAGTTAATAGTTCACTTCCCGTCTAAAGATGTGATTTGATTGGTCTATCGCGGTCTATCGATTCTTTTAATTACAGCCGCCATTTGTTATCTGGCGTACCTCTGTCTACGCCCTTAGACCTCAGACATTGTAGTTTGACTGAGGTATCAGACGATAGTATTATATAGTGTTATATATAAGCGATTAGAGACATAAAACAAAAGACATGTCGTTGATTGAACTGTAGTTACGACGCTTTAGTCTCCCACAAAAGAACATGTTTGGCATAAATATGAGATTTCAATGTCTTAACCCTTTCCTGTTCAATCCCTCGTTTTTATGTCCCTTTGTTTTTATACTTGAAAAAATGTGGAAAAAGAAGGAATTGCTAGTAACAATTTTTTCCCATCCTATTGAATGGTTATTTTTCAATTATAATCGACTTTGGATTGTCGTCTGCAAAACCTTTGAATTTGGACAGGTCTAAAATTGTACATAACAGGAAAGGGTTAAAAAAATAATTACATTAGTCAATCAAACTTTCGGATGACAGCGCCGATCCATGAAATTCCAAACATAGTATCTGCAGTTGTGGTTATTTTGCTTCCAGTGCGATTATCGATTCGATTGATTTTTTCCTCCTGTAATTGTCTAATTAACGGAGAAATAGCCACTTTCCACCATTATCTTGTCTTTCAATTCTAAATTCTCATACATCAAGCGGTGTCCAATTAGATTCATCCCTTTTCTTATTTTCGAATAATAGAAGTCAATTTTGATTTGAATTAAAAGACCATGCCAGATAAAACTGATTTCGATTGAAAAAAATCCTAAAACAATAACAATGAATAGGATCAGAAATGTAATTAGATTATGACAAGTAAATTGTACTGTCTTCTTTTCCAAAAAATTCATCCTTAGTAAATGCCTAATCTTAGGATCATTTAAAGTGAGAATTGGGTGGAAAAGAAACTTACCCTACCCCACATAATCCCCCTTTTTACATCCCACAAAACTTTTGAAAGCATTGTGGAAAATGAAGAAATCGTTTCTAACAAACAATTTCTTGATTATCCACAACTTTTCTATCCTTAACCGATTGTCACACGAACAAATTTTCGTCTGGTCCAAATTCAAAGAAGCTGCAGACGACGATTTGGATTAATGTTTTTTTTTGTTGTTGTTTTTTTTCTTTCGTCTTTTTGGATAGAAAATATTGTGTATTATGAGGAAATTGCTTGATACAAGTAAGGAGGGGTTGTGAGGGTTAAAGACAACGTTTTTTTTTTAGATTTCCATTAACTTACAAATGTCGTCTGTAACTTCTTTGCGCTTTTGGTCCAGTTTAGAATTATGTCTTCTGGAGATTTGGTTTAAAGAGTAGCAAGCAAACAATGGCAGACTGAGACCAAATTGTACACGTGAGCAAGCTAATGTTAGTCGCTGCGTGCTGTCTACAAATTTCATTCTCCGGCAGCAGGATAAAGAATGTGTTGTACGATGACACGTGACCAAGGTAATTGATTCGTCCCACTCACGTTCTGTGTTTATTTCCAGATAGACACGCTCCCAATAATATATCCAATCAATAATTCCATCGAGTCGGCTAGGTTTTCCACCAAAATTCATCCATCAAAAATCCCAATTTCTCTCCTCAGATTTTCTCGGGTTATTTTTTAACTCAATCAATACCGTAAGTGACCGACGTTTTTCTAATACAGTCCTATTCTATATACTGAAACTTTATGCTTTGGCCCATAGTGAGGCGACAAGATTTTGTATCAGTCCACATTCAAAGAAATAAGAAATAGCAGATACGACAATATCAAGTTGACAGATTATCAAAAATCTGTCTTTCTTGAAAATGATAATAATGGAACAATGAAAAAAAAATAGATTTAATGAAAAAAACTTAAAACAAGCAATGCAATCACTTTCTGATTTTGTCCTAAAATAACGCCGTTTTATATTTAAGACTAACTTCCTATCGGAATCAGTGCTCTTGGCGAGTGACCCGTCAATTGACCAATCGCTGGCCCCGCCTACTGACTCCTTAGGTTCCGCCCATTAACTCCAACAGGAATTACCGCTTTGATTTTTATCAGCGTTATTTTGCGAAGTTTATGGCCAGAAGAATGTTACATATGAGTTGACAGGTTGGTTGGCAACCTAAACGTCGTAACTACAGCTTGAAAAAGCTGAAGCCACTACGTTTAAGTCGCCAAACCAACAATAAATGTTAAAAAAAATGGCCGCCAAGGTCGGAGTTGAAAAGCTCAGCTCCAGGCTAAATAAATTATTTGGTTTGTTGCTTTGTTTATTTCTTAACCCTTTCCCACACAAGCCCTCCTTTTTATGCGCCCTCCCCCCAAGAAAAAAGCTTTAGAAAACATAGTGGAAAATGAAGAAATTGCTTGTATCAAGCAATTTCTTCATTTTTCACATTGTTTTCTATCCCAAAAGACAAAAAAAATTAAAATTCCATCAACTTGAAATTGTCGTCTGCAGCTTCTTTCAATTTCGACCTGTCTAAAATTTTGCTGTGTGGAAATGGGTTAATTGACAGTCGTGATTAGTCAATTTGGTTAAACCTCTGCTAAAAAGGAAAATATCCAGGGTATCATGGAGACGCGCCTGTCGCTGATACACTTTTCTCGGGGAGTTTTATTAATACAAGTACAATATGTGGTACTTACGAAAGACCAGTGGTGACATCAAGAATTCACAGTTCACACTTAATACATAGTAACTCTGAAGTGTGAAGTCGGAAGTTTGAAGTTGGAAGTGAGAAGTTGGAAGTATGAAGTCGGAAGTTTGAAGTATGAAGTTGGAAGTATGAAGTCGGAAGTTTGAAGTGAGAAGTTGGAAGTATGAAGTCGGAAGTTTGAAGTGTGAAGTTGGAAGTATGAAGTAGGAAGTTTGAAGTGTGAAGTTGGAAGTATGAAGTGTGAAGTAGGAAGTGTGAAGTTGGAAGTATGAAGTCGGAAGTTTGAAGTTGGAAGTTTGAAGTGTGAAATATGAAGTCGGAAGTTTGAAGTTGGAAGTATGAAGTGTGAAGTTGGAAGTATGAAGTCGGAAGTTTGAAGTGTGAAGTTGGAAGTATGAAGTTGGAAGTATGAAGTGTAAAGTAGGAAGTGTGAAGTTGGAAGTATGAAGTCGGGAGTTTGAAGTATGAAGTGTGAAGTGTGAAATATGAAGTCGGAAGTTTGAAGTTGGAGGTATGAAGTGTGAAGTTGGAAGTATGAAGTGTGAAGTTGGAAGTATGAAGTGTGAAGTTGGAAGTTTGAAGTGAGAAGTTGGAAGTATGAAGTCGGAAGTTGGAAGTATGAAGTGTGAAGTTGGAAGTATAAAGTGTGAAGTGTGAAGTTGGAAGTTCGAAGTGTGAAGTTGGAAGTATGAAGTGTGAAGTTGGAAGTATGAAGTCGGAAGTTTGAAGTTTGAAGTATGAAGTGTGAAGTTGGAAGTATGAAGTCGGAAGTTTGAAGTGTGAACTTGGAAGTATGAAGTGTAAAGTTGGAACTACCATTTCACACTTCAAACTTCACACTTCACACTTCACACTTCAAGCTTCAAACTTCACACTTCACACTTCAAACTTCCAACTTCACACTTCACACTTCATACTTCAAACTTCGCACTTCGAACTTCAAACTTCAAACTTCACACTTCAAACTTCACACTTCTTACTTCCAACTTCACACTTCAAACTTCAAACTTCATACTTCCAACTTCCGACTTCCAACTTCATACTTCACAATTCAAACTTCAAACTTCAGACTTCAAAGTTCCAACTTCACACTTCATACTTCCAACTTCACACTTCAAACTTCTAACTTCACACTTCAAACTTCATACTTCCAACTTCACACTTCATACTTCCAACTTCCGACTTCATACTTCCAACTTCTCACTTCAAACTTCCAACTTCACACTTCATACTTCACACTTCAAACTTTCAACTTCACACTTCACACTTCAAACTTCCATTTCTTACTTCACACTTCAAACTTCTAACTTCACACTTCATACTTCCAATTTCACTCTTCATACTTCCAACTTCACACTTCACACTTCCAACTTCACACTTCAAACTTCCGACTTCACACTTCAAACTTCACACGCCATACTTCACACTTCAAACTTCCGACTTCACACTTCACGCTTTAAACTTCAACTTCTCACTTCACACTTCTTACTTCCAACTTCACACTTCATACTTCCAATTTCCGACTTCATACTTCCAACTTCACACTTCAAACTTCCAACTTCACACTTCACTCTTCAAACTTCCAACTTACACTTCACACTTCAAACTTCACACTTCATACTTCCAACTTCACACTTCCAATTTCACACTTCATACTTCCAACTTCCAACTTCCCACTACCAACTTCACACTTCACACTTCAAACTTCCAACTTCACAATTCCAACTTCACACTTCAAACTTCCAACTTCACACTTCATACTTCCAACTTCACACTTCAAACTTCATATTTAATTTGGTTTGATTATGTACTTTGAATTAAGAAGTCACCACGGGTCTCATAATTCACATTTCAAACTTCCCACTTCAGACTTAATATGTATGAAGTTTGAAGTGTGAACTGTGAATACATGATGTCACCACCGGTCTTTCGTAGGTACTTGTAAATCTTATAATGCATCGCTTGACGTCTCAAAGGGAAATCGTTAAGTTCAAGTTTCATCTATCAAGATTCAAGCGCTTTGATTGCCCTTCTATACTTCCACGAACAAAAAGTTTGAGTGCGCAACTATTTTGTATGGTTGCTAACAAGTAGTTTCATAAAATGTTGGTTTGTTTTGATTGATGGAATTAAATTATAAGCAATGAAAGAGAATGTTTTTGTTTTGAGGTATGAATTTAAAAACTTAATCACTCCAATATATGAAAAATCTCCGATTATTCATACAGCGTGATTAAGTGATTAGGTTCATACCTCAATGAAAACAAAAACATTTTTTTCATTTCTACAGTAGATGTATATTATTCGTTTCAATTGTTATACTTCGTATAAATTTCTCCCCAATATAGGTCTTAACTGTAGCAGTATCATACGAAGTAAGAATGGAAATATGACAGGAAGAATCTCGAGCCCCGGCTACCCGGGCGACTACCCAACAAACATTGGGTGTAATTATACCTTTAAAGGTGAAGGTCAACAGAGGGTACAGATTAAATTTCTCAACGTCAGTCTACACTATACAGGTAGATGGGAGCCCACTGACGCTCGGGAGTAAGTGTTTCTTTTGTGTGTGTGTTTTTTCGTTCGAATAATGGACAGATCACCGCTGCAAATCGGCTGACCAATTACATGTATATCGTTCATCTCGACCCGACGTGAAATTTGACCACTGACATCTTCTTCAAGCATTTTCGTTGGCGGGTGACTTCAACGACATAACTACAGCTTATTCAAACTGTAGTTACGACGTTTAGGTCGCCAAACTACGATTTTCTTGTTATATATCCCTGGCCATCATTTTTTTAAAGCGAAGTCTCTGAGTATCCTGGACATTTAATTAATTTCTCTTCGAATTGACCTGTTGCGGCCGTCAATCAAAGAATCAATCGACCAATAAAATCATTTATTTAGACCGGAAGTGAACTTTGTACTCTAACAAAGGCCGTCATTGTTATGAAGCATCTTATTTGGTTTGGCGACTTAAACGTCATAACTACAGCGTAGTTTCGACATTTAGGTCGTCGACCAACCATTTAACTTTTTGGCTGCATGTTGCTGGCTATAAATTTTGAAAAACAACGCCCTTTCTTGTTGGAGTCAGTGGGCGTTGCCATCGGAATCAATGGAGTCAATACCTACAGATAGAGGGGAAGTATTTTGGAATTAAGGTCTAGTAAATCTTAAGTACTGCCTATAACACTGTGTTGTGGATATCTGTTGGATTCGCTTCATCGAGTCGATTGAAACGAGTACACACAACGTAGGGTTTAGTTGAAAAATAAATATTTCAGCCTAGTATTATCTACAGCATAATCTTTCTATAGAGTATTTACTAAAGAATCTTCTTTAGAATATGATGCACAAATGTTGAAACGGCTCTTGAACAGTTTTTTTAAGAAAATATCCAAACCAATAAAAATGTTTCAGATAAATGTTGGAGTACAGAGCTTACTTCTGTTATGAGATGAAGAGAATATTTCTTGTTTTCATGGAGGTATAAACCGAAAAACCTAATCACACTGTATGAATACGCGAAGCGGATTCATACAGTTTGTGATTAGGTTTTTCGGTTGAAACCTCCATAAAAACAAGAAATATTCTCTTCATCTCTTATAATTTAATAGCATCGAGAGAAAAAAACAAAATTTTACAAATTTTTAAACCTTTTTGTATGGGACTATTTTGCGCGTAAGCATACAAAATCGCTGCATGTTCAAAATTTTGTTCGTGGAATTATGAATATTTTTTTTTAGACCAATCAGAACGCTCGTTTTTGATAGACGAAACTAAAAACTAAATTATTGTTGAGCAACCAAATAACCGAAAATACATCTTATTTCAAGCCTTATTTATGTAATAATTGAGAGTACTGCAAGTACTGAAAGCTAGCAAAGCATGGTTTTGTTAAGTAATCTTCTTTGTCAAAGGTTATCATAAATAAACCAAGTTAAAGTAACTCAGGAGTTAACCAATTACAAAATGCCCAAATCTAGACTGGTTCAGACAACAATTTAAAGTTGGTGTAATTTAGAAAACATTTGTCCTGTAGGGCAGAAAACATTGAAAGATAGTGCCTGTAATAAGCAATTTCTTCAATATCCACTATATTTTCCAAAGTTCTTGAAATGCGTAAAAAGCGGGATTGAGTTCGAATGGGTTAGAAAGCATGCCTTCGAAGGAGATCTCTACTACTTGAATAAAGTTAATTCATGTGGCAATACAAAGTAGTGCGCATAGTGAAGACTTGGTCAGACTCATTTTGAACACGATGTGCTCAAGTGAGCTAAAACACATAGGAGATGAACTTGCAGGCAGAGTTTGCAATCTTCCTTAAATCCATAAAAACTACTTTTTGCTTAGGCATTCAGTGGATTTAGAAGTTAAGCAACCAGTGGCAGTTTGCACTCGTTGAACTATGAGAAGACCTCAAAACGTGGCCTGTTAACTTAAGCTATCAAATTGACGCCTTGTTAGCTAAAAAGCGACATGACTCTGTATACGCGGGATCATTATCGTTAATGGTGTAAATCTAAAGAGCTTTTTTGAAAGAAATATTTTAAAGTTGAAATTCAAATACAGTAAAATTATTAGGTCACAGATGATTGATTAGTGTTGGTCAGTAAGGAGGTTGCACTGGGAGTAAACTGTGACTAAGGCAAACTTCCGTCACTAGGGGGTCTTCCGTTGCACTGTTGTAAGGGGTTCATGTATGTTAGATCTATAATCGAAATTTAATGACCAGAATGACATATCACATTTATTGCCTATCGACGGTATAGGGGTTGATGGAGGTGGAATAATGTGGTCAAGGAAAGCACCCGTCACTTATGTTATGTTAATCAAGATCACTGTATTCTAGGTGTACTGACCAGGGTGACAAGATCACGGTAATTATTTACATCGACGGACAGAAGACTGTACTGGGCGAATACTGCGGCCAAAAGATACCCCCGTTACTCATGTCAAATGGTGCTAGAATGGAGGTTATTTTCAAGAGTGATTCTAAGAGGAAAATCGGAGCTGACGGCTATAAGTTTGAATACAACTTTCGAACAGGTATGTGGTAATAAATTTGATCTAGATCGTCTACTTTATCAAGCGACCGACTACCGAGCGCCAGCAGGTGAAGTTGTTCGACTTTCGTTTTGTTAATGGCCAGCTGAATAGATTAGAATCGTTATTTACTTAGATTATTGCCTAAAGAGTGCAAAGGTCTCATTTATAATGGCACTGTCCCTTTCTAGGTGCAGCTGTAATGTCCAAATATTCATCGCTCACACATTTTCGCTATTGTATCAGCTCATCCCCGCACAATCCGTTTATAATTAATATTACAATACACATTACCCTATAAGGAAAACGCATAATGTTTTGGTTTTTTTTTTGTTGTAAAAATAATAAATGAAAAAAACTACACAACTATATGCATTGGGTTTGTTTTTTTTTTTTTTTTTTTTTTTTAAATCCCAAGAAGAAGGTGATGGTCCTAGCTATGTTAGAGCTATAAAGTGCAACCTACACGCTAGTATGTTAAATTGACCCACAGCGGTGGTCAATCAAGAGATATATCGACCAATCAAATTATTCATTCAACCCGGAATCGGGATTTAATTTCTGACATTGGCCGCCATTTGTGTGAAACATTTTTGCTGCTTGGCGACTTGAACGTCGTAACTACAGCTTTATCAAGCTGTAGTTACGACGTTTATGTCGACATCCTAACATTCTACTTTTGTGGTACATGCTACTGTCTATAAACTTTGCAAAATAACGCCTTTAGATATTGAAGCGGGATTTCCTGTTGGAGTCGATGGGCGTGATCAGAGGAGTAAGTCGGCGGGGCCAGCAATTGGTCAGGTGTGTGTAACAGGGGATAAACAGTTATGATGGTTTCGTTCGGAATCTTTTCTCGCTTTCAAGCATTTCTCGAGTGGTAATGCCTGTCTAAAAGAGATAATTTGACAGCCTAATGTTGAGATTACCGCGGCTAACTCCAGAAAGACAGCCGGAAATCGGTGAAGTTGGCGAGCACCAGGGCAGTATCAAGAATAAGAATAGAAAGTAAAGGGTTTCCGCACAGTGCCAACACAAATGTAGGCCATATAAGCATAGTTTCCTTTTTTTCATACAGTTTATAACAAAATGGTTTAACAATAGATAAACACACACATACACGAAGGACAGCTTACCCTCGCCTGGAACTGGTAGTGGGACTATGCTCTACAATATTGTATAAAACTCGATTTATTAATCTCGTACATTTAACAAATATACAAATGTTATCGTCGACTAGCAGAGGAATTCAGCCAAACGTGTAATTATGCAAATAGATAAGACGGACCGTCAGGACAACACAATCTTACTATATCGTAGTTGAGCGATCAAAATGTCGTAACAACAGCCTGAATAAAGCTGTACTTATGGCATTTTGCACACCCAAAGACGACATTGTAAATCTTATGAATATAAATATGTTCTGATCTGAAGCTTGGATAATCCGAGATGACAAACTACTTGTATTGGTCACATCCGCATAAAGCAGGCAACCGGCATCCTATGGCTATAAATGAATATTTATTGCTAAGAATATCAAGGAGATAATTTTGTGGACGACGTATTAGAATACAAAATTAGTCATATCACGTAGTTTCATATACAATTGGATTATTTCATACTTCCTTGAAAACACACAAATTCTTTTCATAACTCAGACTTATTTATAATCAATGTACATGCTATATTACACCAAGATTTTGTGTGCAATTTTTTTTATCCTTTTTGTACGTAAAAAATCTTACAAAGGGTATTCCATAAGTCATTTATTCCCTAGGCAAATTATTATTATTATTATATTTATTTATTTTCTTCAGATTTTGGTGTCCTAGGTAATGGAGTTCAAGATTCACGTGAAGGTAAAATTCAGCAGGATTTTTAATCAAACGGCTACCACACCCCCCCCAACTTCCTTATTAAATGATTTTTATTTCTATAATTATATTAGTTGAAAAAACAATACCTTTTAACCCTTCCCTGTACAAACCCGGGATTTAACGTCAAAGTGATTTTAAACTTGAGAAAACATTGTAGAAAAAAGCTTGTTAAAAGCAATTTCCCCTTTTTCCACAATACTTTCCACCACATAGTTACATGGTTTCATTTCAAATTGCATTCAATTTCATAGTCGTCTGCAACCTCTATCAATTTGGACCAGTCAAAATTTAAACGGGAAAGTGGCAAGTGATCGAAACTTGCACAAGTTGTAAAGAGATTATATAAGTGTATCCACACGCGACTCTTGGCAGATGTCATTTCAAATTGCATTAACTTGAAAAACATAAAACTATAAAATATGATGTAAAACATAGTGGGAAAAGAATAACTTGCTTGTCACAAGCTACAGCTTTATTTCTCTAGAGCTTGAAAAAGCTAGATAGTTTTGATAATTGACCAGTCGCTGCCCCGTCCCCCCACCCCCCCCCCCCCCACACTTTTTTCGTAGGCCCCGCCCATTGTCTACAACAGGAAGTTCTAGTTCGATTTTAAACGGCGTTGTTATGAAAAAATTATGGGCAGTAGCATGTTACAAAAAGTAGAATGGTTAATTGACCTAAAAGATGTAACAACATCTTGAATTAAGCTGCAGCAACGACGTATAAGTCTGCAAATCAACAAAATTGCTTCAGATAAATGTCGGTCAATGTCCAAGTTTAAAGTTCATGTCTGGTCTAAATCAATGATGTCACTTATTATTTACTTTACAGTCGCGATTGGTGAATTGTTTGAACGCAGTTTCAGTTTATAAACATGTGTCAACCACATAGGAAAAATGAGAACGCCCTTCTTTATCTTGATTTTCCTTCCAATGTGTTAAAGCCGCAAGTTTTGTTTAAAGGACTGGTCATTTCGTTGCAGTTATGGTAAAATCTCCGGTCTATCTTCGGGTCTTTCATAACTTTTCGCCGTGATCAAGTTGTGATGCAAAAATCCTTTAGACCAAATAACTGTTATTATAGTCAAATATAACCCTTAAGTAGACGACAAAAGTTTAGACTTTGCACTAGACAATTTAAAAAAAAATAAGATTAAAGTAGTAATGTTTGTAAGGTATTAAAGTAATAGGTTCTATAGGACAGAAACATGGCTAAATAAGGACAAATTGTTCGTAACATTCAATTTCGCATTTTCCTTCGAAAGTTTCGATTACATGCAAACAATAGAGCGGGTTGATACGTGTATTTTTATGGAGTTTCTAATCGGCGATGGAAAACAAACTGTTATTACGACATTTTAGACGCCAACCAAGGGTGTATTTTTTAAAAATATAATGCTTTTGCATCCTAAACAGATCATAGAATTGTTTTATATCTATTGTAATGCAGTGTGTACGTTCGAGTTTCGGAGTCGACTAAATACCCAAGGATTTTTCACGTCACCAAACATCGGAGGATTGTATCCGAGGAACACCGAATGTCGATTCTTATTCATAGGAAGAAAGAACGAGCGTGTTTATATTGAGTTTGAGGAGTTCGACGTAGATGGACTTCGACCAAGGTACTAGCACTGACATAACAAATGACCAATTGACCAATTAACAAATGACCTCACTCCGTTGGCCCCGACCATTGACTCCAACAGGAAGGTCCGCTTCGATTTCATATAGCGTTATTTTGCAACATGTATGGCCAGTATCATAAAAAAAGTAGAATGGTGGTTGGCTACCGAATCGTTGTAACTACAGCTTGAAAAAGCTGTGGTTACGGCGTTTGGATCGCTTAACCAAAAACACGTGACAAAATGACTGCCAATGTCGGAGTCAATGGCTCTATTCTGGGCTTAATGAAATATTTGATTGGTCGATTAAATTAATCTATTTTCAGGGTATTAAATTCCCTTCCTTTTATCATCGTGAATTAAAGTTCTAAGTCATACATTTGTGAAAGCGATCACCCGGGCGATCCATAAAAGAACGGTCAACAAAAAGTTGCATTTAGAAAATAATTATAAAGTAATGTTGAATATCGTTTAGGAGCTGAAGATGTAGATCCTCGTCAGCCTTCTGAGTCTGTGCAGTTTTGCTAGGATCGAAACTTGTGGCAATTCTCTTATTTAGTCTAATGGTCACATTTATCTATTTATCAATGACGTGTAGCTCATGTTGAGATTTGTGATCGTTTAATGTCTGTCGACTGTCGTGCGGCGTGCGGCGTCAACAGTTGAAGTGTTTACACTCTAGAGGCCACAGTTTTGACCCAATCTTCATGAAACATGGTCAGAATAATTGTAAGGTCATGAGGATGGACCCTATTGATTATGGGAGGGTTCTATTTGAGAACACAGGAAAAGGGGCCTTAATGACAATTTCTTTGTTTACACTCTAGAGGTTCCATATAAGTTACTCTAAGATAACGTTATTTTCATTCTGCATATGACATCATAATGAGAATAAACCTTATCATAATGGTAAGAAAGAAGGGAAATCTTTGTAGAAATACAGAATTTCCCTTCATTTCATCGAATTCAGGTGTATGATAAATTGAATATTATGTTACGACTGCGATACAACATCTTGTATTTGCTTCTCGCTGCGGAGGAAAAATGATATTCCACTCGACCTAAAGCCTCGTGAAATGTCAAAACTTCATCCGAAACTCAAAGCAAATACGAGATGTTGTATTTCTATGGTAGCTTAATATTCCTTTTCTATTTCAATTGTTATGGCGCAAATGGTACACAGCGTATCGCCCACAAATAAATCCAATTTATACACGTCTCATTAGAGAAAATTTTCCAATGCTAAAGTAGATGGCTCTTCTAATCCCATTTGCATACAATTTTAAATGGAACATTGGTATTCAAGACACAAAATTTTCTGATTATTGGTTGGATTTTTAGAAGGCACATGAGCATAATTTACCCGCCTCCCAATGCGTCATGCCACTGCAATCACATTCCATTCCCACACAGAGAAATTTTAGACCGGTCCAAATTGAAAGATGCTGCAGATGGCAATTTCAATTTGATGGAATTTTAAATGTTTTTGTTTTATGGGATAGAAAATTTTGTGGATTATGAAGAAATTGCTTGATTCAAGCAATTTCTTCATTTTCCACAATGTTTTCCAAAGCTTTTTTCTGTGTGGGAATGGGTTAATCATCTATGAATGAAATACTATAAGCATTGCACATTTGAAATTACTTGTAATTAGTTTATTGTCCACCTCATCTTATTTTCAGTTTTTGGTTTAAACATCTAAGATTAACTAAGATGCGTCGGTTACGAAAAGACGTGTCTATTTTCCAAATATTTTAGCCGCTTCAAGTGATTTAAACTCTCTATAGTAGGTTGAGTTAGGAGATTTTTCAAGTTTTGATTTCCGGTTTGGGGGTCTCTGCTTAATTTTTCTATTAAATTAACGATGGTTTAAAACCTCATTTGCAATCCGCACGTATATCAATTTTTCAGAAAGTAGGTGTTTGATATATAAGTTGACCATTTTCCAATATATTTGATCCTGTTTTTTAGTATGTTATAACATTTGTAAGAGATATCTTGAATCAGAGAACATAATAAATCTTGCCCAGTACTATATCGATTTCAAAATATATAAGATATAGCTACTGGGTACCTACATCATTCTCCAAAAACAGGTCAGTCCGCAGTATTTTGCTTTAAAGAGCATTTCTTATGCAAAAAGTGAATATGAACCTTTTAACTAAACCATAGTTATTATAGCCCCACACGTCTTTACCATAACTTGAAAAGGGGAATGATAATCTTGGGCATTCCCTCTAAGAAGTAAGAAATTCTACTAAAAACCTGCCTGCTATTGACTGTCAATAAATAAGATAAAGATATAATGTAACCGTATAATCAACGCCCCCAAAAGACGGTCAGTAGTTATGATAGATAGCGCAAGTATACAGGAAAAAACTCCTGGGATGTTTGTCTGGCTCTTTTACGTGCACGCTACGTTGCACAATTTAAGGCCTGGGTTGGACGTCTCATCTAACCGAAAGGACATACGCTTAAATCACGTAATTTTGAATTCTCACTTCTCATAACACATGGAACGGGATATTTGAATTTTTTTTTTTTTTTTTATATATTTTTTTTATTTTGGCGGGGGGGGTTAATCAGTAGTAGAAATTTTGCAGTGCGGCGCGATTAATCCCGATTAAGAAAAATCTTAAAACTCTTTATCTTGTTATGACTGTTCGCTATAGAATACATAGGAAGATATGCATGAAAAATAATTCGACTCCGAAATTATTTATTTTGAGGACCAAGGCAATTGAAACAAAAATGTCAAAATTGTCTACAAACTGTTTATATACTAACGACATATTCGTCTAACCCGCGTCCTGTCAGCGATACATAGTCGTAAAAATGATAGTTTGTTGTGTGTTCCTTGGTGTGTAACGTGTTACGTCAAGACGAACGTAACGCTACCGTCGAACTTTCTGGACCAGTTTCAAAAAAAGCACCATTCTTCGTTATTGGTCGCCGGCAAGAACGCCGCGACTTATTTATTACAATGTATTTTGGAATAACACATTTTCTCATATTTCATCATAATCGACCAGTTCATTTTTGTAAAATAGGTATGCGTTCTGGAAGATGTTTTAAGCTAATTCACAATTTTCTTGACTGCTTTGAAAAGATTTTGTTTTCATGGACATGTTTCTTATAATTGTGCATTAACTTTACTTTTTTTTTATTTATTTATTTATTATTTTTTAATTTCCTGTAGATAATATAAAGTCTATCGATCACATGATTTGGAGAATCAGATGGAAATCTAGAGAACCGCTTTTCTTGTCCACGTGACTCAATGTACTAGTCTAAAACAGCAACTTAAAACTTCGATTGGTGCATTAAGCAGAAATAATTTCTTATTGCTTACCAAATTCAGGTCCTCATAATAACTACCTCCTGTTTACACTGTATTTTCCAGTCTTCATAAGTTAAAATGCCAGTCCTTCTTCGCACTTTTCTCACCAACTATAAATCAAAGAAACTTGAAATGGTGTATCAGATAGAGATCTTATGTATCACTTACCGAAATCACGTCTCTTTGACAATGATTTCCTGTTTACAAATTTCTTAACATGAATTGAAAACTCAGCATTCAGTAAGTTAAGGGTTATCATTGCAGAGAAACCTAAAATCATGTACACACCGACCCGCCTGATGTAGTATGGGAAGAATAACTTTTATTCACATACCATGCACTTGAATCATTTACGTAAGAGGCAAATCAAATCGCCAGTGCGCGAGCAAAATGTCGTAATTACAGGTTAAATAAAGCTGTAGTTAAGACATGTTGTTAGCGCACCGATTAAGTTATAATAATTTCTATTTCAGTTGCACAGCCAGTGACGAGAGCGACTCACTGTCTTTTTCTAACTATTGGAATGCTGAAGACGAAAAAATGCCAAAATACTGTTGGATCAATACGCCAAATCCCGTCCAATCAGATTCGTCGTTTTTCCTCGTGATTTTCCGGTCAAATGACGTATTCGACGCCACTGGGTTCAGGGCAAACTATTCCTTCATTGGATCTGAGGGTAGGATTTTACTTCTCAATTTCGGGCAAAAATTGCTCAAAAATACATTAATTTTGCTTTTGACGAAACGAAATAATTATACGCATCCATGCATGTGTTCAAATACTCTTAGATCTTAACTACTAAAATGTGCTCAGTAACGACCTATACTGCGCTTCGCCCGTATTTCGTCTGAAAGCTTTTACTGTCAAGAACTTAACAGGATTTGTATTCAGTCTGCTTAATTCAAACTGTATCGAAAGTACTCGTAAAGGAGTCAATACTTTTCACAATATTTCACAAGGCCAGTTATACTTGTAAACTGATCGCTGGTCATGGTCAATGAACTCCGACAATGATGTTAATCTCAGATGGAAACGGCATTTGTTTGAAAAATATACAAATGCATTAAACCAAAAAGCAAATCGTTGGTTGCCAATTAAACGCCGTAAATGCAGCATAAATAAGATGTAGTTATGTCGTAAGCTGCCAGCCAAAGGAAGAGGTTCTACAACATTTTACTTCTGGTATAATCGATTTTTCTCATTGACTGTGGTGACTGCGATTGTCAAATATAGAATAAATCGACCAATCAAATCAATCATTTATACCCGAAGTAAATTCCGAACTCATACATTTGGCGACATTGTGTCAAGTATTTTTGTTGGTTTTGGCGACTTAAACGTCGTAACTGCAGCTTTTTCAAGCTATAGTTCCTGGGTCTAGGTCACCAACAAACATTTTTTTTACATGTTACTGGCCATTAAATTTGTAAAATAGTGTCGTGTAATATCTTAGTAGAATTTCTAGTAAGAGCTCAGTGGGCGTGACCATTTACCCGTGATTTGTTATCGTAGCCGAGTGGTATTGGTGCTTGACTCTTGACCTGAGGTCACGGGTTCGAGCCCCACCGTCACCGGGTTGTGTCCATGGGCAAGACACTTAATATCCAGCCAAAGTCTACGTAGATGTAGAATTGGGTAGCAGTGGGTTTAAATCACTGCCTCTCTTTCAGGGACGTGAAAATATCTGGGTTGTGTGTGTTCGAGAGCGACTCTATAAGCCCAAGGCATTCGTCGCAATTGAACTCAGATAATTTAGTATAAACTAATTGTTATCGATGATATTAACTGTCACATCACTTACTGTCTTTCAGAAATCGTCAGTGTGTCACAACCTACAACACAGACAAACAACGCTGACGGATTTTCAAGATATTCAATGATTCTATTCATAACTATGTGCATATTTGTTAACATACTCTATGATTTTCTAAACTTCCAGAGAAACACTTAAGATGGCTTAAAACATAACCAGTCCGTGTTACCTGTATTCTTAAGATTTGGGTAATATAGAAATTAACAATTCGTTAACACGTTGTCTCATTACCGTTGACTCCGACAGGAATTTCCCCTTCGATTTTAAACGGCGTTATTTTGCAATATTTATAACCAAAACATGTAAAAAAAAAAGTGAAAACGGTTGATTGGCGATCTATGCGGTGTAACTACAGCTTGAATAAGCTGTAGTTACGACGCTTAGGTCGTCAAGCCAACAACAAAGCTAAAATGGGGCGGCTAACGTTGGATCTCAAAACTCACTCTCGATCTGAAGGAATGATTTCATTGATCTACTGCTGACATCCGCGATTGGTCAATTGACCGATCGCGACAGAATTGACCGAACGCGACTGTCAATAAAAAATATCAATCGAATTATTCCTTTAGATTGGAAGTGAACTTTGAACTCCGACACGAGTCTACATTTATGTGAAGCGAATTTGCTGGCTTATCCAAGCTGTGGTTTTGACGTTTAAGACGCCAACCAATCATTTTGCAGTTTTCTTTCTTGTTACGGACCACAAATCTCAGAAAATTGCTCCTTTTTATATCCAAGTTGATTGAATGACTGAATGAATGGGATTTAACGCCACTTTTAACGGCATTTCAGTCATATGGCGGCGTTTCTGCATCAGGGACTATTTCTTATTCGTAAAATCTACTTTGTATTGTGACTTTCTTATATTTGAACAAATGTGTAGGTACTTAGTAAATGTCGGTACAGGAAACGTAAAATCGGCCCAAAGTCGGGACCCCTGGGACGACGTAGTATCATCCCAGAATCCACTGAATTGCTAGCGGAAGCTAATGACGTATAAAATCACCAAAACAAAATAAAACAAGAGGGCCGTTGGCCCTGGGGCGCTCACCTGAGATAAAGGCTCTTTTTCTTTCAACAGTCTAATTTCATGTTAAGGTTAGGATTATGAAACAAGTTGGCCATAATTACATATAAAGACTATGAACCTGGGGATCCAAAAGTCTAAATTACAAATTCCATGGCTTTAGTGCTGATTTGAAAGAAGGAAAAAAATTGTCCATGGGTTATAATTTCAGAAATAAGAAAGAAGTCTATGAACTGATGCTTCATGCCTATACCCCCCCCCCTCCCTGGGTCCGCCCCTGGAGACCCGAGGATCATGATTTTTGCTGTTTTGTAAGAGATCTATATACTGATGCTACATGCAAAATATCAAGGCTCTACGCCTTCTGGGTCAGGAGGAGGAGATTCTTAAAGATTATTTTGAAATTTCACTTTTGTTGCCATGGCAACCAGAGTTTTTAACGGATTTCAATTCTTTTAGCTATTTTTAAGGGGACCACCTAAACAACATTTCTGCCAATTTTGGTTCAAATCGGCCAAGTGGTTTGGGAGGAGATGTCATTTAAAAAAATCGTTCTTTATTTCTATATACCCCCCCCCCCCTTGGGCTCCGACCCTGGGGACCCGAGGATCATGATTTTAGCTTTTTTTGAAGAGTTCAATATACTGATACTTCATGCAAAATATCAAGGCTTTACGCCTTCTTGGTCAGCAGGAGATGATTTTTAAAGATTATTTTAAAATTTTACTTTTGTTGCCATGACAACTAGAGTTTTTAACGGATTTCAATTCTTTTAGCTATTTTCGAAGGGGACCCCCTAAGCAACATTTATGCCAAATTTGGTTCAAATCGGCCCAGTGGTTTGGGAGGAGATGTCATTTAAAAATCGTTCTTTATTTCTATATAAACCCCACCCCCCTGGGGCTCCGCCCCTGGGGGCCGTTTTACTAAAGTTCTTACGATCCCTTTGTTCGTTAGTTTTGCGTACGTTCAAATTTTAATCGTAGTGCGTTTTACTAAATATGTTCGTAACTAAGATTAACGTAACTTTTGCGTAAAATTACGTTCAGAAAAACGTGGCGAAAGTAGGATCGTAAGTCTTTAGAATAGTGAAATTGGACAGTTTCACAGTTTGGAATTGTATTTACTATCTACTTATAATGACTTTTTGGTAAATTTCAGTAAATGATCAAGTAACAACAAAATTAATAAATAATAAGAGCAACAAACGTGATTTTTCTTTCGGTTCTTTATACGTTGTGAGTTTGGCAAGTTCCGTAAGTTTGACCCTTTACCTTACACACGAGAAAACGAAAATACCCTTTAGGGGTACATTGATAATAAACAATTTTCTCCTTTTACCAAAATATTTTTTCTTTGTAAAATAAGCAGGCCAATAGAAATCTACTTATTTTCCTATTGTAACATTGAATCGTCGTCTACATTTCCTTCACACATGCTCAGTCTAAGGTTTTGTCTATATTTACTCCAGTGATTGTAATCTTAAAGATCGGTGTCTAGACGAAATAGTGTATTGTTTTCTATGAATTCGTTGTATTTTGTGCGGCATTATTACGTCATTCATTACTACGTGACGTCACATTTTATGAGAATTAAGATTAGTCGGTATTACAATTACACCGGTTAGATATCTCTATTATGGTTTTAGATTTCTTCCATCTCGACAAATTAAAGTATACTGTTTTTATTTTTCAATTCATTATTTCTAAGGTGAGGTTTGTGTGTAAAATATTGAAAGGGATATCAATCGACGTGCACTATTATTTTATTCTCCTTTATCACAGACACGACACAAATATACTTACGTCTACGATAAACTTACGCAAGTTTAGTAAAACGCACGTAGGATTTACGTAAGTTTTGTCGTAAACGTAAGTTACGAAAATTCTTATGAAAACTTTAGTAAAACGGCGCCCTGGGGACCCGAGGATCATGATTTTAACTATTTTGAAAGAGGTCAATATACTGATTTTTCAAGCAAAATATCAAGGCTCTACGCCTTCTGGGTCAGCAGGAGAAGATTTTTAAAGATTATTTTAAAATTTCACTTTTCTTGGCCTGGCAACCAGAGTTTTTAACGGATTTCAATTCTTTTAGCTATTTTTGAAGGGGACCACCTAAGCAACATTTATGCCAAATTTGGTTCAAATCGGCCAAGTGGTTTGGGAGGAGATGCCATTTAAAAAATCGTTCTTTATTTCTATATACCCCCCCCCCCCTGGGCTCCGCCCCTGGGGACCTGAAGATCATGATTTTAGCTATTTTGAAAGAGGTCAATATACTGATGCTTCATGCAAAATATCATGGCTCTACGCCTTCTGGGTCAGCAGGAGAAGATTTTTAAAGATTATTTTAAAATTTTACTTTTGTTGCCATAGCAACCAGAGTTTTTAACGGATTTCAATTCTTTTGGCTATTTTTGAAGGGGATCACCTAAGGAACATTTTTGCCAAATTTGGTTCAAATTTGCCCAGTGGTTTGGGAGGAGATGTCGTTTAAAGAAATTGTTGACGGACGACGCACGACGGACGGACGCCGGACAAAAGGGGATCACAATAGCTCACTTGAGCACTACGTGCTAAGGTGAGCTAAAAAGGGCAATGTTCGGCGAAATCGATGTGTAACGACGTAATTCGAGATTGCAATACAAAGGACCCAGGGTTTTCTTACTGACTTACCCATGCTTTCTTATCTTTTGTCCCTTTTCTCAACCTGGAAACATTTCAATCAAAGGTTCGTTACATTTTTCTTTTTATTAATTTGAATTTTTGAAGTTTTCGGTTTTTTTTTTTTTTTTTTTTTCAATTTTTTGTAAGTGTTTTCAGGATGTCAGAATAAGTTTCGTTGTTAAATAAGAGTCGGGTTTCATAAAATTGTGTATATACTGTTTGAAGTATTAAAAAAAAAAAACTGTTTGGTATTATTATAACTTTGGACGTTTTCACGTTCTCTTGTGAGATTTAAGATGAAAGTGATGTCTAGTATACCCGTGTAGACAAACTTGATCTTTGATCACCCATTATAACTTGTACATCAATACTTATGTTTTTCAACCTATGTATAAATTCGTTAGTGTGAACTTAATAAAACAACATTCATTAAAGGTATTATCAGATCTTTAGTAATCTCAAGTTACTTGGAACGTCTGTACTTTAATTTGTGGCGCAGCCATAGCGCAGTTGGTAGCACGTTGAACTATCAATCATGGGGTCAAGGGTTCGATCCTGGCGGCAATCGTCTCCCACCAGTGGGCAGATAATCATAAACCTAAGTGGGATGAGCGGCTGGAGGTTTGGAAAAGATGTAGTAGTAGTACAGGTGCGAGAAATGCCAGGAATCCATGGTTAGATGCTCTAGCCACCAAGATATAACTGAAGTGCTGTTAAAAATTGCGTTAACCCCCATTCAAAAACACAGACTTTAATTTGTCATAAATATAAATAGTAACATTTAAAGAAACGAAAAAAACTGAAGGTTGTTAGTCCGTATTTCGTTTCGATTAATGGTCATACGGTTGCGACACCTGCTAAGATACGAAAAGTTTCCCCCCTTCTTCGAACTTGGTTCATCTAGAAACCTAATACATAGTTCGCTGTTTCAACTGCGTAATTTTACTATTAAACAAATAAAATTTACTAATTTCCAAAAATGAATGAAACCCTATACTGTCAAATTTTTCTTGTATATTTTAGTATTTATTTTTCTGATAAACGTATAGATATTGTTTTGTGCTATTTCTATGATGGTCAATTCGAGGATTAAATACGATACCGTTCTAGACATTGTATAGACACTTAGTACAGTATCGCAATTAACCTTCGAATTGCTTACATTTGTGTTTCCTTGCATTTTTTTTAAATCAATGTAAGATTTTCGGACAAACAGGGGTTTTCGCATAAGTTATTTTAATATTCAGGCTACACTTCAAGTTTACGCAGTGGACAATCATAAACCTTGATAATCGTAAACCTAAGCGGGATAGGTAGCTGGAAGAGTGTAGTGGTAGTACTGGTGTGAGAAAACCCAATGTTTGGTGCTTCAGCCGCCGCAATATGACTTATTTACTGTTAAAAGTAGCGTTAAGCCCCATTCAAACAAATAAATTAGGTTCAAGCTGCATGTATCTTTCATTTTTATCATGCTTTAATGACAACCCTTTATTTCCACCCAAGTGTTTACAAATATAACAAGGGCAATATCTTTAGAACATATAAAAGAATTATGAATGTATAGTTTGAGTAGCATTTGTTAAAGGGATAGAGCTGCCTCGCTCAGGGTTCTTCGTCACGGGAATCAAATCATTTTCTCTTCCTTTCTATAATCAAAGTACTGAAAGTACTGTAAGCTAGCAAGTATTTTGTTTTGTTATGTTATTGTTACAAGCAATTTCTTCATTGTCAACAATGTTTTCCAAAGCCTTTGGGGGGGGGGGGGGTTCTTAAAAGCGGGATTAAATGGGAATGGGTCGTATAGAACTCTTTTGAAGGTGTTCTCTACGTAGGTATGGCCAGTCATTTTGGCACAATATACTTGAGTAATACACAAGAACTACCTTTTTGACGTAGACATTCAGTGGATTTAGTGGTTAAGCCTCCAGAGGCAGTTTGCACTCGTTTGAACTCTGAGTAGACCTCAAAATTTTGTGCGTTAACTTAAGCTTTCAAAGCTGACGCTTTGCTAGCTAAAAATCGCTTATTATCTATCATCTATAATCTGTATATAAAAATAAGACTTATTTAAATTCATCTTGAGACATTTTGAAATACCTAACATAATTTAGAAAATGCTTTTAGCCCTCTTGTATAAAGGTTGTGTTTAGCTTTTGTAAATGATCCAGACAAAATTTGAAGCCATGATATAAGTAAGATAAAAGCTTTTCAATTTCCGTTTTATTATAAAAGAATCTCTGCTTACCAAGTTTTGTCGAAATACCAAACACGATGCACCGACGTTGGTCCGATTTAAATTTGGGACGGTTAGCGAATAGCGGGACTAATTGTAATTGTAATCAATTTATATAATTACTATATCGCACGTCGCATTGTAACACAATTTATTGACAAAACTCTTTACAAATTGACAATTCGTTCTCGTTTATCTCAAAACTTAAGTGAAGAAATACGTTATCCATCAAGAGAAATTCATCCTCATTCTGCGATAAAGGTTGTCCTGAGGTGCGTTCTTTAGGATAAGACTTTAAGAATCCTAAGTTTTAACCGGGAAAAGTCGCGCCTCACTAAAGAATTTCTACTGCGAGATACCTTGTTCAGAAATCTGAAAAAAATATCGCCGTAATAACGTATGTCTGATCGGACTGCACAGACGGCTTTGGCAGATTTTAGTCGACATATTTCGCTTCTAGCAACAATTGAAAAGATCTTGAAATTTCCGTGAAATGTCCGTAGGAGTACACATTGATCAGCCTGAACAGAGCTCTATCCGCGGAGCAGTGTGAATATTTGATGATCGTCTTAACAAATTCGATTCTACAGAAAGTATAGTGTAGACACCGATCAGGCTATGCTCGCTCGTGAAATTGTTATAAATATTAAAAAGGGATTGTATATTTAACTGGTCATTCTACCTAACCAAACTACCCGGTTTCTGAAATTGCACACATAATTAAATTCAACAAAGTTCTTGCATTATTCATTTTTAGACAGACAATCTTCACAATCAAGGAGTTTAACATTATAAAGATACTTTGTACTGCCCCATTATACAGTTATCAGTAAGACGGATTTCTCAATGTGTGCATATGTGTTAGTGCGTCCGTCCTGATTTGATTTTTCTGGACCGGGAGCCCAATATTTATGGATTGATTTCAAAATGATTTAGCACAGTTGTTAACCACCACCAGTCACTCCCCCACAAATCATTATATTTACATTTGAATGATTTATTTCTGTATATCAACGGTCAAGGGCAATGTCAACTCTTCTTCAACTTCTACAGTTATGAAGTAATCTAAAATGAAAAATGAAAAATATACGTCTGTAAAGCGCAAATGCGTCAGAAACAACATAATTTTCAGAAGTTGATTGGTGACCTTGACCGATAACATTGACCTCGGTATCAACAAATGCATATCAATTTGATCTATCATCATGCCAATTAGGAACACTGAGCTACAATGGGATTGGTAAGGCTTTAAACTTTTGACCTTGATATACCACATTGGCCTTGCCAGATGGCATTGATTTGATAAACAGATACCTATCAATGAGATATATCATCACGCCAAAATCGAGTACTGTATCTTTAATAGGTTCAAAGAAATTACATGCTGTAATATTAAGTTTTTATTAATTTTGCAGACAGATGATCGGGCGGTCAGACAGGTGGACGAAATGACGGAGAACGGTAACACGATATGTCTCCGATCTTTCGGTATGGAAAGATCCTTAAAAGCGATATTTACTCGAGACTAGGTCAGTGAACGGTTCCGGGGAGTTGATAAATTATCACTTTATAAACCTATATATATATTTTAGTTTGAAAGAGCAAAAACAAAGGTTAAAACTCAAGATTTGGTTAAAAATACAGTTTCAACCTGTGAGCAGACATATGAATACCAGTTCTAGCGGAAAATATTGATGACATCATCTTGTATTTGTAACCAAAATGAGTTTAAAACGGCCTTGTATCTAGACCATGGGAAATATTACGTACCTCGAGTTTGGTGAAAATTAGCCTTACCTACAATAATATTTCCAATATGATAAGTTTTATTTATTTGACACGACCCCCTTACACACATACGCAAATAGATAAAATATATAGTTGTATTTAAACACTCAGTATAAAACATTAATTGATCATTTTCATGAATTGTAATATACTACAACTTACTACAAACTATTGTTTCCATTAATCAATGGTCAAAGTTTGTAATATTAACAACTATCAACACTGGAAAAAAGATACATGCTTTCCCAATTTTTGCAGGTAAACTGATTGGTTGAATTTGTGAATATGCATAACTCATTGGCACGTCAATCATGGCAAACTCTGCCCTTCAGTAGGTAATATACGACTAGTGGCAATAATCCTTATTGATATGATTGACTTAAATTACTTGTTAAATATTTATAGCACTTAAATGCTATTGACGGTTACTTTAAAAATCACCAAATTTTGAATGCCGCTAATAAAATGTTTCTCTCGATATGCAATGATATAGGCCTACGTTGAAGTCCATCTCCTTAAGTATTCACCAAGCCGGATAAGTATTTTTAACGAATCCTTGTTACGAAAAATATGCGTATTAACTTAGACATTATGCAAATCAGGAAGAACAAGGCCGACTAGCTGTTTTTGAAATATTTTGTTTCTGTCTGTATGTTCACCAATGTAGATCTATTTTCTCTCGCTCTTTCTCTCTCTCCCTCCCCCCTCTCTCTCTCTCTCTCTCTCTGTCCCTCTCTCTCTCTCTCTGTCCCCCTCTCTCTCTCACTCTCTGATATTAAATACGCACGCTAAAAGGATTTCAGTTCTTTGACATTCGTATCATTCTAATAAAACAATTTAGGAAGAAAAGGAGAAAACATTCTTTTGTTATACGTTGTCTACTTTTCATACAAAAGTGCCGTACAACAAATTAAAAAGTACACATTGAAATGAGAAAATGGGGAGCATCATATCGACGATAAAGTGAATAAAAGAAATCGTAATGATGATGACGATTTTTATATGGCAGAGAAAAGTGTAGAAATTAGAAACGATAAAATATAATCATTAGAGAGAGCTGAATAGAAGAAGGACCGGTAAATAGCCTTGAAGGGTTCGAAATAAATTGTTTGAAGAAAACCATTTTTGTGTTAGAATTGCGCCCCCTTCTCGACTAAGATTTTTCTTTTTCCTTTTAGCATCTAACGATTGAAGATGTGAAGGTTTTTGTTTATACAGGCCTTAAAGTAAATCAATTTTTCATCAAAAGATTATCTTAACATATTTGCTTATAGCTATGTCCAAGAGTTTGCAACAACAATCAGACAAACTTGAAACTGAAGACCATTCATTCATACATCCTAAAATTTACATTTAAGTAAGGCATGATCTCTTTTCTCTATGACTTTGACCCAAATTTTTAAAACGACTATCACTGCACTGCTATTTCTACGGGTATTTCAAAAATATACACCCCTTTTTAGAACTGGATATTAAATAACCAAAAAAATTCAAAACCGTTACTTTTTGGGTTTTTTTTTTAACAGAATATATAAGGTCACTAAAAATCATTGATTTTGAATTCAAATACCATTGTCCAATCAGGGGCTTCCTTGATCTTGTGTTGACGCGAACCGGAATCTTCTATACTTGATCGCGGCCATGGCGCAGTTGGTAGCTCGTCGGACTCCTAATCAAGGGGTCCTGGGTTCGATCGAAATATCCTTTCCTACATTTGTCTCCCCTCAATGGGTGGATAATCGTAAATAAAAGGTAGGTTGAGCAGCTGGGGTTCCGAAGGATGTAGTGGTAGGTTCTCCAGCCGCCACGATATGACTGAAATATTGTTAAAAGTGGCGTTAATCCCAATTCGAACTTAAACCTACCATACAGATGACGGGAAAGGATTTACTTATCTTAGACCAGTTTGGACTGACTCGTAGCTTCTAAGTAAAGCAAATCACAGTCGCGACAATGTCCACGTGTAAATGGTTTTCGACAAAATAATTTTGTGCTCGAGATAGCCAAGCCACAAGAAAAATATTTCATGAACTGGAAGATAGATCAAACACAGCTAAACCCGTAAAAACAACATAGTTTTTGGGGAAAAAATGACGCACATTGCTGTTGGAAGAGCATCTGAACGATTTCAAAGAGCATTGCCAAATTTCAGCAGTAAGGGTTCATAATAGGGTTTAGAATTCGAATTATAGAATGGGCATAATTCGAACAGGCTCCATTTAGTTGTTATTGTTTGTTGCTTTTTTGAAAGTGAACATTTACTCCAAGTTTCAATTAAATGCATTCAGTATCATTTACTACAAATACTACTGTCCTACAACAACAGTTGTGTTTAACAGAAAATAAAGTTTGCTAAGCCTAAAAAAAAGTCCGCCGTCGGGTGTATCGGCATAAGTCGGAGATGTCTATTAAGAGTCATCAGGACCATGAAAAACAATAATTTATTTGGAAACGTTTAATTGTTTTTCTAGGTAATATAGATATAGACATTACTTATTGATACAAACTTGTACACTTTCTAGCCATATATACATATACACGTAGTAGCTATCAAATGATGTCTTCTCTTGAAAAAAGTATTTATAAACACAATAAACATAATTGATTGATTAATTGAATGGGGTCTAACGCCGCTTTTAACAATATTTCAGTCATATCACGGAGCCTGGAGCACCTACCAATGGATTCCTGGTATTTCTCACACCAGTACTATATCACATAAACAAAAACAGTTGTGGTTGAAGACACTGTAAACTAAACAGGATGTCAATATACCTCGATGTAACCAGGTGACAAGATTGAATTAATTTTTCATCTAAAGCGATGAAATTGCGGTTGTCATAAAATAACCAGTCGGCCAATGGAATCATTCATTTTGATCAGAAATCAGGGTTGAACTCCGACATTGGCCGCTTTTTTTAACATTTTCAGTTGGTCTGGTGACCTAAATGTCGTAACTACAGCATATTCAAGCTGTAGTTACGACGTTTAGGTCTACAAGCAATCAAACTACCTTTTTGTTACACGTTACTTGACATAAGTTTGAAAATTACGCCGTTTAAAATCGGACCTGTTGGAGTTTATGGATGTAGCTAAGAAATGAGTGAGTGGGGCGATCGACTGGTCAATTATATTAGATTCCATTAGAAAAAAAAGTTGTTGTTTTTTTTTCAATAGAAAACAACACTGCCCAAAAGCTAGTCCTTACGTCGAGCGCACATTTAATATATTTTGCCAAATTTAGTAGGGGTTTTGTATTTTCTAACTGTAGATAAGAATATCTTTTTAAAGGTGGTCATACTTTTTAACATTAACCTATTTAATTTATGACATTTGTTGAAAATAGATGTATCTTCGTGACTTTCTGGATCACCTAGGCCTTTGCTGGTAAGAAATAAACAACAATAAGAAACCAATGACGAGGAAAAATGTTGATGCGGCTTTATGATACATTAGGCACTGTCCAAGTTGTTATTTCGCGTTCGAATACGGCATCTATTTTGACTCGGTAATAAACTACAATTAATTAATCATCCTGACTTCAACAACAGTGTTTTTCTTTATTAACAGGGAATCAAAAGACAGTTTCACGCTAAGCGCTAGATGAATTTGAAGTCTGTATTCGTTTGTCACTTTGAAAGAAAAACAACAACAACAATTCCCACTGCTGGGAGGAATAACTTCCGGTTTAGTTTTCCTAGAACCTTATTTAAAGCTACTAGTCATTTAAGCTTCGTTTTACGCTTCATTCTATGAAAAAGATGGGCTAAATAACGTGGATAATATTGTTGGAAATGTAAAATTTGTTGGTTACAATGATAATTTCTCCGTTTACCGATATATTCAGTCTTAATCTTCAGAAGGATAAAAGAGTACTTGCTTATTTTCAAAATTTAACATTGAGCTGTGACTTTGACCTTGGAGCGATCCGATATTTATTCAAATGGCACGTCTTCTTTTGAATGAGAGAAAGTGTGCCAATTTATATTGAAATCCTTCTCTAATTGAAGGAGCCTTGCATGGACATACTTTATTCTTACTTTTGTGATATGACCTTGATCTTAGATCGATCTGAAAAAAATTCAAATGGCACAACAGATCAGGATAGACAATAGACAATAGACAATATTTTATTGACTTAAACTATACAGTTTCTCGTCACAACAAATTACAACAAAAATACAATTTATAATGTCACAATAGCAAAAAATATATAACAACTTAACCTGGTAATCAAATGATCTCAAACTTAATATATTCATTAGATGAATTGAATTGGAAGAGAAGCAATTTTCATCTTGATAATGACTGGACTGTTAAATATCCTAACTACTAATACTTTCGTTAATTATTCGTTTTGGATGTTATTAATAGATAAAGATCGTCGTGCAAATGCTTCTTTGATAAATTTTGCAAGTTTAAATAAAGTATCCTTTTTATTACTCCTAAGCAATAGTGTCATTTTATGTACATTTGGACGCAAATAGAATTTCTTATGAATATAGACTCGCCGTATGTCAGCGTATGCCGAACAAGTGAGAAGAAAGTGAAATTCGTCCTCAATATCATTGTTTTTTCATAATTCACGTAATCGCTGATTCCTTTCAGTTCTGTGATTGCCATATCTACCTGTCTCAATTTTGAGAGAATGAGATGATAGACGCAATTTGGAAATATAGTTAAACCATTTAAAACCGTTTAAAATAAGTTCAAATAATTCTCTATTCCGTTTTCTGTTTTTAAATATTTGTTACTAGCTAAAACCGAACTGTTATTAATATATGCGTGCATGCTTTGGTGAAATTCATCTATAATACGAGATTTAAAGACCTTGTAGAAGTTTTTATGGTTAACACTATACGGATTGGCCCATACGTATCCAAATCCGTGCTTATTTAACATCTCTTTAACATTGTAGCACCAGTTCTTAGTACCACTATCTATATTATGTTTTAAGGTTTCGTACAAGGTATTTATGAGTATATTATCTGAAGATAAAACTTTACCCCAGTATTTAATGATACTAGCATAATTTCTTATATAGAGTGGATATCTGCCTAGCTCGAAGTATACAGCAAAATTACATGTAGACGTTTTCACGCCAAGAATTCTTTTCAAAAACTTTAAGTGAATTCTTTCAATATCTTTTGTTTTAGAGAAACCAGAGATTTCATATGAAAAACAAAGAATGGAGCCCACAAAAGCATCGAATAATTGTAACAGCGTAGAGGTGGCATAGTTTAACTTGCGTGTTTTCAGGTAAAGCATTTTTATTTTCGGGATAAGACCTTGATCTTAGATCGATCTGAAAAAAATTCAAATGGCACAACAGATCAGGATAGAGAATAACTGTACAAAGTTATTTCAAAATCAACCCATAATTGGAGGAGCACATTCATGTTCGACCTTTGGTTGTTACCTTGACCTTTGAGTTATCAGAAGATTTGTTTCAAATTGCACATTTACACATCAAAGCGAACGATTTTGCAAAGTTTCTTTTTGAAATCTATCCATAATTAAAGGAGCTATGCTCTGGGATTATTAAATTTCAAGGTTTCACTTTGAGCTGTGATCTTGACATTGGAGCTATCTTAAGATCTGTTTCAAATGATAATGGATAATTGTGTTTAATCATTTCGAAATCCATCCATAGTTAAGAAGATATACTCTGGCAATGCTTAATTTCAACGTCTGACCTTGAGCTGTGACCTTGGCTTCGGAGCTATCTATTCTATTCCAAATGGTTCATATCATGAGGCGTCATTGGTTCGGTCCCCGGCGGCGGCACACATTCTTTCCGACGTTTGTCTCTCACCAATGGTCGGATAATCGCGAACCTAAGTGGGATAGCAGCTGGAGGATGTATTGGTAGTACTGGTGTGAGAAATACCGGGAATCCATTAGTAGGTGCTCCAGCCCCCGCGATATGACTGAAATACTGTTTAAAAATGGCGTTAAACCCCATTTATTCCAATCTAATCTAACACCAACTCATGATAGAGAACAATTGTGCAAAATTATTTTGAAATCCATCCATAAGTAAAGGAGCTATGCTGGGGACAATGTAACTTTTAATCGTTGACCTTGAAATGTTACCTTGACCTTGTAGCTATCCAAAATCCGGGAAATACGCTATCATTCTAAGGAACTCGCATGTGGAGTTTTGTCCAATTTGGCCCAAAGATTTTGAGGATATCGAGGTGGGCGGACAGACGGACGGAAAACGGAAGGACGGACGGGCAGACGTAGCGGTGGCTATACGCTCGCTCCTCGGGGAGCATGACAGGATAATCCCTATCGAAAATGGGAACGCTCTATTTGAAATTATGTGAAAATGATTCCAATGACGCATATTCTTCGTTTGCATTCTATAGAACACACGATTTTAGCTCATTCTTGATGAAAGTTTGTCAACTAACTGTCAGGTTATAAGAATGAAACCTATTGAAAAATTATTCAGCGATTAACAAGAGGGGGGATGTCTTAATGACAAATTTTGTTTCACACTAATAGAAGAATACTTTTAGGCCTAAACTTAATAAAATTTGGTAATATATGGCCGTAAGGATGACCACTATTTAAAACTTATCATTCCATGGAATACACAGGAAAAGGGGCCTTTATTGGAAAATCTTTCAGTTCACTTTGTGAATTCATTCTGGGGACCACAACTTCGTTCTATCTTGATAAAACTTTGTCTGGTTGTCTATTAGGTCGTATGGGTAAAGAACTTTTGAAAGTGGGGTACTCAATTGGTAAACGTGGTAATGGCCTCCTGATGACAAATTCGATAATTCAAAATGTGATCCTTACCGAATAGCATTATTTTGAGCTAATAATTTCAATCTTCATATTCATTTATGCTTAAGCGCCTCGATTATTTTTAATTTTATTGTGTTTTAGGAGAATACATTATGGCTTTAGAGTTAACTTTCTGGGTAGAAAAGATTGCGGAAAATGAAGAAAACCTTCTTTTAACAGAATTATGTTTCCCATATTGTTTTCCTTGGCAAAGAAGCGTTACTGTGTGGAAATGGGTTTACCTTTAACCGGAAGTTTACATAATGTCGAGGTGAATCTATAATAATAGCCAAAATGAGGCGTAAAAATCATATATGTTACAATGTCAGGTTTTGTTGGAATATTAAGGAACTTAAAAATAAGGATGTCAGATTAAGTACAAACATCTGTATTTTCAATTAAAGGGTCCATTTTCTTAGCCAAATAAATTTGTGTGAAATTTTCATGATTTCGAGCTGTGTCAAAATCATTTCAGTCCGAGTTGAAAAACAGAAATGTTACACACAATTTGTATGGTTTCCAATCAAAACACAAAATCCATTAGCCCACCATGATGTGTTTTCCAACAGAATATTGTCTTCTTGTAGAAATTTGAATCTATCCTACAATGATGAAATGACAAATGACAAAAACCCTCTTGTCAGCCATTATTTTCATGTTTTACAACAGCTTTTTCCCAATTTCAAAGGACTCGTCAATACGGCTGTAAAAACTTCTAAAGTTTCTCAAAAAATGAATAAAAAATGTAAAGTTCAAAACAATAATAAGACAAGAGGACCATGATGGTCCTAAATCGCTCCCTTGGGTATGATAGCTCATGGATTTATAATATATACAAAAAAAACAAAGCCATCTGTCTAATTATTTTGGAAAAATATTTAAGCATTTTCTCTTTTAATCCTAGGTATATTGATGATCCCACCATATAACCCTAATTTCCTGAATAAGGCAATGCTTTGAAGTATAGACATCAATACGTACCCATATAAAAGCTCTAGGCCTAATGGTTTAGGAGAAGAAGGTTTTCAAAGATTTCCTTCTTTATTCCTTTGTAAAATCAGGGATCACACAGAAAAGGGCTAACTTTTAGAATACAGTAATTCTTTGAAGTATTTTGGAAAGAGGGTCAATAGGTGATGATACATACCAAATATCAAAGCTCTAGGCCTTCTGGTTTGGGAGAAAAGGATTTTCAAAGATTTCCTCCTCTATCCCTTTGTATAATCAGGGATCGCATAGAAAAGGGCTAATTTTCAGAATACGTTAATTCTTTGAAGTATGTTGGTAGAGGGTAAATAGCTGATGATATGTACCGAATATCAGAGCTCTAGGCCTAATGGTTTGGGAGAAAATGATTTTCAAAAATTTCCTTCTTTATTCCGTTGTAAAATTAGGGATCACACAGAAAAGGGCTGATTTTCAGAATACGATAATTCTTTGAAGTATTTTGGTAGAGGGTCAATAGGTGATGATACATACCAAATATCAAAGCCCTAGGCCTAATGGTTTGGGAGAGGAAGATTCTCAAAGATTTCCTTCTTTATTCCTTTGTAAAATCAGGAATCACACAGAAAAGGGCTGATTTTCAGAATACGATAATTCTTTGAAGTATTTTGGTAGAGGGTCAATAGGTGATTAGACACACCAAATATCAAAGCTCTTTGCCTTATGGTTTAGGAGGAGAAGATTTTTTAAGATTTCCTTTGTAAAATCTGGGATCGCACAGAAAAAGGTTAATTTTAAGAGTACAGTAATTCTTTGAAGTATTTTGGTAGAGTGTCAATATTGATGATATGTCCCAAGTATCAAAGCTCTAAGCCTTATGGTTTAGGAGGAGAATATTTCTTAATAATCTTTACGGACGGACAGACGGACAGACGCACAGACGGACGCCGGGCAATTACCGATCACAATAGCTCACCTTGAACTGCTTTGAATATGGAACAGTCTAAAATTGTATCGTCCCGTAATAGGTTAAATATGAAATCCATCTTTCCTATGGGTTAATACATGTCTTGAGCTATTATCTTCAATATACAATTAAGAGAAGTCACCAATAACACAAAATATTACTTTCTACCACTGTCTAACATCCTTGCATCTCCTTGATCTATTCTTGAACAGTAAAGAGGATTACTTTTCCATGAGTATGTACACAAAAATATGCAATTCCAGTTTACTGTAAATAAATACTTAATGTATTATGAGTTACAAGAGTATTCCTTGGAAACTGGTGCTCACAGGATAACACACTCCAATTATGGGGATAACAAATATATCATTTTAAGTCAAATTAGTTCAAGCTTTCCACCCATAAACCCCTTTCTGTGGGTACTTATTAGAATTTACATGACAAAGGGTTTCATAGAGAAAATAGTAATATTACCCACATTATCCATACCTCTGAAAAAAACTCTGAGAGCGCAGTTTCAGAAACGTACTATACAACTTTACCATTAACACACTCTCTTCATTGACCGTAAAAATCTGTCATTGAAGAATGGCGATTTAGAAAGCAATAGAGCAATCGGGAAATTTCTTTGGAAAGTATCTAACTGCAGTTAAACCGGTTGTTTCCTTGGGAAATGACTGACCTTTGCTTGTTGGTTACACTGTTGAATTAGCTGTTCATAAACCACAGCCACTTTGTAACGTACATTTGCAATCAAACAAGTTTCCGAATGGTTTAATTATCCAACCTTTTCTTGTAAGTTTGAAGTTGTATGGAAACCATGTCTAGACTTTTGGGGAGTCAGTGTAGACCCCTACCACGAAAAAAGACTCGTAATCTTGTGAGATTTTACTACACGTCACATTGAACCCAACATGTATCAGAAGGTATTAACTTGAATATTGTTATCACTAACAGTTATATATTTTGATTATGGAACAGGAAACTTGAAGCTGCACTTGTGTCGTTGCTACTTATTTGTCAGTCTAGGTGTTATAAGATTAAGCTGTTTCTGTCAGTTTTCAATAGTGGTCGTACCATTGATATGCTGCACAATAGCTGCATTATAGATCAGTATTCTTATAAAGCAGATGGTCGTGTTTTATCCCCTATTTGAAACAGTCTTGAACATTATTGATCTTACAACATAGTTCGTCGATAATGTTTTTACGTCTACTTCAATAGGCCATGTGTCGCAGCCCTTCAATGTGTATGAGGAAGAAGCCTTTAATTTTACAGAAGAGTTTCGAAGAGTTTCAAGACTCACATCTATGTTGTACCAGTTTCCATTAGATTTTAGGAGTGCAGCATTGTCCAGTACTATGTCATTAGAATCAATCCTACCAATGACTCTATGTTCTTCCGTAAAACAGCACTCCTCAATACTAACGACAAGTTTCAAAGGAAACCCTGTGATGTTGAAGTTGTTGTATGATCTTGACGAGTATATGCATCCATCGACAGTTTCGTTCAATCTTAATCCTGTTAGATAAACATCTCTCGTTGGGCGGCATTTTATGGTCGTGGTAAGAGTTATCGGACTATAAGAAAGGTATACGTCCCCGTTAATATAATCAAGGTTGAAAGTCAAGGGAATACGTTTAATGTGGTTGTTAGATAAACTAGCATGATCTGTTGTTTGGGCCACTCCTTCTATAACTTCTATGATATCCTCAGTCTCGTAAAGAGTATAAATTCCCCTTCTTTTTGTGCACCGAATAAAATCAGCAACATCCATAGTTGGAGTTCGTATGTAGTAAAAGGCATCACCCATTGCATTTCGTATACTTTCTCCGTCAGTTGACCCGCTTTTCTTCTCCGCCCAAAGCATCGCTCTTTTAAATATTTTTGCTTCGTCAACAAAGAAAGTATCGCCTTTCAGAATATGTAAAAGGCATTCTTTTGACATCTCAATAAATCCATCACTTTTTAACACAGCTTCGGCATGTTTATCGACAAATTCGCTTGCGCTTTCAATTAATATCTTGTTATTATAGAGTAGCCCAACATCTAAAAGTAGACAGGCATATTCAGCAGTTATCTTTTTTGATAGTTCTTGAGCGCATTTATCCTCGATTATCTGGACTTGATATTTATGAGCAATCTTAAAAATAGAAAGCAAACCATGGACTTCTTTATAAGCACCATCGTGTGTTTCCTCCATGTCTACCAGATCTTCGGAATCATCCTCTGAAGATTGTCCGTCGGATTGGTAGATTTCTTTATCCCCAGAATCTAAACCTTCCTCGGCTTCCCCAGATTCGCTTGTGACGTCATCGCTTTTTACCTTCACCTCGTCTCTATATAAAGATCTAAAAACACAGACAATAGATTATTGGCATTTTGTGAATAATACTTGTTGTCTAAGACATAAACTGTTTATAACAACATATATTTGTGGATATTTTTCTTCAATTTACTAATTAAATTTAACCACGAAAACGACAACTTTGTTTTAAACGGTTTGCCAAACTGCTGATCATGCAACTTAAAGTATTAGAAATCAGACAAAAAACTTTATAATATTTCATTAATTTTAGTATATATTATTTCTTTTGTTGTTGTTGTTGTTGTTTCACAAACGTCAATTATTCTAACAAGAGGGCCTAGATTGCAATAAATCGCTTACCTAATTTGTGTGTGTGTGTGTGTGTGTGTGTGTGTGTGTGTGTGTGTGTGTGTGTGTGATTTTGATATACTATTATAGAAAATTGAAAAATAATCGAGTCCTCATTTAAACGTTAAAAAGTAGTCTGGACGCACAGAACATGCACACTTTGCTTTTGTCACGTGACTTGAGAGTGTGCTTGACGACTGGCACAGGTCCTCACATACATATATTTTGTTTTTCCCATGGCTGTATGCACAGGTCCTCACAAACTTGGGAGTGTAACATGAATGAACATACATATATTTTGTTTTTCTCTTGACTGTATGCATAGGTTCACACAAACTCTTTTCTGTTACAGTACATGTCCTCACAAATATTTCGTCAAGCCTCAATAGCTCAGTCAGTAGTCAGGCTGGCAATTTAAGGGATCTCAATATGGCACTGGCTCGAAACCTGGCTCAGCCAACTTACTTTCCGAAAAGTCAATGTGACCTGATTCATTCTTTTTCACCAATGGACAAAGTTTATGTGATAAAGCAGTCAGTGGCTTGGAAAGAAAGCTATGTGTGGTACTGGTGGATAGGTGCACTGACTGCCATGATTTGACTGAAACAACGTTCTTTCCAAGTGCACCTATCCATGCTGCCATGGTATTTCTTCACCGGTACCGCAAGTAACGTTTATTTTCTTCCAAAATTAGAATTACTTTTTCAAACAAAGTCCATTGGTGAAAGACGAATGATTCGGGTCACAGACTTTCATCGAACGTCGAAAAGAAAGATAGCCGAGTTGGAATTCGAACCAGTGGCAAACTGGGACCACTTGCTTGTAAATTGCTGCTTATAAGTCGCTACCCACTGAGCTATTGAAACTGCATAATGCGTGAAATGACGCCTTGAACAAATTGAAACACTTGAAAAGACGGCAGGAGGTTGCGGGTTGGATCCCTGGCCAAACATATCGGTGACAATAAAGCATTGATAGTAATTGACTAGTTTTCTAAACTATACCGTAGCAGATCATAACCATTCATTGGTGTGTCTTATTCTTGTTTCACTTTTAAAAAAAGTTAGGTTTCAAAAAAGCCGTCTCTTGCATACAGATCAAACTAAGGACCCAGGCTTGAACGCACACCAACCATTAGAGGACTGCGGTACAATTAGAGGACTTGCACACGTTGAGATTGTCCTAACGTGACGCCACTGTATACTTGATAAAGTGGATTATGGCGTACCAAATGGGTCAAAAGTCTATTAAGACCGTGAACGCATAAAATATACGCGTCCATGCATAAATTTTATGCGTCGACGCATATATTTACACGTCGACGCATAAGATTTACGCTTTAAAAGACGGCAGGAGGTTGCGGGTTGGATCCCTGGCCAAACATATCGGTGACAATATAGCATTGATAGTAATTGACTAGTTTTCTAAACTATACCGTAGCAGATCATAACCATTCATTGGTGTGTCTTATTCTTGTTTCACTTTTAAAAAAAGTTAGGTTTCAAAAAAGCCGTCTCTTGCATACAGATCCAACTAAGGACCCAGGCTTGAACGCACACCAACCATTAGAGGACTGCGGTACAATTAGAGGACTTGCACACGTTGAGATTGTCCTAACGTGACGCCACTGTATACTTGATAAAGTGGATTATGGCGTACCAAATGGGTCAAAAGTCTATTAAGACCGTGAACGCATGAAATATACGCGTCCACGCATAAATTTTATGCGTCGACGCATATATTTACACGTCGACGCATAAAATTTACGCTTTAAAAAACGACAGGAGGTCGCGGGTTGGATCCCTGGCCAAACATATCGGTGACAATATAGCATTGATAGTAATTGACTAGTTTTCTAAACTATACCGTAGCAGATCATAACCATTCATTGGTGTGTCTTATTCTTGTTTCACTTTTAAAAAAAGTTAGGTTTCAAAAAAGCCGTCTCTTGCATACAGATCAAACTAAGGACCCAGGCTTGAACGCACACCAACCATTAGAGGACTGCGGTACAATTAGAGGACTTGCACACGTTGAGATTGTCCTAACGTGACGCCACTGTATACTTGATAAAGTGGATTATCTCGTACCAAATGGGTCAAAAGTCTATTAAGACCGTGAACGCATAAAATATACGCGTCCACGCATAAATTTTATGCGTCGACGCATATATTTACACGTCGACGCATAAAATTTACGCTTTAAAAGACGGCAGGAGGTCGCGTGTTGGATCCCTGGCCAAACATATCGGTGACAATATAGCATTGATAGTAATTGACTAGTTTTCTAAACTATACCGTAGCAGATCATAACCATTCATTGGTGTGTCTTATTCTTGTTTCACTTTTAAAAAAAGTTAGGTTTCAAAAAAGCCGTCTCTTGCATACAGATCAAACTAAGGACCCAGGCTTGAACGCACACCAACCATTACAGGACTGCGGTACATTTAGAGGACTTGCACACGTTGAGATTGTCCTAACGTGACGCCACTGTATACTTGATAAAGTGGATTATGGCGCACCAAATGGGTCAAAAGTCTATTTAGACCGTGAACGCATAAAATATACGCGTCCACGCGTAAATTTTATGCGTCAACGCATATATTTACACGTCGACGCATAAAATATACGCTTTAAAAGACGGCAGGAGGTTGCGGGTTGGATCCCTGGCCAAACATATCGGTGACAATATTGCATTGATAGTAATTGACTAGTTTTCTAAACTATACCGTAGCAGATCATAACCATTCATTGGTGTGTCTTATTCTTGTTTCACTTTTAAAAAAAGTTAGGTTTCAAAAAAGCCGTCTCTTGCATACAGATCAAACTAAGGACCCAGGCTTGAACGCACACCAACCATTAGAGGACTGCGGTACAATTAGAGAACTTGCACACGTTGAGATTGTCCTAACGTGACGCCACTGTATACTTGATAAAGTGGATTATGGCGTACAAAATGGGTCAAAAGTCTATTTAGACCGTGAACGCATAAAATATACGCGTCCACGCGTAAATTTTATGCGTCGACGCATATATTTACACGTCGACGCATAAAATTTACGCCAGCAGTTGAAAATTCATGCGTCGACGCGAAATTTTCAACCGCTCGCGTAAATACACGCGTCGACGCGTATTTTATCTGTGAACCCATCAGCTCCTTCGTTTCATCAATCAATTTTATGGTATAAAGGGAAAGGTTTCTAACCACCTCTCCCATTTGCCAGCATCGGTTTCAGATTTTTTACTCCTGCTCGCGTATAATTTACGCGTCGACGCATATTTTTCAACTGCTCGCGTAAATTTTATACGTCGACGCGCATATTTACGCGTGGACGCATAAAAATTTACGCTAGCAGTTGAAAATATATGCGTCGACGCGTATATTTTATGCGTGCACGCTCTAGGCCTATATAGACTTTTGACCCATTTAGTACGTCATAGTGGATTCCTAATAATTTTTGGTGGGTTTTCTTTTCAATCCTTGAGAGAAAAGAGGAAAACAGTCGGTGTTATTGAAAAACCTCGTAACTCCAGCTTAATCATATAGCTGGAGTTACGAGGTATCTTGCTATAATATCAATGCAATGCCGTTTCCATTTTAGGGTTTTAAGCAAACATTCTTCAGGGACGTCAAAACCGGTCTTGTTTGGGGGGTGTTATTTTAGCATGAGAATTATTAATAATACAAACGAAATCGCGGATATTATATCAATTATTTAGGGTAAAAACAATAAAATAAGATAAAGTCCCCAAATCCGTGAGAATTTATAAGGCGTATCTTTTTTTCATTGGACACAAATATAAATTTATAACCTATACACGGTGGGGATTGTGCATGCTGAGATGGATAACGAATACGGAGAAAAATAATCTCGAATCTTGTCAAATATTTTGCAATAACTCCTTAATTTCTTTGTCGACTTTCAAAAGGTCTGTTGCATGTACCCCGCCTTGAAAATCCCTTTCCTCGGATACATGGATTATTTGTGGTATCCTTTTAATTTTTCAAAAAATTGATCCCAAATGACCAGAAAACGGAATGATAACGACTACGGCAAAATAAGCCACGCTTCAGGTAGGAAATTGTGCAATAATTTTCTTATTACTGTATCAATTTTCAAGCGGTTTGTTGCATGTACCCCGCCTTACTGAGCGCTTTCCTCAGGTGTATTACTTATTTGAAAACTCCCCATATTTTTCCCAAAAATGGATCCCAACTGACCTGAAAAACGACCAGATTTTTTGTCGTTTTTCTGGTCGGTTGGGATCACTTTTCGCAAAAAGTACAAAAGGGTTTCGTGTAAAGCATACATCGGGGGAAAGAGCTCAGTAAGGCGGGGTACAAGCAACAAACCGTTTTTTTATTGGCGCAGAAATAAGGAAGTTATTGCAAAATGTCTTAGCTGAAGCGAGGCAAATTTGTCCGTAGATTTACCCATCCCAGCATGCACAATCCCCACCGTGCTATAGCAAATGGCGGTAGGCTATTTAGTCGTAAAATATACTGAGAGGCAAAAGAAAGTATACACCTTTTGTCTCTATATATCTCTCTTAATTTCCATCATATCGACTCAAAATTTTGCATTTTTTATTTCTACCCCAAAACCAATATTAGTTATGATGAATTTCACCTGAAATTGCTTTGACTACCCATACTCCTGCTACATGCCGATTTAGCGAAGCATTAGATATTGCCATTTTTCCCTATTTGGTGTCTTTAATCCTTATCATAACAAATCACAACGTTAAATGTTCTCTAACATTCTAACCCAATTCTCGGTGGCTGGTAGAAATTGACCAATATGCCACTTTTTTGCATTAAGACCCATTTTTCTATGACGCAGCATAATAATGAAAGCAACGCGACTTTATATTCACTTAGTCAGGTGACTAGGAACATTCTACGCAAACTTTATCAAAATCCGTCAATGAATTTAGAAGGAGTTATGTCAGATAACCCGTTTGCATCAAGTCCCATTTTGCAATGACGCACCGTAATATGGAAAAGCACTAACAATGTACGCGTAGTCCTAGGTGACTAGACTTTTTCTGTGACAATTCTGTCAAAATCCGTTCATAAATGTAGGGAATATGTCAACACATATGCTTTCATTAATTTAGCGATTAAATCCCCTTTTTCGATGACGCTGTATACTATGAAAAAACGTCGCACCGAAAGAAAAGATAGATGGACGGATAGGCTAAGAAGGTTACATCAATAGACGAATACCTTCGGTGGCGATTAAAAATTGTACAAAATCTATTAATCGGTTCTCCGAAAACGTGAAAGAAGTATGGTGTATACTTAATTTTGCCTCTCTGTATATATTGATTGTTTCAAAGTTGAAGGTTTAACCCATTACAAAACGACAGTTTTAGACTGGTCTAACCTCAAAGATGTTGCAGACGACAACTCTATTTGAATGTCATTTTACATTTATTGACAATTTGAGGAAGAAAATATTGTGGGAAATGAAGAAATTGCTTGTCATAAGCAAGTTCTTCATTTTCCACAATGTTTTCAAAAGTCTTTATTTTGTAGGGTTTCTAAGACGTCATTGTGTGGAAATGGGTAAGGGTGCTTCAAGAATAATTTTAAAGACTTTGATCACGATTTTGTTCCCAAACAAATATTGAGCAATATATCTTATACCCTCGCTTTTCTGCAAAAAGCTAGCTCACAACTACACTGTACAACTTGTATAAAGAGACAAATAAATTATGAGCATGCATTGTAGAGAACATAAAAGTTTATCAGAACGAAATATGCCATTTCAAATTGAAAGAAGCGAATGTAAAAAGCTCAAAGGGGGAAACGTTTCGGTAAATAAATACGTAAACGCCCAAATCAAAAAGTGTCAATTTTCGAATTTTGCACAATAATTTTATGTGAACCTATACTGACGTCCAAAAGAAACGCCCCAGTCCTAATAAATGTCCGATTATTCAGTAAACCTGATTTGAAATTACAAAATAATTTCCATCTGTAAATTTGACTATCTGTTGTTGAAAAATGATGATAAAGAAATAATCAAATTGTTACAGTTTAGAAAAACGGCACATTTAAACAGAGCGGTATCAGAATTTTTATTTGAAAATCTGTAGCACGTGGTTCAAACTTTACTTGCGACGACAAAAGATACCGTAAAACGGCTTATTTGGTGACCACAATTATTGAATACTAAACGCGATGTTGATTTCAACGTTTCAAACCTGAAACGCAAATGACGTCAACGTAAGACGGCTTCTTGTATAACAAGCGTTACGCGAGGTCTACCTGACTTTGGACGATTGGCAAATGTTTCTCTAACTCTAACTCGTCGAACAAGATGCCAGATTGTGCAATGAAAGACGTTAAAACGTCAGGTGGCTTGTTTTTCACTTCCCCGTATTCGAAAATGGCTTATCTACGAGCTCTATTTTCCAAGCAGTGTGTCTATTTCAAACGTAATTGACAACAACAACAGTTACCAAAAAAATACTTATTTGACCACCACAGTAACAGACTACTCGACAGAAAATCGATCCCAACGTCACAAACCTGAAACGTGCATGACGTAAACGTGGAGAATTATCATGCTTTATAGGCGTTAAATGGGGTCTACTTGAGCGTGACCGATCGATAGATGTTTGCGGAACTCTAACGCGTCGATCAAGACACCGAATCGAGAAACACAATATGTTAAACCATCTTGCGACTTGTTTGTGCATTCGTCGCATTAAAGAAATGCCATATTACGCGCTCCCTTTTCAGAATTTAGTCTTGGTATCCTTCAATTTGGATGTTTCATTAGAAAATCTTTAAACTCGTGGTTGCCTATCCACTAACACATGCCACTGTGTAAAATATGACCCATTTCATCACGTGATAAACATACACGAAGCGCACGTAGAAAACGTGACCAGACACCGGAAATGGACATATTGGCGAATAAAAACGCACATTTTTTTCATTTACCGTAATTGTCGGTCAAAATGATGATATACAGTATACATTTTACTAACATTGTTGCAGGCATAAGGAAAATAACGACAAATTTCATTGGGGCGTTTCTTTTGGACGTCAGTTTATTTAAATAATGCCAATTCATCAATTTTCGTAGCGTACAATTTAATGATAACTTTTTGAATGTGATGAATGACGTTGCTTTTCTTTAAAAAAAACGCGTATCCACAGCTTGATTTAAGCTGTAGTAACCAGGTTTTATCCACATCTTGATTTAAGCTGTAGTTACCAGGTTTTCGAAGAAAAGCAACTATATTTTAGCCGGTTCAGTAAGCGGGGTTAATTGGACTTTACGGTTCAAACGTAAAAATTAAAGGGCTATATAAAGCCTCTCTTACAACCCGTCGTGCATCTTTTTAAATCGTACGTTTTAAAACTCTGCAAAATCGCACGATTTATAAAGACGCACTACGGGTTGTAAGAGCGCCTCAAAGAATTGTCCGGTCAATTCTTTGCTGCGTGCAGTCTGTGTCGTGGTTGTGTCCACCAGAATCGTACGTTGCACGTGCGTGCATCGCACGACTAAACGTACGTTTTAGACGCAGACCGCACGCAGGAGCACGTGCGACCGGTTGTAAGAGAGGCTTAAGTAATTTTACTACGCGTCATTTGAAAATGTTGGTCCCCTTTATTGCTTTCCATAACAGTTTTGGATAAAGTTTCCCTTACAGAGCATTGAGAGAAAGAACAAGCATATCGCTGCTTTTCAACAAAAAACTCGTAACTGCAGCTTAAAACCAGGTGCAATTACGAGGTTTTTGTTGAAAAGCGATGATGGTGGCGACTAGCAGTCTCATATCAACCCCACTCCACAGAAAGCTACTTGCCTCTATAAACTATGATTCACCGTGTCGTTTGCAACACCTTCGAATTTTGACCGGTCAAAACTTTTGTCGTCTGTGAAAGGGATTATTGGATGTTGCGGTTCAGACGTAAAATTAAAAGACTATCTAAGTAAAGTTTATGACCTACCATTCTAAAAGGATGGCTATGTATTGCATGGAGAAAAGGACATTTCGTCGGCCTAACTGTGTGAAATGGAAAAAAGTTATTCCACTTGTCCAAAACGAAAGAACTGCGTGTGAATAGGGTATAAAATATTAAAGGGACATAACATTTCAATTTCATATTTTAAAAGTATGTCTTGATGTAAGAATGTGTTATTCTAATGCGTAGAAATGATATCATTTTTTTTTTTTGAGGTTGTTATTTGTGAGAGAAAAATACGCCTTTAAAAATGAGACAGAAATGAAAAAAAATCCATGTAAATCTGAACTGTTGTCAACAACAACAACTTGTTTGATTTTAGCACAAAAATATGTATTTCTCGTAAACGGTTCAGTATTTTGGCTTGAAATTTTCGGAATTTTCATAAGAAAATTTGTTCTTTCAGATAAATATTAATGTAAAATTTATGTAAAAAAATATGAAATGTCACTTTAAGGGGAAATCATCCAAGTATACAGATCAAACTAAGGACCCAGACTTGAATGCACATCAACGAGTAGAGGACTGTGGTACAATTGGAGGACTTGCACACGGGTCCTGAAATAATTCTTTGTATTCAACTGATTTTGATATGCTAAGTCGAAAATTAACTCATTTGACCGAAATTCAAAATAAAGGAGCTGTTGCAAGCATCGTGGGAAAAAGCCATTGCTCGCGAGTTATAGCTTCTTTATCGTTAACAACAGATAATCCGCGGAAACCATACACAACATTCTTTCCAAGTGTACCCATCGCATATCATGGTATTTCTTCACCGGCACAACGTTCTTTCCAAAAATACTCACTGTTGTTATCACTTAAACAAAGTCCATTTAAGACAAATGAACCGGATCACAGTGACTTTCAGCAAGCGTCAAAAAGAAAGTTGGCCGAGCCGGGATTCGAACCAGTTCCAAACCGAGACCACTTGCATGTAAATTGATACCCACTGAGCTATTGAGACTGCATAAGTACTGAAACTCAGATGCGATGCGAAATCGCTAATAAACCGAACCGAAAGCGGAAAAATCATAACTAAAAACTGCCTAAACATCACAATGTCATCTAAAAGAGCAGTAGACCGTAATTAGAGCAGGAGACCGTAATTAGCCTATGTAAACACTGTGAAAAAGGAAACCACAGCTGTAGCAGTTTCATTGGTGTGTCATATTCTTGTTTCACTTTTAAGAAAAGTAAGGTTTTAAAAAATCCGTGTCTTGCCCCAGATATTAAACGTGTTTGTATATGGATCAAACAGAGGACCCAGGCTTGAACGCACACAAACGATTAGTTGACTGCGGTACAATTAGAGGACTTGCACACGGGTCCTCAAAATGTTTTCTCTGTCAAAAATTAAACCATTTGACCGAAATTCCAAATTAACAAGCTAGTTTCGTAGTACCTACATGTACTATAGGCATCAACTGTAATTTGATACTTACTGTTGTCAAATGCATGAGTATGCCAAGTAACATACAAGACGAAATGGTTGTACGGCGCCCAATTGATTGGCCAAAATGTATCCTATCGATCAGGTGGGAAACCAAATTTGCCCAAAACATTTTACGCTGGAAGAATATTAATTTAGAGTTGTTTTCCATCGATGTTTCATTTTGAGAAACCCCCTACATTTACACGTTTGGGATATTCCATGTTTTCAACCGGCAACATGACGAACTCTTGTGGTCAAGAAATCGACGCATTTAGCCCGAATGAAAACATAGAAAACAATCAGTGTTGAGATAAACAAAGAACTATGTTCAAGGGCGGGTCCAGGATTTTTTTCCAGGGGGGGTCCAATCCTAAGATATTTTTTCCAGGGGGGGGGGGTCTAAGCTCAAATTATGGCTTAAAATGTAATAAATATGTAACATTACACTAAATTTATTTAGTAAAAATTTAATTTTCTGCAAATGCCAGGGGGGGTCCGGACCCCCTGACCCCCCCCCCCCCTCTAGATCCGCCCATGATGTTCAATAAAATAGACGGAACAGCCACACTATAGACTGGTGCCACTGTCGACTTTAACAAAAAGCCTTTGTTAGATTCGACAGCGTTACCGGTCTAAGCCACACTATAGCCTGAACTATCGTCATTCGAAGTCGGCCAAAATGTATTAATGAACAGTCGCGGAACTGTTCGTTACTCAATGTCCTTGTACAATTTACACCTCCAGTGATAAAGCTCAAATAACATACCATATTGTACGTACAATAAAAAACAACTATACTGACTGACTTTAAAAACGCATCACTTATTTTCAAAATGTTTTCGTAGTTAAAGTCAACATGATCAAATTTCTACTTCTGATATATATTTCAACAAATAAGACACGATATTCAATAAAATTTATTGCAGTCAGTTACCACGTTATTTCGCACGACGTCAACGTGGAAAATATGGATAACGTTTACGTATATACACCTTAGGTGACCAACTGGATTTTTGTTTTCATATTCCATATTCAAATGGTCAGGAGTTACTTTTATTTCTCAATCAATTGTGCAAGTCCTCATCACAACTTTCAAGTTAGGTCCTCGTAATTATGGTCATAAAAGGTATTGTGTAAAATATGCAAATTAGGGTCCTCATACCGAAGGTCCTCATAAATCAGGCTAAAGGTGACAAGTCCTCACTACGTTTTCTTTGATTTACTTTGAGTGTTAAGGGAAAACAATATCAATTTTGTACTTTCCACGCAATGAAAAAGAAACTGACATGACATTGCGTTTTATACGCAAACGTTTTACATGGGTCCTCAGGATAACGCGGAAAGTCAAGGTCCTTATATTGTATGCTGTACAAGTATGTGTGTGTGTGTGTGTGTGTGTGTGTGTGTGTGTGTGTGTGTGTGTGTGTGTGTGTGTGTGTACAGGAAGTTGTCACAATTGATGTTCTTTTAATACTATATATATATATACAAGGTATTGAACTTGACAAAGAGTACGACTATACCTTGAACGAATAAAGTCGCCGTTCTGAAGTCAAATTTGGAGATGTAATGATAAACAATACTCAAATGTAAACGAATAATCTATACGGGAAAACAACGATTTTGAGCAAAAAAGATATCAAACGTGAATTACTGACAGGATTGTCGATCAAATCGATGTCATTTTTCTCTGTCGGACTATACTGTGCACATTGACCTCTTAACCTTTGTCTTACAACCAGTTTCATTGGACATTTACGGTGGCGCTGTTTCGCGGTTCATGTCAAATCGATTTTCCACCAATGAAATGTCTTCTTTCACATGAAACGAAAGTGTGACGTAATTGTGACTTAAGATTCGTTCCTTTCAACAATCTTTTTTATATACAGCTGTGTGCCTTAGATTATTGATATTTTACGAATTATTTGTTATCAAATGAATATTTCAAATGCGAGTGGTGTGAAAGAGGTCGATGTTAGATTTGACGGTGATATTTAGCCTTGTAATGAGAGTGAAACCCCATATGCAGCTGTGCACAGTTTTGTCCGACTAACTAACTTACGATCGATTTGCCCGATAATCCAGTTTGCATTTCAATATGGTTCTAAAATGTTTAATTATCGTATAGATTATTCATTTTCCTTCACATTTATGCACCATTCAACACAAATTGACTGAAATCGACGTCAGAAGACTTCATTCATACCAGGTATTTTCGTACTTTTGTCAAGTTCAACCCCTTATCTCTATATATGTAAATAGTATTAAAAGAAATCAATTGTGACGAGTCTCTGTGAATAAATGTAATAAATTGGAAATTTGGCCCATTGTGGATCGATAAAGGATCATATTTGTTATCAAAAAACTTTCTTACTTGAAAGGATATGGCAAAAACAAAATCAAGAAATTGAACAAAACACAAGGGCAAAAACTCTAAAATATATTAACAGCAGGGCCTTGATTCTTAATAACTGCACTTTTCCTAGTCTATAAAGTTACGAGTTTACCATTTCCTTACTTAAGAATTTGTGGTAAAAATAAAATTCGGAATTTATGAAACTCAAGAGGCAATAGCCAAAAACGTAGGATTGCTGTTTGTTTGTTTGTTTTTTTTTTTTTTTTTTTTTTGTTTTGTTTTGTTTTTTTAATGGCACTTCTCCTAGTCCCGTTGCATCATAGTATTAAGATAAATGTCAAAACTTTCTTACAGAAGAAGTAATTGAAAAAAAGTTGAAATTTATCAAGGGGTTACAACTCTAGCAATATGGATAGGAGAGCTATTTTTCTTACATTTTGCACGTCTCCTAGTTATGCTAAATAAGCGTATAAACAAACACATTAAAATCATTCTCACTAAAGAAGTTCAGGCAAAAAAACAAAATTGGAAAATTATAAAGATCATGGAGCAATAGCTGAAAATGAAGAAAGCAGAGTGAAAGATTTTATATACTTCGCATGCCCTAGTCCCTTTGCATCAACGTACGAATTTACAAATTAAACCCTTTCTTGAAAAAGAAGTTTTCGAGAAAAAAGGGAAAAAATGAAAGGTCATTAAATATTATTAACAGACAGATGGTCGTTTTATACAGCTTTTTTTGTTTTGGTCTTGTTGTATAAGTAGTTGAAGTAATAAGTTCAAAATTTACTCACAAAAGGTGGTATGGCAAACACATAATTGGAACGTTACGAAGATCAAGGGACAATAATTCCAAAATTAAGGGCTTAAGAATTATCCTTATTTATTGCATTTCTCCCTGTCCCATTCCACCAGTGTATGGAGTAATGAGCTCAAAGTTCTCCTGCTGAAGAAGTTACAGCTGCATCAAAAAATCAGCCGGACAAACAGATAGACATGCGAACGAATGGACAGACAGAATGAAGACTTTTTTATTTAAGGAGATATGGCAAACAGGTATGGTTCCATATAAATTGTACGGAATCGCCCTATGAAGGAATAAATGCATCGTTAACGTGTGTATTTACAGAACGGGCAATCTGTCAATAGTTACTAGGAAACAAGAATCCTATAGGGTCTTATCGGTCACCGGAGTCCAAAGAGCACAAAACAGATAAAAGTACACCAGATGATGCTACATACCAAATAAGAAAGCTCTAGGCCTTTCTGTTTGGGAGGAGGAGATTTTAAAAAGTTTTCGCTATACCAGCCTATGTTAGACTTGTGACGTCAGGGAACGGGCTAATTTTGACGCTTGGGTTAAGATATATACAATCTTTATAGAGGTCCTCCGGCTGATGATCTATACCTAGTATCTAAGATCTAGGCCCTGTTTCATAGAAGAAGATTTTTATAATTTTCACTATATAAGACATATGTAAAACTTGTGATGCCCGGGGAAGGGTTTATTATGACCACGGGACCATGATTTATACGATTTTGAAAGAGGTCTACCAGGTGACGCTACATACCAAATATCAAAGCTCTAGGCCTCTCTGTATAAAGATTTTTAATTTTCCACTATATAATCCTAAGTTATACTTGTTACGTACGCGAAAGAGCAAATTCTGACACTTGTGCCATACTATATAGAATCTTGAATGAAGTCCACCAGCTGATGCTGTACACCAAATACTAAATCTCTAGGCCCCTCTATTTGGTAGAAGAAGATTTTTAAAAGTTCCACTACATTAGCCTTATGTACAACTTTTGACGTCTGGGGACGGGCTAATTCTGACTCTGGGGCAAAGATTTATACAATTTATAGAGGTCCGACAGATGGTGCTACATACCAAATATCAAACTAAGGCCTTTTTGTTTCGGAGAAGAAGACTTTTTAATTTTTTTAACTATTTTAGCCTAAGACCCTAGAACCATAATTTATTCAATCTTTACAGAAGTCCACCAGGTAAATCTACATACCAAATATCAAAGCCCTAGGCCCTCCCGTCTTGGAGAAGAAGATATTTAAAATTTTCACTGTATACTATGTTAAATTTGTGACAACCGGGAACGGGCTAATTCTGACCCTGAGGCCATATCATCTTTATACAGTCTTGATAAAGGTCCACCAAATGATGCCACATACTAAATACCAGAGCTGTAGGTCTTTTGGTTTAGTAGAAAAAGATTTTCAAAGCTGTAACTATGTAAGCTAATGCCCACCTTTGCCCCCCCCTTCCGCTAGCACGACCATTTCTTAACGGATGTTTTTTCCTAGTACAAACTTTATAGTCATTGGCCTCAAGACTTTAAAATATCAAATGTGAATCTAATTCAACAGTCGGTTCATGACATGAAGAATTTTAAAGATAACCTTTTATGTCCCTTTTGGGGCTTCCAGGCAGATAGCTCTATGACGTGTACAAACCTGAAGCGCATTCCTATGGGGATGCTTGCTGCCACGTTGTGTTTAAATCGGTCCAAGGGTTCTTAAGAAGAAGTCGCAAATGTAAATCAAAGTATTGAGAAGTACTATAAACTAGCAAAGCATTGTTTAAATCGGTAATCTTCTTTGTCAAACGTTATCATGATAAAGAAACGAGGTTAAAGTTACCAAGGAGTTAATCCATTCCCACTCAATGCCTCCTTTTAACGCCCCTTAAAAATGATTCTGGAAAACAATGTGGAAAGTACAGAAATTGCATGTTACAAGCAATTTCTTCTTTTCCCACACTGTTTTCTACCTAGAGAGATAAATATTTAAGAATTTTCAACAATTTGAAATTGTCGTCTGAAACTTCTGTGAGTACTCTGATCAGAGTCATTTTGAATACGATGTGCTCAAGTGAGCTCAAAATACCAAAGAGATGAACTTGCAGGCAGAGTTAGCAATATTTCCGAAACACATTAGAACTACTTCTTTCGGCGTAAACATTCAACGGATTTTGTGGTAAAGCCTCCAGTGGCTGTTTGCACTCGTTAAACTTTGGGACGACCTTAAAATTTTATCTGTTAACTTAAGCTATCAAACCTGACGCTTTGCTTGCTAAAAATTAACGCTCGACGCACGACGACGAAGGAAACATACTCGCAATAGGTACCGGCTGAAGTTCAAAGACTGATAAATCAACACCCATTTGAAGGTAATCTAATATACTTTATCTAACGCCTCCTGTTATAAATGTGAGTTTAATATAAAAGAGAGTAAACTTCTTCGGAATAAACGCGCTCGCATTCAAAGGTTTTGCATTGTATCACATAGGCGTTATCGTTATCTATCTGTGTAATTAGTTGCTGAAAAAATATTACATCGAACTGAGGCTGGAGTTGCGGAATGTGGTGATATCAACGTAACAGGAGTGACCTCACTGGAATTTACTTCCTGATGTCGTTGTATGGTAAAAGTAGATCTTAGAGAAATGTAGTTCTTGAAAGGCAGGGATGATTTGAGTCTTAAACAATGGTATATGCAATATTTTGTTTGATTTTATAGTAATTCTGCATCTGTTCTGCTGTTTAAAAGTGCATTTTACACTATCTTTGTAGGTCTATGTGTTATAGATGGTGTACAAAAATTTGAGGTGTTAATCGGTGACATGTGATTTTCATAGTGGGAAAAAAGACGGTGCCTGTAGTGAGAGTCCATTATTTCAAAAATTCATCATTCATCATATATAATTTCTACGCTTAATGAGAAGTTCTATGAATGACGAAACAGCACCAGTAAGGCTATATTTCAACGAATGTTCTGACAAGTGCTACATCCTGGACGAAAACAGTGAGTTTATATAGACTAAAGAAGGCCAAAATCCTGTGAGGTCTGACCAACAAGTGCGTGGTAACAACATAGCCGGAAGTCCGGTGTCGCAGAAATGAACATCCTTAAATTACATGTGAAAATTCAAGAGAGCCATAATAGACCTAAATCCGTCACCTGAGTTAACTGCCGTGACAAAAATTCTGACCTATTTTATTGTGCTTGAGCGTCAAATCGGGTTTTGAATAATTGATCTGGTGACCCACTGTTTGACCCAAGGTGTCAAATTTTCAAACTTCTCGGAGATTTCATTTAGACAAACATTCCGACCATTTTTATCGTGATTTAGCATAAATTGTGGTTTTCGGAGCACCAACAATATATCTAGTGACCTAGTGTTTACCTAAATTTACCTTAACTCCAATCTGTCCGACATTCCATCAAAACAAACATTCTGACAGATTTTTCAGGTTGAATGAGCATTACATTTGGCCTCAAGAAAAACAACAAGGTTTATCTAATATTTCCCTATTGGCTTGCTTTTTACCAAAAGTGACCCAAGTCCTATAGTCTTACCATTTCTCAGATTAGTTTAGAATCAAATTTGCATATTGAGCGCAATTAAGGTTTTTCTAAAATTTGACCTAGTGACCTAGTTTTTTGCGTCAAGAGATCACACTTGATCCAGAATTTATAAAGACTAACATTCTCACCAATGTTCGGGTATAGTCCACCTAAAAAGCGGTCTCTAGAACGCCCATAGGGATTTTCTTATATTTGCCCTAGTGACCTAAATATATACTTGACCTAAACTTTATCAAGACAAACATTATTTCAATTTTAGGTTGCATAATTATCAAACCTAACCTAAAGAGCGCCCACAAGTTTCCTGTAAAATTTGGCATAGTGACATAGTTTTACCCCAAGTGACCCTTTTCGAAGTGTCACAGATTTCATCAAAACAAAACTAATTCTCCTATTTTCAGGTTGTTAGAGCATAAAAATTATAGGATGCTATTAAGATTTTCCTTAAATTTGACCTAGTGACCTCGGTTTTGGCACTAAGATACCTGATTTCAAACTTCACCGAAATTTTATCAAGACCAACTTAGTGATTTATTCTTCATCAGACTTGAGCCATTTCTCCATATCCTTTTGACCAAATTTTATAACACATATCTGTCCACCTTGGAAAAACGTCAATTTATTTCTGTTTTCCCTGCGTCAATTTCAAGCTGCGTCACGGAAAAAGGGGAATATCGTGTTAATAAATGTTTTTCGGTAGTTCCTCATGTATTTGAATCAAGACTTTCTTAAAACTTCGCATTTCAGCTGCCTATCAATAGCCCAAGGCGATGTGATTTTTGTATATTAAACTAATGAGACAGTGTCATGCAAGAAGGGGCTTAGTTTCATTCTGCCGTTCGATATTTTGCATTACGTGTCAGTACATTGACTCATTTCAAAATTGCAAAAATTATTACTCACGAGTCCGCAGAGGCAGGAATGTTTCTTAGGTGTTCCCATTAAAAAGTGCTGAAAAACTTGAAATCCTTTTAAAAACTCTGGTTACCATGGCAACCAAAGTGAAACTAAAAACAAATTAAAGATTATCTCTTCCTGATCAAGAAGCCCGATGTTTTGCATGAAACATCAGTACAAAGATCTCTTTGAAATTATTGAAATCATTACCATCAAGTCCCTAGGGGCGGGGTCCAAGGGTAGGAGGGGCCTATAGTGAAAGATTAGTTTTGACCACATGAACTAAATAGTACATGGTTTTGGGCTTTTGATGAGAGACATTTAATTTTGTCCAATAATGTATACTTTATAACTAAAAAAACTATTTTACATTGTGCCTCGTTTCCTTAAACAAGAGGGTCAGAATGGCCCTAAAATCTCTCACCTGACTAATGTAAGATGATTAAAAAAAATTGAAAGAACACAGGCATTCTAAAAAAATTGAAAGAACACAGGCATTCTTGACCTTGAGCTTTGACATTGAGGTTATTTCAGAATTTCTTTCAAATGGCAAATCTACTCACAAGTGAGATTAATGGTGACATTTTATTTTAAGCAACCAAAAATTTCCCTCACAAAAATGGACTAAGGCACTTACACCAACTTGTCATAGAGACAACTTTGTCTTGCTCACTACAAGTAGGTTTGACAAATAGAAAGTAATAATAATCTTAAAAGTAGTCCTGTTTGCTAAACACTGGAGATCAGTTGTTGTTTCTCACTAGTTACCCATCTCACTTGTGCAAACCACTTGTATTTTGTAAATTGGTGGCAGGCAAAAGGTACTTATCACAATGATTGTGCCAAATGTCCGATGAAAGATGACCAAGTCCTTTTTTAACAATTTTTCAGTTATATTGCGGAACATTTATCAATTGATTCCTGGTATTTCTCGCACCAGTTTTACCATTACATCCTTTTCTAACCTCCAGCTGCCATCCAATTTAAGTTCACGATCATCTACCCATGGGGAGACAAAATGCGGTAAAGGATATGTGCTGCTGCCAATATTCAAACCCACTACACCCGGGTTCCCACAATTTTCTGCTTGCAAAATTCAAGACTTTTTCCAGGATATTTTTCTTAATTTCAAGACTTCTTTTTCATTAAATTCAAAAATTAAAGGATTATTATGACACAGATTGTTGAATCCCCGAGACCCCATTTTATTGATGTCAAACTAAAACCCTAAACTTTGTCCAGAAAACTACAATTATATAAAATAATGGATAAATTTGATTGCTTCTAGACGTGTAGATTGTCAATATCATGATAATGATAATTAATTTCAATGTGTATTTACCCAGAGTTCTCTTTTCAATTGAATTGAATTGGAGGCCATTGATTACTTTCGTATCGAAATTCAATTCATGTCCGGTTACTGGTACACTTAAGGTGTTGCTTTGGATTTTCTCCTAAATATTTGTGTATTCTAACCATATATGTTTAGTAAAATTGGACACCAACCTCTATTCCTAGCAGAAAATTAAGAACCATGCTTGTATTCTTTTGTGAAACAAATACCAATTTCTCTTTCTCGGCAGACATTGTGACGTGATAATGCATGCCCTTGTAATTTACACTGTGATAAAACCTATGGCGGGGTGGGATACTTGTCAACTGTTTGGAACATGGACTTTAATTGGGTCTTGCATCTTTCATCAAATTAATTTGTCTTTTTCCTAGTTTTTCGTGTGTTTTTTAAGGATATCACAAAACCAAGACTCTATCCCGTTCTTCCGGTAGCCTGGGAACCCTGGACACACCATGATTATAGATTGGGTGTCTGACGCATTCATAACTGGCTACGGTGGCAGCCCTGATGTACTCACAGACATGACAGCATGGCTATAGCCCCATTGGCCATTGTCAGTGAGATTCATGCCCAGTTTGATTGAAATTGGTCCAATGGTTTAGGAGAAGATTTTAAAGTCAAAAACAGCCACGCCCATATTTTGGCTTCATTCAAAATTTCACACACTAATATTGAAAAGGGTCACCCAAGGAACAATCATGCCAAGTTTAGTTGAAATTGGCTCAATGGTTACCGAGGAGAAGATGTTTAAAGATTTCATCAAAATGCACCACCCTGTCATGCCCATATTTGGGCATCAACCAAATTGCTGCGAACAACTTTTGATGGTTACTGAGGAGAAGGAGATGTTTAAAGATTTCTAAGAAAAAAATATCCCACCCTGCCACGCCAATATTTGAGTGTCATTCAAAATTTTGCCAACATCTTTTGAAAAGGGTCAACGAAGGAATATTCATTTCAAGTTTGGTTGAAATTGGCCCAATGGTTACTGATGAGAAGATTTTTTAAAATTTCAACGTAAAAAACTGCACCGCCCTGCCACGCCCATATTTGGGCGTCAAACAAAATTCCGCAACCACTTTTTGAAAAGGGTCACCCAAGGAACATTCATGCCAAGTTTGTTGAAATTTGCTCAATGGATACTGAGGAGAAGATGTTTAAATATTTCAAAGTCAAAACTGCCCAACCCTGCCACGCCCACATTTGGGCATAAATCAAAATTCCGCGAACAACTTTTGAAAAAGGGTCACCCCAGGAATATTCATGCCAAGTTTGGTTGAAATTTGCCCAATGGTTACTGAGAAGATGTTAAAAGATTACAAAGTCAAAAACTGCCACGCCCTGCCACGCCATTATTTGGGGGTCTATCGAAATTCCGCGAACAACTTTTGAAAAGGCTATTCCAAGGAACATTCATACCAATGTTGGTTGAAATTAGCCAAATGGTTACTGAGGAGAAGATGTTTTAAGATTTCAAAGTCAAAAAACTGCCCCGCCCTGCCACGCCCATGTTTGGCTGTCAATTAAATTTCCGCAAACACCTTTTAAATAGGGTCACCCAAGGAACATTCATGTCAAGTTTGGTTGAAATTGGCCCAATGGTTACTGAGGAGAAGATGTTTAAAATTTCAAAGTAAAAATCTGCCCAACCCTGCCACGCCCATATTTGGGGGTCTATCAAAAATTCCGCGAACAACTTTTGAAAAGGGTCACCCTAGGAATATTCATGCCAAGTTTGGTTGAAATTGGTCAAATGGTAACTGAGGAGAAGATGTTTAAAATTTCAAAGTAAAAAACTGCCCAACCCTGCCACGCCCATATTTGGGCATAAATCAAAATTCCGCGAACAACTTTTGAAAAGGGTCACCCTAGGAATATTCATGCCAAGTTTGGTTGAAATTGGTCAAATGGTAACTGAGGAGAAGATGTTTAAGATTTCAAAGTCAAAAACTGCCACGCCCTGCCACACCGATATTTGGGGGTTAATCAAAATTCCGCGAACAACTTTTTAGAAGGGTCACCCAAGGAACATTCCTACCAAGTTTGGTTGAAATTGGCTCAGTTACTGAGAAGAAGATGTTCATAGAATTGTTGACGCCTTCCGACGCACGACGGACAAAATGTGATACCAAAAGCTCACCTTTAGCACGTTGTGCTCAGGTGAGCTAAAAAAGGGCATTGTCCAAATGAATTCACACATGGAGTTTGATAAAAAAAAATTGTCCAAGGGCTATGGAGAACCTGTTTAGGACGGATTGTCGTACTAAAACCGAGTCTCCAAATTTTGGGGGGAACATAAAAACAGAACCATGAATAAATTTCTTACTTTGAAAAATATCATTTAAATTGAAATCCATGTAACATGATATTCGTTTTGATTCTCATTACAAGATCCGATCACGTCATGAACACGGTCGGATATTGATCGAGTGCGGTTAGAGCTAGGAAATTCGAACTAGAATTATCAGATTTCATACCGACCAAACTAAATCTCCATAAGATTGCTTCTCGATCAACTCGACACCCTAACTGGTTAACACACATTCCTATTCGATGGATACTGGATAGCACTACTCGATCTCATCGTGATTATTTTCCACTGACCGTTTTGGTTTTCTTTTTTTTTTTTTTTTCTTTGAAATTTTGAAAATAAAGATTTAACAAGGCAGACTATCTGTCAACTAAGCATTAGGTAGGAAATCAATTAACAGATGCACAGAATATTTTTGTTGTTAATTTGGGTATAAAACGAAAAAATAATCACATACACCAAGCAGATACCAACATAATCGTGATTTTGTAAAACTTCCTTGAAAACAAAAAATATTCTGTTCATTTCTTATCATTTCATCATGCGAAAAAAACCCAAATAGTTTACAAAATGTTGAAACATTTTTATGGGACGATTTTGTGAACAAGGTGCATTCTTCCGGTTACATATTTGGAACTAATGTCTTAAAACTTGATCCGAATGATTGTCTTGCATAGTTTCAATACTGGTGTACCCAAGGCAACCTTTTCAGCGTGTATATCAGTCGACATTCCGCAGAATCATTCCTTTGATTGAATTTAGTGTAATTAAAGCGAAATCCGGAAACGATGTGTCAAAATTTAGAGGAAGAGCAACTGTAAGAAAATAATGCGTGTACACAAACATCAGCTTACCTTAGAAACTCACAAAGATCGTGGCTCTCAATGTCTTCTAGGTAAATCTCATCCATATTTTCTTTTTTTGACCCGAAGAACATCGCCTGAAATACAGGACTTCTAGCTGCTAAAATAACTTTATGGGCATTGATTCTATCATAAGAATCCTCCTGGTTCTGGTCCTTACAACGAAATGCGACATCCGTCCACATGTTGGATTCAAACAACTGGAGAATACAGGCTCCAAGTTCCTTGTTGGACTGCCAGCCAACTGATTGAAGTGGTGTTGAAGATGATTCGACCCCTGAGCCTTCCATTCTCTAGAACAAAATGTCAGAGGTTACAAGATTATGAGTCATTTATTTAATATTCATACTTCATTAATCAAATTACTAAAATAACTGTAAGCTAGAAAAGCATGGTTTTGTTACGTTATATTCTTTGTCAACGATTACCATGATCAATGAATCAGGTTAAAGTAACCTAGGAGTTAACCTATTCTCACACAATCCCTCCCTTTTACGACCTTTAAGAGAATAATGCTGGAAAACAATGTGGGAAATGTATAAGAGATATAGATATCTTAAATTTTCAACAATTTGAAATTTTCATCAGAAACTTCTTAGAAGTCCCTGATCAGAGTCATTTTGAAAACGATGTTCTCAAGTGAACTAAAAATACCTAGGAGAAGAACTTGCAGGCATAATTTGTAATATTCCTAATTCCTAATACATAAGAACTACTTTTTAAGGCATGTGCACTCAATTGATTTTGAATCTGGAGCAGTCTGATATTGTGTCATCTGGTAATTGGTTAAGGTCAAATAAGTCAGGACTGATTTGTGAATTTAAACCGTTCTCCGATCGGTTGGTTAAATGCATCGCATTTGGAATTCACAAAATGAAAAATGAATTCACTGAAAACATGTTTTCCTTAGACCGTTTCAATATGTGTTTTGGTTCCACTAAAAGAACACGGTTGCTAGTACAAAGAGGAAACTGTATGAAAACATCCGTCGGCTAAACATGGACACCCTGAAACCTTGTTAAGTTTATAATGTGAGGACGTTTTTGTTGAAATTCTGGAACTTAGGGCCTCAGAGTAAGTCGAATTCGATATCTATTGACGAATGCCGCCCTAACGTTTAACCTTATTGGGGGATTTTTATCATAGTGTATAGGGGTAAATGACGAAAACTTTGAAAATCATATCACAAACAGCTGTATTGATTTAAAGAAATTCCACATGAGTGGTTGTTATTAATTTCCTTCAATTTGTATATACTGTAGGAGAAGAAAATGTTCAAGAAAACTTCACCAATGTTTTACAGAAATTATTTCTAAACGCCCCTACATCTAGCTTTATAGGTGAAAAAATCATTACAGTATGTAAAGACAAATTTGATTAGTAATTCTATGAAGCTACCGAGAAAATTCGAAGGATTTTTTTTTTTTTTTTTTGCTATATTGTTGATATATAATATGTAAATTCCAGGTATTAACCAAACACTATACATATGTGATCAATATGAATAATTCGGTCTTTACCCGTTGGCCATTTAATGTTATGAAGTTTGCTGGATATTTTTCTTATTTTGAAGAGTCTATGCTTGTTTAGAATATATTTTCCAGTAATGTACTTCAGGAATTCTATTACTAGAAGATCACATTTAATAATGAAATACTGCCTTTGGAAAGGATATGTATATACTAGGCATATCTCTGTGAAAAGTGCATGATTAATGGCAAACATTATTTCAGAATATTGCTAGTTCAAGTATAGATTTTGAATTTTGTTCCTGCGTCAGCAAAGAAATGCATTCAAAAGTAAACAGTTCTCTTCTCATTGCACGTAATCAGCGTAGTCCATTATCAATCTTATAAGATTACAACCAAGGTTTCGATATTTTTCTGCTTTAAGACTTATTCCCATCAAGTGAAAAAATACTTAAGTAGTTTAAGTATGTTACCAAAATTGTCTACATTAAATGTCCCCGTGCACCCCGTGTTGGTGCCTTATAGTTAAAGCGACGAATTCAGTTTTTTTGTTTTTCCTCACTCGTTTTATCTTACAGTAAAAACCAGATCTTTCTTTCAAACGCACTTCAATTGAAATTACTGTCTAGTGTCGAAGATGAGAAGATGTATATTAATCGAATAAACTTATAATTATAGAAAGACTGTTCACGCCCCCTAACCTCCGATATTGTATTTTACTGAGGTAACAATATACATTGATTTGCATATAATATATGGGCAGATAGTTGTCGGTACTCTGCGGTACACCATATAGCCGGTACCATTGTCCTATCGGGCGGGTAAATGTCAAAACGATTCGCACGAGAGTCGAGTGCTGTAGCTATTTGTTGATCGGGCGTTGACTAGATTCACTTCTATCGAGACTTTCTAGGCGTCAACACGTATTTCAAGATGGAAAGTGATGACTTGGTTTCTCTAATTGACGACAGGTTGAAAGTTTCTTTGACCGAATACAAGGCGGAGAATATTTCAAGCATGGAGAGCTTTAACACTGAGATAAATGGTTGTTCTAATTCTGAACAGCTATCTAAGATAAGTGGTTTGCTAAACCATCGCCATACATTTGAACGCAAGTCTAACGAAGAGCAGTGCAAGTATTAGCCTAAGGTAAGCCAAGCTTTAGAAGAAGCAGATACATCGCTGCAGTCAGACAGACTTGTTGAATGTAGGGACAAAATCGTTGAAGGAAATTTCTTGCTGGAAAATAATGATTTAAACATTTTCATGTTCATAGAGTTTCCCGTTTCGGTATGTGCATTGCCCATTTAAATTAGTGTCGAAGGTATGCACGAGCTAGTCATATCATTTATAAACATTGAACTGAATAGTTCTCGGAGACTTTGCATGTAGATTGGTTACTCCGGAAGTGGTATCAAATAATCTAGAGACCAGTGAAATGGTCTTTAAATCGAAAAGTGCCACGGAAGAGGCTATCGATTATTTAGTGGCCCCGAAGGTGGTCACACATACAATTACGATCCCGGAAGAGATCAAACAAAAAGGGTCCCGCAGGAATCAGGTACCGGTTGAGGAAAGACAAATTTTGGCTTCGGAAACAGCAAATCCAAACGCGCAAAGAATAATTAGAGCGGAACTTTTTTTCGAAGTTCATGCGCAGCGGTAGCGCGTCAGAATTGCAATATAAGTTGCATAATAAACTGATAGCAAATGGGAATAAAGTGAAATATATACCCGATTCAGAATTAATCGGTTTATGGTCTACTTTAGAACAAAGTAATAGTTCAACAAGGAAAACGAATCTGTATATCGCATTATACAATCTAATTGATTGATTGATTGAATGGGTTTAACGCCGCTTTTAACAGTATTTCAGTCATATCGCGGCGGCTGGAGCACCTAACAATGGATTCCTGGTATTTCTCACACCAGTACTACCACTACATCCTTTCCTAGCCTCCAGCTGCTATCCCACTTAGGTTTACGATTATCAACCCATTGGTGAGAGACAATTGTCGGAAAGAATATTTGCCGCCGCCGGGATTCGAACCCATGACACCTATGATTGAAGATTAGGAGTCTGGCGCGCTACCGACTGCGCTATGACGGCGGCCTTATTGTAAAATCAGTTTTGACTAACGGTAGTCGAGTAAACAAATTGCATAAAATCTGAGATCATTATGCGAAAGAGAAAACATTGTTTTACACAATGAATTGATACCGCGTAACAGAAACGACATAATATAATAGCCTCTCCTTTTTATGGTAAGAAAGTTATCACTCCAGTCTGACGAGTATTTATTTAAACTAGGGCTCTGTTCTAAGAAAAGAGTTGTGCTTATTAACAAAAACAAAAGTCTTGGCTACACTAGAGCTAAAGAGTGCATTGTGAAGAAATTGAAAATGGTAGCTCCGGATCTTACATTAAACCCCTGTCACACTAGGGTGGCGATACCACGCCGCTCCCACGGCGATACAAAAATTTCCAGAGCGCTGTGAGGACGTCGTGACATCGCCATGATCGCTGCGGGAGGGCAGTGGGAGCGCCGTGCAGTCGCGTAGAGCGGCGAGGGACGGCGCGCACTTTGAACATGCACAAAACAATCGCCTTGGGAGCGCGGTGTGGTAAGTGCGCAGTAGGATCGTCGTGCGGTCGCCTTAGCCGCGCCACGAGGTCTCCTACAACGCCATAAGAGCGCCGCGACACCGCGATGTGAGCGTAGTCAGAGCGCCATGGAAGGCAATGGCTCTTGCACGGCGACTATACGACGCTCTTCGCGCATCCCCTGCGTCTCTACTGCGCTCCTACAGTATCTCAAGCGCACCGGCAGCGCAGTGCAATCGTCGTGAGAGCCTAGTGCACGCGCCGTGACGTCTCCATTAGCGCGGTAGAAGCGCTTTAGAAGTGCAGTCAATCGCCGTAGGAACGCGATACATCGCCGTATAATCGTCGAAGGAACGCCGTAGGAGAGCCGTAGAATCGCCGTGTATCTCTATTTTCCCGAAAGTTATTGATGTTTTCCGGCGATCCCACGGCGATCTGAAAAATGCTAGAGCGCCGTGCAATCGCGGTGCAATCGCCGTGTAGTGTGACAGGGCTCTTAGGAACACACTCCTTAGGAGCTAGCGGTGTGACCGCAGTCGCAGGACCATCTGAAAGGTGCTTAAAAGGGCACGGCAGGTGGAAAACCGATAATTCTATGGATGGTTATGTTAAGGATAGTCAAGAAATGGAATTGTCTGTAGCAAAATCTTGACAGTTATGATTAATCAAATACAGGCTTTATATTCAGAATAACTTAATATCGAATTTGAATTTGTCGTCATCCCTATCCTTTGTATTGTTTCTACACGCGTCTCGCATACGCAAAACATAGGTGATGTTGTTTGATTGTTTGAGCGTCCTTCGGGTAGGACACAAAACTTCATCTACGGCTTTCAAGTCGCTAACCAATAAAAATGTTTGAGTTAATTGCTACTTGTTAATCGTTCACTATAGGTTTGAATGACCGATAGATCAATCGATTTTTTTTTTTTGGTGATCGACAGACCCGCCATATTGAATTGCTACCAAAATGATTGACTAGTATTTGAAATAACAATATTAATGATTATTCACAATTTCACAAAAGTAAATACACTGTAATGTTAGGGTTTTTCTTTTTGTTCAACTTTTTACATGAATATTAAATTACCCATAAGGCTAGAGCCTTTGATATTCACTCTGAGAGACACTCAAAACAAAAGATTATACTTTTGAAATTCTCGAACGATTCGATATAATTCTACATTTATTTCGTGAATTAAGAAGCCGAAAAAAATATAGAAAAAAAACGTACTATAAACAAAGTTTAAACTCGTTTGAAGAGCTAGAAGAACGTCAAAATTTTGTGTAGTGTCAGGGGGATTCAGTAGCGTATATTTCGTCTTAGAGATTCATGTTTGATTGTTCGCTCAAGGGGGAGAAAAAGTTATCGATTGGCCTCCAAGTGACCGAAATCTGTCCATAAATGACTTATCATAATCTATTTTCCCTTGTTACTTATTTTCAGTGTTATACCTGAGGGTTGTGAACACGATGAATTTACAGATTCATAAGGTCTATAACATAAATAACTGTCTTTTGGCATTCTTAATTATATTACTTAAACTTGACCACTACTGTCCCTTTGTATCTTCAATGTTTTAGTCAGAATTTCCAGACCCTCGACGCTATCAGTAATTAGCTAGTGCACTGTCATATAGATAGCAGGAAAATGATGACGCAGTGCTACAATATTTATTCAAGAAAGAGACTGAAAGTCACAGTCAGTGAAAAAAGATGAGTAACGAACCCAGCGATCTCACTGGAAGTCCAGCATCGTCGGGTTACCCTTTAAGAAACAGACCACAACAAACGTTGCTTAACCCTCAGAAAAGGCTATACACTATACCATATCACCACAAAAACCACCTTCCACTGCCAGTCCGCAGAAGTATTATTTAAACTAGTTATCTCGGTACCGTTGCACTTCCTCCCCTTTTCTCATGACTCCGTTTCGGTGTCATACATGTCATAAAAACAGTGCCCAGGGCGGTGACAGGGTAACATCACCATAGGGTCTGTGGATGGAGCACAATCTATTCTATATGCTTTTTGCTGCTACTAATTGAGACGAACCTAGAAGTATCCCTGGAAATCCAGTAGCATCGGATAACTCATCCTGGCACAAACTATATGCGTTGCTTAAGCCATAGAAAGGTATTTTCAAACTACTTGTAGATTTATTCCTTGATCTATTTTGGGAGAAGGATATTATGTGATGATATGAAATTTCTAGGCTTAAATAAGTTTTGGGAAAAATCAAAATACCTCCTTCTTTATTCCTATATAAAATCAGGTATCGCACAACGTAGGGTAGAGTAATTCTTGAACTATTCGAGTAGAGGGTCGATACAAGCTGAAACATACCGAATATCAATACGGTTTGGGAGAAGCTCTTTTTATTCATTTTTTTCAATCGGTTGTCAGAGCTCGTCATGGATTTCAATTCTTTGAAGTATTTTGAAAAAGTATGACCTTAGGATCATTTCTTGGAAGTTTGTTTAAAATTCCGTGGTTAGTTAAGAAGTAGATTTTTTTCTTTTTTTGTAATTGTGAATTGATAGACGAACAGATGGACGGACGGTGAGATAAAAGAAAACGGGCGCTCTTGACACCCATTTCTTGCTCAATCAATCATTACATTTTTCAGAATCGTTGTCTCGATTGAATCTTAACAATGTTCGAAATTGGGTAGCTTTTGGGTTAATAGCTAGATCACTATGTCAGACAATATAGAAGAAGCTTATTAGCTCTTTGAAGGCCAAAGTTCGTCCTCAAACAATCTGCAATTTCCCGGAATGATTGACTGGATAATCTCTTTCAAAATCCGAATAATGGTCACTTGTGTACAGGGTCAAATAAAATCAAAGTAGTGAAAGTACTGTAAGCTAGCAAAGCATTTCTTTTTTAAAGTAATCTTCTTTGCCAAAGGTCATAATTATAAACAAACGGGATTAAAGTAACCCGGGACTTAAACAATTACAACATTACACAATCTTAGACTGGTTCAAATTGAAAGAAGTTGCAGAGGACAATTTCAAGTTGGTTGAATTTAGAAAATTGATCCCTTGTTTGGTAGAAAACATTGTGGACAATGAAGAAATTGCTTGTCACAAGCAATTTCTTCATTGTCCACAATGTTTTCCAAAGCTTTTTTCTTAAAAAGCGCAATTGAGTTGGAATGGGCTAAATTTCGTGCTTTTGAAATAATTCTCTGCAATTGAATAGAGTTTGAAACATTCTTGAAATAAATAAGAGCTACTTTTTATGGCGTAAGCATTTAACGGATGGAGTGGTTAAGCCTCCAGTGGCAGTTTGCACTCGCTGAACTTTGAGAAGACCTCAAAATTTTGTCTGATAACTTAAGCGATCAAAGCTAACGCTTTGCTAGCTAAAAATCGTGTGAGAATTCTAGAGGCCACATCGTTCTCATTCAACCTGAAAATTAGTCATTGTTTGTATAGATAAATTATCTGAAAACTTCAGATTTTGTAAAAAATAGGTCATAAGGTAAAATCGTAGAAAATTCTAGATACCATACATCTTCTTAATATTCCGAATATTGGTTAGAAAATTAATTTTGATAAAAAATATTGACCTTGGTAGAAATTTAGTCACTTAGAGTAAGAAAGTACATGTATGTTACTTAGTCAAAATTAAGAAAATATGTTTACTCGCTGGAGTCAAAACTAGGCCAAAACTAGGCCACAATATCAAAAATAGAAACTATACCAGCCGTATAATGTCTACTCATTGAACCTAACAATTGGTCAGACTGCTTGCCTAGACGATTAACTGAGGTGAGCTGTTTGAAGCCAATATAGCCATTTTGCTCTATGTAGTTTTTCAGAAATTTTAGTCAAGCAGTATTTGTAGAAAAACAGGGTAAATGCTTTAGCCAAACCATCGTCTTCTTCTATGTACAAAAACTATATGACTGCTGTTATAGGTTTTTTATAAAGGACGGTAATCTTAGGTACACCATCGTCCGTCAGACGCCTTATGGAGTGATGAATACACGGAAAAGGGTAAACCAAGGGAAAAGGGGGTGTCCCTTGAAGAATTGAACACATGGAATATTCTATTCTTTAGTGTTTTCGTACAAGACAAACGGCTATTTATCTATTTCCCACATAGACCTCCGGGTGTACAGTTCCAGTGATCAGCGTGTGGAACATCCATTTTTACCTTTAGGACGATGGGATATTCCGATGATTTCAAGTTTCACTTTTAGTACTAAAGAGATATATAGGCATAACCACTCTCTTACACTCCGGTTCATTCCCCATGTTCGATGAGACTAACTAACGGCAACTCTGGTTGAAGATTGAGGCCAAAGCACCATATTTTGCAAAAGTTTGGTATTACGATAATTTTCTATTTGAAAATTCAGTCCGATAAAACTCGAGTTTGATTGTTATTAAACAGTGCCTCATCGGCGGGCAAACGGGAATTCTCGCCGTTTTTACTCCATTCCTACTTGAATACACAGGGGTCCGTAATTTGACCCAACCGACATGGGAACGCCTCAACGATACGATTTAAAGTACAGAAATAGTTGGCGGATCGACGCTGTCTATCATAAATTGAATCACCAGCCAAATATTTATTTAAACCTAAAATTGAACTTCCTGACGGAGGTCAGTGTGCATGGCCAGCGACCAGTCAGTTACCGGAGGTTGTTTGTGTCCAAGTATGTATTGCTAAACCAGTTCGAATCAGCAATCTCTGGGCTTATTGTATCTACAGGGATTTGTCATATTTTGAATTCTTATAAAAGATATGTAAATATATAGTACATGTATATACGTTAATATAAAAATAAGTATATAGTATAAAAATAAGATGTGACAAGTACACGTGATTGTATCGTCTGGTCCATTATGCCGGAGGGGGCAGGCTAACTCTTTTCAACATTTGAGACATTTTAATTCTTGCGCGACTAATTTTGTGTCCGATAGGCAGACTCCTTTACATACTATACCAATTGACCAATCGCGGCTGTTAATCAAAAAGCCATCATTTTCTAATCAGTCGACCAATGAAATAATTAATTTAGACCAGAAGTGAGTTTAACTCAACATTGGCCGCCATTCTTTTTATGCTTTTGGCAAAGTAAACGTCGAATCTACAGCTTATTCAAGCTTTACTTACGATGTTTATGTCACCAACCATTCCACTTTTTTGTTACTTGCTACTTGTCATAAATTATGCACAATACCGCCTTTTAATATCGAAGGGGAATTTCCTCTTGGAGTAAATTGGGTCAGAGATTGGTCAATCCTCATTGTTTTAGAAAAAGTGTGTTCATCTCATCTTATGCTCGCGTCGTTTCACGTTCAGCTGGCATTTTCTAGTACTTGAAGTGTTTTGATTTTTAGATTTGATTCATTTTTAGAATTGAATCATTTGATTAACAATTTACTAGAAAAAATAGGAAAGCCCATACCTTAGGTTTAAACTGAGTAACAAATTTTATTCTGGATAAAACAATGAAATTCTGATGATCTCATCAACAGGAAGTTTTGGCTTTCTCGTAAACCGAAAATGAAAGTAGAAAAATGAAATAGACTAGATTAACCGAAAAATAAATTAGACTGGGATATTCTTCCTTCTTTATTGTTAATAGACTGTCCGGAATTGGTCTTCAAGTTTAAACATAAATCCGGCGATAATAGTTACCTATGTTGCGGAATAGATAAACCAATAAATAAACTATGAACTTTGAGGTGTGAATACCCTTGAAGATTTTGATATCCTCGGAGATCGTTACATGTATTGCCGCTGTCCATCAGTCAGCCGAAAGCTTAACCTCCAAACTGAACATCTTCCTCTTCTTCAATACTATATACATTATGTATATTTGGCATCGAGTGAAGGTCCCTTTCAATGATACGCATCTTCAATTGATCAATCGCGGCTGTCAATCAAAGTATCAGTCGACCAATGAAAGTCGCCTATTCGCTTCGAACAGAAGTGAGTTTTGATTTTGAACTCCGACATTGTCTGCTATTTTTGTGTAACATTTTTATTGGTTTGTTGACTTAAAAGTCCTAACTACACTTTATTCAGGGTGTAGTTACGACGAATAGGTCGCCAACCAACTATTTTGTTTGTTTGTTTTTTGGGGTTTTTTTTACATGCTACTGGCTATAGAATTTGCAAGATAACGCCATAAAAATCGAATCGGGACTTCCTGATAGAGTTAGTGGGCGGGGCTAAAGAAGTAAGTGGGCGGGGCCAGCGATAGGTGAATTGTTAAAGTTAATAATATCTGACAAACTAAGACCGCCTATCGAGATAAACTGAATTTGTAAAAATATTGTCCTTTCCGGTTCATGAGTATCAATCCTCTTAAAAACTATTTAGAGGCGGTTTTCAACAAACATTTAGCCACCGTCATAGCGCAGTCGGAAGCGCAACAGACTTCTAATCTTCAATAATGGGATGCAATGGGTTCGATCCCCGACGGAGGTATAAAACCTTTGCGACATTTGTCTCTGACCAATTGGTGTATAAGCATAAACCTAAATGGGAAAGAAGCTGGGGCTAGGAAAGGATGGAGTGGTAGTATTGGTGCGAGAAATACCAGGTGTTTCAGGCGCCTCGATATGACTGAAATACTGTTAAAAGTGGCGTTAAACCCCATTTAATCAATCAATCAACAAACATTCACAGGAAATCTCATTGCATCGGACAAACTTTCTCAGATTCCGGATGATAAATTTGACATTAAGAAGGGTGGCGGGGCTTGTCTGCACTTATTAATACCAATAAATAAATATTGGGTGCACTTGTAATCGAAACAAATATCATACCCTATTGTTGACCTTTGACCCTTCATTGTGACCATGGCCTGTCTTAGAATTTTTCGTGACACGCCTGCAAGGTTATTTGAAATAGAGCAGAAACAAATTTTTACCCTAATTTTTACTTTTGACAATAAAACATTTCCCTCGCTTTGGGTCTATAGGTTTCAGATCTTCACCACAGAAACTGTACCCTGTTGATGAAAAATTCGGCCAAGATATCTGAATATCGTTTAAGATAAGTACGAGATATGGAGCTATTATGCATATTTAAGCCTAGTTTTGCCTTAAACTCTAGGTGTGCCCCGGCCCTTTTTACCCGACAGATATTTTAAATACAACACATAAACCCAAGATTTTAATACTTCTACCAACCTAGAAGTTGAAAATCTGTATGTAAGAAAAATGGAACCAACACCACCACTAAACAATTTTGGCCTCAGATCTCTAATTATGACCATGGACTAAAATACATCAGATTTTGGACACAGCACTTTGTGTCGTTGTTTTTTAACTTTTCGCTGGGTTATAGTGTATTTAAGAGTGGTGGAGCGCACATTGTCATTTTGACCATTTCTTGCCCCTCCCACTGACTCCCTAGGTCCCGCCCATTAACTCCAACAGGAAGTTCCGCTTCGATTTTTAACGGCGTTTTTTTACTAAATTTATAGGCAATAGCATGTAACAAAACAGTAAAATCGTTGGTTGGCGACCTAACGTCGTAACTACAGCTTGAATAAGCTGTAGTTACGACATTTAAGTCACAAAACCAACAAAAAATGTTCCACAAAAGTGGCGGCCAGTATCGGAGTTGATATCTCAAATCCGGGCTTAATTAATGATTTGATTTGTCGATTGATTCCTTGATCGGGAGTCGCTATTGGGCAATTGTGAAGAACCCGGCCCACGGAAATCGAGTAGCATCGGGTAACTCATCCTTGCACAAACTACATGTGTTGTTTAACCCATTCCCACACAAGGACGCTTTTTGACGCCCCATAAGTAAAACCGAGAAAGCTGAAAAAATCTAAAATTTTATAAACTATTTTAATTTATGGACCAGTCTAAAATTGTTGCCGTCTGGTAATGGATTAAGCCTTAGAAAAGTTATTCATTCTACCAAGTCACCACGTCCTTAATTCCTTTGTTGATTCCTTTGTAAAATTCGAGATCCGACAATACATTGCTAATTTTGAAAGAAGATTTATTGCTTGATTTATTTTTGTAGATGGACATTACCTGATGATGTATACGTATAATTAAAATTCTACGCCCTGCAGTCTGAGAAATAATCAAAATATTTCCTTCTTTATTCTATATAAAATCATCGATCGCTCAACGTAGGACTAACATACAGAGTAGAGAAATTCTTGAAATATCCATGTAGAGGGTCAATACACGCTGAAACATACCAAATATCAATATGGTTTGGGAGAAGCTCTTATTATTCATTTTTTTTATTTATTTTTTTTTTTCAGTCGGTTGATATGAAAACCAACGGTCTTCGTGGATTTCAATTCTTTGAAGTATTATGAAAAAGTATGACAAAAGGGTCATTTCTCAGAAGTTTGGTTGAAATTCCGTGATTAAGAGGAGAAGATACTTTTTATGATTTTGAATTGACAGATGGACAGAAGGACGCACAGTGAGATAAAAAAAACTAGGGGGCGCTCTAGAAACCGATTCCTTGTTCAATGAATCATAACATTTTTCAGATTCTCTGTTTCGAGAGAATCTTGGACAAGCTTGAAACCGAGTAGCTTCTGGGTTAAAATCTAGATCACCACGTCAGATCTTATAGCATTTTAGAATTCATCCCCGATCAAATTTCCTGGAAAGTTTATCTGGATAAGCCCTTTCATAATTCGAGTTATGGACACTTGTCAAAAACAAAAACTTGGTCATTAGATCAATCAAAGAAAAAAATATTATGAAAATTCTAGAGGTCACATTTCACGTGTAATAAACCTTTAAATTAGATAATTTTTGTATAGATAAATTATCCGAATTTTCAAAATTTTGTAAAAAACGGGTCATTGGGTAAAATCTTAGAAAAACTCTAGAGACCATATATTATCTCAATAATCTGAGAATTGATAAAAAAAAATGATTTTGATAACATTGAACACGCTAGAAATTTGGTCACTTTGAGTCAAAAATAGAAACTACAGCAGCCAAAATTTCTACATATTTGATCCGGAAATTGGTCAAAATGCTTGTCTAGACGAAAAACTCAAGTGAGCGATTTGAAGCCATTATGGCATTTTTACTCTAAATAAAATTTTAGATTTTAGTTTAATCGCTTTCGTAGATAACCCGAGGTAATGCTATAGCCAAAGCGTCGTCGTTGTCTTTGTAATTTATGATATCTCTACTATTAACCCTTTCCTGTTTTATGAAATTTTAGACTGATCCAATTTGAAAGAGGTTGCAGATGACAATGAAAAACGTATGCAATTTGAAATCTGACCATCCTATATGGTAGAAAATATTGTTGGAAAAGGAGAAATTGCTTGTTACAAGCAATTTCTCCTTTTTCCACAATGTTTTCTCAAGTATAAAATCACAGTGATGTAAAATGCCGGGTTTGTCCAGGAAAGGGTTAAAGGTTTGAGCTGAAACTCTGCATGAATGTGTATTTACTATCAAATACCAAATGACTTATGATATATGACCTCCTTAGTGATTTATCTTCGTATATATGTATTTTTCTTTTGAAATCAATACACATAAATGACGAATTAAAACAATGCGGGCTGTTTTTCTTATATAAACAGGACTGTCATTTTGGGTAGGCATTCGCCCGTCAGACGTCTTATGGATTGATAAATAAAGCGACTGAAGGAATAGAGGGGGTCTCTTGAAAAAATACTATTCCATGGTGTTTTGAACTTGTTAGCCGAACAGATACTTGTTTATTCCCCACACTGACCTCCGATTGTAGTGATCAGCGCATGGAATGTGTTTTGTTACCGTTCGGACGTTTGGACTTTTTCAAGAGAACACGTCTTTTCATTTTGGGTTTTAGAGCTGTATATGCCTATGCATTTTATTTTGAATTGGTTTGGGATAACCATAATTTTCAAATTAACACACGACAAAACTTTAGTTTGATCAGTATGAAACAGTGCCTCATCGTCGGCGCCCATGGATATTCTCTTCGTTTATACTCCGTTCCTGGTGCGGTCATAGTGCAATGGTACCGATTAGGCCTAATTACGGGGTGCCGGGTTCGATCCCCGTCCGCAGCAAATATCCTTCCCGACATTTGTCTCACACCAATGGTTGAATAATCGTAAACCTACATGGGATGAGCAGCTGGAGGTTCGGAAAGGATGTAGTGTTAGTAATGGTATGAGAAATACCAAGAATCTATGGTTAGGTGCTCCAGCCGCCGCGATATGACTGAAATACTGCTAAAAGTGGCGTAAAACCACATTCAATCAATAAACATACTCCATGAATGGAATAACGCAGAGTAATCAAAGTACCGTGGGTAACCGATTATGAAAGTGTCTGTGAAAGCGCTTACCACAAGAATCTCAACCATGTTCAATCCTCGATTCGGGTAATCGCACCATGAGAACGACCCAGTCATACGTTCTAACGACTAAGTACAGACGTAGTTGGCAGATCGCCGTTGTAAACCAAAAATCGAATCACCAATCAAATAATTGATTTAGACCGGAAGTGAAGATTGAACTCCAACACATATGTTAAGCGTTTCCGGTAGTTCGGCGTCCTGAACAATCTGTTTAAAATCAGATCCTCCTTAATCCACTATTGCTACGCCCAAACGTAACAGTAATAACGTAGTGGTTGCGTACGGGTTAATTTAATGAGATTGTCGTCCTGAACGTCGTTTTAATTACAGGACCGCGGCCATAGCGCAGTTTGTAGCGCGTTGGATTCTCAATCGTGGGTCCCGGGTTCGATACCCGGTCGCGACAAGTATCTTTTCCGACATTGTCTAACACCAATGGGTGGATAATCGTAACACTAAGTGGGATGAGCAGCTGGCGGCTCCGAAAGGATGAAGTGGTAGTGCTTGTGGAAGCAATACCAGAAATCTATGGTTGGGTGCTCCAGTCACCGTGATATAACCGAAATACTGTTAAAAGTGGCGTTAAACCCCTTACAAAAATAATTTCAAAAAAATCATAATTACAGCTTATTTGAGCCCTTAACTTACGACATTTAGGTCTCCGACCAACCATTTCACTCTCTAGATGTCACATGTAACAGATCATTATTTGTTAAAAAAATAACTCTGTTTAATATCTAAATCGAACTTCCTGTCGGAGTTCAGTGGGTATTGCAAAGGTTTAGTCAGTTATTGAAGATTATTTCAGTTGTTCCAAGCATGTATTTTCAAAACTTGTTTAAATCAGTATAGCAGGCTAACTCTTTTCAAGACTTAGCTCAAAACTCGTTTGAAATATTCTGATTCTTGTGCAATTGATTTTGTTTCGACAGGCAGAACCCTTTACATACTAATTGACCAATCGCGGCTGTCAATCAAATAATCATTCGACCGTTAAAATCATTCATTTACGCCAGAAGTGAGTTTTGAAGTCCAACATTGGCCGCTTGTTTGTTGTTTTTGCGATTTAAACGCCGTAACTACAGTTTATTCAAGTTATAGTTGCGACGTTTAGGTCGACAACCAGTTTACTTTTTGCTAGTCGATATAAATTTGCCGTTAAATATCGAAGCGGAACTTCCTGTCGGAATTAATGGTCGGGGCCTACGGAGCCTTTGAAAAAGTCTGTTCGATTCATTCCGTTTCCCTTCCCTATAATGCTCGGGTCGTTTCACTTTCAGTTTTGATCTTCACTGGCCTATTTAAAGTACTTGAAGGGTTTTCATTTATTAATTTGATTCATTTGATTCAACAATTTACTCGTAAAAATAGAGGAAACCATACCTTGGGTTTAAACTGAGTAGCAAATTTTATCCTTGGTACTAATACCTGCTTATCTCATCAACAGGAAGTTTTGGTTTTCTCGTTAACCGAAATGAAAGTTGAAAAAGCAAATAGACTGGACATTCTTCTTACATCTATATCGATACAGTTGAAGATAAAGCCACTTATTATAGTAACTTCTGTTGCGATATAGATTAACCAATAAATATATTCCTTTTGCAAATTGACATAAAGAATGCTCTTCTTGGTTTAGTGACCGAATAATCGATAGAATGTTAAAACTGGTTTTCCGTCCTCGGGGGTAAGATATGGCTTTAATCTTTGTATAACCGAGCTAGTTTTAGAATAACTACCACAAATTAAAACGTCAGCACTAACGTCATAATTACAATTTGAAATATCAAAACTTCTTTCATAAATTGTAGGCTGAACGCATAGAATATTTTAACTTATAATTCAATCGTCACATTTATTTAGGCTTTTGGGTCTCGAGTATGGTTTTCTTACTATATTTTTTTGTGTGTGTTTATGGGAGGAAGATATGGCTTTAATTATTAATCAACATATTATATGAATGCTCTTTGACACATACTGACCTCTCTCCGGTTTAAGTTTTTGTTGTTGTTGTATTTATTTGTTTATTTATTTTTATTGAGTGTAAAACTCGGGTTTAGTGCCAAGGCGGGGCTTATCAGCTCAATATGGAGCTTTTAGTGAAATGATAGATTTTCAGTGAACAACTTCAATATGAGTTGTAAAAGGAGAATGGCTTTTAATGAGCAACATAATTAACCTTTGATTTTTACTTTTGATAGATACATCTGAAAATGATAGTTCTAGAGCTGTTTGTGTCTCTCACCAATAGGTGGATAATCGTAAACCCAAGTGGGATAGCTGCTAGAGGCTAGGAAAGGATGTAGGTCGTACTGGTGTGAGAAATACCAGGAATCCATTGTTAGGTGCTCCAGCCGCCGCGATATGGCTGAAATACTGTTAAAAGTGGCGTTAACCCCATTCAATCAATTAATCTAGAGCTGTTTGTCACACCTAAAGTATCGAAAGAGTACACTGTTTTCTGCCTATGTATATCTGTCTATAAATTTCGTTGGGCATCAAATTCATCGTAGCTTCAGCCGTATTTTTCGATTGTTGAATGTGCTGGCTTACACGGAACGCGTAATATGCTGTCGACTTAGATTATATTGGAAGTCATTTGATAGACAAATCGGACGATCAGCTATCGGTGTCTTAAATGAGCTTGACGCCCGAATTTGATCCGAATATCTCAGCTTAGATAACATTTGGGTGCCGTAATTCAGTACACTTTCCAATAGCCTGGGAGACGCCTTTCATTGCGGATTTCTGGAACTTTCATTTTCTGTAGAGAAACCAAATATATGAAGCTTTATCAGATATCGATTGTAACTCGACGACGTCAGTTGTACGTATATCTATTAGATCATCTATTAGAATAGTGAACTTCGGCGAAGGTATTGAAATGTCGATTTGATATGACGATCATCGGTGAAAATGAAATACAATGTAGTCTGAATCTTAACTACAACTTAGTTTGGCTGTTATTATGATCTTTTGAAAGCCAGTACACGGGTCCTTGAAATATCTATTGACAGTCCCTGGTTGGCATCTGAAATAAAACAGACGTAAGAACCCCGCGGAATGATGAAGTTAGCAGCATTTCGAAATAGTCACATTCATTTTAGATCTAAAGGCCTACTTACCGAAGGCAAGAAGAGCTTAAGCGATGGCGTGTTTCCCGTCCGGCGTCCTTGCGAGGACCCATTAATGCGACCGTCCGTTAATTATTCCTTGTTAACACTCTTGAGTCCACAGTTTTCATTGGCTCATCTTCAAACTTTGACAGAATGGGTGTATAATCACCATAAGGGTAGTTCCTTTTGAAGTTTGATTTGTTTCCTCAACTTACACGGGATAATGGGCTGTTTGAAATTCCACTAAAATCATTGTCAACACAATGGAGTCCAATCGGATTCTCTTAAAACTTTCACAGAATAGATGTACCATCATTAGGACCATTCGTTTGGAAATTGGGTTCGATCCGTCAAGCAGGGAAATGGAGCCTTAAAAGTTAATTTAAATATCCTCGTTAACAAAATAAAATCCACATTTTTCACAATGTTCTCTTTAAACTTTTACAGAATGATCGTACTAACAGTAGGGTCGTTCCTTTTCAAATTGGATCTGGTCTGTTAAGCGTCATTGGAAAGGGGGAAAAGGGACATTTAAACATCTTCGTTAACACGATAGAGTGCAAACTTTTCATCGGGCCCTCTTCACACAATGATTGTAGCATCATTAGGACCATTCCTTCCAAAATTTGGTCTAACTCGTTCTGTATCTGTATTTTTTTTTTCACAAAATCCTCGTTTACACAACAAAGCCTCAAAATCTATTTGAATTCTCTTCATAGAATAATTGTACTAACAGTAGGATCGTTCCTTTTGAAATTGGGCCTGGTTCTTAAGGTATCACGGGAAAATGATTAAATAATCTTCGTTAACACAGTTAAGTCCACAGTTTATGCGGGTTCTCTACAAACTTTCACAGAATGAGTGCACGGTACCAGCATACGAATCGTTCATTTTGAAATTTGGTACGACCAGTCAAGTAACACGAGAAATGGGCTTTGTGAGATTTTTTTTAAAAAAAAAAAACTCTCGTGTATACAACAAAATTCATAGTTTTCAACAGATTTCACAGAATGATTGCACCATCATTAGGATTCTTCATTTTTAAATTAAGGGTAAATACGTTAAGTATCAGGAGAACAGGAGCCTTACAAAATATGTTTAAATATTCTAGTTAGCGCAATCGGAAGTCCCAAGACTTCATCATATTCTTATCAACTTTGGATCCATCAACTTTTCATAGAATGATTTATATATAGGCCTATAGTCCGTGGTTGGATTCTTTTGAAAATGCCGGGATAAGGTCTATCAAGTATCACAGAAAAGGGACCTTATGAGAACTTGATCGAAATACCCTCGTTAGCACAATTAAGTTTTTTTACGGATTCTCTTCAATAGTGCATCGAATAATTTGTGTCGGAATTGCTTTAGGTCTGTAAAGAGTTAATGACCAACATTCTGCCGAGTTGCACTTGTTTCTCGAATGTCGAAAAAATTACACAAAATATTTAGACTCGAAATAATAATATAGACAAGTTTACATATTATATTAGCTGCGATACCGTAGCCCCCTTCCTGATAATCTGCTTGCCCAGCCTCAGAAAGAGAGCAAGAAAATATCGCAGAACTCTAATATAAACCTATGCACAGATTAGTTTGTAAACCGTTTACAGTGCTAGTGATCCTGCTTTGGCCAGTGAGAACTTAGGCCGATTGACTCAAAATGCAAAAGCTTTTAAATCTTTTTCGATTTTCCGTTAAATGCGATTTCACAGCATGTAGTGCGCAAAACTGAAACCGGAAATTCTTCCACTGGTTCTCGCCTCTTGACTGTAAATAAGGATATTGGAGATCGGTTGGGTAAAAGAGTTTTGAAAGTTCGAATGTCTTGTAAAGAATACCGCGAGTTTTAGATTCTTTGTTACAGAATACCTAGTTTACCTACGGCATATATTTCTAATGTGACTATTAATTAATTTTTACTAATTCGGCCCCTTTCGTGCCTTATTCATTTCGTTCTTCTTATTTTTGGTCACTCTTCTTATTCTCTCATACGCATTCTTATAACAGTGTTAATACCGTTTTAATCGGATTCCCTATAAAGATGTACTCTTTCATACTGCTCAAGAAAGAAAACTTTGGGAAAAAGTGTGGAAAATGAGGGAATATTGCTTGTTACAGGCGATTTCTTCATTATCCATAAAATTTATTTTCCCAAAATGCACAGATTTTTTAAAATCCAATTAGTAAAAAGGTGCTGTCTTCAACTTCTGTGAATTTGGACCAGCCTCAAATTATTATTGTGTGGTAATAATAAAAAACTAAACTAGATCTGATTGAGATATTTGCATAATCTACTTATTCTCTGTTATTTTGAATACAGATCTCTTTGATTTGTTTGCAAGTATGACATTTTATAAATGTACACATGTATATATGATCACAAATAACTCAACCAATCAAAAGATATTGACAATTAAGAAATCAGTAAGGATTGACACAAACCTCGGTAAGAAAAAGTTGACTGAGATATTAAAACTTTGAAAAAAAAGAAAGAATATAACGGATGTGAAAAGTTCAAAAAATGAAATTTTTGAAAAAACTGGCATTATTGGTTTATTGTCTATGATATCAAGTTGTGCATGAGACCATAATTTTGAATCCCTCAACTTTTTTGGGAATAATATATCTATCTATCTATTTATACTGCCTAACTCCCCTTTCGGGTATTACTGGCAGGTGATACACTCACAATCCAGATGTTTTCATGTCCCTGAAAGAGAGGCAGTGGCTGAATCCCACTGCTACCAACTTTTACAGCTGGGTAGACTATTAAGTGTCTTGCCCGTGAACACACCCCGGTGACGCTTGGGCTTGAACCCGTGACCTTCAGATCACGAGTCAAGCTCCTACACCTCTCGACCATCGAGGCAGTCTTACTAATAATAATCTTACTTGACTTCACAATATAGCATAAATTAGCGTGTTTTTTGTGTGTTCGCTGCTACAACTCCACAACCATGCAAAATTTTATTCCTGGCCAAATTCAAAAGTGGATTTAATTTTAGAAATATCCATTTAGTAGGGTAGAAAAAATTGTGGAAAAAGAAGAAATTGCTTGTTACATTTTTCTCAAAATTCACAGGGACTTAAAAACAGGGCCACATTTGATTGATACATGTACAAATGTAATTTTTTTGTGTGCGTATGTGTTCACTAGACTTTTTATGCACTGCAGCAGTCTATAGTGGTTTTAGAATTTGCCATTAACTTAGAAAAATAGCTAAGAATTACATTTGTAGTGTCTGTAGCTCATGTAAGCACTACATGCTCATGGTGAGCCTTTGTGATACTGGAATTTCCATGGCATGTCTTCCATTGTGACATTTGTCAACAATTCAATTACCAATTTACAGTTCATAATTTTTGCACAATCGTTCACAAAATTTGCTGATAGTGTTTGTATAGTCATGAGGAAGAAACCTATTGAAAATGGTGACCTTCTGACCAATATCTAGGGAAAGGAGGCCTTATTGACAGTTTCCTTATTACAGCCATACAGGTCATAATCATTACTCAATCTTTCTCCATATTGCTGAATATGTTGGTATGGTCTTGAGAAAGATCACAACTGAATATTGTGATATTCTAAGTCTGACCAATATCAAGGGAAATAGTTTGTAGAATCTATTAAAATTAGCTTCAATATTTAGATTTTTCGAGTGGTTGAGAAATTGTCCAGTGTGAAAATTAGTTTAGGGCAATCAGCTACGGCTGTTTGGGTGTCATTTTTAGAATTAACTTGACCTTGCACAGATACACAATCTCATGAACTCTTTACTGTATAATGACTGTTTTTTATGTCCATGCAATTTTATACTTAAGAAAATATTATGATAAAAGAAGAAATTGCTTGATACAAGCAATTTCTTCTTTTATCACAATATTTTCTACCACATTCAATGGTTTCGTTTCAAACTGCACTCACTTTTCATTGTCGTCTGCAACTTCTCTCGAATTGGACAAGTCTAAAATTTTGAAAAACAGGAAAGGGTTAAGTGGGAAAGTAATATTGTGGAAAAAGAAGAAAATAATTGTTACCATCAATTTCCTCTTTCCCACAATGTTTTCTCAAGTATAAAAACACAGGGATGTAAGAACCAGGGATTGAACAGGAAAGGGTTAACTCACTTTGAGCTATTTACTTTTTGTTCATAGCATTACTGGGAGAGAGAGATTTTCACGTCTTCAAGTAGATTATATATTCAAAGAAAAATGAATACATATAGGTCATAAAAATGAAAATAATAATGATAAAAATATTCAGAGTTGAACCCAAAATGACAATGCAATCATAAAATGTCTGCTTTCTATCTCCTGGTATCTGAGTTATGCACCAGTATGAAGGTATTCACTAATAGATAGCTAAATATAAACACTAATATTTGCAGGACAAACTTTGAAAAGTGAATACCAACTGACATCACTTGCATAGATGGCCAGGCAATGTGTACAATGTCTTAATGTCTTAATACTAGTCTTAACCATAGTGTATTAAAGCTGTTAATAAAAGATTAGGTCTCTAAGTAGCTGCTATATTGTAGCTCTCCCATTAGCCAATAGAAAGGTACCTATAATATTGTGGCTAATCTCGAATCAATGAATGATGGTATTTTGATTTCCCTCAAAGAAATTCCTCCCAGCATACATGTGCTGATCCAAAGGAGGGGTGACCATAGATCCAGATTCCCGCTGGAATTTTGCAAAATTAAGGTCATAAGGATTAAAAAAATCTGGAAATCAAAATATCATATTGTCAGTGGTTGTAACAACAGCTTAGTTTCTTTAGACCTGTCTTAGATTTTACCCTCTGGTTATCGCCAGACGACAAAATTTTAGACTTGTCCAAATTCAAAGATGTCGCAGACGACAATTTTTAAGTGATCAAATGGGTGAGAAAACATTTTGGATAATGAAGAAATTGCTTGTTACACACAATGCTTACCAAAGTATTTTTATTGGTGGGTGTCCATAAGTGTCATAGTGTGGGAATGGGTTAAATGGAAAGTGAACAGAGATAACATTTTCTTTACTTTGAATTGATAAGATATTTAAAACTTGATTCAGTTAATGCATTATACAGATAGTCATACAAGCACTGAGGTATGTGTTTATTGTAGGACAGTTATTAATTAATTCATAACCATGGCTTCTGATGTGGAGATAAGAGAGATGGTTTCAGCAATAAGAGATCTCAATGAAAGTTTGGAGAGCTTAATTAAATATGGGAAGGAGTCTGTTGCAGGTAATTTTTTACATCTTCAACCATTTTCTGATTTTGTTTCAGAATAAATTTTGGTCCAAATAAAAAAAAAATATAAAAAAAATGATTGATCACTACTGCCAATTAACCCTTGTCATGCTGTATAAATTACCTTGGTCAATCGCTGTAAAATCAAAGGGCTGAAAGCACTGATAGAACTTGTTGTTCAAAAATCAATATTTCTTTTAGAAATCAATTTCATAAACAACTCTAGCAAGAACAGTACAAACAGGAGGTATAGACCAAGATCAGACTGCACTTGTGTGCAGGCTGATCTTGATCCACACCTCCTGCCAAAACCGGAATATTCCGTTTTCAGCATGACAAGGTTAAAATTACACATGAAATCATTAAGACAGAACTGCATTTTTGTAAGTATAACCTATTACCAGATGACATCACTTTAGACCTTTAGACTGGTCCAGTTTCAAAGATGTTGCATACAACGAATTTCAGTTAATGAAACTTTGGATTTTTTTAAAATTTTGTGGTAAAAACATAGTGGATAATGAAAAAATTGCTTGTAACAATCTGCGGAATTTCTTTATTTTCCACAATGTTTTCTAAAGCTTTTTTTCTTAGGGGCATCTAAAAGTGTCACTTTGTGGGAGTGGGTTAAGCAATGTTTTAATTTCATTTAAGCTGTAGTTACAACAATTTATCTTTTGATTTATGCCCCTGACCATATATTTGCCAAGTAATCTCAGTGGATATTTAAGTCAGACTGCATTAGAAATCATCAAAATGGGTTTGAAACATTTTAGAAAGGGGGAAACTACTTGTCGGCCCACCTAATCACAAAGTGTTCAAGGTGAGCTTTTGTGATCTAGCTGTATCCAACGTCTGTTGTCTATTGTCTGTCCTTGATCAACATCTTTGTGCACTCTAGAGGCCACAATTTTACCTCAAATTTCTAGAAACGAATCAGATTGTTTGTCTCCATTAAACCTCGTACAAGTTTGATATTGGGATACATGGGGTCAAAAATTGGGTCACTAGGTCAACTCTTAGAAAAATCTGGTGTGCACTCTAGAAGTCACATTTTTGCTTCAAAGGTCTTGATATTTGGTCAGAAAGTTGTCTACATAAAATCTGTCAATAAAATTGTTACAAGCAATTTCTTCATTATACATAATGTTTTCCCAATTGTTTTCTGGAAGGGCGTTCAAAAGCGTCACTGTGTGGGAATGGGTGAAACAACTTTTGCAGAGGGCCATCAGGTGATGCCACTTGCAAAATATCAAATCTGTATACCAGATTGTTTGTCAGAAGAAGATTATTGATAAGTACCTTCTTTGTTTCTGTATTTAAAAAAAGCTTACTCAGTCAGAGTCCAAAAAGGACTGTAGGGGCATTCTTTTAACCCATTACCACACAATGGTGCCTTTTATGCCCTGAAGAAATATCATCATAGAAAACTTTGTTGGGCCTCTTGTTAGAATTAACTTGACCATATACAGATACACAAACTCATGAAGTAGGACAGTAAATACACAGTGGGTTTTTAGAAAATGAGCATCATCAACTTGGTTGGAAAAGATAAATGTGCTTGTAACAATTAATTTTTCCTAATCTTGCAATGCTATTTAACATATTTGACACTTATTTACAAATTTTAGCACAATTTGGAATGTTGTCATCAACTTCTTTCAATTAACCCATTCCCACTCAGTGACACTTTTAGACGCCCCCTAGAAAAAAAGCTTTAGAAAGCATGTTACAAGCAATTTCTACATTTTCCACAATCTTTTCTACTAAGAAAGTTGAAAAAATCCAAAATTCCATTCACTTTAAATAGTCGTCTGCAACTTCTTTCAATTTGAGCAAGTCTAAAATTTTGCCGTCTGGTAATGGGTTAAGCCTACTTTATATTTTGTCACCTGGTAATGGGTTATTAGCTGCTGTAGACAAACAATAAGGCAGAGTTTTGATATGTTGGATACTTTGCATCACCTAGTGAACTGTAAAATTGGAAAATTAAGTACAAATTAGTGTAGGGAACATTATGACAATTGGAGAAATTGCTTTATTAATTTCTCATGATGTTTTTATAAGCTACCTTTTTATGTCCTGGCATCCATAAGTGCAGGGACATATTGTTTACCTGATGTCTATCTGTCCATCTATCTGTCTATCTATATGCAAGCAGTAAACTTAACACAAAAACTTAAACATTTTGCTTTTAATCAAACACCTGTGAATATACATGGCATTTATTTGTAAAATAGGTGGTTTTTTTTGCATTGATAGACATCAGTTTGTTGTAAGAGCAAGGTCATCCATCAAGGTTAAGATCACTTATTAAAATTACAATCCCCCCCAAGGCTATTATAGGGGCATGTTGTGTCACAAAAACATCTTGTTCTTCAATGCACCAAAATGTGGGATTGATTGGTAATGAGTCAAGTATTGGAATAATCTGGTTGAAAATGAAGAAATTACTTGCTGTTTTCTTAAGCCTTTTTCTTGGGGGTACAAAAAGCATCACTGTATGGTGATGGGTTAATTGATGTGTTCTTTTTTATTTGTTTAGAATCTACACAAGACTTTGTTAACCAGAAGATAGGAAAGTTGTTTGGACTTGCAACTGCATACAAGGCTTGCTTACATAGGTACCCAGGTATTTTAACATTTAATCCTTTCCCATACAATGAGGCTTTTTGATGCCCCCCCCTTCCAAGAGGATCAGCTTGGGAAACACTAAGAAAAATGAAGAAATTTGATGTTACAAGCAATTTCTTCATCATCTTCAATGTTTTCTGCCTCAAAAGACAAAAGAATTTCATCAACTACAAACTCTTGTCTGCAACATCTTAGAAAAGGAATCGGTCTTAAATTTTGTTGTCTTGGAAAGAATAAACAAAATAACATATTTTAGGTTTGATCAAACCAAATATGGGAAAAAATGCAAAGTTAGATGTGTATGGAATTTGAAAATAAGGTTTCTATCGGATTTTTGAAAAAGTTTGGAAAAGAATAAATTGGGTGTAACAAGCAATTTCTAATTTTCTACATTGTATTTTTCATGCTGTCTAATGGTTTAGACAGCAGTGCTTATCAGGGGAAAGGTTAATTGATGTTTGCTAACCTCAAATGATAGGCTGATGATAAAGTTTACCAACTTGCAGATAAAAATTTTGGGTCACTGACAAGTGTATTTAACCCATTCCCAAACAACAACATTTTTGACCAGTCAAAATTAAAAGAAGTTGCAGTTGATAATTATAACGACTGCTTATTGGAAAACTATTGTAACTGACATATTTTTTCAAATTGAGTTTTTTACATATTTTACCTTTTCTTAATACAATACACAATGTCCCAAAACATTGGGCAAAGTTTCCTACTACAAGTATAGGAAAATGATCAGTAGTCCAAGTATTGTATCTCTAAGCACCGTTTTGGTAAATGGTAAACTATTGTAACTTAAGATACAATAGTTTATCAATAACATTCTACTGATAAATGGTTGTACATTGTGAATGGTAAACTATTGTAACTTTAGATACAATAGTTTCCCATTGAATTTCTACAGATAATTGGTAATATTGTTCAATGAAAAACTATTGTATTTCAATAAAGAATGTAACTAAGAACATTAAAATAACTTCATGATCTTTTCAATAACAATTTATCACTAAAATTAAAATGCTGTTACAATTTCATACGTCTAAATAGTCTTTAAAATATATTGTGAGTCATATTTTTTCTAGATTTTGAACAAAAAATAGTGGCAATTAATTGAACTTTATGATGTCACTTGATGAATTCACTTGATGTCATCCGTCTTTTTAATGATGTCATACTTGAAGAAACACAGATTCCAGATCTTGATAGATTTAACACAATAAAAACGAATAGAAACCAAATTAATTAAATGATTTTTAAACAAAACATATCTTTTATACTGAAATAAATAAGCTTTTTTCAGTTTTCTTTATTTCTTTAATATTGGTACATTGACATAACAGTTTTTCATGTAATTCGGAAATTTAAGTATCTAGAAATGATATTTTGGATATATATCTGTATCATAATGTGCAACTATTGGTAGTTTTTTTTTTTCATTTTGAAAATGAATCAAGTAACTTTCTTTTCATATATTTCATTAAAACCTGGCTCATAGATTCATGATTTGTGTCCCAATGCATCCTGGATGATTTTTGAATGTTGACTGATAAGTTACAAAATTATAAATTGTTGGATTTTTATGACAATTCCTGTTAAAATTTAAAGCCCTATTTTGGTGTACAGGAAGTCATGTATATATACCTATGTAGTGATGGTGACAAGAAGATGGAATTTCAAATTCAACCAAGATATTGAATCATATGGCTGCAGTTTTACAATGGGAGATTCATATGCATCAGCCATTTTAAAGCACACTAGTGACTCTTATTACTTTTTTGATCCACACAGTAGGAATGATGTTGGTTTGATTTGTGCAGATGGTTTGGCAACTATGACCCAGCATCACAGTATATTTGAACCAGTCTTATTTATAAGACATTTAGCTGTATCAATGATTTAAAAGGTGATGGAATTCCTAATGAATTTTCTCCACTACAAACTTATGAGTTTAAAAATCTGTCTGTTCTTTCTGGATTTAGCACTGTGAGCAAAGGCTAATATGCATGTAGATTATATCTTTCAGAAAACATTGCAGTTTCTGAACTAGAGTTGTCTGATGTTTCATCCTGTTCAATATCCTCTGAAGAAAGCATTTGCAGTATTGACATAGAGCAGCTTAATAACAGTGATGTTTTTCTATCTCAAATTAACATGGATTCTTTTGATCTTATAGATAATGAAGTGTTGAAATCTGAAACTTCTATTCAGGGTGAATTTAATGATGTTCAGAATGTTAATGTGGCAGAAGGAATAGAAGATTATTTTGATTCAAAAGTCAATTCACTGTCAAATTGTGATTATGATGATGATATAATGATAAGGATTATGTTTAGGATAGTAATCCTAATGATAGTGATAGCCATTATGATTTTAATCTTGATAATTATGATGAAAAGTATGACTTATTTGACGATAAAGATGACATTCCACGAAGTCACTTAATTTTTTTTCTTCAATGGGTAATAAATTTGTTTGTTTGAATGGGGTTTTACGCCGCTTTCAACAATCTTTCAGTTATATCAAGGCGGCTGAAGCACTTAACAATGGATTCCTGGTATTTCTCACACCAGTACCACCATCACATCCCTTCCCAGCCTCAATGGGTAATAAAGGTAAAAATAAAAAAATGATGAGAAGAAAAACTGTCGGTAAGAAACATTAGAACCTTGGAACAGATTGGAATGACTTAAGATATTAGCAAGACAAAGGAGAGTTGCCTAGATTTTAGTAGCACAGAGGTGGGTTGGCATGGATAGTGGTGGGACAGAGAGGGGTGGCTTGAACAGCAATGGGACAGGGATAGGTGTTATGGATAATGGTAGGATAGGAGAGAGTGGCTTAGATAGTGGTAGGGCAGAGTTGAATGGATTAGATAGTTAAAGGACAGAGCAGGGTGGTGTGGATAGTGGTGGGACAGAGGGGATGGCTTGAATAGCAGTGGGACAGGGATAAGTGGTGTGGATAATGGTAGGATAGAAGAGAGTGGCTTAGATAGTTGTAGGCCAGGGGTGAGTGGGTTTGATAGTTCTAGGACAGAGGGTAGTGACTTCAATGATGGTAGAATAGAGGGCATTGGCACAGACAGTTCTAGGACAGGAATATGTGGCATAGGTAGGATAGAGGGGAGTGGCTTAAAAAGTGGTAGGACAGAGGAGGAGGCATGGACAGTTCTAGAACAGGAAGTAGTGGCTTAGGTAGGACAGAGGGGAGTGATGTTGTCAGTGGCAGAACACAGGGGATAGAAAAGTTAGTTTGTTTGAATGGGGTTTTACGCCGCTTTCAACAATCTTTCAGTTATATCGCGGCGGCTGGAGCACCTAACAATGGAATCCTGGTATTTCTCACACCAGTACTACCATTACATCCTTTCCTAGCCTCCAGCTGCTATCCCACATAGGTCTACGATTATCGACCCATTGGTGAGAGACAAATAGTCAGAAAGGATGAGTGCCGCCATCGGGGATCGAACCCGAGACCTCTAGATTGACAGTCCGACGCGCTACCAACTGCGCTATGACGGCGGCAGGGGATAGAAAAGAAGGGCTTAGATAGTTGTAGGCCAGGGGTAAGTGGGTTTGATAGTGTTAGGAGAGAGTGGAGTGGCATGGACAGTTCTACAACAGGAAGGAGTGGCTTAGGTAATACTGAGGTGAATTGCTTTGATGATTGTAGGACAGAGGGGAGTGGCAGTGATAGTTGTAGGACAGAGGGGTGTGGCATTTGTAGTTGTAGGACAGAGGGGTGTGATATCAATAGTGGTAGGACAGAGGGGAGTAGCATTGATAGTGGTGGAACAGAGATGGATGATATTAGTAGTTTTGTTAAGAGGCTTAGTAGAAAGAGGACAAGAAATGAAAGTGAATGGAAGTGTAACATTAGAAAAAGGCTGAGGAATCATGGGGAAGAGTACAATGTATGTATCAAAAAGTGGGAGAGTAATTCGTTCCAGAAAAATGGGAAAAGGTTGTGGATAGGTTTGCAAATTTAGCTGTTGTAAAATTATATCAGAATAGGAAAGAAAATATTTTTTTTAATCACTTGGAGACATTACGCAACAAAGAATTTTATTAACAAAGTTTGCAAAGTCAAATAAAAAGCGGGTGTGCAAATTCCATATTGTGGAATCTACCTTCTTCTAATGGCAATGTAAGAGTGTGTAAAACTTTTTTTTTTTGCAAACTCTTGACATTCCTGATGAAATGGTAATTACTGCAAATGTGAAAGCATCAGATAAAACATTGATTGATTTACAGTATTTCAGTCATATTGTGGAAGCTGGCGCACCATGACAATAGATTCCTGGTATATCTTGCACCAGTACTACCATTACAACCTTTCCTAGCCTCTAGCTGCTATCCCACTTAGGTTTACAATTATCCATCCATTGATGAGAGACAAATGTCGGAAAGGATATGTGCTGCCACCCCATGATTGAAGATTGGGAGTCTGATGTGCTACAAACTGTGCTATGACGGCGGCTCTGAGGGAAAAAAACCTGTCCATCTTCATAGCAATAGAAAAATATTTGATAATGAATTTAACTTAGCATTCCAGAAACCAATAAAAAATATTTGTGACTTTTGCTCAGCTTTAAAAAGAGTTGCAAAAGTAATAGGGAAATTATGAAAGAAAAGATGAAACTTCATATTTAAAACAAAAATATAACACATGAAAACAAAGCTAGAGATAAAGAGGTATCTAAAAACAGCAATGATATTAAAGCTGCTTGCTTTGATCTTCCAGAAGTTCTGGCTACACCAAAAAGCAATGAATCTATATTGTATTACAGAAGAAAACTTTGCATATATAATTTGAGTATTTAAAGTATGGGAACAGCAGATGCTTATTGTTACATATGGAATGAAACAATCCCAAAAGTATTTAAAGTATGGGAACAGCAGATTCTTATTGTTACATATGGAATGAAACAATCCCAAAAGGGGTTCATCTGAAATTAGTTCATGTGTGTTTGATTTTATAAAAAAAATCAAATTCATCCAGCTAAACAAAATTGGTTGGCAAAATTAAAATCAGCAATACATTTCAATGTTTTGGTATTTTTTTCAGAAATTTTCCATTCAGTCAGTAGAACATAGCTATTTGGAAAGGGCATACACAAAATGAAGGTAGTCAACCACTACCTTTGTCTTCAGACAAGTTCAATGATCTGGGGTCTCTCTATGAAAGTCTGACATCAGTCTTTTGCACTTCTTCCTCATGAATGAAGTTTATTGTACATTTCAAATTACATTCCAGCATAACAATCCAAACATCAACTTTCCCTGAATCTTCTGATAAAAATGAAACAATAGTTCTTTGAAATATGTTTGTCATGTCACATCACACCGCATGTCATGTACTGTCATGTCATACTTAGGCAAGTTACCAGATAACAAAGTTTTGGACTGGTCTAAATTGATAGAAGTTGCAGAAGATAACATTTTGTAGTTGAATTTTAAAAAATGTAGATAGAAAACAATGTGGCTAATGAAAAAAGTACTTGTAACAAGCAATTTCTTCATTTTCTACAATGTTTTCCAATTTTTTTTCTCTTTGGGGTATCATAACGTGTTATTGTGTGGCAAAGGGTTCTCTGAACTTTTGAGATACTTGTATAAAGTGGAAACATCATAAAATGTGTTGTTGATTATAGATTCAAACGCAAAACACAAGAACCATAACCATTCTTTTCATTGTTTCTCAGTTATTAAGTTGGTAGAGTTTTCATCTTTTCTGTCTGTAGGGTAGAAAACATGGATAATGAAAAATTTGCTTGAAACTTGAAATTTCTTCATTTTCCACATTGTTTTCCAATGGAGAGTAAAAGAAAGCATGGTTGAGTAGGAATAAGTTTAATAGTTTAGCACTTAGAAGTTTAACCCTCGTCATTCTGAACCTGGAATATTTCTGTTTTGGTAGTAGGGTAGACAAAGATCAGGCAGCACATATGCTTGTACGTTTAAAGCCAGCATTGTACCATTGATTTGCTAAATAATTACCGACTCAAAAATGAGTGCTTTCTGTGATTCATTCCTTTGATTTTAACACAATATTTTAAAGGATTTTATTCAGCATGACAATGGTTAAGATACAGTTAATTATTATCATGTATACTTAATTTCCTTATCCCATTTGAATTCCCACACAAAGATTTTGAGGCCCCAAGAAAAAAAGCTATAATTGATCAATTGTGATGATCAATCAAGGAATTAATCAACCAATCAAATAATACATGTAGACCTGAAGTGAATTTTAAACTGACATATACTTGAAACATTTTTTGTTGGTTTAGCGAGTTAATCATCATAGCTTCAACCTATTCAAGCTGTAGTTAGGCCATTTAGGTCACAAACCAACAATTTTACCTTTATGTTACATGTTACTGGCCATAAATTTTGAAAAATGACGCAGTTTGATATGAAAGTGGAACTTTCTGTTGAAGTCAGTGGGTGTGGCCAGTGGAGTCAGAGGGCAGGGCCAGAGATCTGTCAACTAGAGTCAAGTATAAATGTATTTCTGTTTTAGGTTAGGACTGGGATCTAAGGAAGAGTTAGAGCATAAGATTAGTAGACATTCCAGAAATCCAGAATTGAGAGAAACAAGTTCTGATCTGCTTGACCATGAGGTAATTGATGAATCAGGGTTGTAAATCAAATATTCAGTCAACCAATGAAGGCATTCATTTAAACACGAAGTGAGTTTTGAACTCCAACTTTCAGCGCAATTTTTGTTAAGGTTTTTAGCTCATCTGAGCACAAAGTGCTCAATTGGGCTATTGTGATCACCTTTTGTCTGTTGTGTGTTGTCTGTTAACAGATTCTTTACACGACATCACCTCCCAAACCACTAGACCAATTTGAAGCAAATTTGGCAGAAATGTTCCTTAGGTGGTCCGCTTTAAAAATTAGCTAAAAGAATTGAAATCCGTTTAAAACTCTTGTTGTAATGGCAACAAAAGTAAAATTCTGAAATAATCTATAAATCTTCTCCTCCTGACCCAGAAGGCGTAGAGCCTTGATATTTTGCATGTAGCATCAGTATATTAACCTCTTTCGAAATAGTAAAAATAATGATCCTCAGCTCCCCAGGGGCAGAACCCCAGGGGGGTTGGATTTAAATAAAAATAAAGAAGGATTATTAAACGACATCTCCTCCGAAACCACTGGGCCAATTTGAACCAAATTTTGGCGGAAATGTTAATTTTTCAAAATAGTAAAAATCATGATCCTCAGCTCCCCAGGGGCGGAGCCCCAGGGGGATGGGGTTTATATAAAAATAAAGAACGATTATTAAACGACATCTCCCCCCAAACCACTGGGCCAATTTGAACCAAATTTTGGCGGAAATGTTTCTTAGGTGGTCCCCTTTAAAAATTGCTAAAAGAATAAAAATCAGTAGAATATCTGGTTGCCATGGCAACAAAAGTTAACTTTTAAGATAATATCTAAAAATCTTCTCCAATTGACCCAGAAGGTGCAGAGCCTCGATATTTTGCATAAAGCATCAGTATATGGACTCTTGTTGCCATGGCAACAAAAATTAAACTTTAAGATAATCTTTAAAAATCTTCTCCAACTGACCATGAAGGTGTAGAGCCTTGATATTTTGCATGAAGTATCAGTTTATTGACCTCTTTCAAATAGCTTAAATCATTGTCCTCGTGTCCCCAGGGGGGTATATGCATGAAGCATCAGTTCACTGACTTCTTTCTTATTTCTGAAATTATAACTCATGGATGCAGAGGGAGGAAAAAGTTTTCTCCTTCTTCCAAATTTGCCCTAAAGCCTGAAATTTGTAATTTTGACTTCTGGATCCCCAGGTACAGAGCTCATATATTTATAAAGTATGGCCCACTTGTATCATAATCCTAACCTTAATATAAAATCAGACTGTTTAACCCATTCCAACACAGCAAAATTTTAGACCGGTCAAAATTGAAAGAAGCTGCAGACGACAATTTCAAGTTGATGGAATTTTAAATTTTTTCGTCTTTTTGGATAGAAAACATTGTGGATAATGAAGAAATTGCTTGATACAAGCAATTTCTTCATTATCCACAATGTTTTCTAAAGTTTTTTTCTTGAGGGGCGTAAAAAGGAGGGATTGAGTTGGAATGGGTTAAAGAAAATGAGCCTTTATCTCAGGTGAGCGCCCAAGGGCCAACGGCCCTCTTGTTTATAAATTGCTAATGGCCATATTTTTTGTAAATTTTTGACGTTAAATATCCAAGCAGAACTTCCTGTTGGAGTCAATGGGTGGGGGTCAACTGAGTAAGCAGGCGGGACAAACGGTTTGTTAATTGACTGATCACTTGTCACACATTCTAAACTCTGTAAAAGTAGTTGTCAGAGATATCAAACAACCTAGTTTACAAAAAAATTATGGCCGGAGAAATAAAACAAGAATCTAATCAGGATAACTTAACCCATTATTACCAGACAACAAATTCTAAAATTGGTAAAAGTTCAAGAAGTTGCTGATAAAATTTATTATTGATGAAATTTTGTAAAGCTTTTTTGGGGGGGAGGGGGACAGTCAATACCATTGATAATGAAGAAATTGCCTATGACAAGTAATTTTCTTTATTTTCCACAATCTTTTCCTAAACTTTTTCTTCAGGGGACTAAAAAAAGATGGTTTTTGTTGGAAAGGGCTACATGACTACAACTTCAACAAGCTGAAGTCAAGAATGTTAAACTGCAAACCTATGATAGAGTTTGACATACATGTCATAGTTTGACATGGCAATTCAAGTCTAAAGGAATTATTTTGGTTTGTTGCTTTTTGATTGACAGTAGCAATCTGCCATTTAATCCCACACAATGATGCTTTCAAATCCCCCCAGTAAGAAAAAGCTATTTAGTAAACATTGTTGAAAATGTAGAAATTGCTTCCTTTCAATTTGGACCAGTCTAAAGTTTTGTTGTATTGGATTGGGATATCAATTACAGTTTTCCAAAATATGACTTAAAATTCTGTGGCAGATCCAAGATTTCTGTAAAAGCAGTTTAAAACTTATAATTAGGGGGGGGGGGGGGGTCATTTTCTTATTATTACCAAATATTTCAGGAATTTGCCCCTGAAAATTAAATATTCTTTCTAATTAGAGATGTTTATTTAATCCCCTTGGACCCCTATAAATCTGCCACTAAAATTTTACCTCAACTGTCAAGAACTGTGGGCCAGGAATGCTTGTTCTTTGTAATTTTGGTGTATATTTCATATCCTTATCTTTTCCTATAAATCCTGGAGTACTCCAATGATTGCCTTTGCAAACATCAGTCAGCTCATATGGGTAGACTGATTTTAGTCTATAATACTTTGATGTCTTTAAAAGCTCAAGCTAAAAGGAGTTATGTCACTTTCCTTACTTATGCATCTAAACCTATATTATGGGCATTCATTGGAATCTTTGTATGTGGATTCAAATGATGGATTTAGATTTCATTAATCCCTTTACTCTAAGCTCTGACCTTGTCATTCAACCTCGCCAATGCTGCACCTGGAATATTCCAGTTTTGGCATGAGGTAAAGACTGGGTTCCACAATTTTCTTCATAAAAACAGTGTTTTCTCGAAATTCATCTCTTCCCTTTTTTTTGCAGACAAGTTCATTTTGAAACTGAACAAGTAGGAAATCATGTCTGACTTGTTAGGGAACAAAGGGACAAAGTCTGTATTTCTACACCACTGGTACTTTACTCTTTCGTCATTGCAAGATTCTCGTGTTTTCTATTTTCAGCATGAATGGGACACATTCCTAAATAGTGTTGATAAATCATTAGAAGATGGCGACAGAGAGTCAGTCCAGGTTGGACAGACTGGTCCCTTGGATGTTGATGTGATAGATGCTAGAACAGGCCAGAAAACCAGTTTAAGGCAGTTTTTACCTGACAGTCAAAGTATTGTTTTAGTGTTGTTGCGGCATTTTGCCTGACTTCCATGACGTAACCACATCGCTGATATTTTTGGAAGACAGGTGAAGTGTAAATGTTTATTTTATCTAACCCCTTTACCAGATGACAAAACAGAGACTGGCCCAAATTCAAAGAAGTTGCAGATGACTGAAAAAGTTGATGAATTTTTTAACATCTTTTAGGGTTTTTTTTTAGTGTGGCTGGGGCTGGATCAGAAAACAAATTTATGAAATTAGAAAAAATACCTATTACTAACAATTTCTTCATTTTCTACAAAACTTTCAAAAGCTTTATTCTTGAGGTGCTCCAAAGAGCAAAATTGTGTGGGAATGATATAATTGTACTCACAGAGGTATAGTTGCATTTAAATTCTTATGCCCCCACATCAAAAGACCGGGGGCATATTGTTTTTTACCATTGTCTGTCGGTCTGTCTGTCTGCAAAACTTAACAAAAAAACTTAACATTGCCAATTACTACCAGCCTATTCAAGATACAATGCTCATATTCAGCATGATGATACATCACCATAATACGCATCTCCTCATGTCAAGGTCATGTGATAAAGTCAAGGTCACATACCAAGGTCAAATGTCTAGTCTTGTTGCAGGGGCATTGTGTTTCACAAACACATCTTGTTGTTTCTATATTTCCTAGTCTACATCCACTCATGACAACAATTATTTGAATCTCAAAAGAAAAAAAGTTATTGCTCACATGTATTGAAGATTTTTTTAATTTACAAATAGTGAGCATACTGGATAGTTTTTGTTGAGCCAGGTAACTGTGAGCGAGACATAATTGTCACAATGACAAGTCTGTGTTTGTGCATTAATGTGGTAGTGTGTGTGTGTTTGTCTGTCTGTCTGAATTTGTCCAAAGCATGTCTCCTACATTTATGGATTGATTTCAAAATAACTGGCATGATTGTTCTTCATCATGAGTAGACCTGCCATTTGAAATGAATTTTCAGGAAGCTCTAGGGTCAAGGTCACAGCTCAAAGTCAAACATTCAAATACGGCTAGTCTAGAGCATATTTCCTACATTTCCGCATGGATTTCAGAATAATTTGGACACCTGCTCATCATGTGTAGAAGTGCCATTTGAAACAAATTTTCAGATTGCTCCAAGGTCAAGGTCATGCCTGAAGGTCAAATATTTGGCTGGCTTGACTTGTTGACTTATTGTCCCTGAAAGACTTTCTGGTTGTCCTGTCTATTACTCCTTTCATTCGTCTCTTATACCCAAATAATGACCTTACTTTAAAAAAATTTTTTAAAGTGCCTTCATACATAACCCTTTCCCACACAGTGACATTTTTGAACGCCCCCTAGAAAAACAATCAGGAAAACATTGTGTAAAATGAAGAAATTGCTTGTGAAAAGCAATTTCTTCATTTTACACAATATTTTATATCCAGGAAGCTGAAAAAATCTAAAATTTCATAAACTTTAAATTGTTGTCTGCAACTCCTTTGAATTTGGACCAGTCTAAAATTGTGGGTCTGGTAATGGGTTAAACTGTTTGTCGAGGTAAGACAAAGATAGAACTCTTATCGTCGAGGTCACTTTTTAAGGCCAAATTTCAGAGGTGTTTTCCTTGTGCTTGGACCTTTCTGCTGGTATCAAGTTAGACTCTACCACTTTTTGACTACCGTCGGACATAATTACAGCTAAGAAAGCTTAATGGCAATAGAAGAAATTTGCTTGAAATAAGCGATTTCTTATTTCCCACAATGTATTCTACCCAATAGGAAGATTTTTTCAAAACCCCAGCAATTTGAAAGGAATTATGTTGCTTTATTGTTACTTAAATACCATATTATGGACACAGTCCTATTTGCTGAAGAAATATAGCTATGCAAAACTTGTCAGAAGAAATTGCCTATAAAAGCAATTTAAAAGAAGTTGAAGACGACAATTTTTGGTTGATGAAAATTTAATTCTTTTCCCAAATGTAGAAAACATAGTGGATAATTGCTGTTACAAACAATTTCACCATTTTGTAAGGTGTAAAAAAGTGTTTTTGTACAGGAATGGGTTAACAGGAGCAAATAGATGTGGTCTCAAAATAATGATTAAACATCCCTTCCAGTTTCAAATTCAATTTTATGCTCTATTAAAATTTGTGTTTAGCCAGTCAAGTATAGATCACATCATCTTTAGATCACCTGACCGAAGGTCATGGTGACCTATTTGCGATTTTGTTTTCCATCATTGTGCATTGTGCGTTAACATTTTACATTTTCGACTTCTTCTTAAGAACCCTTGGACGGATTTCAACCAAACTTGGTAGGAAGCATCCTTACGGGAAGGCGCTTTATATTTGTACATGTCATGGAGTTATTTCCTCTTGGGGACCCATGAGTGGCCAAAAAGGGGTAAAAAAAGGGCACATCTTTAAAATTCTGTTCGTCATGAACCACCGTCGGATTGGTTTTTTTCACATTTGGTATTAAGAGTATTTAGGGGAAGGACTTTCAAGGAAAAAAAATCTGTCGAAAATTGCGTTGCTAGGAGGGGCAAAGGTGGGGGGTGCATAAGCAAAGTTATTAATAACTTTGAAAATCTTTTTCTACCAAACCAAAAGTTCTACAGCTCTGATACTTGGTTTGTGGCATCATCTAGTGGACCTCTATCAATCTTGTATAAATTATAACCCCAGGGTCAAAATTAGACCGTTATCAGATGTTACAAGTTTAACATAGGCCTATATAGTGAAAATTTAAAAAATCTTCTTCTCCCAAACTAGAGGGCCTAGAGCTTTTATATTTGATAGCATAATCTGGTGGATTACTATCCAGATTGTATGAATCATGGCCCCAGAGACAGAATTAGCCCATTCCCTGACATAACAAGTTGAACATAGGTTTATATAGTGAAATTTTAAAAATCTTCTTCTCCCAAACGGGAGGGCTTAGAGATTTGATATACATCATCATCTGATGGACCTCTATCGAGATTGTACAAATTAATGTGTCAGGATCAAAATTAGCCCATTCCCGGATGTCACAAGTTTAACATAGGCTTATATAGTGAAAACTTTCAAAATCTTCTTTTCTCAAACAGTTAGGCCTAGAGCTTTGATGTTAGGTATAAAGCTTCAACTGATGGACCTTTATCAAGATTGAACAAATTATTGCCCAGGGTCATAATTAGCCCATTCCTGGAAGTCACAAGTTTAACATAGGCTTCCATAGTGAAAACTTTAAAAATCTTCTCTCAAACAGATAGGCCCAGAGCTTTGATATTTGGTATGGAAGATCATCTGGTGGATCTCTATCAAATTTTTTTAGCCCGGCTGTTTTCGGAGAAATCCTGAGGTATTGTGATCACCTTAGCTCCGTTGGCGTTGATGTTAGCCATGGCGTGACAAACTTTAACCTTGGTCATATCTCTGTTGTTATTGAAGATATCCTCATGAAATTTGGCATGTGTAATGTATAGACTATCAAGGGGGATAACTCTAAAAGCGTATTTGTTAGAGTTATGCCCCTTTTTCTACTTAGAATTTTTGCATTATCCAGCACCTGCAGCCGAGCGTTGACACCTGTGGGCGGTGCTCTTGTTTTGTATATATTATGGCCCGGACGTCACAAATTTTTCTTATGGCTTATATAGTGAACATTTTATAAATCTTCTTCTCCAAAACAGGAGGTCCTGGAGCTTTGATATTTGGTATACAATATCATGTTGTGGAGCTCTATCAAGATTGTATAAATTATGGTCCCAGGGTCATTATCAGCCCGTTCCAAGATGTCACAAGTGTTTAGTGAAAATTTTTAAAAGATTTTCTCCCAAACTAAAAGGCCTAGAGCTTTTATATTTGGTATGTAGCATAATCTGTCGGACATTTACCTGTTTCGTGCTCTTTGGACTCAGGTGACTGATAGGCCCTATGAGCCTCTTTTTTCATTCGTTTGAACTCCAATGAAAAACTATTTCATATATTCTTATTAAGTTTTATTGATTAGACATAAAACATGAGGTGCTAGTCTCTGATATGTCTCAAAATACTTAACCCTTTCCAAAAAGATTTGGACCAGTCCAAATAAAGTGAGGTTGGCAGACGTAAAAAAAAGGAGGTTTAAATTGAAAAATATGGGCCATATGTGGTAGAGAGCATTGTGGGAAAAAAAGAAATTGCTTATGACAAGCAATTTCTTCTTTTCTCACAATATTTTCCATAGCTGTATTTCTTTGGCGCATAAAAATGCACATAAAAATGCACATCTGTGTGGTGATTGGTTAACCCTTTCCTGTACAGTCTCTGATGTTTATGTTTCTATGATATTATACTAGAGAAAACATTGGAAAAAAGAAGAAATTGCTTGTAACAAGCAATTTCATCTTTTTACACAATACTTTCTATCACATAGGATGATTACTTTTTTAATTGTGCTTACTTTATAAAGTCGTCTGCTTTCCCTTTGAATTTGGACAAGTCCAAAATTTTGAAAAACAGTGAAGGTAAAGATTTGATGATTAAGTGTTAGTAGGACTTAAATTCTCAAGTGGGTAAAAATGAGGGATAGTGGAGTAATGAGTTGAAAATTTGACCCTTTTGGACAGGAAATTCTAGTATTCTGACAATGCATTATTGAAGAGATGAAGAGAATATTTTTTGTTTTCATGGAGGTATGAACCGAAAAAACTAATCACACTGTATGAATACGCGAAGTGGATTCATACATAGTGTGATTAGGTTTTTCGGTTCATACCTCCATGAAAACAAAAAATATTCTCTTCATCTCTTAAATATTTAATAGCATCAAGCAAAAAAACAAAACAAAAAGCTTTACAAATTTTGATACCTTTTTATATGGGACTATTATGTGTGGAAGCATACAAAATTGCTGTGTGCTCAAAATTTTGTTCATGGAGTTATGAATATTTTTTTCGACCAATCAGAACACTCGTTTTTGATAGACGAAACTAAAAATTAAATTATTACAGGATGAAATATCGGCAGCAGGTGGTAGAGTCGTGGTAGTATCATTTGGTCTGCAAGATGGTGCTCAATTGTGGTTAAAAGATACTCAAGTTCCCTTTCCTATGGTGTTAGATTCAGCTAGAAAGGTAAGATGGAATTAAAATGAGTTAACCCATTCCCACATGATCCCTCCTTTTTATGCTTCTCAAGAAAAAAGCTTGGGAAAACATTGTGGAAAATGAAAAAATTGCTTGTATCAAGCAATTTCTACATTATCCACAATGTTTTCTTTCCAAAAAGACAAAACAATTTAAAATTCCATGAACTTGAAATTGTTGTCTGCAACGTCTTTCAATTTGGACAGGTCTAAAATTTCTCTGTGTGGGAATGGGTTAAATTTCATAATCCATTTTAATCCTTAATGAAATATTACCCGTGTATTTTCCTTGACCTATTTTAAGTGTAAAAATGCTGTTGTTCCAAATAGATAAAGGTTGCAGACAACATCTTAACCCTTTCCTGTTAAATCCCTGGTGTTTACATCCCTGTGATTTTATACTTGAAGCATTGTGGTAAACAGAAGAAATTGTTTGTAACAAGCAATTTCCTCTTTTCCCACAATATTTTCTACCCTGTAGGTTGGTTACTTTTCAAATTGCACTCACTTTTAGTTGTTGCCTGCAACTTCTTTCAAATTGGACAAGTCTAAAAATTTTGAAAACAGGAAAGGCTTAAAGTTCTTTTATACAATATATCTCCTCCTTGACACCTTTATTTTCTAAGACTGTCACAAAGCAGATATAAGCTTCCCAGCATTCAGGATGGCAAACCACTTGCTAGTGTCCAGAAAAAGATACATGTACCACAATTTTGTTCTGTTCTTATGTTGAAAGGGGATTACAAGAGGTAAGCTGTAGCTGATGTTGTATACTGAACACAGTCACAGGTTTATTTGGAACACTTTTAGTTCTTAGTAAGGGGGTCTAATGTTTTAACATTTGTCATGCTGAACCCAGAATATTTCTATGTTGGCAGGAGGCATAGACAAAGATCAGCCTGTGCCTGTTTGTCATTTTAAAGCCAGAATTATTCATTAGATCAGTCCTCTAACTAAATACAGACCCCGAAAACCAGCTCTGCAGTGCTATCAGACTGTTGATTTTTACGGAATTTTTTAATGCAATTTATTCAGGGGGATAAGGGTTAAGGTTGACCATTTTTTCTTTCCTTATGATTATTCTATATATACATGTATATATCTTCATCTATCTGTCCACTAATCTTCCAGCTTAAAACTTAAGCCCTATTCTTACATTTTTTCTGTTCAACTTTTGAAGACTCAGGTCTTCTTGTGCCCATAGCTATGAGTCGGAGCTAAAGCTTTGTGATCTAGAAGTCTCCCAAGTTTGTTTCCTGGGAGCTGCTATCAAACAAAGGTCTTTCCTTGGTCCAAATACTTGATACTAGTACTGTTGTTATCCCTAAATTATAAGACCTGTCTTGAAAATATTGTGGATAATTGATAATTTCTTTTTACAAGCAATGTTTTAAAAGGCTTTATTCTTATATTCCATTAGAATTTAAAGGTAATTGACCGATGGGTAAGAAAACATTGTGTGAAAAGGAGAAAATGATTGTTACCAAATATCTCAATGCCATGGGTAAACATTGCGGAAATCATTTCTTATATTCTATGGTCAATTTCAGATTTATCACGCATTTGGTCTTCACAGATCTGTTCAAAAGGTATGTTTAATTTTTTATGAATAATTCATGATCATTATATTATAATGTTTGTAGAAGCTGGTTTGTAGTACATGTTTTATCAAATATTTTAATTATTTCTCTCACCCTACCAGTAGATTGGGGAAAAGGAAATAGGTGTGTCTTAGATGTCAAATCAACTTTATTAGTTCTGCTTTGATCAATAGCCTTTTCTCTTCTGTTTTGGCATAGTTGTAGGTGGTGGGATAAACTTTAATTTTGATCATATCTCTGTTGTTATTGAAGTGATTTCAATGAATTTTTCTTGTAAGTTCTCTAACAAAAACAATCCACACTGTGGGTACTCGAATTTTTGTAAGAAGTATGCCCTTTTCAATTTTTTCACTATCCAGTACCTACAACTAAGCATGGAAATTACTACAAGCAATTGCTTCATGAAAAAATCTAAAATTTCATAACTTTTATAATGTCATCTGCATCTCCTTTCAATTTGGACCAGTCTAAAACTTTGCCGTCTGGTAATGGGTTATCATAGTTAAACTACATGTATGTGTTTCTTAAAAGCTATCAATGAGCTCAGTAACAGAAACAAAAAAAAGGACTTGTTACTAATGAAAGTAAGGTACTTTAGTCTTTAACTACTTTGTCCAGATGAATACAAGATAAAATCTTTGCTCCATATTCTTCTCATCTTTTGTAAAAGGTAGTTTGAAATTTGTGATTGTCTCTCAATATGCGCAAACTTGAAGAGCTGTTAAAATTTTTGACTGGTCCAGTTATAAAGAAGGTACAGACGCCAATTTAGAGTTTATTAAATTTTAGATTTTTAGGTCACCTGACCGAATGGTCATGGTGACCTATTGCAATCATCGTTTGTCCGTCGTCATGCGTCGTCCGTCGTGCGTCGTCCGTCTTCCGTTAACTTTTAAACATTTTCATCTTCTTCTCAAGAACTACTGGGCGGATTTCAACCAAACTTGGTAGAAAGCATCATTGGGGGATGCCAATTCAAGTTTGTGAAAAAAGGGGTTCTGGGGGTCATAGGGGCCCAAATAGGGGCCAAAAAGGGGTAATTTTTGGTACTTCTTTAAAAATCTTCTTCTAATAAACCGTTAATGCCAGAGCTTAAATATTTTGTGTGCATGACAACTAGGACAGGTATATTATAAATTGTGAAATTCATGCCCCTGGGGTCATGTATGGGGCCACACCCAGAGGTCAAAGTTCATCATGTTAAAAAATTCACATTTTCATCTTCTTCTGATGAAGTACAAAGCCAATTTCAAACAAACTTGGTGAAAAGCATCATTTGGTAATGGTTTTTCAGATTTGTGAAAATAAAAAGGCTGTGGGGTCAGGGGGCCCTAAAATGGGGACCAAAAGGGGGTAATTTTTGGTAACTTTTAAACATTTTCATCTTCTTCTCAAGAACTACTGGGCGGATTTCAACCAAACTTGGTAGAAAGCATCATTGGGGGATGCCAATTCAAGTTTGTGAAAATAGGGGTTCTGGGGGTCATAGGGGCCCAAATAGGGACCAAAAGGGGGTAATTTTTGGTACTTCTTTAAAAATCTTCTTCTAATAAACTGTTAATGCCAGAGCTTAAATGTTTTGTGTGCATGACAACTAGGACAGGTATATTATAAATTGTGAAATTCATGTCCCTGGGGTTATGTATGGGGCCACACCCAGAGGTCAAAGTTCATCATGTTAAAAAATTCACATTTTCACCTTCTTCTGATGAAGTACTAAGCCAATTTCAAACTAACTTGGTGAAAAGCATCATTGGGTACTGATTATACAGATTTGTGAAAATTAAAAGGCTGGAGGTCAGGGTTGCCTAAAATGGGGACCAAAAGGGGGTCATTTTTGGTAACTTTTAAACATTTTCATCTTCTTCTCAAGAACTACTGAGGGGATTTCAACCAAAGCTTTTTCTAATTCTTTCAAACAAAATCACTTGTCTTGGTGCTCTTTTACTCAGGTGACCGTTAAGGCCCACTGGGCCTCTTGTTTCAACTTTATGGGTGGAAAACATTGTGTTAAGTGAAAAAATTGCTTGCAACAAGCAATTTCTTCATTTAACACCATTTTTTCAATATGGTTTAACAAAATTTCACAGGAATGATCCTCTGGTGACTCTTTTTCAGATTCCATCAATTAATTTGATTTATTGAAAACTTGGCTTATGTCCATATATGGTACACAGTGAATTTTTCTAAAAGAATTCTTAATATTTTTTACGGTTGATGTAGTAAATGAATTGACTTTTGTTAAGCAATCAAAAGTTAGAAATATTCAAAGATTTCATTGACAAGATTTATTTGTACTCTTTGTCACTGAACTAGGTACCTTGATTTCCAGGTTTGGGGTATAGCCTCAATGGTTTACTATGGAGAAGCCTTACTCACTGGAAAACCACTTCCAAAACCATATGAAAACGTACATGATGACACTCAACAGGCAAGACACGGCATTATGGCTTATAAGGGTTAGGGTGTCAGATGACAACAGCATTTTTTCTGGCTCAAACTATTACAATTGGAAAAAGTTTTCAAACCATACAATTGACATTATCTTGACAGTAGTTATAACACATTCTCATCCGCTTCACCCCCCACCCCCCAAGGATAAGGTTCAGAAAACATTATTGAAAATCCTGGAATTGCTTTTTACATGTAATTTCTTCATTATAATTAATTTTTTTCTATCCCAATTAAAAAATATTTTTAAAATTTCATAAAAAAAATTGTCCTCTGCAATTACTTAAAATTTGGACCAGACTAAAATTTTGTTGGTAATTGGTTAACTGAATACCTTTTTAGCTCACCTGGGCACAACATGCCTTAGGTAAGCCATTGTGATAGGTAAATGTCCAGCCTCCATCTTTCTGTGTGTAAACAATTATTAAACTGTCTACTCCTCCTAATATAACCATCAAACTTCACAGAAATTATCCCTAGGTCATGCTCTTTCAAAGAACTTCAAAGAATTGGAATCAGTTAAGAAATCAGGTTGCATAGCAACCGAGAGAAAAAACTTCAAATATCTTCTCCTCTCAGATCACAAGGCCTAGAGCTATGATATTTTGTGTGTATCATCGCCCATTGACCCTCTACCAAATACTTCAATTACTGTACTCTGACAATTAGCCCTTTTCTGTGCAATCTCTGACTTTACATAGGAATAAAGAAGGAATCTTTGAAAATCTTTTTCTCCCAAATCATAAGGCCTAGAGCTTTGATATTTGGTATGTATCCATGCCAATTGACCCTCTACCAAAATACTAAAAAGAATTACTGTTCTCAGACGTTTAGCCCTTTTCTGCGCAATCCATAGTATAATACAGGAATATAGAAGGACATTTTCTCCAAAACTGTAAGGCATAGACCTTTGATATTATAAAGCATCACCTAAAAACCGTCCACCAAAATACCTCAATGAATGACTTTACTTTAAAATAGTCGTATGTAGTGTGATCTCAGATTCAGTCATAGGAATAAAGAAGGAAACTTTAAAATTTTTCTTCTCTCAAACTATAAAAGCCTAGAGCTTTGATATTTTGTTTGTATTATTTATTATTTGCTCTCTACTAAAAAACTTTAAGAATGACTCAACTCTGAAAATTAATCCTATGTTGTAGGATCTTCCATTTACATAGGATTGAAGGAGAAAACTTGAAAATATTCTTTTCCAAAACCATTAGGCTTAAAGGTTTGGAATCGTGTGTATATCAGGAAGCCTTGAGTCATACTGAGGTGAGCGATATAGGACTATCATGGTCCTCTTATTTCTTATACAAACAGATGGGAGGTGATTTTATCTTGGATAAAGATGGAATTGTCAGTTTCTTGTATCCTAGTCAAACTAATACAGATAGACCAAGTATGGACATACTAATACAAGAACTTCAGGTTGGTATAGATGGTTTGTTGGAATAAAAACTTCATCCGGCTGACCTCTGACTCTCTAGGCAATGCCCATTAACTCCAACAGGAAGTTCCGCTTCCATTTTGAACGGCATTACTTTGCAAAATTTATGGTCAGTAGCATGTAACAAAAGAGTGAAATGGTTGGTTGGTGACCTAAACATTGTAACTACAGCTTGTATAAGCTGTAGTTACGACATTTAAGTCGCCAAACAACAAAATGTTTCACACAAATGGTGGCCAATGTTGGAGTTAACGTCTCAATTTTGGGCTGAATGAAGAATTTGATTGGCCAATATATTCCTTGATTGACAGTCACGATTGGTTAATTCATAATATTTGATTGAGGTAGTGATTTGCATCGATCTTAGTATTTTTGTGTCACAGTTCTTGCTTACAATAACCATTTCAGTTTTTTTAAAAAATTTTCTCTGGTCCAAATTGAAAGAGGTTGCAGATGACAACGAAAATAGGATACAATTCCAAATGAAATCACCCTATGTGGTAGAAAATATTGTTTGTAACAAGCAATTTCTTCTTTTTCTACAATGTTTTCTTAACTTTAAAATCACAGCGATGTAAAAACCTGGGTTTGTACAGGAAAGGGTTAAAACAAATCTTAGCACAGAATGAGCCTGCCAGTGACATTTTCAACAATTTTACATGTGCACCAGGGGAAGAAACAGAGTGACCTAGATATTCATACTGTGCAGTTAGAATGTTCACTGTCTCAGTATAGAAACTTTGAATCAGTAACTGTCTATACAGCGCTACAAGCTACAATTGTATGCAGGCTGATCTAAGTCTTAACTAATTCACATGTGTTATTGTTAAAAATATCAAGCTTTTGCTCAAAGAAATAGGCTATTGGCAAATATCATGTCATTTGGCAAGACCAAATACGGCTGTGTGGTAAAGTTGTGTGTTCATGCCTTGCCAAGACACTGTAATATAGCAAGCCCCTTGTCTACCCAGCAGTAAAAATATCTAGTAACGGGTTAACTCTTTCCTATTTTTTGAAATTTTAGACAGGTCTAAATTGATTGAAGTTGCAGACAACAATGAAAATTGGGTGCAATTTGAAATGAAAACATCCTATGTGGTAGAAAATATTGTGGGAAAGAAGAAATTGCTTGTACAAGTAATTTCTTCTTTTTTCACATTGTTTTCTCAATTATAAATTAGTGACATGAAATCCCTGGTTTGTACTAGAAAGGGCCGCCGTCATAGCGCAGTCGGTAGTGCGTCGGACTCCTAATCTTTAATCGATCCCCGGCGGCAGCACATATTCTTTCCGACATTTGTCTCTCACCAATAGGTGGCTAATCGTAAACCTAAGTGGGATAGCAGCTGGAGGCTAGGAAAGGATGTAGTGGTAGAACTGGTATGAGAAATACCAGGAATCCATTGTTAGGTTTCCAGCCGCTGCAATATGACTGAAATACTGTTAAAAGCGGTCTTTTTAGGTGAGAAAAAGTCTTGGATGAAGTTTTAGTCAAAACCAAACTACAGTAAGGTAGTATTAACTTAAACTAATGTATGTATAAATAGTATGGAATATCACTTTGAATAATCACACATTCTTTAATGCTTTCAGGTGGATTATCGAGAAATAACCGTAGATTATCATTTGATTAACTCACCGCCTATCCAGTGAAATTATCAAAAACTTATGCCCTGCTTTCGTTCATTTCACCCTATCTGATGTCATCTAAGCAGAGCCAAATAAGTGACGTCATCATAAGCGTTGTATAGCAGTCACGTGCAAAATGACACGCTTTAAGAAAAATTGTCATATAATTTTCGCATTTTGTCTAACTTTTGCATTAAAGAAATAGAACAAATGTTTGTTTTATGAGTAAGATCGATTCATTTTCATTTCGTGAAAAGATCTTACACTGAAACAAATGATTATCCTCTATCTCATATTGATACATAAGTTACCATGTAGACATACAAAGAGTAAAAATTACTGAAAAAATGCGAAGAGAAAAAGGAAAGAATACTTAAAACATTAATACAGTTGAATTCTAGGATTAGATTGGCATGAAAATTAGTCAAAGGCTTGAGTATAATGTCTAATAATAATTTTAGTGGACCTGACTAAGTATTCTCTTTAATTATTTGGGCATTTGACAAAATGCCACTGCCAATCAAAATATCTATTGACCAGTCAATTCATTAGTTTAGTTCAAAATTGTTTGTTGGCTCCCAACAATTATGGCTGTCAAACAGGATGAGTTATATTCCCTAACTACAGCTTATTAAAGCTATAGTTAGATTTCCCCAGAATATCTCACAGCAGATTCACGCTGTTTTCATATCTCAGACAAACTGCTTTTTAGGAATTAGGTGTGCATGTCCATATAGTATATCCATTTGTTGTACCGTAAAACGCAATTTCTTAAATATCCATAATGTTTTCTACTCCCAAAGACAAAGATTTTTCAAATTTCTTCAACAAAATATGGTCATCAGCAACTTAAAGTAATTAATTAACCTGATGTCATGTCTCTTCTTATTCTTTCAGAAGATCAAGAACAGCGGCTGAGTTATGTGTTTTCACAGAATGAAGGTTTTTGCTTAAAATTGTTTGCAAAAACTGGATAAAATGTGAGACATTTAATGATGTGCCTAACTTTGTTCTGTATCCCAAATTGTCTGTTACCAAATTTAGTCTTCAACAGTGATTGAAGTAACTGGAAACTATTTACAATGTACCTCATTTAAAAAAAGCACTAAAGATAGATTATATAATTGTGGTAACTCCATTTCTGCACACATATTTTCCTTTATGTGTATAGGATTGCTTAGTAGTGGGACAAAAGTATCATGTTTGAAATAATGTATGTTAATACTTTCGAAAGCTATCCTGATTTTCCAAAGTCATGTGAAATAAGGTTTTGAAAAAAATTTGTAGAAAAGGAAGATGTTTCTTTTATCCTATTAAATGCTTTTCAAAACCTAACTAAATCCAATTTATTGTAACAACTAGAATGCAACATCTTTTAATTCCTTTCGGTGTTAGTTTTTTTCTCTTGTAATTGATTAAAAATTTGGTTGAGTGCAATGGCACTATAGCATGTACATAAATTATTTTTTTAAACAATGAATAAAATGCTGTTAAATTACAATGCCCTCAAAATTTTTGCTGACAAAAGGACAAGTTCTTTGGTATAAAACTTAGTCCAAAATTCTTCAAACATACCAGATAACTCAGAATTTCTGCAAATTTATACTATTTGCAGAATTTTGTGGGTTGTATAGGAATGCAGAAATACTAAATTAGCCAATTACCAGACAAAAGAAATAGATTGGTTCCATTTGAAGGAACAAGGCTGAACTTAAAGGATACCTGTGTTATTAGAATTGTGAATTGAAGGCTAAATAGACTAAATCATTCAGGGGAAAGAGGAAGTTGATCCATAAAATCATTCATCTAAATGTAATAAGGGAAGTTAAATACTGACCACCGTTTATGTACACATTTACAGTTTGGGTTGCTACAGTCCATCAATGTCATTATGACATTTGGCTCTCACTTCAGAAAAAAAAGGTTATAAGCAAAAGCTTAAACCATTAAATTATTTAAACAATAATTTTATGAATTAATAATAATGAGGAATGTAACAATGTTTGTATTTTTATTAAAAGACCCATTTAAGATCTATTGTATAAATGATGTTATGGGTAGTATATAAGGCATCATTGCTATAGATGGAGTTCACTGTGCTTTATTTCACAGCCCCAAGACTCTTTCTAAAATGAAAATATTGTAGAAAAAGAAAAAATAAATACCTGTTTTTTTTAACTAAATTTACTTTGGATTGCCAATTTTGACCTATTATCGTATTTATTATCAGGTAAAGGGTTCAATTTTATTTTTATGAGCAGTGCCTACTACATGTTTTACAATATTTAGAATGTTACCTTATATACACATACATGATTGTATTTCAAATCAATGTACCCAAGTTTGATTATTTTAACCAATGTCACCAATTTATTAGATGGTAAATAAAATGTGTTTTATTTTTATGTTAAGGACTGATTTTGCCACATGAATGCACAATTGTGTACTGTAATTTCTTAATGTTTTTCTGCAAAAACATCTCTCTGTAGATTATCTCTAGATAATTTCAATGATATACTACACATATTGGAATTATCAAAATGATTATATCAATTTTTGGGGGTCGATAATATCCCACCTTTGTATATTTCTCTCTACTGAACACTGCACATGTTGTGCATGTGAAAAAAGATGCAATTTCTATTGAGAATTGGCTTAAAAAAATTTAACTGTGTTCTCTTTCTTTGTAGTAGATAAATTAAATTATTGTTTGTATTCTGTGTAAGACTGTTAAATGTTTCATCTCTTGTTGATTTTGTTGTTCACTTTGTGAAAAAAAAATGTCAATCTTGCACAGAAACAATTATCCTGTAGGAGTTAGGTCAAGAGATAATGGGTTGTCAGAAACATAAGATAAACAGCAAAATTGTTTGATAGTAATGTAAACATCATAACTACAGCTTGAATATGTTGTACTTACATGTACTAGGTTTTAGTTGCCAAACCAAAAAAAATTTAAATGTTTGAGTTAAACAATCACTTCCTGTCTAAATGAATGATATGATTGACAGCCATGATCCAACAATTCTAATGAGTACCAACAACATAGGATTTTAAAGAAAAATAACAGGTTCAGACTGTGATCAATCACTCTTTTCTAGTACTGTGATGTAATTGACGGATCGATGGCCCCACCCACTGACTCGACTGACCCCACCAACTGACTCGGCTGGCCATGCCCACTGACTACAACAGGAAGTTCTGCTTAAATATAAACCAGTATTATTTTGCCAAATCTATATTCAGAACTGTGTAAAAGAAAGTAAAATGATTAGTTGGCAACCTAAATGTAACTACAGCTTGAATAAGCTGTAGTTAGGATATTTAAGTTGCAAAAAAGCTTCACATAAATCTTGGCGAATCTTGGAGTTCAAAGTTAACTCTTGGGTCTAAATGAATGATTTGATTGGCAGATTGATTCCTTTATTGACAGCTGTAATTGGTCAAGTACAGAAAACTCTTGCAAGTGCCTATACAGAACTCAAATCATTTTTAAGAGTGTTTTTCTGTGCCCTCAGAATTTATATCTTACATCAAAGAGTATCTAGTGTGGGAAGGGAGGTTTGGATATACATGTATTCATATACAAGGTCACAGGGCAAGGTCAAATGTTAAATTAAGCTTGTCTGGAGAATAATTCTTTCAGTTATAGATTGATTTGACAATAATTGGGCCCTTTTCTTGTATGTTCTTACATTTATGGATGGATTTCAAAATTTCAAAAGGAATTAGCACAGATGTTCTCCATTATGAGCGCATATTCAACTTTCTTTCTTAGATTCAAGGTTACAGGTCAAGGTCAATTGTTGAAATAGGAATTTAGTGAGGTTGACAGGAGCATCACTCTATTTACATATAATGGTAGATTTCAAAATATTTTTTTGTTGTTCTCGATCTTCGGTAGGTATATACCATGTTAAACAAATTTTGTGAGGATTTCATTATCAATACCATTTTTGAGAGGGATTGCAGTTCTACAAAGTAAATAAATTTAGAGAGAAACAGAGGCATTTGAGTTTGCTGAAGAACAATAAATAACTTTTACTTCTGCAAGGGAAATGTTATTTCAAATTTAGTGCTAGACCGCATACATTTTTATGTACATAAATATGTTATTCTTAGAATGAAATGAAATATATATACATGTATTTATTTTACAACTTGTTCCTTGCTTAATATCCATAAAATCTTTTTACCTTTTCCCAGACAATCCTAATTGAAAAATGACCCTACTAAAGGATTTCAAATTAAGGGCAAACATACTTTGCTCTGTGTGCTAGTCTGCTTGTTTGTACATCTCTGAAGAAAGAATCTAGACATTGACTACTGTGATTGTGATTGGTAATGGGTTAAGCCTTGTCATACCGACCTGAAACATTCCTTTTATTGCAGGAATAATAGACAAAGATTAGCCTGCACTTAAGGGCAGTCTGATCTTGATATACTCCACCTATTTGTCCTTTTCAAGCCAGAGTTGATATTTATTATGCACCCCAAAAAATTTTCGGGGGAAGCATATAGTCGCCGGCCTGTGTGTCCGTCTGTCCTTCCGTCTGAAGTCATATCTCAGCAACCCCTGAGCCTAATTGGACGAACTTCATATATAATCTTTCTAGGAAATTTCCAAGACCCGTTTTTTTATTTTTCTTATTTCAAGGCTGTGTCATGGAAAAAGGGGCCTTAATGTAAAAACTAGTTTTTTGTCAATTTCTCCAAGACTAATTGTTAGAATTTCATGAAATTTCATATTTGAGTAGCAAATTAGATCCCCTTGACCTTAAACTAACGGTAATTTTCATTTAAAAAAATGTGTCATGGGAAAAGGGGCCTTAATGTTATTATCTTTACGTTAACTGTCTTTTTTCCCCCGCAAAAACTAAAATTGCCAATAACTTTTGATTGGTTACAGATGAAGTCTTCATATTTCACATGTGCATTGCTTGTGACAAACCCTTTCTGTTGGTACCAAGTTCAAGGTCATCATTCAAAGTCAAGGTCATTTCTGAAGATCAAAATTTAGAAAATCTTAACTTAAACACTGTCTATAAGCTTACAATGTTAAGTGATATAACCTTCATATTTCACATGTGCATTGCTTTTGACATGGACTTTCTGTTGGTACTAAGTTCAAAGGTCATCTGTCAAGATCAAGGTCATTTCTCATGGTCAAAATTTGAAAATTTTAACATTGTCTATAAGTTTTCAATGGTAAGTGATAAAGCCTTCATATTTCACATGTGCATTGCTAATGACATGACCTTTCTGTTGGAATTAAGTTCAAGGTCATCTGTCAAGGTCATTTCGCAAGGTCAAAATTTCAAAAAAATTAACTTTAACATAGCCATTAAGTATACAATGGTAAGTTTTATTTAGCCTTCATATTTTACATGTGCATGGCTTATTACATGGACTTTCTCTTAGTACTAATATCAAGGTCATCTGTCAAGTTCAAGGTCATTTCTCAAGGTCAAAATTTTGAAAAGCTTAACCTTAACATTGTTTATAAGTTTACAATGGTAAGTGACACACTCTTCATATTTTACATGTGCATTGCTAATGTCAAAGGTCAAATTGTCAAGGTCATTAATTTTCAAATATTCCTTCTTCACTAATTGCCAAAATTTCTTGTTACTTTACATAAATGTTGTTCATTAAAAGCCCTAGGTAATTTTTATTTCAATTTTTGACCCAATGAACCTTACCATGCTAAAAGGGGGCTTAATGCCATGTAGCTTTACATTTTGTATATATCCTATTCTAAAATAAATCTATTGTTTCTGCAAGACTACTCAAGTTAGAGTCTTCATTTTTGTATGGAGACATTTTTCATTGATAGCTTTGATGGTCAAGGTAAGATATTTAACCCTTTACCATATAATGATATTGAATATTACTAGAATTAGGTCTGTGAAGCCAAACAGATTCCTTCAATGTTTTTATAGTTGCATTCAATAGGAAATTTTTTGTCCAATAATGGCATACAGTTTTGTGACAAAGCCTTATTCTGGGGGCATAATCTGTCTCCAACTGCTCTTGTTTTTCTACATTTTCTCAATTATAGAATCACAGGGATGTTATTTAGGAAAATGTAAACAGTATCACATATAAACGGATTATAGAAATCCCTATCACAAAGACTACAGAAGATATTTACAGACATTGACTTTATACAATGAAATGAAATTGTCAATATTAATTGTTGTTGGTAAGCAGTTCCATAGGCCACAACCCACATGATAAATAGACTGTCTTCCAAGGTGACCAAATTCCAAACTCATCCATGTTTTTATCAACTCAACTGGTATTTTAACAAATATTTAGGTTAATTGAGCAAAGATATCTCTAGATAGTATTTTAAGAAACAATTTGTCACTCCTTGTAACCAAATTACAATCTTGTCAAAGATTTCATCAAAGCAAACATACTGATCAATTTTCAGGGTGAATTAGCACAAGTTTTTATGCATTCATACCAACTTGATTTAGTCTCTAGACAAACTAATTTTCGGATCCAATTAACAAAAACTGGCCTCTTGAGTGTCTGCAAGGTATTGGTTGACATGGCATATGGCACAAAAGTGTTGTGTTCAGGTGATCGAGCAGTTTAAATCTTAACTTTTGTTTCTTGGCAATAAGTTAAATAATTATTAATAATTTATTAACCTTGCACAGATATGACAGAAAACTTTTGGCTCTCAGTTTTTAAATTTCCAACTTTCAGACATTAGTAAGAAGGTGATTAAGCTGATTTTGTAATGAAAATGACTGCATGCGTTCATAACTTTGAAAAAAGAAAGAAAAGAAGCAAAAATATTTAGCTTTACAAAACACAAAAAAGTCAACACGGTACAACCTGAATGGAATAGAAATTCATCGATTTGATATGTTGTCTGTCGATTTCCCAAAAAATTGCCCTATTTGTGGTGTCCATGACGTATCAACAGAGACTTATTTTCAGTTATTTATATCTCTGGTATCAATTACATCATGGGCTTGAACTAGCAATACAGTGGTTTTCGACATCACCCAAAGACTAATGACTTCACCTGATAAATTCAAATGTTTCAAAATCTGATAAAGGGAATTTATCACATTATATCAATTAATAGCAAATTTAGTAGATTTAACTCAAAGAAAGAATATTTTTCATGAAAATGACATCTAATTAATGATTATTTGAAAAGCATAAAATTTTCCTTTTCAAATTTTTCATGAACATCTACTGCTTTTAATGTAAAGTGGTAGGACCTTGAAATTTAGCATTTTTTCTTTTTGGAAGACCATTCTGTTTTGGGCTAATTCAAGGTCACATGCAAAGGTCACGTGTCTCGTTTATATTTATTTCCTCTCCAAATTCTCTACAGAGTTCATCTTTCAAAACAAATGGACCACTGAATGCTAAATATAACAAGAATGACCCCATTCGACAATTTTGGTAACTTTGTGGGTGGATACTTCAAAGACTTTGATTCTTCCCTAATCCCACGAAGTGCGATTTTAACGACAGATCGTAACATGATATACGATGGCAAAAGGTGGACGGTTACTGGATGTTAACTTCGAGATTTTTGGAAGAGTCCAAGGTAAAACATTAACATGAATGAGTAAAATTTTCGTATTCGTTATATATCTACACACACAAAGAAAATGAATGATGTAAATCTTTGTTTGTAACGTGTTTTCGCGTTTATATTCCGAACTTTGGCCGACCTCGTTCGCCCATTCAATAAGAGTCTAAATTCTACTTATAATGCCTATCTACTGGTAATGTGTACGATATTCCAATAGCCTAGTATACCATTCTATTTGTAAATATTTGCAAGAAATGCACCGTCTTGTCAGAAATGACAATCTGACATGAATTCACAAACAAGATAATGCTCAGAATATATAAGACAGTGTTCAATCTAGAGGGGGCCATGGCTAAAATGGCCCTCTAAAATCCAAAATGACCCCCTTCAAAATGAAGATTGGGCCCAAAAGGCACACTTCAATCACACATTCAATAAGACTTCTCTGAATGAAGTCATGGAAATAATGTCTTAATTTTTTCTAGTAGATTTAATTTGTTCAAAACAATATATTTATCATATATTGAGAGATTCTCTCATTTTTATGCCAGAAATCTCAATAATACTGGCTTAATGAGAGAAAAATCTCAAAGCAAAATGTGAAGGATATGGCAAAATTTCTTAGCAGCAAAAAATCTCAATTTCTCACTAGATTTGGCTAGATGAGATATTTTCGCACATCATATTCTGAGCCAGAATTATCCCTGAAAGTACATATATTTTGCCCTCTATTAAGGGTTTAGCTCCAATGATATTGACTGGTCTTTACCAACCCTGAATGGAGGTTAGGGTAAGTGGTGGGGTAGAGTGGTTGGTGAAATCTACGACAGTCATTTTCTACAGGATGGGTGGATAATCGTAAACGTAAGTGGAATAGCAGCTTGAGGCTAGGAAAGGATGTAGTGGAAGTACTGGTGTGAGAAATACCAGGAATCCATTGTTAGGTGCTCAAGCCGCTGCAATATGACTGAAATACTGTTAAAAGTGGCTAACCCCATTCAATCAATCTGTCATTTTCTACAGGTGAAGAGATGTGTACATAATAGACTCTGTCTGCTGCAGCAGTACAGTTTACACTGGTTCAAATTCAAGGATGTTGCAGAGAATAATTTGTAATTGATGAAATTAAGAATTTATTCGGCTTAAATTTTTGGTAGATTTTTGCTTGACATATATAACCAATTTCTCCATTTTCCACAATGCTTTGATAAGCTTTATTTCTTGAGGCTTCAAAAAGCGTGTTTTATGTTGGAATGGGATAACCTAGTCTTGACTTGTACTGTAGTCTTGTGACCAATTACAGTCTGATGTGATAAAGTGAGCCTTGGTTCAGCACTGCCAATCGGTTGTATCTTGGAAAATCAAAAAAAGATAGTGGAAAGAGGTATACACGAGACAGTGAAGTTTCATTTTAAAATCATTAGTTCTCTTCAAAATCCTATGATGTAGGTACCATTGGAATCATCTTGATGAAATAATTCTCACAACATAGTTTTCTTTAATATATTTCCACACAATTGCACTTTTTACCCCCACAAGCAAAAGCTTGTGAAAACATTGTTGAAAATGCAGAAATTGCCTGAACAAGCAATTTCTGCAATTTCCACATTTTAGATTCTTTCAACTTGAATTTGTCATCTGGTACATTCTTTGAATTCAGACCAATCTTGAACTTGTCTGGTAATGGGTGAAGTACTGTTGAATGACTTGAGTCTAAAACTCAAAATACCCTACTCGGTCTGTAGCTCTGTGTAGACACTGTTTTATGAAATTATTTTTGGTTTCAGGTGTGTTCTTCAGGCGAGTAAGTATAGGTGTGACAAGTATTATGCATTAATGCTTTAATAGTTTTAGTTCTTTTCTGCATTCACGGTCAACATTTTAACTTGATATTAACCCATTACCAGATTACAAAATTTTAGACTGGTCCAAATTGAAAGAAGTTGAAGACAACAATTTTTGATTGATGCTATTTTAAAAAAGTCTTTATCCACGCCCGGTAATCTCGGGCTCCATCTCTTTTTGGAGAACAGTGCAAAATGGAGACAATGATACTTCCGATATGGAGCCAAGGACCGGAACTGAACAGAAAAGGTAAATAAAACTGTGCACCTCGCGTACAATTTGATCTCCTATTAACCTATTCTACATTTTCCCAAAACGTACAGAGATTCATACCACATAGAAATGATTATATTATCCGTTGGCGGTGATAGATTTAATAAATAATTCCGTTTGTGAATAGAAACTTGAATCAAAGTTTGGACATCGGACCCGATCAAACACGAAAATGCGTGTTGAAATCGTTCAAATTCATGTAATCAACTGTTCTGAAAGATTTAAGTGGCAATGACTGTGAAATGAATGATAACGTGTTGATATAGAATAATGTTACCACAAAGAACTGCGTTTTTCCTACCCCTTTTGCGGATTTTCTCAGATGAGAAGGAGACCAGGATGCGGTGCGGGAGACAAGATTCAGAGGGAGAGGCGATGCATATATAAATGTACTGTAAAACTTCAAATAGAACCCCATACTCTTATGTAACCCCGGCCCCTCTTCGGACGTCAAAGCCGACCCTTCTTGTATGATTTTCGGAAAACTTTTAACCTGTAATAAACCCCAATCCCAAACAAATCAATGCCACAATGAATTCAATAGAGGGCGAATGTAACTGTTCTCAACCAAATGTCCCCTTTTGTGATGGTTCAATGCTTAGATAATTGGTTTGCTTAAAGTTTTTTTTTCTTTATATTTAGAAAGCGCTGTATCCTAGATTATGTCAAAAGGTGAAAAACTTCACTGCTTAAGTTAAAACACCGTGAAATTGACAATGTTTGGATGATTTGGGAATGATTTCGGATTGAAATTGAATGAGTGGGAGGAGCGAGTTTTGAATGAAATTAAAAGTATGTAATCCAAGATCGCTAATTTCGTCCAATTTGCGATATTTTTACCTCCTTTTACAAAAATATACGTGATTTTGTGTTCGTGTGTCTTCATGGACCAATCAGACGCTTTAAAACCCACAGCTGCCAGTAAAAAATGTGGAAAATTGTTATCGATTTGAATGAAATGCTGCGCATTTTGGACGGTTGTTAATTGTTTTTGAACTATTTTGAGCGTTTTTAAATGGTTTGAGTGAGTGTTTGGAATGAATGATTGGAGCGCTGTGTGAGTGATTTTGAACGGTTTTGATCGATGTAAATGTCAATTTCACGATGTTACTAACTGTATAGTATGTATACTGTAAATTCATTCTAATCATGAACCACCTGCTCTTTGCAGTCAAAGTAAATCTTCGCCCCCCTTTTTCCGTCTTAACATCTGTAGCCTGTAATTAACACCCACCCCTTTTTAAAGAAGTGTGAAAATTCTAATAAACCACCGGTGTTGTTATAGAGCTTTTACAACGTATAAGGCACAGAACGTCCGTTTATTGCAGATCTGAACTCCTTCCGCTATACATATTTCTAAGAACCTAGCGTATTTTTCAAATTTTAGGATGACCTGAATTCTCAAATTAGCTATTTGTTTTTCTTTTAAAATGTTTCGTTAGAATAGATTTACAAAAATTATTACGCGTTCACTTATTATTCACAATTGTGGCCCGGTAAGTCAGTTTGGAGAAAGGAGAAAAATATAGCCAGATATAAATATGGCGGTTCTAGAGAGTCTGAGAGACACATTTACTGTGTAAAAGGGAAAGAAAAAGTGTCCTGTAATATGCATAAAATTACAATCCTAGAAAATCAGCCACTGTATTCTTTTATATGCATCGCCTCTCCCTCTGAATCTTGTCTCCCGCACCGCATCCTGGTCTCCTTCTCATCTAAGAAAATCCGCAAAGGGGGTAGGAAAAACGCAGTTCTTTGTGGTAACATTATTGTATATCAACACGTTATCATTCATTTCACAGTCATTGCCGTTTAAATCTTCCAGAACAGTTGATTACATGGATTTGAACGATTTCAACACGCATTTTCGTGTTTGATCGGGTCCGATGTCCAAACTTTGATTCAAGTTTCTATTCACAAACGGAATTATTTTTGAAATCTATCACCGCCAACGGATAATATAATCATTTCTATGTGGTATGAAACTCTGGACGTTTTGGGAAATTGTACAATAGGTTAATAGGAGATCAAATTGTACGCGAGGTGCACAGTTTTATTTACCTTTTCTGTTCAGTTCCGGTCCTTGGCTCCATATCGGAAGTATCATTGTCTCCATTTTGCACTGTTCTCCAAAAAGAGATGGAGCCCGAGATTACCGGGCGTGTTATCTTTCTGTGAAGAAAACATTTTGGGAAATGAAGAAATTGATTGTTATGAGCAATCTCTTCATTTTCTACAATTTTTTCCCAAGTTTTTATCTTGAGGGGTGTAAAAGTGTGGATAGCATGGGAATAGGTTAACGAAAACAGAAAAAAAGATGTTTGAAAATTTAAATGTTCCAGGAATTAGTATGTGCTATAAGACTATATTGTTTGACAAAGTTTATCAGCACTGATATTTGTTTTTCCCTCAGTTTCGGGCCCTTTGCTTTTGTTAAAATAGAAATCTATTATTTATCAAATCATAATTTTCATATGAATTGCAATCAGTAATACCATTTTGTCCCTTCCCCCATTCAAGGGCTCTTTGAAGTGTTCAAAATATAGATTTATTATCATTTACCTAATATTTTCAGATTAATCGATAGTTATTATTTTGTAGCTACTTTATTTATATAGATATTCCCTCTTGAAAATCAAACCCTGGCATGCTGAATAAATGAACTGCACTAAAATCAAAGAGCTTAAAACACTGGGAGGCTAGATTTTTTAGCAATATTGCTTTTGAAAATCAACCTTAAAAAGAAAACTGACTTAAAAAAAACAAAAGGTAGTAATGACAAAGATTAGACTACACATTATCATTAACAGTTATTGAAAGTTATTGTTTTGAGGAAAACAAACCTCAAATTAGAGAAAAAGAGATCATTTAACCCTTGTCTTGCTGAACCCGGAATATTCCTATTTTAGCAGGAGGTATAGACAAATATCAGACTGCACATAAGTGCTTTCTGATCTTAGTCTACACCTCCTGTCTGTCCTTTGGAAACCAGTGTTGTTCATGAAATTAATTTTCAAAAGAAGTATTGCAAACTGAAAAACAAGTACTACCAGTGCTTTCAGCCCTTTGGTTTTTATACAATTTTGAAAAGGATTTGTTCAGCATGACAAGGGTGAACATGAATTGCAGCTTGGATAGTTCAGTAAGAAAGATAGAAGCTCCATATCACTAGTTTGTCTTTCTCTAAGGAGTATTTATATGTCCTTAGAAATAATGTATCTTCACTCAGTATCTGTGCTTTTTCGAATATAGTTATATTTTAGTTATCATCATTCATAATTAACCCTTGTCATGCTGTATAAATTACCTTACTGGAATTCTGCAAATCAAAGGGCTGAAAGCACTGATAGAACTTATTGTTCAAAAATCAATATTTCTTTAAGAAATCAATTTCATAAACAACTCTGGCAGGAAAAGTACAAGCAGAAGGTGTAGACTAAGATCAGCCTGCACATAAGTGCAGTCTGATCTTAGTCTACACCTCCTGCCAAAACCGGATTATTCCGGGTTCAGCATGACAAGGGTTAAGATAGTTAATCTAATGATAAAGTGTTGTGTAATGTTTTGTTTGATACTCCCAAGTTCAAGGTCACAACTGGTCATGTGACAAGCATTTATGCAGCTGTATCTTTGATAGTCGTTTCTTTTTGCTCATATTTTGTCAGAGTTACAGTTTGTTGGAAAGATCTTTTTATGCAATTGGCAGATTGCAGCTGTCAATCAACCAACCAATCAAATCATTCATTTAGACTAGCAGTGAACTTTGAAATCCGAAATTTGCCATAATTAAGTCACAAGGTTTGTGTAGCCAATCAACCATTTTACTTTTTTCACTTTTTACTGAAAATGAATTTGAGATGAAGCTGTTTGTAGATGTGACAGATACATTGCTGTTAGTGCTCAGTGAACTGAACCAGCAATCCTTCATTTGTAAAATATGAAATCCGTTGTACATGTTATAGTAGCCTTCAAGGTGAAGATGTTTCAGTTGAGACTCTGCCTTTTTGTCAGTTCTTATTTCAAGATTTGGCTGGTTTGTTGTTTTTCCCTTTCAAAAACAGTTATGTCCTTAGATTTTTTTTCCAATGGCTCCCAAGTTCTAAAGGTTAGGTCTGAGAACTGTCTGATTTTGTCCATTCATTTCATTTTGAGTACCTCCAATATGGGGTTTGCATTGGAAATGATGTCCAATTCACAATGTCACCACTGCCTGACAACATCATATCTAGATTTTTGATGTGGATTATCTGATATTGTGAACAATTAAACCATTACCAGACGTCAAAATTCTAGGCTGGTGAAAGGAGAGGAGTTGCAGATGACAATATGAAGTTAACCCTTTCCTGTTCAATCCCTGGTTTTTATGTCCCTGTGATTTTATAATTGAGAAAACATTGTAGAAAAAGTATAATTGCTTGTAACAAGCAATTTCTTCTTTTTTCCACAATAATTTCTACCCTACTGAAAGGTTAGTTTTCGAATTAAATGCACTTTAAATTTTTGTCTGCAGGACCTTTGAATTTCGACAGGTCTAAAATTTTGAAAAACAGGAAAGGGTTAATGAAATTTCAGATTTCTTCAACTTTCTGGAGAGAAAACATTGACTAAAATGAGTGTAAAATGAAGAAATTGCTTTATTAAAGCAATTTCTTCATTTTACACAATGTTTTCCCAATTGTTTTCTTGGGGGATCGGGGGGAGGGGGCGTCCAAAAGCGTCACTGTGTGGGAATGGGATAATTACTCTAAGTAAACTATAACCAGACAGAATTTGGTTAAAAGAAGACACATATTACAATTCAAAGTGCTAAAAAATTGAAAAATATATATCAAATAGGGTAGAAAACATAGTTAGAAAGGGAGAAATGTCGTTTACAAGCCATTCTTAATCCTCTTGCAATGTTTTCCACAGCTATATTATATCAAGTTCATACAAGATGAGCTTTTATGTTTTACATATGCAATTGAATTAATCCATAGAAACATTTATAAAATAGTGTGGCTTTCTATTAACCCATTCCCACACAATGACACTTATAGATGCCCCCAAGTAAAAAAGCTTTGGAAAACATTGTTGAAAATGGGAAAAATTGCTTGTTACAAGCAATTCGTTTTATATCCACCATGTTTTTTACCCCAAAAGACAAAGGTATTTAGAAATTCTATCTACTAAAAGTTGTTGTCTGCAACTTCTTTATTTTTAAAAGTTGTTTGCAGAATTTTGATTTATGCCCAAATATGGGCGTGGCCGGGTGTGGCAGTTTTTGACTTTGAAATCTTTAAACATCTTCTCCTCAGTAACTATGGGGCTAATTACAACCAAATTTGGTATGAATGTTCCTTGGGTGACCCTTTTCAAAAGTTGTTCGCAGAATTTTGATTTATACCCAAATATGGGCGTGGCAGTTTTTTTAACTTTGAAATCCTCAGTAACATTTGGGTCAATTTCAACCAAACTTTGCATGAATGTTCCTTTGGTGACCCTTTTCAAAAGTTGTTCCTGGAACTTTGAAATCTTTAAACATCTTATCCTCAGTAATTGGCATGATTATTGGGCCAATTTCAACCAAACTTGGCATGAATGTTCCTTGGGTGACCCTTTTCAAATCGTGTTTAGGAAATTTGATTGACGCCTAAACATGGGCATGACCGTTTTTTATTTAGAAATCTTTAAATATCTTCTCCTAAGTAAGCATTGGGCCAATTTCAACAAAACTTGGCATGAATGTTCCTTGGGTGAACCTTTTTCAAAAGTTGTTTGTGAAATTTGATTGATGCCCAAATATGGGCGTGGCAGGTTGGGACAGTTTTTTATTTAGAAATCTTTAAATATCTTCTCCTCAGTAATCATTTGGCCAATTCAACCAAACTTGGCATGAATGTTCCTTTGGTGACCCTATTCAAAAGGTGTTTGCAGAATTTTGATTTACCACCAAATATGGGCGTGGCAGGGCGGGGCAGTTTTTTACTTTGAAATTTTTAAACATCTCCTCAGTAACCATTGGGCCAATTTCAACTAAATTTAAATGAATATTCATTGGGTGACCCTTTTCAAAAGTGTTGGCAAAATTTTGAATCATCTTACATTAGTCAGGTGAGCGATTTTAGGGCCATTCTGGCCCTCTTGTTTGATATTTTGGAATAAACTATCTTCCTCAAAAAAACAAGAAAAGGTAAACTTAAAGGCAAAGTTATAAGTGTTTTTTCAGGGAACATTAACCAATTACCAGACAAAAACTGGTCCAAATATAAAGAAATTACAAGCGACAAAAGAATTGTTAAAATCTATATTTTGGGGTAGAGATCATTGTGGATAATGAAATAAATGCTTGTAATAAGCATTTTCTTCTTTTTTCCTATTTTCAAAAGCTTTTTTCTTAGGGTGCATTACAATAATAGGACAGTTGGAACATCATAAAAATACTATAATTTTCAACATCATAAAGTTAGGCAGGTTAATGTGGATAAAAGATCACATGAAATTCTTTTATGGAATCCCCATGAGTTCATATTTTGCTTGATGGGTAACATATTTTGGCAGAAGTTAATGGGTTAATTCATTTCAGGACACACAGAGAGAAGCTAAGAAGTTGCATTTAGTTGGCTGGGTGATGAATACAACCCATGGTACGGTCAAAGGTCAAGTACAAGGGCCTGAGGATAAAATAAAGGACATGTAAGCTCCCAGATATAGTTTAAACTCTTTATTGTAAAAAGAGAATACATTTCAGATTTTCATGAAATTTCCACCAAACGTCTGTATACATATGATGTATTGCTTATTATCAGCACTCTTTGTTGAAATGCTGAGTAATGCAACAAGGAGACTTATTGTCAAATATTTGTGAGAGCAACTACTCTTTTAATTTTTGACGGTATTTAATTAACCCTTGTCATGCTGTATAAATTACCATACTGAATGGCTGTAAAATCAAAGGACTGAAAGCACTGAGAGAACTTGTTGTTCAAGAAATCAATATTTCTTTTAGAAATCAATTCATAAACAACTCTGACAGGAAAAGTACAAGCAGGAGGTGTAGACCAAGATCAGACTGCACTTATATGCAGGCTGATCTTGGTCTACATCTCCTGCCAAAACCGGAATATTCCGGGTTCAGCATGAGAAGGGTTAAGTTTTCATCCAATTTCTGTCTTAATGTGACCTAGGGCATGTACCAGTAATCACTGTTTTGTGATTAAATGCTTTCATGCAAAAAAGGAGGCTTATTGTCAAAATTGTTGTGTGTGCAACTACTCCTACATTTCTCACTGGGAACTTGAAATATGTGTTCATTTTCAAAAGAGCATTCTATGCTATAATGTTAGATAACCCAATCTATTTTTAGCCTGGCAGTTTTGGAATAAACAGTGTAGGCATGTCATCCTACTAAATTGCATGCATGCCTTGTAGTTGATGGCTTAGTTGTAAACTCTGGCTTAGGAGTTAGTTTGACAAATTGTCCAAATTGCTCAAAAGTTAGTCATATTCTCTACCTTACTTGGTTTTCATTTTTAGCTCTACTGTCTGAAAGCCAGCGAGCTATTGTCATGGTGTGTCCGTTGTGCGTGCTTCCATCCGTCAGTCCATCCATAAACTTTTTCATTAAAAATATCTTATCCTCAGAAAGTACTGAACAGAATGATCAGAAATGATCATTGGGTGGCCTTTATCAGTTCCTTCAAAGAATTTTGATCTGTTGAAAAGCATTGGTTTAATAGGCGGAGCTAATATCCATATATAGTGAAACCTTTAAAAATCTTCTCAGAAACCCCAGATGGGTTTCAACCAAATTTTACATGAATGTTCCTTGGTTGACCCTTTATCAGATGTTTAGCTCTGCTGTTTTCGTAGAAAACCTGAGGTATTGTGATAGCCTTGGTGTCGTTGTTGTTGTCGTGTGAAATCTTTGACATTTTGTGATATCTTTGGTTCCACTAAAGGCATTCACTTGAAACTTGGCACACTGTCAAAAGAACCACCTATACTATCAAGGGGGATAACTCTAGATGCATTTTGTCCACTATCCAGCACCGACAGCCGAGAGTAGGCACCCGTAGGCAGTGCTCTCGTTTCAAAAAATGTTGATCAAATGAAAAACATGGTTTTAACGGGTGGGACTTATTTCTAAATATGGTGAAACCTTTAAAAAATCTTCGCAGAAACCAGCGGATGGGTTTCAATGAAATTTTACAGAAATGTTCCTTAGATGACCCTTTATCAGATTCCTTCAAAGAATTTTGATTAGATAATAAACAGGGCTTAAATGGGCTCAGCTAATTTCCATATATGGTGAAAGTTTTGAATATCTTCTTCATAGAAACCAGCAAATGGATTTCAACCAAATTTCACAGCAATGATCCTCAGATAACCCCTTATCAGATTCCTTCAAAAAATTTTGATAAGATGAAAAGCATTGCTTTAATTGACGGGGCTAATTTCCACATATGGTGAAAGCTTTGAAAATCTTTTTCGCAGAAACAAGTCTATGGATTTCAACCAAATTTCACTGGAATGATCCTCTAGTGACTCTTTTTCATATTCCACTAATTAATTTTGATTTGTAGGAAACATGCTTGAAAACACCACTTGCTGAACCTGTACTATTAGGCCTGTGGAGCGATAAAGGCGCTCAGCGCCATAGTTTTTAATCAAACCACATTTTGTTTTGTTGTCTGCAACCACTTTTAGTTTGATCCAGTCTAACTTTTTTCTTCTGGTATGAGTTGAAATAAGGCAGAGTTTTTATGAAACAAATTCTCATCCATCAATATTTTATTTCAGGAAACATTGGTTACAAAAAGTTGGTAGCAAACAGTCTAGAATAGAGAAAGCAGAGTTCAAAGAGGAAGTCATTGACACTGTGAGATACAAAACTTTTGATGTCAAAAGATAGAGGTGTAATACTCTTTCCCCTACCTCACTTTAGCAGAAATATAGAATTTGCCAAAACTAGCACCTTACCTAAACTTTTCATATTATATATATATTCAAAACTCAATATGTTGGCCTTAATTCTGGTTTTGTTAAGAGAAGCTTTGCCAATGTTTGGCTCATTTATATTAATGTGTTATGTTTATATCAAGTTCGCTGCAGTAAACAAGCTTGTAACTAGAAATTCATCAATGAAATCTCGTCAAAATATTCTCCTTCTCACTGCTCACCCTGATGACGAATGCATGTTTTTCACACCAACAATTCTTTCCCTTCTCAATGCTGGTCACAACGTCCACTTGGTTTGCCTTTCTAAGGGAGATTACTATGGTCAAGGAGAGGTGAGAAAGAAAGAACTGATGGCCAGTTGCTCAGTATTAGGTATACCAATTAGTAAAGTGACGATAGTTGATGATGAACGTTTTAAGGATGGACCAGAGAATGTGTGGGATAAAGACAGTGTTGGCGAGCGTATTTTAGGTGCTCTTCAACGATTGAACATAGAGGTTCTAATTACCTTTGATAAGGGAGGAGTCAGTGGTCACCCTAACCATATTGCCTTACACAGTGCTGTTAGTAAACTGAAACAGTCAAATGAGCTTGATAATGTTACTGTTTTTACACTCGAACAGACCAGCCTGATTAGAAAATACACAGCTTTTCTAGACATACCTTTCAGCAGTATTTTGTGCCTCACTACATTTTTAAATTCACCTAAAGAAGTTTTGATTGGCTGGAAGGCTATGATGATGCACCAATCACAGCTTGAATGGTTCCGGTGGTTGTATATAGTATTTTCAAGATATATGTATGTAAATACTTTAGTTGAAATGAAATGATAATAATCTGTTACATTTAAATGTCAAGACAGGGTACTTAACCTGTTCCCTCTGGCTTTTTTATGCCTCTCAAGAGAAAAGCTTCAGAAAATAATTTTCATGATATTTTGTACCTCTAAAGGAAAAGATTTTTAAGATTTCATCTAACTTAAGTTTGTCTTCTGCAACTTCTTTCGGTTTGGACCAGTCTAAAATTGCTTCATCTGGGAATGGGTTAAATAAGTATGAAATGGCTCAATAATCTAAATTACATTTACTTTGTACTAATATCTATGCAAATTATGTATATAATGAAATGTTTTAAACCTTCACTTTGATGTGTTGTTGAAAATGGTGATTCAGCATTAAGGAACCATACAAGCTTAGGGGAATTCGGAAAGTTTAGGGACAAGTACCCCTATTGTAATCAATTATTTCAACTTGCATATATGATTACTAAATTAAAATTTATATCAAATGATTGGCAAAAATTGTCCTTAAAACTTTTTGAGGACATTTTCAGTTGTGGGATGAATAAAGACCAAGACATTAAAATGATATTCAAACGGACAGCCATTGTGTCATTTTTAACACACCTGCCTGAGCATATTTGTCACACCCCTTTGCAGAGCATGAAGTGTATGTGCATTAGTGAGTCTGTCGAATCACAACTCCCACATTTATGGATGGATTGCAAAAAAACTTGACACACTTGTTCTTCAATATAAGAAAATGTGTCATTTTTAAGATTTTTTCAGGTAGGACCCAAGGTTAACCCATACCCAAACAACAAAATTACAGACTGGTCCAAATTGAAAGAAGCTGCAGACCACTATTTTAAACTTGTAGAATTTTAAATTTGATCATCTTTTTGGAAAGAAAACCTGGTGGATAATGAAGAAATTGCTTGATGCAAGCAGTTTCTTCATTATCCACAATGTTTTTTAAAGTTTTTTCTTGAGGGGCATAAAAAGGAGGGATTGAGTTGGAATGGGTTAATGTCTATAGAGGATAAGGTTCAAGGTAAATTTCTTAAGAGGATAATTTATATATTTCAGTATAAACATGCAGATTTATGCTCCATCATGAGTAGGTTTGCCATCTGAAAAACCTATCAAGTAGGGTCAAGGTTTATGTCTATAGAGGATAATTTCTAGATTTCAGAATAAATATGCAGATTTATGCTCAATCATGAGTAGATATGGCGTCTGAAAAATCTGTCAGGTAGGGTCAAGGTCAATTTGAAGATGGGGGGGGGGGGGGCTTGACACAAGTATTGGGAAACCATTTTAGTAATTGTTAACCTATATTTTAAATTTAAAAAAAATCAATCACGTTTAATTTGGTCTCAGTATTAGAAAAATAGTCTAAATTGTTATCTTTGAAGAGGCGATAAATGTTTATTGCAATGATCTTCCTTACTGAAAGATTATTCTTTTACGAGAATCTGATGAGAAATATTTAAGGCTAGTCCAAATTCAAAGATATTGTAGATGACAATTATAACTTGACTCTATTTAAAAATCTTGGCTTGTTCCAATGGAAGAAATTGTTTCTTTTCCCTCTGTAACATTTTTGGAGGATTGTAAATACATGTACATGTAGTTGGATTGTGCATGAAAAGATAAATTTATTTCATTTGACTGAATTGTGCACAAGATGTGATACATGATATGTATTCTTAGACATTCCATGTACCTGATCTTTAAAGTTTCAAACTTGTTAATGTTCAAAGTTTGTTTTGTATTTCCACAATGCTTTTAACATCTAAAAATAAAAGTTGCATTTCAAACCCTTATTCATTGTTATTTTCAAGTCTCAATTCATTCATTGTTTATTTAAGCCTTTCCTGTTTAATCCCTGGTTTTTACATCCTTGTGATTTATAATTTGGAAAACATTGTAGAAAAAGAAGAAATTGCTTGTATAAAAATTGCTCAATATCTTCTTTCCACAATATTTTCTACCCTACTAAATGTTGTTGTTAGCTCATCTGAGCACGAAGTGCTCATGGTGAGCCTTTGTGATCGTTGAATGGCAGTTGTGCGGTGTGCGGTGTCAACAATTGAAGTGTTTGCACTCTAGAGGACATAGTTTTGACCCAATCTTCATGAAAAGATTAATTGTAAGGTAATGAGGATGAACCCTATTGATTATGGGAGGGGTCTATTGGAAAACACAGGAAAAGGGGCCATAATTACAATTACTTTGTTTACACTGTAGAGGCCATAATTTGGCTCAATCTTCATGAAACTTGGCCAGAATAATTGTTTTGTCTTAAGAATGAAACCTATTAATCATAGGAAGCTTCTATTGGAAAACACAGGAAAAGGGACCATAATGACAATTTCTTTGTTTACTCTCTAGAGGCCACAATTTTGGCTCAATCATCATGAAACTTGGTCAGGATAATTGATAGGTCATAAGGATGAACCCTATAGATTATTGGAAGGTTCTATTGGAAAACACAGGCTTTACAATAAAAATGAATGCCTTTGGCTTTATAGTTTAATCGATTACCAAACTATCCCAGAATTTGTCACCCTCAGGGGAAAAGGTTTAAAAAAGCATTGTGAGAAAGGGAGTGACAAGCAATTTCTCAATTTCTATTTAAGAAGAATTCTTTCAATGCGATTTACGCAATTTTCAATCCCATGAGCAGAGACATTTTTATGCCCCCGCATCAATTGATCGGGGGCATATTGTTTTACCGGTGTCCGTCTGTCTGTCTGTTTGTCTGTCTGTCTGCAAAACTTAACCTGCCAAAAAAACATTTTCCTATAACTTCATCCCTAATTAAGTTACAATTATGCTAATATTTGGAATGTAGATAGGTCTCAACAATGCGCAACTGGGGAAGGTCATTTCATCAAGGTCAAAATTTTAACCCTTTCCCTAAAACGTTACTCAAAAACATAACCTGCCAACTAAACATTTTCCTATAACTTCATCCCTGATTAACTTACAATGCTAATATTTGGTATGTAGATAGGTCTCAACAAGGCGCAACTGGGGAAGGTCATTTCATCAAGGTCAAGGTCAAAATTTTAACCCTTTTCCTTAAAACAAAAAAAAAACCAAACAATAAAAATCACCCGCTTCTAAAGAATTCCTGTTTCGGGGGCATGGTGTTTCACAAACATATCTTGTATATCCTAAGAGCATATTTTCCTGTAATATAGTACACAATTATTTAGTCAAGCTACATACCAAATATGAATGCCCTTCGCCTTATATTTCAGAAGGAGAAGACTTGAAGTTGCTCTAATTGGGTGTTTTCCAAAATTTTGGACCTCTGGGGCAGGGCCATGTTTTATCCCAGGGCTAAGATTTCAGCTAACATAGTAGAGAACCATCTGGTTATGCTATATATCAAATATGAATGCCTTAGACTTTGTAGATTGGGAGGAGAAGACTGTTGAAAATGGTCTAATTGAGCATTTTTACGAGCTTTGGACGCCCAGGGAAGGGGTGTTTTTTAACCTACAGGCATAATTCAATCAAAATTGATAGATAACAGCCAGGCTATGCTACAATCAAAATATAAATGCCCTCTGCCTTAAAATGAAGATTTTTTTTAACATACTCAAATTTTGTGTTTTTCCAAATTTTTTGCCCCCCTAGTGCGATTTAGTCCCATTTGGTCTACTCCCATTTCGTCTCCTCCCATATCGTCTACAAATTTGCGCACTAGTCCCATTTCGTCTACCCCTGGTTTGCGCAGGAGTCCCATTTCGTCTACATTTTAGATTTTATTCTTTTTTATGGTTTTGAATCATTATTATGCTTTTTTCTTACCTAAAAATTTGAATTCTACATTTTTACCAATATTTGTATCAAATATTGGTATTTGTTGCCGATATATTTCACACATTTCAGACTAGGTGTTGAGAAGATGGATTACCTGTATGGCATTAATTAATTTGCCTTTTCACACCTGTATCTATTGGATTTAAATCTTATTATACGCCCGTCGAAGACGGGACGTATTATGGGATCACCCGTGGTGTCCGGGCATCCGGTTGTCCGGGCGTCCGGGCGGTGTCCACTTCTTTTTCCGGAGCATAACTCTGTCATCCTAAGTCCGATTGACTTTAAACTTGGCAGTTATATTCTTCTTATCAATACGGAGTGCAGTGCGCAATAACCATAACTCTATCCTATTTTTTGAGTTATTGCCCTTTGTTTTTTTTCATACTTGAATCTTGCCCGGAGTATATCTCTAAAAGTATTATAGCTAGGATCATGAAACTTCATGGGTGTATAGATCTCACCAAGGGGAAGTGCAGTGCACAAGAACCATAACTCTACATGGCCTATTTTTTGAGTTATTGCCCTTTGTTGTTTTTCATACTTGAATCTTGTCCGGAGTATAACTCTAAAAGTATAATAGCTAGAATCATGAAATTTCATGGGTGTGTAGATCTCACCAAGGGGGAGTGCAATGCACAAGAACCATAACTCTACCTGGCCTATTTTTTGAGTTATTGCCCTTTGTTGTTTTTCATACTTGAATCTTGTCCGGAGTATATCTCTAAAAGTATAATTGCTAGAAACATGAAATTTCATGGGTGTATATATCTCACCAAGGGGGAGTGCAGTGCACAAGAACCATAACTCTACCTGGCCTATTTTTTGAGTTATTGTCCTTTGTTGTTTGCTATACTTGAATCTTGTCCGGAGTATATATCTTAAAGTATAATAGCTAGAATCATGAAACTTCATGGGTGTATAGATCTAACCAAGGGGGAGTGCAGTGGACAAGAACCATAACATTACCTAGCCTATTTTTGAGTTATTGGCCTTTGTTGTTTTTCATACTTGAATCTTGTTTGGAGTATATCTCTTAAAGTATAATAGCAAGGATCATGAAATTTCATGGGTGTATAGATCTCACCAAGGGGGAGTGCAGTGCACAAGAACCATAACTCTACCTGGCCTATTTTTTGAGTATTTTCCCTTTGTTGTTTTTCATACTTGAATCTTGTCCGGAGTATATCTCTAAAAGTATAATAGCTAGAATCATGAAATTTCATGGAATGATAGAGCTAACCACATGGGAGTGCAGTGTACAAGAACCATAACTCTACCTAGCCTATTTTTTGAGTTATTGCCCTTTGTTGCTTTTCATACTTGAATCTTGTCCGGAGTATATCTCTAAAAGTATAATAGCTAGAATCATGAAATTTCATGGATGGATAGAGCTCACCAAGTGGGAGTGCAGTGTACAAGAACCATAACTCTACCTTGCCTATTTTTTGAGTTATTGCCCTTTGTTGTTTTTTCATACTTGAATCTTGTCCGGAGTATATCTCTAAAAGTATTATAGCTAGAATCATGAAATTTCATGGATGGATAGAGCTCACCAAGTGTGAGTGCAGTGTACAAGAACCATAACTCTACCTAGCGTATATTTTGACTTATTGTCCTTTGTTGTTTTTCATACTTTGTTTGACAAAAAATATTCATTCAAAATAACCTCAGTTCTATTCAAACCCCCAGCTGATATTAAGCAGTGTGATGGGCGTATCTTGTGACAATTTGGCACCTTGTTTATAATGGCATTATTCATTAAGATGGAAATATAATGCCAAATGGAGGTCTACAATCACTAGAACAATATTTACATTTAAAGTTATTATGAAAATGTAAAGAAATTTGGCAATACAGTAAATTTCTTTTTATAATACTTCAATATTAAATATTAACTACTTGTTAAAATGAAAATAAGTCTTTTTGTCAGATGAAGTTATTTATATTTTTCATTAAGACAGATTTTATTCTATAATATCAATATTACATTTAAAAATTTATTATACAAAAAGCTGAAAATATTTTGTAATTATCCATAATATAAGAAACAATTGTAGACAAATTAAAACAGTAGACATAATGGGACAGTAGACAAAATGGGACAGTAGACGAAATGGGACTCTAGACAAAAAAAATACAGTAGACAAAATGGGAGTAGACCAAATGGGATGCTACCCCTAGTGCAGGGCTGTTTTTGACCCATGGAGGACAACTTTTAGTAATATAGTACAAAACCATCTAGTTATGCTACATACCAAATATGAATATCCTAGACCTTATAGTTTAAGAGGAGAAGTCTTTTGAAATTGCTCTTATTAAGCATTTTTCCAAACTTCGGACTTCAAAGGTGAGGCCACTTTTGACCCCAGAGATTAATTGTTTAAAAAATGATTAAGCTCTATACAAAATATAAAGGCCTTTGGCCTTGTAGTCTATGAAAAAAACAACAACAAAGATTTACTAAAATTTCCTGTTTTCATATGCCGCGGTTACATGAGTTTTTCACACAATTAAATTCTTTTGACAACTTTGAAGAGCTTCACCCACGGAACATCCCTGCAAAGTTTCAGCTTGATTGGCCTACTGGTTTAGGAGAAGAAGATTTTTAAAGATATTAAAAGAGTTACTAAAGATTCCCATTTTCACATGCCGTGGCAACCAGAGTTTTTGACGGAATTTAATTCTTTTAACAACTTTTGAAGAGCATCACCCAATGAACATCTCTGCAAAGTTTCAGCTTGATTGGCCTACTGGTTTAGGAAAAGAAGATTTTTAAAGATATTTAAAGAATTACTAAAGATTCCCATTTTCTAATGCCATGGCAACCAGAGTTTTTGACAGAATTAAATTTTTTTAACAACTTTTGAAGAACTTCACTCAAGGAACATCCCTGCAATGTTTCAGCTTGATTGGACTACTGGTTTAGGAGGAGAAGATTTTTAAAGAAATTGTTGACGGATGGACAGATGGACAACGGACAACAACCGATCACAATAGCTCACCTCGCACTTTGTGCTCAGGTGAGCTAATAAAAAATGATAGATTACAGCCAGGCTATCCTATATTTCAAATGTAAATGCCCTCAGCCTTATAGTGAAGATTTTTTTTCCTAACTTGCTCAGGTTTTGCGTTTTTCCCTATTTTGGACCCCTAGTGCAGGGCTGTTTTTGACCCAATAAGAACAATTTTAATTGATAAAGTACAAAAATATCTAGTTAGGCTACATACCAAATAAGAATGTCTTTATATTTTATGAGGAGAAGTCTTTTGAAAATGCTCCAATTAAGCATTTTTGGAAACTTTGGACCTCTGGGGCGGGGCCATTTTGACCCCAAAAATTGATTTTTTGAAAACCTGGTAAAGAACCATGTGATTAAGCAACATATGAAATAAAAATGCCTTTGGCCTTATAGTTTCTGGAAAAAAAATCAAAGATTTACTAAAATGTCCCATTTTCAAATGCAGTGGCAATCAGAGTTTTTCACGGAATTAGATTCTTTTAACAACTTTTGTTCAACTTCACCCAAGGAACATCCCTGCAAAGTTTCAGCTTGATTGGCTTACTGGTTTAGGAGGAGAACATTTTCAAAGATTTACTTAAATGTCCCATTTTCAAATGCTGCAGCAACCAGAGTTTTAAACAGAATTAAATTCTTTTAACAACTTTTGTAGAACTTCACCCATGCAACATCCCTGCAAAGTTTCAGCTTGATTGGCCGACTGGTTTAGGAGGAGAAGATTTCTAAAGAAATTGAGGACAGACAGACGGACGGATGGATGGATAATGACCGATCACAATAGCTCACCTCGCACTTTGTGCTTAGGTGAGCTAAAAAAGGACCTTTTAGGATAGCAAGAGTGCCATAGTCACAATATAAACTGCAAGATTAAACCATTATCAGATGGCAAAATTTCAGACAAGTCCAAATTATAAGAGTTGCATACAACAATTCAAGGTTTATGAAATTTTAGATTTTTAACCTTTCTGGGCTTAAAACATTATTACAAGCAATTTCTTCATTTTGACAATGTTTTCCCAATTGTTTTTTGTAAGGAGCTTAAAAAAGTGTTAAAATGTAAGAATGGGTTATGGTCCCTTTTCTGTCATGCAGCCTAGAACGGTAAAAACCTGATAACATTCACAAATCAGTCAATTGGTTGATTGATTGAGTGGAGTTTAACCAATTCCAAATCAACAAAATTTAGACTGGTCCAAATTGAAAGAAGCTGCAGACGGTATTTTCAAGTTGGGGAAATTTTAAATTATTTTGTCTTTTTGGAAAGAAAATATTTTGAATAATGATGAAATTGCTTGATACAAGCAATTTCTTCATTTTCCATAATGTTTTCCACAGCTTTTTTCTTCAGGGGTGTAAGAAGGAGGGCTTGTGTGGGAATGGGTTTACGCCTCTTTTAACAGGTATCAAGCTACTATCCCACTTAGGTTTACGATTAACAACTCATTGGTGAGAGACAAATGCCAAATCAGTCAAGAAATCGAGGAGGAGAAAACTGTTGTGCTAACATGAAATTTTGAATTAGGTCCCTTTTTCCCTATCCCCCTTGCAGTCAGCGAGACCTAGTTGTCACAAATTCACTTTGGTGTTAGTGTGCTAGTGTGTGCTTGTCTGTCTAGAATTTTGTCTGAAATTTAATTTCTACATTTATGGATGGATTTGAAAATAATGTGGCACAGTTGTTCTACTTGATGAGTGCTAGTGTCAAGCTAAATGTTTGTTGTGATACAACCACAGTCAAGGTCACAATTAGAGGTGAAAGGACAAAATTGACCTTGTCCGGAGTAAAACTCCTATTTTTATAGATGGATTTGAAAATAACCTTGGCTCAGTTGGTCTTCTTGATGAGTGCTAGCGTCATGCAGAACGGATGGTGAGATACATCCAAGGTCAAGGTCACATTTGAAAGTGAAACAAAAAAATTGACCTTGTCTGGAGCATAACTTCTACATTTATGGATGGATATGAAAATAACTTTGCACGGTTGTTCTTCTTCATGAGTGCTAGTGTCATGTTAAATGTTTGTTGTTATACTGTCAAGGTCACAGTTGAAGGTAAAACAAAAATTGATCTTGTCCAAAGCATAACTTTTATATTTATGGATTGATTTGAAAATAACTGGGCTTAATTGTTCTTGATGAGTGATAGTGTAATGCAAACATATGATGTGAAACCTCCAAGGTCAAGGGCACAGCTGAAAGTTAAATGACAAATTAAATTTTAACCTTGTCTGCAGCGTAACTTCTACATTTATAGATGGATTTGAAAATAATGTGGCACAGTTGTTCTACTTGATGAGTGCTAGAGCAAAATGATATATGCAAGGTCAAGGTCAATGTTGAAGGTGAAATTACCATGTCCAGAGAATAACTTTTATATTTATGGAAGGATTTGAAAATAACATGGTTCAGTTGTTATTCTTGATGAGTGCTAGTGTCATGTGAAACGTTTGGTGTGATACATCCAAGGTCAAGTTCACATTTAAAAATGAAACGACAAATTTGACCTTGTCTGGAGCATAACTTCTACATTTTTGGATGGATTTGAAAATAACTTGGCTTAGTTTTTCTTAATAAGTGCTAGCATCATGCAAAAAGTTTAGTGTGATATATCCAAGGTCAAGGTCACATTTGAAAGTGAAACAAAAAAATTGACCTTGTCTGGAGCATAACTTCTACATTTATGGATGGATTTGAAAATAACTTTGCACTGTTCTTCTTCTTTGTGGGGCCTAGTGTCATGCGAAACTTTGTTGTGATATGTTTAAGGTCAATGTCACAGTCTCTGTTCAAATCAGCCAGCTCAACATGGTGTCCCTGGACAACCTATTCTCCTTTCTGTGATTCTGCCTAAATGGACAAACCAGGCATTCTGCCCAGGGTCAGGAGACTAGGAGCATTCTGTGAAAATTTTCTTACCAATACATACATAAATTTAGGACGAAATGTGGTAACAAGATGTAGATGGATGAAGGAAGGGACGTTGAGATGGAGATGATGCCAATATACATTGACCTTCGGCAGCATTTAAAAAACCTAAAAAAAGGAGAAATGGCTAATTACAAGCCCGTTCTCATAGTATTTTCAGAAGATTTTTTCTGCAGTGCATAAAATGCAAGACTGTATGATAACAAATTAACACAATTCAGGGCCTTCCCTGGGCTGATTTTTCTTTTCGCCACTGAAGTAAGATTTTCTGGTTTTGATTTTGTTGAATTTAATCTCTGTAACGTACGCTGTCATTTAAGTCTGTTCGATCATGGTCAGAAATTGTCACCTGTATCGTAGGTCATAGATTAGCGTTTGTCACACTTCGTTTATTGACTGACTCGCATGTTCATTGAAATTCGACACGATTATCACCGTTTAAACACCTAGAATACGATAATCTGCCTTGATTGCAGTCCGATACAAACATTTGATGCATGGATGGTACTTTATATGAAAATCAATTCTGCTTCCACGGACTTTTTTTTTATCGCCAGCGTTTTCGCCAGATTCAATTTTTTATCGCCACTTGGTTTTAATTTTCGCATTTGGCAACATTGGCGATCACCAGCAAAGGCCCTGCAATTTACCTGTTCCTACACAATTCCACTTTTTACGCCCCAAGACAAAAGTCTTGGAAAAATTGTAGAAAATTAAGGAATTGCTTGAGCAATATCTCAATTTTCCACAATGTTTTCTAAAAGATTCCACAGAGATTTTCAAAATTTCATCAACTAACTATTTTTGTCTGCATCTTCTTTCAATTTGGAGTCCAAAATTTTGTCTTCTGGTAATGGGTTAACCCTTTCCCATTCAAACACGGGATTCTACGTTCCTGGGATTTTATATTTGAGAAAACATTGTGGAAAAAGAAGAAATTGCTTGTAACAAGCAATTTCTCGTTTTTCCACAATATTTTCTACCACATAGGATGGGTTCATATCAAATAGCATCCAGTTGTCATTGTCGTCTGCAACCTCTTTCAATTTGGACTAGTCAAAAATTTCCAAAACGGGAAAGGGTTAAGTAAAGACACTCATCATGGAAATGCAAACAGATGAAAACTGACAACACTTTGCTAATCAATTGCTTTTAAAATTTTATCATTTCATTCGAAAATTAACGACTAGTATATCATAAATTTCAGACAAATCTAATGAATAAGGCAGATAAAGTCTTCAACATGTACACATCTCATATTCATTTCTATAATGAAAATAGGGTTAATATGGAATAGAATGAACCATTAAATGGTGAAAGTTACATGCAACGATTAATATTTGTATACAAAAATACACAGCAAATCATCAAATACATACACATGCATGACTTTTTTTAATTGCAATGATATATATAACAAGAGAGCCGAGATAGCCCTAAATGGCTCACCAAATTTCAAATTATGCCAATTCATCAACTCAATTTACTGTATTCAGATTTATGGGTAATTCTGATGACCAAACAAATCATATCAGCAAGTTTGATAAATATAAAGGCAAAAATATAAATATAAAGGCAAAAATGTAATTAGATAAGCTATAACACTGACATGGGCAATAAGTACCTTTTTTAACCCTTTCCCGTTCAAATATGGGATTTTACGTTGCTGTAATTTTATACTTGAGAAAAGATTGTGGAAAAAGGAGAAATTGCTTGTAACAAACAATTTCTTCTTTTCCCACAATCTTTTCTAACACAAAGGATGGTTTCATTTCAAATTGCACCCAACTTTCATTGTCGTCTGCAGCCTCTTTCAATTTGGACCAGTCTAAAATTTCCAAAAATAGGAAGGGTTAACTTGATTGAATATAAACAAATTCAAAAGCATTGATGTTCTGTCTTGTACCAATACAGATACTTTGAGCAAGTATGTGAGCGTTTCAGCTCAACTTGTGACCTGTGAAGAAGTAACAAGGAAATTACAGCAAAAGTCCCTTTTCACTTTGATATTGGATGTAATATCTTCATATTAAATAAAGATCTTCCTCAATGCTATAAAAATAAATGGGCAAGTATGAGAAAGATTAAGCCGAAAATGTGGCTTATACAGCATATACAAGGAAATAATCATTAATGCCCCTTTTCCTTAGTATTGAATATCATCATGAAAGGATCTACCTTAACCCATTCCCAGACACCTTTTGATGCCTCATGTAACTAGAACTTGTCACAGTATGTGACTTTATACCCACGCAAGAGCTTTCAGTGTAATGACTTTGCTGTTCTAGAAAGGAGGCGTTTGCGACACAAAATGGGTAGTATAATAAGCTGTATATGTCTACAAAGCATAAGTAATGTCTAAGTTCAAGGGGAGATAATTCTTGAACCAGGGGGAATTAAAACTTCAAAATTGCGTCTTGCAAAACTTCAACACATGGTTAATGTTTGTATAAAGGTTCAATGGTATTGAAGCAAAAATAAAGGAGAAGTTCGCTACACAAAATTGGTATTATTTTGTACACAGACATATGGACACAGACAGGCTGATACCAGTATACCTTCGTTTTCCGGGGCTATAATTAAGACTTCAAAATTACGTCTTGCAAAACTTCATCGTGTGGTTAATCTTTGGACAAATCTTCATGACAAAAGTAAATCATAGGAAAAGTAATGTTGACTATTTCCTCACTTTCCTTGAAGTTTCAGAGAGTTTATCTCTGTCTAAGGTTTACAGATGAACAGATTGACAATGATGAAAATTTCTGTTATGCTTTCTGGTGTATTATTGAGATTTATCATAAGACTGGATAAGAATTTGACAAATTCTCCAAAATACCAGTGGAATTGTCAATGAATAGCTAACTAGCCCTGCTCGTGTTCCTTTTCAATACTGAACTTCAGCTCAGCTCGACCACAGGCACTGATGAAGTCATAGGCTTGCCATGTTATTCAAATACAGTATGACGCTCCTGTATTTTGTCTCTTATTTGTATGTGAAAAAAAACAACTACATTTTCACTCATGGCCCGCCACTTGTTAAAAACATAACATGACAATGATAAATAGTTCTGTTATGCTTTCTAGTGTATTATTGAGATGTATCATAAGACTTGATAAGAATTTGACAAATTCTCCAAAATACCAGTGGAATTGTCAATGAATAGCTAACTGTTTGGTAGATTTAGCCCTGCATTTGTTCATTTTGCAATACTGAACGTCAGCTCAGCTCGATCACAGACACTGATGAAGTCATAGGCTTGCCATGTTATTCACTTAAGAGATGAAGAGAATATTTTTTGTTTTCATGGAGGTATGAACCGAAAAACCTAATCACACTGTATGAATACGCGAAGCGGATTCATACATTGTGTGATTAGGTTTTTCGGTTCTTACCTCCATGAAAACAAAAAATATTCTCTTCATTTCTTATAATTTAATGGTATAGAGCAAAAAAAAGGAAAAACCCTACATCTTTTGATACCTTTTTGCATGGGACTATTTTGTGCGGAAGCATACAAAATCACTGCGTGCTCAAAATTTTGTTCATGGAGGTATGAATTAAATTTTTCGACCAATCAGAACGCTCGTTTTTGATAGACGAAACTAACAATTAAATTATATACAGTATGACACTCCTGTATTTTGTCTCTTATTTGTATGTGAACAAAAACAACTACATTTTCACTCATGGCCCGCCACTTGTGAAAAACATAGCTTTTGTTGTTCAACCAATAAAAGATAAATGGATGATCTTACACTGAAACAAACAATTAATTAACCCCTATATCACAGATCATAGTTTGGGGAACATGAAGAGGTGCAAGGTTAATCCTTTCCCATTTTGGAAAATTCTGGACCTGTCATAATTCAAAGTTTTGCAGGTGAAAATTTAAAGTGGATATAATTTGAAAAATAACCAATCAGTAGGGTAGAAAAATTGTAGAAAAAGAATAAATTGGCTGTTACAAGCAATGTCTTCTTTTTCTACTATGTTTTCTCAATCATAAAATCACAGGGTAATAAAAACAAGGGATTGAACAGGAAATAAATTTATCCTCAGATTCAATAAACAACAACTATATTTCATTTCACCAAATGCCATTAGTTATAAATCTCTTATTGGTTCAAAAGAAAAATCTGCAATACAATATGCTTAGCATTCAAAAACAGTTTCACAATATTTTGTATAAAACTAAATGCATGATCAAAATTTCAATGGTGTATAGCTTTAACAATTTTATGAAAAATAGAATTCTAACCCATTCCTACACAATCCCGATTTTTAGGCCATTGCTAATAAAAGATAATTGAATTGATTAGCAATGCATCTATGACAGAAATATTACACAAACATTGTACTGTAACATTTCTTCAAGCCCTTGCCAATAATAATGGGAAAACAGGGGGCAATCAAGAAATTGCTTGAATGAAGCAATAGCTTTATAGTCTGCAATGTTTTTTACCCTAAAGACAAAGAAATTTCAAATTTCACCACCTTGATATTGTGCTAATGGCTTAATACTACATCTAACTTTTCTCATCCATTCCTTTAGCAGTATCATGCAAATTTTAACTGTAACACAATTTTTGCAAAAAAATATCACAATTATCACAATATATCAAACCTCTTTTGACTCAGTCCCACAGCAATTTGTTTTGCTTCAGTAAGACTTTGTCCACAGGCCATATTTAACTAGCTTATTTCTAGGTATATGATAGAAAAGAATACACAGCATGCTAAATGCCATGTACTATGTTTATTATCAAATCAACCCATTCTCACACGATCCTGCATTGAAGGAATATAGCCATGGAAAACATTGTGAGAAAAGAAGAAATTGCTTGTATCAAGCAATTTCTTCTTTTCTAACAATGTTTTCTTCCTTATTTGGCCATTATTTTTCAATTAAAACCAACTTTTGTTTACAACTGCTTTGAATTAACACCAGTCTAAGAATTTGTTAGAGAGTAGATAAGAGGGGGTAACAGCATTCTAAAATCCTTATTTCTCAATGAAACCCTATGTTGTGGGTACTCATTTGAATCATCTCGTCTCGTTCAACACAGGTTTTATGCAGTATTGGTGAAATATTTAAATGTAAAATACGAATTACGCCCTCTATCTGTAGCTCTGATTTGTCATGTGGTAATGGGTTAAATGAGGCGTGTATTTTTCAAGTACTGTATGAGAGTTTTGTGTATGAAGTTATATTGTCCAAGTGTTTGTACCATGTACATACGCTGTTGACGTATCATTCCCAGGGCCTTTGGTAAGTCAATCTCCTGAAAATACAAGGATCGTTTCAAGTATAAGTATTACTTGATTATGTGTATTTAACAAGTTCTCATAAGCACTAATGAATCTTAAATTTTACAAACAATACTATGTTACTGTCCTTGAGAGTTTTCAACAAAAATTAATTTCTTAAAGGTTGTAAAATATTAAGACATTTCCACACAATGACACTTTTGGATGCCCCAAGAAGAAAAGCTTGGAAAAACAAAGAAATTGCTTGTTACAAGCAATGTCTTCATTATCCACAACGCTTTCATTATCAACAATGTCTTTTACCGCAAAAGTACAAACTATAAAATTAATCAACAAAAAATTTGCGTCTGCAACTTCTTTCAATTTTATCATGTGGCAATGTATTGAGGACAAAAAATAAGACTGAGTATCGACATGGGCATGTAAGTACTGTTGAGTGAAAAGATCAAGGTTGGAGAAAATGTAAAATTCCCTTGCTTCTGTTTACTCTTTTAAAAATGTTTATACTGAGTTTCAAGAAAACCACATTTTCAATAACACATACTTCAAGATGTCAATGTAAATGCAAGTTTTCTCAAAAAGGGCCAGAGTTAAAGTGACAACACATGCACATCAAGGTCTTTGAACTAGGACAATTTAAATCTTTCCTGTTCTATCCCTGATTTTTATGTCCCTGTGATTTTATATTTGAGAAAACATTGTAGAAAAAGTACCTGAAACTAGCAATTTCTTCTTGATCAACAAAATTTTTTACCCTACTGAATGGTAGTTTTTCAAGTTAAATCCACTTTCAATTTTTGTCCGCAAAATCTTTGAATTCAGACAAATCTAAAATTTTTCAAAACAGGAAAGGGTTGATGGAGAATTCATAGCAAATGAATTTCTTGTATGACAATATTTTTAATACAGTTTTGAAGATGCTTTGAATCCATCATTTTGATTCCCCTACATGAATCTTCAAATATCAGTTTGACTCCCCTAATTGAATCTTTGAATGGAATCTTCAAATATTTTTTCGTATGTGGCCATAGCGCAGTGGTAGCACGTAAGATTCCTAGTCAAGGGGTCATGGGTTGGATCCCAAGCCTTTGCAAAAATCCTGTCTGATATTTGTCTCCCATCAAATGGTGGATAATCGTAAACCTCAGTGGGATGAGCAGCTGGAGGCTGCGAAAGGATGTGGTAGTACTAGTGTGAGAAATACCAGGAATCCATGGTTAGGTGCTCCAGCTCCTTCGACTCAAATGCTGTTAAAAGTGGCATTAAACCCCATACAATCAATTTAATCAATGGAATATCTTTTTTAACATTAACTTGACATACCTGATTATGTTCCAAGCACCATTTCATGACTTGTGTAAGAATCACGACACCAGTTCTGCCAACGCCTGCACTACAGTGTACTACAATAGGGGACTTTTTACCACTACCTTCTTCTGACTCTGCCAGTCTTTGGACTGATTCAACCTCATCCAGGAAACCTGTTAAAAATATAAATTGAGCTTGGCTGTGACAACCGACAAGTGCACCAAGTAAAGACTTAAACCATCCCTGAGATCAGTCTTCACTTTGTGGTAGTATATAGCTACTGACTCTAACTTTTTAGAAGTACAGAGAATTTCACTGTTTGGATGTCCAGGATTCCAATTATCTACGCTTCACGTATATGAGAAATTGTTGGAATGTCACACAGACATTTTTTTAAACAGAGCTAGACAAAGACAGTCATTTTTAAATTTGAAGTCTATACTCTTAAACAATTTTGTTGCTAACTTGAACTATCTCCTTTTAAAATTACATGGACAAAAATTATTACAATCTGTAACAAATTGAATTTTTTAAGATAACTTCATTGATATTTGGTCATGAACTTTCACAAATAAACTTATGTTAGTATTTACTGAGGCTTACTTGAGCAAAAGAAGCACCACATGTGTATGGCTTACACTCAGCAGTGGGGTGCTTGTTAATGAAAATTTAAGTCAATTAAAGCGGCATAATCCATACAAAATACATTAAGTTACTACCCTTGATTATATATAAATCATTCTTTTTACGGTTTAAATATATTCCCAGTTGCTGGTCAAAAACCTACAATTATAACAGAGATTGAATAATGTCTTGGCACGCAAACAACAAAGCAGTATCTGGTGGTTTCTTTTGACAATAGCAAGACTGATGTGTATAATTGCTAAGTAATGCAGGTATCAAGTAATCTCTATACATGTCTATCACTGAAATAATACACAAACATTGTACTGTTACATTTCTTCAGGCTACTGTTAACCCTTGTCATGCTTTAGCACAGGAGACACTGGTTATGGGTCACTAATACTTTTGAAAATTAATTCTGTATAAACATTATCACTTTTGAAAGTTAATTCTATAAACAACACTGACTTGAAAGGGACAAACAGGTGGTGTAGACTAAGATCAGACTGCTCTTATGAGCAGGCTGAACTTAGTATATACCTCGTACCAAAACAGAAATATTCTGCGTTCAGTATGACAAGGATTAAGAAATATGTAAATAAAATGACCAATGAAATCCTGTGTCCTAAGCTTACCTAAGAAACCATACATATCATCGGGACAGCCATGATCAGGCCAATCTGTGTACTGGAGATGCCAAACTTGTCTCTCTTTCTTACTTGGCAAGTGTTTCAGAGAGATTCTGTTGGTGATGTAGCACAATGAGTCATTGGTGAATAAGAGCTGAACTTCAAACTGAAAAGACAATAAACATGTGTATTTAAATTAAACAATTGCTAGACAACAAAATTTTGAGTAGTGCAAGCTGAAAGAGGTGTAATGTGACAATTTGATATGATGAAATTTAACAAATGTTCAACTTTTAGGGTAGAAAACATGGATACTAATAAACTTGCTTGCTACATTCGATTTCTTCATTTTCTTTATTGTTTTCCCAAGCTTTTTTCTTGAGGGTCATTAAAAGCAGGATTTTGTTGTTATGGGTTAAGTCTCTTATCACTTGAATTAGACAAAAATTACTAGTAGGTGTAATCTGAATATGAATGATTATTTCACTGTTTCATTGTAGGACATGGTTTTATATTGCCACACAAGTAGTTGTAGATAATACCAATTATTCTTATTATCCTTTCTTTTCAATTTTCCTATTTTTTTAGAGCTGTGAGACATTGTGTCATCTGAAATACCTTAGAAGTAAAACTAGGTTTTGGCTATCTAAACAAAGAACCAAGCTATGTGTTGGGTAAATCATAGTGAGTAGGAAATCTACATCAATCAAGGGGCATAAATATCACTGGTTTATGGATACAGAGTTGCATCATTTTCAAAATTAATTAGATTTTTGTCAAGGAAGCCATACTATAAGTGACAACACACAAACTTACATCTCCAAAGATGAGTTTATTCTCTGGTCCCGGGTCTTGGGGCCAGTAGGGATAGCACTTTGGTCTTCCTAGCTCCTGGAAATACAAGATATGAAACACTACAGTAAGCCCTCTGTAATTTCACAGTTTTTGAGATTATGACCTTGCTTTAAACCTTTTATCTTAGTCTTGTAACCTTGTTTCAAGCTATTTCTTCTTTTTCCACAATATTTTATATACTACTGATATTTTATTTTTCAAATTAAATCCACATGCAAAACCTTTGAATTTGGACAGGTTTCATAAAACTTGAAAGGGTTAATAAATGTAATTCTTGAGTAGCACCCTAACTGAAATGACATTTGTCATCTTGACTGACTTCCATTCTCTTCACTCTCTTTATGACTATCCCATTCCCACACAATGAAGCTTTTTTGACATCCCCTAAATATACATGGGAAAACATCATGTAAAATGAAGAAATTGCTTGCATTTTCCACAATATTTTCAACCCAGAAAGTTGAAAAAGTCTAAAATATCATAAACTTAGAATTGTTATGGGAAAGGCCTTTCAATTTGGACCAGTCTAAAATTTTGCTTTCAATTAACCCTTGTCATGCTGTATAAATTACCTTTCTGAAATGCTGTCAAATCAAAGGGCTGAAAGCACTGAAAGAACTTGTTGTTCAAAAATCAATATTTCTTTAAGAAATCAACTTCATAAACAACTCAGGCAGGAAAATTACAAGCAGGAGGTGTAGACTAAGTGCAGGCTGATCTTAGTCTACACCTCCTGCCAAAACCGGAATATTCCGGGTTCAGCATGACAAGGGTTTAATTTAGAATACATACTGCTAGAGCTGTCAACATGGCAATGACTTCTACTTCTTGTTCCCAGATCATCTGCCAGAAGTCTGTTGGTGTATTATCCATTGGTGCCTGTGTGGCTATATACCACCATATTCTCTGTCCTACACTCAACTGAAATTATAACACATTTTCATTACAACTGCCTCTAACCTATAACCCATTACCACACAACATGATATTGGACTGGTCCAAATTTAAAGAAGCTACAGACAACAATTTCAAGGCGATGGAATTGGATTTTTTTTTTTTCTTTTTGAATAGAAAACATTGTGAACAATGAAGAAATTGTTGAAACAAGCAATTTCTTTTTTTTTCCACAATGCTTTCCAAAGTCTTTTTCTTGAGGTGTAAAAAGAAACAAAGTCATAGACTGGTCCAAATTCAAGAAGACACCGATAACATTTTAAATGAGGCATAATTATATCAGAAAGAATAGAATAGTTGGGGTACAAGAAGAGAACGCTGGTTATCAAGTTATCGGTGTTTTCTTCTTTTCCCACAATGTTTCCAATAGTCATTTTTCTTCAGCAAGTAAAGATGCATAATTTCCCTGTACATTTAATGGGTTGACATGGCTTTGACACATTATCATCCAGTCAAGTCAGCTCTATCTATACTGAAAAACTGATTTCTTCTAGTAAGTTTAATAAATGAAATTGTTTTAAAACAATAAAGATAGGGATGCTTTCATTACAACATGGGAATTTTTTTGTCATATTATGTTGAAATTCAATTACTGTTTATCAATATAGTAAATCTAAAAAGGCATACCTTCATATGTGAAGCATTTATGTAGCCAGATGAATTATCTTTCCTTGGATTCAGTTTCACTCTGGAATGATCGTAGGGTAAAACATCTTTAAATCTATTTCTCAAAGAGTTCTCAAGTAGTTTAGCCACAGTGCAGTCATATTCAGCTATCTTCTTTGGGGTCTCTTCAAATTCTTTAAATACCAAATTTTCTACTAATTTGCGTTCTAAAATCTTTCTCTGAAAAGGAAGGACAAATCCAAACTTAAATGACCTGTATAAGGGATTATAACATCTTCAATAGAGGTAGATAATAAATCAATGAAGAAATCACTAGTATCAAGCGATTTCTTCATTTCCACAATGTTTTCTACCCAGAAACTGGCAAAAAATCTAAATTCATAAACTTTAAAATGTCCTCTGCAACAACTTTCAATTTGGACCAGTCTAAAATTTTGTCATCTGGTAATTGGTTCAAATCCAGATATTTCTAAAAGGCTTTTACATCATCTTTTAAAAACGAGCCCTATATACATGTACTCTATTGGGCAAAGGCCCAAAAGATATTTTTTACACCTTGGATAAGATGGTAACTCAAACTTTCAATGTGTGTGCTAGAATATACATGTGCATGGCATCTTCCACTGATTGAATGGGGTTTAACACCACGTAATAAAGTATTTCAGTCATATTGCGACAGCTGAAGCACCTAATCATGGATTCATGCTATTTCTCACACCAGTACTAGAACTACATCCTTTCCAAGCCTCCAGCTTCTCTTCCCATGTAGGTTTACAGTTATCTACCAATTGGTGGGAGACAAATGTAAGAAAGGATATTCACCGCGGCCAATGATCGAACCCGGGACACCATGAATAGGAGTTCTATGCGCTATCACTACGCTATGGCCTTGTATCATTCACTCATAAAGCCTTGTATCATCCACACAATACCCCTTAACAAGCGACAGAATGCCGGCCACACCCACTGAGCTCCAACAGAAGGCTCTACTTAAATATTAAATGGTGTCATTTTGCAAAATTTATGGTCACTAATACATAACAAAAAACTGAAATTGTTGGTTGGTGATAAGGCTGTAGTTACGACATAAAAGTCACCACTCCAAAGAAAATACTTCACATAAATGTTTGCCAATGTCCGAGTTAAAAGTTCACTTCCAGTCTTAATGAATAATGTTTTTAATTTTGACACAAGCAAAGTGAATTGAATAGCCATTAAATCAGTTTCCCTACCCTTTCATCTTTGGGTGCTCTCGTCTCATCATTCATTAAAGCTAGGACCATTGGCCTTGACATTGCTAATCCATTCATAGCTGCCAGTTTTAGGGGACCCATAGGCTTGCCATCTGCATCCTCTTCCTACACAAAACAAAGAAACAGTTAATAGTAAACCCTTGTCACGCTGAACCCAGAATATTCCTGTTTTGGCAGGAGGTATAGACAAAGATCAGCCTGCACATATGTGCAGTCTGATCTTAGTCTAGACCACCTGCTTGTCCTTTTCAAGCTAGAGCTGTTTATAGAATCAATTTTCAAACAAATAATTGACCCACAACTAGTGGTTCCAGTACTTTCAGCCCTTTGACTTATATGTAATTCTGATAAAGGATTTCATTCAGCATGACAAAGGTAAATTCAACTTTTGTCATTAGATCAAATAATAATTTGTTTTTAGTTTGACATTCACGAAGTGGGGTCCCAAGGACTCAACAGTCTGTGTGCAAAGGGTCCTTTCCCATTCCCAATCAGTGATGCTTTTAGACGCCCCCACAATAAAAAGCTTTTGAAAACATTGTGGAAAATGAAGAAATTGCTTGTTACAAGCAATTTCTTCATTATCCACAATTTTTTCTACTTCAAAATTAAAAGAAATCTAAAATTTCATTAGCTTTTAAATTGTCGTCTGCAACTCCTTTCAATTTGGAACAGTCTTAAATTCTGCCGTTTGGTAATGGGTTTAGGTTAATGGCCCCTGATTTAGCCCGTTTCCACGCAACAAAATTTTGCACTGGTCCAAATTGAAAGAAGCTGCAGACGACAATTTCAAGTTGATGGAATTTTTAACTTTTTCGTCTTTGTTTATATAGAAAACATTGTTGATTATGAAGAAATTGCTTGCTACAAGTAATTTCTTCATTTTACACAATGTTTTCCAACTTTTTTCCCAAGGGCGTAAAAAGGAAGGCTTTTGCACATACATCTAATTCCAATTTTTTACCGCCCTTACACAAAAGCTTCTGTAAACTTTGTGAGAGGTGAAGTAATTACTTGTTTCCAAGCACTTTCTTCTTTATCTACAATGCTTTCTAAACCCGAAGACAAAGATCTGTTAAATTCTATAAACTTAAATTCTTAGAATTTAGACCTGTCTAAAAAAACTTGTCTTTTAATTGGTTGGCGTTGACTGTTATTTTACCACAAAATGACCCCTTTTGTCGCCCTCTACCAATATTATGCTAAACTTTGTTGGAAAAGTTGAAATTGCTTGGGACAAGCAATATCTCATTTCATCAAAATGTTTTCTACCCTATTTGGTGCTAATTTTCTAACTTTAGCTCAATTTGAAATGTCGTCTACAACTTCTTTCAATTTTGACTAGTGTGAAATTTTGTCTGTTTTGTTGTAATAAAGGGTTAAATTATTACCATGATTTTTAGATGAAAATTTATGTTGAACCATAGTTAAATGTAAACAAAGTATTTGACAGCTATGAACCTCTAGCACTCAGTTTCAGAAAAGAATCATAGACTGTGAAAACAGTCTTCAATTCTTTACTGAAGTTGAGGCTAGGAGGTCCCGTGAGACTCTCACCAGAAAATTCAGAAGACCTGGCAACTTATTTGAGAATTTCAGACTCACCTTTAAAACATGCACCATTTAAAACTGTATCCTACTGAATCTAAAACTGCAAATACAGCAGTTTATTAATTCCTACACAATATCCAAGATTAACTTCCTTTAGGAATACATTTATAGCAAGAATAAAACCTTGTAGGTAAGGGAGAAATCACTAGTAACAGTTTCTGCTTTTCTAAAAATGCTTCTTTTAAACCTCAAAAGTAATCATCAAAAGCAATGTATATAGAAGATGACATTTTCTTCTTCGTAAAAACCTTTAAAACACCTTTTGAAAAATATCAATTTGAGCCAACTTCAACCTTTCAATTTAAATTCCCTAAAAATCATGAGGTCAGAAATCTTGTATCAAGTTTTAAATATTTATGTCTCACTCTTAAATGTTAACAAGAGAGTAAATCTTATCCTGATCTGTTTTGACAATATAACTTTGATGTACTAAACGAACAAAAGTTGTTAAGTGAAATCAAGACTTACAAGTTTAATATCTTGTGAAAACAATCCTTTCTCTTCAGATAGGCCAATCAACACCAATCAAATACAGGAAGGAAATGCCCAAAGTTATTGCCAAAAATCTGGAAAAACTGTTTCCTGTATTTCTGATTTCAAAACGTGGGTTTTAGGATGTTTAACCTATTTCCACATGACAGTATTTTGTTTTTCCTTTTCTCACAATGGTTTCATAAATATTATTTTTCAGGGGCATAAAAAAGCAAGACCGTGTGGGAATGGTATAACACTTTTATCTTTTCTACAACCCTCAATTAAAAGGATAGGGAAAACATTTTGGAAAATGAACAGTTTCTTTTTGTTTACTACAATTTTTACTACCCTGAAAAACAGACTTTTCAATCTTTTATTAACATAAAATTGTCCTCTTTACCCTCTTTCACCTTAGTTTGGCATTTGGTTTCAATACAAGACTGAACTCTTTCCACATATTCATGGGTCTAAATGACTTGCATGCATATCCAATTGGAAACTATTATGAGAAAAGGAGAAACTGCGTGTTACAAGAAATATTAGTTATCTTCACTTTACTATCAATATTTTCTTCACAATTTGGCGATTATTCTTCAATTTTTAAAACACAGCTTTTAATGTTGTATGCAACCTCTTTCAATTTGTATCAGTACAAAATTAAGTCATCTGGTAATATATTTATCTACTCCCACATCATCCCGCTTTTTGATGCCCCTCAAGAAAAGTTTCATCATTATCCACAATGTTTTCTACCATAAAAAAGACAAAGATTTTATTAATTTCATCAACTAAATATTGTCTGCAACTTCTTTCAATTTGGACCAGTACAAAAGTATGTCTGATTATAATAGATTAACCCTTTCCAGTTCAATCCCTTGTTTTTAAGTACCTGAGTGTTTATACTTGAGAAAATATTGTGGGAAAAGAAGAAATTGCTTGTAACAAGCAATTTCTTCTTTTTCCACAATATTTTCTACCCTGCTGAATGATTATTTTTTTAACAAAATCAAATTTAAATTGTCGTCTTCAAAACCTTTGAATTTGGACAGGTCTAGAATTTTGTAAAACAATAAAGGATTAACTTACCTGATCAGATCCAGATGAGTCCTCATAATCCACAAGTCTTTCCCTTGATCCAACCAAGTTCTCATTTTCACAAATAGGTGGCACTTCAGGCTCACTGGATTTCAAACGTTCTAATATTTGTTTTCTCTCCGCACTACTATCCACTGACACGGCTTTTTCGTGTATGATTGTCACTTTGTTTTGTTTATTTGCATCACTTTGACTTCTCACAACCTCCTTACTTGGTGATGTATGTCCATGCACACCAGTACTGCCATTCCTTAAAGCTGCTGATTGTTCTGTGACTTTATTTAAAACATTTTTCACATTTTGCTTTATTGGATCAGAATTATCACTTGTTTCTTTTTTAATTGCATTTTGACTTTCTCCTTTCATGTATTCATTTACACTGTCAGTTTGTTTTTCTCGTAAACTTCTATTTGGGTAGGATAGTCTATCTGATTTTCCTTGCAACACCCCAGGTGTAAAAGAACCCGACCTCGCAATCATCATTCTGCGAAAGCTTTCTCGTCTAGTGGCTACGTCTTTTGATGTTGATGGAGGGGGAATCTTATTTGGAGCAACAAATCTGATCTGTATCTTAGACTTGCTACTCTGTCTTTGTGGAATAGATCGAATAAACGATTCTTCAGGCTCACTGTCTATTTCTTTTACATGAAATGTTGTATTGGAATGATCACTTGAGGCATCATCAATCTCCTGCTGACTAGGATTAACCTCAGCAAGACCTGCCTCAGTTTGTATCATATTGTCAGATAACTGGATCACTTCTGGAATGGGTTCCTGTACATTTTCAACACTGGTTTCTAGTCTAGTCTGGTTCTCCATTGCAAACACTGCATCACCAAGTGTCTTTCTTGAGACGAGATCTGGACTATTACTGATTGTAACTCTGTTAGTTTCTACAGCCAGATCTGGAGTACTATTACTGGCTCTAGGGTAAGGGGGTGGAGGTTTATACTGATACAATAATGCCTCATTCACAGTCAGATAATTGTCTGGGGCATAACTTTGTGGAAGCCCTTGAGTATTTAACTCTGGAGAACTGTATGTTGGCTGCATTATAAGATTACTGGGGCGATCATTCATTCTGTACTGTAGATAATCACTCTGATTTGTAAACACATTTGTATACATAGACATAGAATGGGGGTAAGGTCTCATAGGGGACCCAAAGGTGTAATGTCCATCATGGTTGTATGTGACAGATGAGTTACCGTGACTACCAATCTCCGGTTGGCTATATGCCAAACCCTCCTCTGGTTGTGTGTAGATGTGTGTGTCAGCAATGTTCTGATTTAAATCATGTAATTGATGTTGACTATGCTGATTTCCTGTCAAATGAACCTGCTGCTGTGATTGGCTAATTTTTTGTCTCATCACTGTCGCATAATCTGGCGTATGACGGTACGCAGGTAAAGCTGCTAGCCTTGCAGCATAGTTGGGATCTTGTTTGGGATCTGGAGTAGATGTTGTTACATGTTGTTGTTGTGCTGCCTGTGTTTGTTGATGATAATGTTGTTGTTGTTGGTAATGTTGCTGATGTAAGTGCTGATGAGATTTTGTGGATGGAGTTGAGGAACGACGGTCCATGTGATGTGACGATGAACTAAGATCATGACCCGAGACATTCAAACTCTGTTGTGATTGGCTATAATAGTCATCTGTGTGGATGGAAGCTGATCGAGAATCTGGAAAGAGAATCCAACCTGATCTTGACTTAAGGGTTTATACAGAAGTAATACAAATACTTTTACCAAATACCACACAACTAAATTTTAGACTAGTCCAAAGTGAGAGATTTTGCAGATGACAATTTTCAATGGATGGAATTTACAAAATCCTGTCCTTTTGGATAGATACATTGCGGATGATTCTTCATTCTCCACAATGTTTTCCAAAGCTTTTTTCTTGAGGCTGGATTTGTGGGAATGGAATAACCAACAACCTCATAGTCACTTTCTAGCTGTGCTGAAGAAAGGAGCTCTTGAAAATATTGTGAGAAAAAGAGAAACTGCTCATTACAAGTACGAATGTGATTATCCCATTACCAGATGGCCAAATTTTAGACCGGTGGAAATTGAAAAAGGTTACAGACAACAAGTTTATGAAATTCTAGATTTTTTAAACTCTCTGGCTAGAAAACATTGTGGAAAATGAAGAAATTGCTTGCGATAAGCAATTACTTCAATTACCACAATATTTTCCTTATTGTTTTTCTTGAGGGGTGTCAAAAAGCATCATTGTGTGGGAATTGGATAATGCAACTATAAACTCTTTGCCCTAAAATAATACAGCTTTATATTCCAAATTTACAAATTGTGCAGAAAGATGAAATGCCATGTAGGCATTGCGGAAGCTGATGTTTAAATATCCCAGTCTAATATGTCAACAAAGAAACTGAGCAAATGTAAGCTGTACTAACCTTGATCATATTTCTGTTCATGGTACTTGAGACTCTGTAGGGAGGTTTGAGACTGGTTCTAAAAATATCACAAAATCACAGTAAAATTTGAATTAAGAAACCTTTCAAGGGACAACCATAAAGTGGTCACTGAAGAGCTGCTTAACCCATTCCCACACAATGATGCTTTTTGGTGCCTCTCAAGAAAGATAGTTGGGAAAAAATTTTGCAAAATGAAGAAATTGCTTGCAACAAGCAATTTCTTCATTTTCCACAAAGTTTTCTACCCAGAAAGATGAAAAATTTAAATTTCATAAACTTAAAATTGTCCTCTGCAACTCCTTTCAATTTAGACCAGTCTAAAAACTTGCCGTCTGGTAATGGGTTAATACAATTATGTGACATGATTATGATAGATTTGCTAGCATACATAAGTTATTGCAGACTCATTCAATCTTGCTGTTAACATCTCATTGAGACCATTCTAATGACTTCAAATAACAGGATACAGTATAGTTATTTATAGCAAATGCTTCAACTTCTAAAAAGCTGCATCATTTTGAAAAGGGAATTTAGACTATGGTGCTTAATAAAAGTGGTTGCTTCATAGACATGGTCACTTAAGTAAGATTGACTGAAATAGATCAGGGCTCTAAATAAAAGGGAGTGATACTTAAGTTTATCTGCTTTTGTAGACAAATAATGATGATCAATACATTTTTTAATCTAAATCACTCCCTCTGTTAATATGCATTATTGAATATTACTTTGAATGTTCCATAATTCATATGGTGCATATGATGGCAATATTCTAGACAGGTATAACTCAAAGAAACTGCAGATGACGATTTCAAGTTGATAGAATTTTGGATAACTCTATCTTTTGGGTAAAAACAAAGTGGTAAATCAAAATATTGCTTGTATCAAGTGAATTCTTCATTTTCCACCTTGTTGTCCCATTTTCTTTTTGCTCAAAACAACAGAATTATGTGGAAATGGGTAAACACAATCATTTGCTGAAAAAACATTTATTTTGTTGACTGATAACATTTTTAATAATAAATGCTTAGAATTTCTAAGAAGTATCACGACTGGCAGTCAATATCAAAGATGATCACAAATAATTTTAATCCATTCCCACATAATGCGCCCTTTTTACTACCCTCAAAACTATTGCTTTGGAAAACATTGTGTACAATGAAATTGCTTTTTACGAGCAATTTAGTCATTATCTACAATGTTTTCTACCCCATAAGCAAGACCTTTTAAATTTCTTTAATTGGCATATGCATCTTCTTTGAATCTGAACCAGACTAGAATTTGTCCTTTGTTCAGGAGGGCAGCTGTCAATCAAAGAGCTACTCAACCAATCAAATAATAGCCAATTAGCTTTTTTACTTCCATATTTCAAAGAAAAACAAATAAATTCCCTTCATCTCTTAATTAACCCATTCCCAATCAATCCCTCCTTTTTACGCCCCTCAATACAACGGCTTTAGAAAACATTGTGGAAAATGAAGAAATTGCTTGTTACAAGCAATTTCTTCATTTTCTACATTGTTTTCTTCCCAAAAAGAAAAAGATCTTTAAAATTTCAACAACTTTGAATTGTCGTCTGCAACTTCTTTCAATTTGGACAAGTCTAAAATTTAGTTGTGTTGGAATGGGTTAAACCCACTCCTACACAATCCCACTTTGTGATGCCTCCATCCCAAAAACAACCTCTAGAAATTCTTTTGAAAATTGAAAGTTTCATTATCCCAATTTTTTTCTACCAAAAGACAAATATTTTGAAAAATTCATCAACTTGAAATTGTCATCTGCAACTTCTTTGAATTTTGACCAGTCTAAAATTTTGTCATCTGGTAATGGGTTGAAAGGATTGAACAATTTTATTTACCTACCAAGGGATCAGCAGATGAGTCTGCATGGTATGTACTCTGTTGGATGTCCCTGAAATATATATGAAGTGATTTATAGTCGTCTAAATGAATCAACGTTTTTTTCATAATATAGCAACAAGAGCACCGCCTACGGGTGCCTACGCTCAGATGTTGAGTGCTGGATAGTGCATCTTGAGTTATTCCCCTTGAAAGTATAGGTTGCTCTTTTGATAGTGAACAAGTGTGCTAAGTTTCAAGTGAATGCCTTTAGTAGAACCAGAGATATCACATATTGTCAAAGTTTTTGCATGACTGCGATGACAACAACGACCACGACACCAAGGCTATAGCAATACCTCGGGTTTTCTCCGAGCTAAAAATGTCTATCCTACATCAAGGAAGCTTGTTACCCATTCCCAAACAATAACGCTTTTGAATGCCCCTCAAAAACAACCAGGAAAACATTGTGTAAAATGAAGAAATTGCTTTTGACAATTTTCACATTTTACGCAATGTTTTCTTCCCAGCAGGTTGAACAAATCTCAAATTTCACCAACTTTAAAATGTCGTCTGCAACTCCTTTCAATTTCGGCCGGTCTAAAATTTTGCCCTCTGGTAATGGTTTAAAATGAAATCAGCATCCTGTCCCATGACAAACTGATAGAAGAAATGACAATGAAAACCTGTTTGAAACAAGATCATTATAAAACGAAATTCAATCATGTATTAGCCTTGTTACAAGCAATTTCTCCTTTTCCCACAAAGTTTTCCATGATCATATTTATTCAGGGTGTCAAAAAGTATCGCTGTATGTCAATGGGTTAATAGAAATCATTAAATGAATTTTTATGTGACATGCATTCACGATATCCAGCTTTGAAAACTGAGCACAATTGTGCTATTTACTTCAAATACTTGCATGTTTCTGACTCATTCGGTATGGATGAATTGGACAGTTTAAACCAAATAGACCAAAAAAAATATTTTTTCTACATATAATTTCCTTGAGGAGTTAGTTAAATATGAGATAATAATCTTACTCATCCATATCCTTTAGACACAAATGGAACAGTTGAAATCCAAACATTTCTAGTAATCAAAATAATTAACTAAATAATATGACTAAATAATGTATATTCTCCAAACAATTCAAATACACAACATTGATGATTGCATTGGTACACAGAATGAATAAATATTCTTTCTTCTAAGGCACGAGTACATGTACAACATATGATTGTAAGTTAAGAAGTGGTGATGGGGGATATGCATGGTCACAATTTAAACTACTCTAGATCATTATCTGATCCACACATTTCTCTAAAGATATGAATCAATATTACAAGTTCTAGTATTAAACAATCCCTTTTTAGCAGAATTATATCTATAAATGCAATTACCATCAGATAAGGCATACAACAATTACATGGACCATTTTATAAGTCCAATAAGTATCTTCATTTTTAGAAGATTTCCTATCATTATCTTGCTGGCATATTTTCTCAAAACCCATCATTAACTCATTACCAAACAAATCAAAATTTAAGACCGGTCACAACTGAAAGGAGTTGCAGACAACAATTTAAGGTTTATGAAATTTTAGATTTTTTTCAATTTTCTGGGTAGAAAACATTGTGTTAAATGAAGAAATTGCTTATTGAAAGCAATTCCTTCATTTTACACAATGTTTTCCACATTATTTTTCTTGAAATGCATCTAAAAGCATAATTGTGTCGGTATTGGTTAACCTTTGAATAATTGAGAATATCATGACAGAAAGAAGAAATTTATTATCAATATATCATTTCCTTGATTTCCCATAGTAGTTGAAGTACTGAATAATGAAAATGTGAAACAGAGCATAGGTTATTTATGTTATATTTACTAAATTCATGAACACATTACCAGACGACAGAATTTTAGACTGATCCAAATTAAAAGGAGTTACAGACAAAAAATTAAAGTATATGGATTTCTGGATAATTTCAATTTTCTGGGTAGAAAACATTGTGGAAAATGCCTGTGGAAAGCAATTTCTCCACAAGGTCCAGAAGATATAACATTTTGAGAATAAACATAATAGTTTGGTGAAAAGACCATTCAAGGTTCAGAAAATCTACCATAATATACAATCATGTGCACCTTTACCCCATTACTAGTAAACAAAACTTTTTGACTGGTCCAAAATCAAAAATGTTGCAGATGACAATCTTTATTTGATGAAATTTAAATCTTGTTTGTGTTTGAGGTAGAAAACAGTGTGGATAATGAAGAAATTGCTTGTAACGAGCATTTTTCATTTCCCAATGTTTTCCTAAGCTTTTTCTCCTAGGGACTCTAAAAAGCAGGATTGTTTGGGAATAGGTTAAACTGTATGTCTGGAAGAATTGTTTCCTCTTTTAACCAATTACCAGATGGAACCATTTTAGACTGGTCCAGATTCGAAGGAGTTGCAGACGACAATTTAAAGCTTATGAAATCTATGAATTTTTCAACTGTCTGGGTAGAAAACATTGTGTAAAATGAAGAAATTTTTTTTCTTAAAGGGTGTTCAAAAGCGTGATTGTGTGGGAATGACTTAATTTTTTTATAAGCACATGCCAAAATATAATTCCAACTAATTGTATATAAAAAAATTTGAAAGAAGATGAGATAATAAATATATTGACATTTTAAGTCAGGAAGCTGAACAAGGGTTATTTACAGTATAATTATCAGGTGGTATTAGATAAGACATGATAATTTGATGATTGATAATTAGTCTGTAAATGACATTGAATACTTAACCCATTCCAACTCAATCCCTCCTTTTTACGCCCCCCAAGAAAAAAACTTTGGAAAACATTGTGGATAATGAAGAAATTGCTTGTATCAAGCAATTTCTTCATTATCCACAATGTTTTCTACCCAAAAAGACGAAAAAATTCAAAATTCCATCAACTTGAAATTGTCGTCTGCAGCTTCTTTCAATTTGGACCAGTCTAAATTTTTGCTGTGTTGGAATGGGTTAATGCATTAATCAATGCTTTTCCAAAGGACAAAATTTTTGGACTAGTCCAAATTGAAAGAAGTTGCAGATGACAAATTCAAGTTGATGATTTTCTTATAATCTTTACCAAGTTTACAATGTTTTCCATCACGGTATTCTTCAGGGCATAAAAAGCATCATTGTGTGGTAATGTATTAACCCTTTCCTGGACAACCCCGGGATTTTATGTCACTGTGATTTTATACTTGAGAAAGCATTGTGGAAAAAGGAGAAATTGCTTGTAACAAGCAATTTCTCCTTTTTCCACAATATTTTCTACCACATAGGATGGTCAGATTTCAAATTGCATGCATTTTTCATTGTTGTCTGCAACCTCTTTCAAATTGGACCAGTCTGAAATTTCATAAAACAGGAAAGGGTTAAACAAGATAATGACATAGAGAATGAATTGAAAGCAAGCATGAAAAGGCAGTCAGATAAATGCACACTATCTGGATTTAAGAACATGTTTGTGGCTAGTTTCATTCCTAACAGTGGATATTTTTCTATCACCTTTCATTATGCATGCAAGTGTACATGCATTCTCCTGGATTTGCTTTCCAAGAGAGTTCAGTCTAACTTAACCCATTCCCACACAGTGACGCTTTTGGACGCCCCTCAAGAAAAAAATTGGGAAAACATTGTGTAAAATGAAGAAATTGCTTGTAATGTCTGGTAATGGGTTAAAAGAAACGTTTCCAAAGTATTGTATAAAGTTTTTAACTAATTAATGGCAAGTACAAATATTAAGACAGATTGTATATTGCTCAACAAACTAATTAATGTTGACAAATTAAAATACTTGTCTAAGGACAACTTGTGCTTAACTACAAAGTATTGACATTTACATTTGACCATGACCACAGAATTACCTGCATAAATGTTTTAAATATTGATTAAGAAGATATTGAAACTATCAATAAATATAGGAATTACATTCCAGAAAAAAATCTGACATTCAAGTGTGACCTTTACCTTTGAACTACATGTATTCTGAAAAATGGCTTCAAATGACAAATCCACTTGATACGAAGAGCAATTCTTCCGATTAAGAGGAAATCAATCAAAATTGAAAAAGATACAGTATAGAAGAATTTGACACATACCCATAGGCACAAATACTTTTTTCATTGTAACAACTACATGTCTTGCTCACTGCAAACTAGCTCAACAAAATGACACATTTACTATTGATTAAGAAGATATTGAAACTATCAATAAATATAGGAGTTACATTCCAGACAAAAAATTGACCTTCAAGTGTAACCTTTTCCTTTGAACTATTCAAAACTTAAAACATTTCCAGTATAAACCTATACAATGAGTGTAAACCTGTCCCATGAATGATAAGAAAGAATCTTACGGTAAAACTTCAGTTTCTGTGAATTCTGCAACATCACTTAGACTGGCACTGAAAGAACATTTAGTATTTTTCCAATATGGAATGCATAATCATGTTGACTTACCATATGACTGGTTTTATTTGTAGGTGGGAACTTTTGTAAATTCAGGCGGATTGGAATTTCGATTAAAATCTAGCCAATGCTTTGAGAGTTGACTTTCATAGACTTCACAGTGTACCATATGTACGAATTAACCCCATGAATTTAAGTCAGGTTTTTAATCTGATCAAAATTTCTTAAAGTATTGTGATGTAGGGTCATCCAAGGACCATTCCTGTGAGTTTTTTAAAAAGTCTTTCTTTATTCCTATATGTCCCCTACTCATTGGTCAAGAGGGTAGTAATTTTAGTAATCTTTAAATAGGAAAATATACTTGTGCTTCTTGTAAAATTTAGACGTAATTGGCCCAAGAGTTTTGGAGGGGATGTAGTTTAAAAAAACCTTGGTCCCCCCCCCCCCGGGGCTCAGACCATAGGGACCTGAGGGATTTTTAAGCCTTTTCAAAAGAGGTCAATATACCGGTACTGATGTTTCATACAAAATATCAAGGCTTTTCACCTTCTGTGTAAGGAGGAGAACATTTTTTTTTTCACTTTTGTTGCCATGGCAAACAGAGTTTTCAACATTTTCAATTCCTTTATCTACAGAGAAAATAGACTAACTAAGGAACAGTTCTGCCAATTTTGGTTCAAATTGGCCTATTAACTTGGAAGTACAAGTCCTTTTAAAATCCTTCATTATTTCCTTATAGACCCTCACAACCATAGGGCTCCCACCATGGGGACCCAACGAAAATGATTTTAACAATTTTGAAAGAGGTCAATATACTGATGTATCATGCAAAATATCAAGGCTTTTTTGGCCTTCTGGGTTTGGAGAAGCAGATTTTTAAAGATTTCTTTTTTGAAATTTCACTTTTGTTGCCACAGCAACCACAGTTTTCAACCAAATTCAATTCTTTTACCCAGTTTTAAAGGGGACCACCAACAGAGTATTTCTGCCAAATTTGGTTGAAATTGGCCCAGTGGTTTGGGAGGAGATGTAATTTAAAGAAATTGTTGTCAAAAGATGCACAACACGCGACAAAAGAATGCCAGACATAGGGTGGTCACAATAGCTCACTTGAGCATCTTGTGCTCAAGTGAGCTAAAAACAGTTAAACGAAAATGTGGATATCAAATATCTGCAGATAGTGTAAGTAAGGGTAGGTTTTCAGTAGACTCTTTCCTCATAAATCAGGGGTCCAGTCTTTAAACCCCCTTTTTAACTATTCTACATTAACATTTCCTTCCTTTCAAAAGGATTCATAGTGACCATAAAACATTCTAATCAAGTTTAAAAGTAAAGTGGAAATGTTAGACTGGTCCAAATTGAAAGAGCTTGCAGACAACAATTAAAATTCGATCCAATTTAGAATGAAACCATTCTATGTGGTAGAAAATATTGTGGGAAAAGGAGAAATTGCTTGTTACAAGCAATGTCTTCTTTTTCCACAACGTTTTCTCAAGTATAAAATCAGTGACAACAAATCCCAGGTTTGTACAGGAAAGGGTCAATTCATTGAATTGATCCTCAAAATTGTTAAATCATCCTGCAGATTGAGTTAATAATCAGTCAGTTCTAGCAAACATTTTAAAAACATCGTCATAATTGCCTCTTTTCCAGAATAATCAGTAGGGTAGAAAATATTGTGGAAAAAGAAGAAATTGCTTGTTACAAGCAATTTCTTCTTTTTTCACAATGTTTTCTCAAGAATAAAAACACAGACATAAAAATCAGGGATTAAACAGGAAACATTAAGCCCAAGTTGTAGCTTCTAGTGGGATAACACCACATAAAACACACAAAGGACACTGTGAGGGTTGTGTGAAAAAACACTCGATTTGGAAAAATAATCAGCCTATTGACATGCAAAGCAGTCCAACATCATACAGATTCTATAGGAATTAGGGCTACTAGCACAAAACACAAATACATTTGTATTTTGAATAGTCAAATTTGAGTTACATAACTATCTCAGTATATTAGCTAATCTATATGTAAAAGTCAGTCTAGATTGGCCTGCGCTATTTCAGTTGGACCATTCCAAGATGACAAAATTTTAGACTGGTTCAAATTTACAGACGACAATTTTTGGTAGATTTTTTTTTTTTTTTTTGTCTTCTGAGTTGAAGACATCTACAATGAAGAAATTCTATGTAACAAGCAATTTCTTCATTTTCCACAATGTTTTCCAAAACTGGGGGGTATCAAAAAGTGTTTTTGTGTGGGAATTGGTTTAGCAGTCTATTGTCATATTGTTAACCCAAATTTGACTGTACTTAGTGTTCTTTTTTCCAAATTGTAACGCAAGCCAAAACACTTCACACAAAACAACAAACAAAGAAAATTCTGACTACTGTAATTAAAATTCTAGTTTACTTCAGCTACAAACAACACACTCTATTCTACTTTAACCCTCTTCTTGTTAGACCTGATGGTAATTTCTCTACTGGAAGTTGACACAGAGTTCCAAGGTCCTTAACCACCACTAAGAAGATTAACTAAGACACTTTCAATGCAAAATATTTTTCTTAAACATTGTAGACAATGAAGATATTGTTTGCCCTAAACAGAAACTGTCATATGCAACATCTCCCAATTTAGCCTAGTCTGAAATTTTGCCATGTGGAAACAAGTTAATCTTATTTTTGTCCTTCAAAAATCATACATTCTGACTGTCTGTACAATTTTTTTCATACCATCCTCAGAAGAGTTTCAGTTCAAAAATAAAGTAGTCCCATAAAAATGTTTTAATCTGAAGCAATTTTTGCCAATTTGACTTATCTTATAGATATACAACAAGAAATACAATGTAGTAAGCTATCAGGAAAGATGAGTTTATATTTGTTTTCAAGGATGAATTAAACTCAATATCAAATAACACTTCTGCATGAATCCTTTCAGACTTAGTACAGTGTGAGGTTTTTAGTTTCATACTTCAATGAAAACAAGAAATATACTTTTTCATCTCAAAAATGATTGTTTAAAATTTCAATTTGAACCACATTTTAAATTTTAGAGTGATATCAGGACAAGGGTTAAAGTAGTTTTATCTGCATGGATATATAAACTCACCCCAATAAAGTTTTAGAAGATTTGTAGAATTTCTGCTGTAGTATACACATTCTCTTTAAATACTTGGCTGTATCTGAATCTTCCTGCAAGAATAATTGATAGATCGTGCTGTCAAACTAAGAATCAATTGACAACTCCATTCATTCATTTAGACTGAAAGTGAACTTTGAATGCTAAAATTACCTGACATTATGGGAAGTATTTGTGTTGGTTTGGCAACTTAAACATCATAACTACAGCATATTCAAGCTCTGGTTATAAAGTTTAGGTTGCCAAACAACCATTTTGCTCTTCTAAAACATGTTACTAGCCATAAATTTTGCAAAATAACACTGTTTAATATCTAAATGGAAATTCCTGACGGCACTCTCATGGCAGGGCCAGTGACTGGTCAAGTAATAAAGTGTGTCTTGTGAAAAGAGATCATCACCTAAATACAAAAAAGTATTAACCTAGGTCAACCTTTGATAACAGTGCCTTCTTTCCAGTGTCCAAACATTTCTTTTGGCATATTTTCTATTTGTAGTACAGTAAATTTACCTTAATCCAACACTTCATGGTAAAATTTTAGACTGATCCAAATTCAAAGATGTGGCAGACAATAATTTTCAAATAAAATCCAAAATATGTTTGCTATTTAAGGTAAAAATCATTGTGGACAATGAGGAATTTGCTTGTTGCAGTTTCTTCATGCCTCACAAAGTTTTTTTCTTGAGGGGCGTAAAATTAAACATTCTGAAAATGCCAACTTTGATTAAACTGTAATAGACGTGTCTATAACCCTTTCCTGGTTAAACCCTGGATTGTACATCCCTGGATTTTTATACTTGAGAAAATATCATGGGAAAAGAAGAAATTGCTTGTATATTTCTAATATAGGTTAGGTACTTCTCCAATTGCATTCACTTTTAATTATCGTCTGCAACTTCTTTGAATTTGGACAAGTCTCAAATTTTGAAAAACAGGAAAGGGTTAAAGCCCATTACATGACTAAAACATCTTAAACTGGTCCAAATTCTAAAAGGTTGCAAATGTCATTTCTTTAGTTTTGAAAATCTTTGTCATTATGATAAGAAAGCATTGAGGGAAAAGAAGAAATTGCTTATTTAACCTATTACAAGATGACAAAATTTTAGACTGGTCCAAATTGAAAGGAGGTGCAGACGACAATTCAATGGTTATGAAATTTAAGATTTTTTTCAACTTTCTGGATAGAAAACATTGTGTTAAATGAAAAAAATGCTTTTAACAAGCAATTTCTTTATTTCACACAATATTTTTACACAAGCTTTGCAATTTGTTCTGCAACTTTGTTGGAATTGGACCAATTCAAAATTTTGTAGTCTAGTAATAAGTTAAGCTATCAAACAGTGGACTGAAAAAGATAAACAAAATTGCAAAACAATCTGAATTGTTCAGAATGCAACCATAAGCATAAGACAACAGGCAAAATTGCCTCAAAATTTAACCTAAATTCTACTTTAACCCATTCCAACACAATAAAATTTTGGACCAGTCCAAATTCAAAGAAGTTGCAGACGACAATTTTACGTTGATGAAATCTTCAATACCTTGTCATTTAGGGTAGAAAACATTGTGGAGAATGAAGAAATTGCTTGTATCAAGCAATTTCTTCATTCTCCACGATGTTTTCCAAAACTTCCATATTGAGGGGCGTTTAAAGCGTCATTGTGTGGGAATGGGTTAAGGAACAACAAAGCGATAGATTTTAAAACTCCGATCTTGGTTCAGGATGACTAAAAGTCGACTATCATTTAGGAAACAGTGCTCTGCTTTACTCATACAAATTATGTAAATGCCAGATTTCAATTGAAAAGGTCTGGCTAGTATTTTGACTGTAGGAACACAGCCCTGATAATATGCACTAGTTAAAGATAAGCATATTTTTTCCTTAATCAAAACCTGGTTAACACAAGGTAAACCTACCATTGAAAACTGCACAGAAGAATTCTTGGATGTATCAATTTCAAAAGTCTTTTTACTTTGCTGTAACTTTACAATGTCTGTCCATCTGAAAAGGTAATAAAAAAATATTTAACCATTACCAGAGAAGAATATTTAAAAATGGTCCAAATTGAAAGAAGGCAAAGAAAATTCAAAATGTGTAAAAGTAAAAAAAAATGTCATACAGGGAACATTGTGAAAATGAGAAATTGCTTGAAACATGTCATTTCTCTTCTTCTTTTTAATTTTTTCCCTATATACAATTACTTATAGGTGCAATGGTGGTAAATTGGTTATTAGTAATAAACTGCACTTTATGCAATACTGAACATATTGTTAACTTTTCTTCTATTTCCTATGGAATAACAACATGAACACATTTTTGTTTTCACATGTAAAGAGGAAACAATTTGTCTTCTTCCCAACATTCTCAGTTGATAAATTGCTGGCAGTGCTCATTGATTAGGCAGTTTGACTGTAAAAAACAAATGTTATTTTGCATGATTTATAGTTAGGAAAAAATAACAAAAGTAAAACATTGGTTTAAGATCTTAACCCTTTCCTGAACAAACCCGGGATTTTACGTCATTGTGATTTTATACTTGAGAAAACATTGTGGAACAAGGTGCCAAACTGTCACAAGATACGCCCGTCAAACTGCTTAATATTAACTGGGGGTTTGAATAGAACTGAGGTTATTTTGAATGAATTTTTTTGTCAAACAAAGTATGAAAAACAACAAAGGGCAATAACTCAAAATATACGCTAGGTAGAGTTATGGTTCTTGTACACTGCACTCCCACTTGGTGAGCTCTATCCATCCATGAAGTTTCATGATTCTAGCTATAATACTTTTAGAGATATACTCCGGACAAGATTCAAGTATGAAAAACAACAAAGGGCAATAACTCAAAAAATAGGATAGGTAGAGTTATGGTTCTTGTACACTGCACTCCCACTTTGTGAGCTCTATCCATCCATGAAATTTCATGATTCTAGCTATTATACTTTTAGCGATATACTCCGGACAAGATTCAAGTATGAAAAACAACAAAGGGCAATAACTAAAAAAATAGGCTAGGTAGAGTTATGGTTCTTGTGCACTGCACTCCCTCTGGTGAGATCTAAACACCCATGAAGTTAAATGATCCTAGCTATAATACTTTTAGAGATATACTCCGGACAAGATTCAAGTATGGAAAACAACAAAGAGCAATAATTCAAAAAATAGGCTAGGTAGAGTTATAGTTCTTGTGCACTGCACCCCCCCTTGGTGTGATCTATACATCCATGAAGTTTCATGATTCTAGCTATTATAATTTTAGAGATATACTCCGGACAAGATTCAAGTATGAAAAACAACAAAGGGCAATAACTCAAAAAATAGGCTAGGTAGAGTTATGGTTATTGTACACTGCACTCCCACTTGGTGAGCTCTATCCATCTATGAAGTTTCATGATTCTAGCTATTATACTTTTAGAGATATACTCCGGACAAGATTCAAGTATGGAAAACAACAAAGGGCAATAACTCAAAAAATAGGCCAGGTAGAGTTATGGTTCTTGTGCACTGCACTCCCCCTTGGTTAGATCTATACACCCATGAAGTTTCATGATCCTAGCTTTAATACTTTTAGAGATATACTCCGGACAAGATTCAAGTATGAAAAACAACAAAGGGCAATAACTCAAAAAATAGGCTAGGTAGAGTTATGGTTCTTGTGCACTGCACTCCCCCTTGGTGAGATCTATACACCCATGAAGTTTCATGATCCTAGCTATAATACTTTTAGAGATATACTCCGGACAAGATTCAAGTATGAAAAACAACAAAGGGTAATAACTCAAAAAAAAGGCTAGGTAGAGTTATGGTTCTTGTGCACTGCACTCCCACTTGGTGAGATCTATACACCCATGAAGTTTCATGATCCTAGCTATTATACTTTTAGAGATATACTCCGGACGAGATTCAAGTATGAAAAACAACAAAGGGCAATAACTCAAAAAATAGGCTAGGTAGAGTTATGGTTCTTGTACACTGCACTCCCACTTGGTGAGCTCTATCCATCTATGAAGTTTCATGATTCTAGCTTTTATACTTTTAGAGATATACTCCGGACAAGATTCAAGTATGAAAAACAACAAAGGGCAATAACTCAAAAAATAGGATAGGTAGAGTTATGGTTCTTGTGCACTGCACTCCCCCTTGGTGAGATCTATACACCCATGAAGTTTCATGATCCTAGCTATAATACTTTTAGAGATATACTCCGGACAAGATTCAAGTATGAAAAACAACAAAGGGCAATAACTCAAAAAATAGGCTAGGTAGAGTTATGGTTATTGAGCACTGCACTCCGTATTGATAAGAAGAATATAACTGCCAAGTTTAAAGTCAATCGGACTTTTGGTGACAGAGTTATGCTCCGGACAAAGAAGTGGACACCGCCGGACAACCGGATGCCCGGACGACCGGACGCCCGGACGGCCGGACGCCCGGACGCCCGGACACCACGGGTTATCCCATAATACGTCCCGTCTTCGACGGGCGTATAAAAAGGAGAAATTGCTTGTAACAAGCAATTTCTCCTTTTCCCACAATATTTTCTACCACATAGGATGGTCAGATTTCAAATTGCATGCATTTTTCATTGTCATCTGCAACCTCTTTCAAATTGGACCAGTCTAAAATTTAATAAAACAGGAAAGGGTTAAAGTTGCAACTACAGCTTGAATCATTACATTTAAATCAACAAAAATGCTCAACATAAATGTCATAGGTCAATATTCACTTCTGGTGTAAATAAAAGATTTCATTGGTAAATCAACTTTCTGATTGATACAGACAGTCTGTCAATTGAATAAGACATTTCTAAGTTGTATTACCATGGGAAGGGTAAATAGACCATTTATGTCGAGGTTTTAGTATTGATGGATAATTAATACTTACTTGAAGAATATAGGAGGTTGTCCATCCAGGTATCTAGCAAATATACCCACATAAGATGTTCCCAGATACAACTCTTTCCCTTTCTCATCCTGAAAATATAAACAAATTTAGTGTCCGTAGAGGAGAGATAGAGAATCGGCTTCCCGATCAAGAGGTCTAGAGTTGGATTCCTGGTTTTATCATAGGCCAATATAATTGGCACAAGCACTGGTGTATTCTCCAGGAAGCAGAATCAAGAGGGATTATTCTAAGTTGGAAGAACATGTGTCTCAATCGATGTAAAAAATAGGTTTAAACCACAACATACGCTAACAAGTAACAAAGGCTTTTGTTGCATCTAAATGCTGAAACAAGATGCTTTTGCTAAACAGGAATGCCACCAGCAGCTGCAATTTTCCTGAATTATGACCTTGATATTCGACCGTAGTACCAACAGAAAGGTTTTACCATATGGAATATATATGAAAAACATGAAAGCCCCAGGACTTACCATTCTATAGGATAAGCCCAATGGTTAACCGATTACCATTCAGCAAAATTTTAGACTGGTCCAAATTGAAAGGAGTTCCAGACGACAATTTATATTTCATGAAATTGTAGATTTTTTCAACTTCTTGCGTAGAAAACATTCTTGAAAAAACAGAAATTGCTTGTGACAAGCAATTTCTTCCTTTTCCACCATGTTTTTAAAAGCTTTCATATTTAGAGGCATAAAAAGGCCTCATTGTGTGGGACTGTGTTAAGTTTTGCACACAGACACACAAACAGACAGATAAATGGACAAAATTGAGTAACAGACCAATAGGCTAGTCAAAGTCTATATGCAGGGGTTATAAGATTATCATTTCTTCAGATATTAAAAAATCATTTTTCCCACACAATCATGCTTTTTTACACCCCTCATTCAAGAAACCCCCATGAGGAAAACAAAGTTGAAAATGAAGAAATTGCTTCATACAAGCAATTTCTTCATTTTCAACTTTGTTTTTGACCCTAAAAGATTGAGTTACTCAAAATTCTAAACTAGTAATTTTTGTCTGCTAAAACCAAAGGTGAGCAAAATGCCATATCATTCAAGTTATTCAGGTAACCTATGCCTTGGAATAAAATAGACACTATGACGCTTTTGGACGCCCCTCAAGAAAAACAATCAGAAAACATTGTGTAAAATGAAGAAATGACTTGTAACAAGCAATTCCTTCATTTTACACAACGTTTTCTACCAAGAAAGTTGAAAAAATCTATTATTTCACAAACTTAAAATTGTTGTCTGTAACACCTTTCAATTTTGACCAGTCTAAAATTTTGCCGTTTGGTAATGGGTTAAGAATGTGAGTATATCACCTGCATACTTGTTTCTAAAAAGGTCAAAAATCTTACTACTGAAGAATTTTTCTAAAGTTTCATCAATATCAATTGAGATTGCTTCCTTTACTAATCTGTCATGAAGAACAATAAAAGTTCTTAATTCAAAGAAGTCACATGCTACATTTTAAAGTATATAAAATTTGAAAGCAAATATGTCCTTTACCTTGGAAACATTATTGCAAGCAATTTTTTCACTGCCCACGTTCTTTGTTAAATTTCCCTTAAGGATCATAAAAAAGCTCTATTGAGTGGGGATGGGTAAAGTATATGAACATGACCCAAACTGTTACCTTGGCAACATAATATTCCATGCCATATCCATCCATCATTTGTATTTCCCTCATATACAATATTTCTGCCTTGACTGGCTGGACACCCTGTAGACTGATATAGGCTTGTAGAACCTCAGACATTAGTTCTGAAAGGATGTTCTCATCTTTTGTCAGGTTCTGAGGAGAAAAGAAAGTCAATATTTTACCTTTATCAACAAATTCATGAATTTCAGGGATCTTGGACCTTGTATGACATGATATTTTTTTTCAAGACCTTTTGCAAGTAACTTATCAAAGCTTTCATGTATATACATATTTTCTGTGTTTTATAGATGTTATCCAGGTGATCAAAAATACACCATTCAAGGAAAAATAAATATACTTTAAAGTCTTACTGATGTGATGGAAAACTAAAGAAAGTTAACACATCTGCACTATTCATATACAAACTAAATACATGTACAGTTTTCTGCTAACCTACTTAAATGGCCCTTGACCCAAAGAACTCAAAGACGCTGTGTGAAAAGTTGCAAAACATTTCCTACCTTTGGGAAGACTAGATTATCTGTAAAATAATCTGATGGAGGTCTGTCTGATTCATAATCACTGAATTCAACTGAAAAAATAAAAATAAGCTATGTTTGACATATCCAACACTTTCACATGTGTACCAAGAAAACTTGTACATCAAAAATCTGATCAGTATACATATGATATGTAGAAAGCAGGGGGGTAGATATTTTCTGTCAGTCCTCGGACATGTTAGAGATGACTTTCTCCAGAATTAAAATGAATTTGTCAGCATAAAAGTGAATATATAAATTTTGAGGAAATGTTATTCATGAAGAAAATGCTGGAAGATATGAATTTAAAAATATTGTTCAAAGCATCCAATTGACATAATAGTCAGATTAATGATTATGTTGTGTAGAGTCTAACTTGGCTTATTTTGCAATAAAAAATCCAATGTACCTACCTTGTAAACTATAAGCTGCCAGCCTAATCACTTGGTCAACTGTAAGAGGCAATCTTCCATCCACAATGTCTGTTTTTAGTTGTAAATAATACTGATACCTGTAATCAAATAACAATTTCTAAATTAGTGATCCTTTTTTACGTCTTGGTTTTCATTTTCTACAAGCAAGAAAAACACTTCAACATAGGTCATTACTTTTGAATGTTATGCATTTTTTAATTCACAAATGTGTTACAAGTAAAAAGACCTTTCTGTTCAAAGAGCATCTGCCAAATTAACCCTTGTCTTCCTGACTGAATAGCTTCCTCAGGTTTGCATTGAATTCAAAGGACTTGCAGCCAGCAATTTGTTTCATTTTTCACAATACTTTCTACTCAGAAAGTTGAAAAAATTAGAATTACATTAACTCTGAATGCTGTCCTTTCAATTTGGACCAGTCTATGTTTTTGGGTTGAATGGCAAGTGCTAAGGCTTTCTTACTAGTCATGTGTATTAGTTGTTGTTGCCAAGGTTAAAGCTGTTTGTGAAGGTCAAATTTCAAGACAACATTTTAAAATCAAAGCCCTGAAGGGCCTGAGAGATGCGACAACAGACAGACTGTCTGGAATTCATTACTAAACATAAACTGAAGTCTGTTGGCCCTTGACTGATCAAATGAGATTGGTCAACTTAAAAGTAAATTCTGTGTCTGTATTTTTGTTTATTTAATTCTGTGTTGGTGAGTTCTATTTTTAAAGCCTAGTGTGATTGGATCTTGCATTTAGGTAAAATTTTCTTACAATTGACTTCATATCACACAGGTTACTTAAAAGAATCATGGATTAAATTATCTGAGGTGAATTGTGTTTTGAAATATGAACATTTTCCCAATATTCATAGACATCAGAGAATGTTTCTTCTCAGTGTTCCACAACAAGCTCTGGAAAGCAGTTTTTAAATCACCATAGCAAATTCAGAAGACAGAGTTAATTGGGTAGAAAGTAACTTCTAGTTGTATAAATCTGGTTTCTGTTTCTCAATCAGAGGTACTTTCAGTGCTTTGATTATTCAAATTATTGAACTTCAAATCCCAGCTGAAATTTTAAATGAATACTAAAATAAATAAACCTCAATCCATATAATAACAAGAGGGCCAGAATGGCCCTAAAATCGCTCACCTGACTAATGTAAGATGATTCAAAATTGAAATTGGCCCAATGGTTACTGAGGAGAAGATGTTTAAAGATTTCAAAGTCAAAAACTGCCCTACCCTTCCAAGCCCTTATTTGGTCATCAATCAAAATTCTAGAACAACTTTTGAAAAGGGTCACTCAAGGAACATTCATACCAAATTTGGTTGAAATTGGCCCAATAGTTACTGAGGAGAAGATGTTTAAAGATTTCTAAGTCAAAAAAGTGCCTGACCCTGCCACGCCCATATTTGGGCATTAATCAAAATTCCAGGAACAACTTTTGAAAAGGGTCACCCAAGGAACATTCATGCCAAGTTTGGTTGAAATTGGCCCAATGGTTACTGAGGAGAAGATGTTTAAAGATTTCTAAGTCAAAAACTGCCACGCCCTGCCACGCCCATATTTGGGCGTAAATCAAAATTCCACGAACAACTTTTGAAAAGGGTCACCTAAGGAACATTCATGCCAAATTTGGTTGAAATTGGCCTAATGGTTACTTAGGAGAAGATGTTTAAAGATTTCAAAGTCAAAAACTGCCACGCCCTGCCACGCCCATATTTGGGCATAAATCAAAATTCCACGAACAATTTTTGAAAAGGGTCACCCAAGGAACATTCATACCAAATTTGGTTGAAATTGGCCCAATGGTTACTGAGGAGAAGATGTTTAAAGATTTCTAAGTTAAAAACTGCCACACCCTGCCACGCCAATATTTGGGGGTCAATCAAAAATCCGCGAACAACATTTGAGAAGGGTCACCAAAAGAACATTCCTACCAAGTTTGTTTGAATTCCGCCCAGTGGTTACTGAGGAGAAGATGTTTAAAGAATTGTTGACGACTTCCGACGCACGACGCACAACGCACGACAGACAAAAGGTGATACCAAAAGCTCACCTTGAGCATGTTGTGCTCAGGTGAGCTAAAAAGTTCGTACATATCATCTAGGAAAAAAAAATAGGGTTTAGGTCAAACATTTTTGAGTATGAATGATGTAATGAAAATAATCTTTTCTCTGCTTCATATGGGTATGTAACTAAGAGATCTTCAGGTATCTTTAGAAAATATATGCCTTAATTCACCTGGGCTTCAAATTTGAAAATATTTCAAACGTATATTTCCTTATATCGCATTCAACGCGAGAAGGTTCGGTGCGAGAATGACAGAAAATCGATTCGAAAAATTATTTTACTAAATTGTGGAAAGCCCCGGCCAGGGCAGTACAAACACAATTTTTGTACAAGACAAATCATATTTGACATGCAATCAAATTATAACCTTTAACAGGAAGCGCAGAAATTGCGGTAGACGTCTTGAGAAAACCATGACGTTTCCATCCATCTAAGTCAAATCAGCCTATCGAAGATATGATATTAATCATGGATATAACCATCGTCTCGAGGGTGAATGCCTTTACTCGTCACTAAATAATCTTTATCGATTGTCACGAAATCAAACAACAACTCGGATTTAAATCAGGAATCAACACTCTCCTTTAGTATCAGGGTAGGATATAAACAAGTGTGCGCGCATGCGTCGTACACCAAATGGTGTTGATAATGATGTGCATTCAGTAGGTTAGGTTTGCCCCAGTATATTTGAAATTACAAATAACTTCACAAAATAAATATTTGATACATTGATGCTAGTATAAATGACAGATTATAGCATTTTATCCTTACAAATACCAAAATAAGTTAATATCGTCTATGCAATTCCCTATGGACCCATTTAATATATACGAAGCTGTACGGCCCATATCACTTATACGGCGTGTTTCAAGTATCGTATGTATTTAAGCTCAATTTCCTTGATAATTTGTTTCATCGGAGGTAACCTATATGAGATTTGTATTGCATCTGAAGATATATTTCTCATCTGAAGATATATTTCTAAGAAATATACAATGACGTGAAGATACACGCTGTCCTTTCGAATTTATGGTCTTTAAATCAAAACTGACAATCTAATTATTTGTATGTATCGTGGTTATTTACGCGTTGAATGTAGTTCGCTTGTAAAATCAAAAGTTTCGAAAAAAATAGGATAATTTTGTAATGAAACATTTAAAAATGATGCCATCTTTTAAAAATGTGTCCAAAAATTTATAATTTGGGCTGGTAACACAGAATGAGCCTATTTAAGAAACGACAATGTCAGGGAGGTTATTTGTCCCGGGCCATCGGAGGAATACATGAGATAGTTAAATCGTGCGACGAAAATGAGTAGCTTGAAACCTTCGGTTTGCCGCAACTCAAAAAGGCAATTAGTGGGGGCTTTTGTGCTTAAACTAACACATCATGTATCTCTGAATACTATTTGGTTCAGTACTTTCTGAGGAGAAGATTTTTCAAGTAAAAGTTTACGGACAGACAAACTGACAGACACACAACGGACACAGTACCATGACAATAGCTCAAAGTCTTTCAGCCAGTGGAGCTAACAGTAAGTCTTTCTGATGGTATCATAATTATTTCATTCATTATTCTTTTGTTTTTTGCTGTCTTTACCATTTATTACATTTCAATAAGACTTTAATATTGTCATGTAGTACATATTTTAACCCATTCCAACACAAGAAAATTTTAGACTGGTCCAAATTGAAAGAAGCTGCAGACGATAATTTAAATTTGATGGAATTTTAAATTTGCCAGTATTTTGGGGTAGAAAACATTGTGGATAATGAAGAAATTGCTTGATACAAGCAATTTCTTCATTTTCCACAATGTTTTCCAAAGCTTTTTTCTTGAGGGGCGTAAAAAGGAGGGCTTGAGTTGGAATGGGTTAACCAATATCATAATAAAAAAATGTGAGTTGATGAATGACAAATTATAGCTGTTGAAAACTTTCGGGAAAAGAAGAAATTGTTAGTAAAGATTAATTCTTCCTTTGCTCATTTTCTTTTTTTAACCCTTACAGAATTCATGTATCAAGTCAATAAAATCGTAAATAGTCATGAGAAATATCTTTCAATTTGATCAATCCAAAATTACATAATGGTAATTTCTGGTAATATGTTTGTTAAACTTCATTCATTTTTTACCCATTACTAGATCTCAAAATTTTAAATAGGTCCAGTTTAAAAAATGCTGCACATGACAATTTAAAGTTAGTACAAACTTCTATCTATCTCTGAAGAGAACAATGTGGAAAACATTTTGTCACAAAGTATTTGCAAACTCTTTTCTCAAGGGTCATAAAAAAGTGGGATTGTGTTGGAAGGGGCTTAACCCATTCCCACATGCCCCTAAATAAAAAAGCTTTGGAAAACATTGTGGAAAATGAAGAAATTGCTTGTATCAAGCAATTTCTTCATTTTCAACTATGTTTTCTATCCGAAAAGAAGAAAAACTTGAAATTCCATCAACTTGGAATTGCCTTCTGCAGCTTCTTTCATTTTGGACCAGTCTAAAATTTTGTTGTGTTGGAAGGGGCTTAAATTCTATTTACCTGGCTACATCATCCATTATCTTATGAGCGCTTGCAATATAAAATATCACTCCGAAATATAATCTGGGTGATCTTGCAGAATGTGAGGACTGTGCATACTTCTCCAGCTGTTTCTTGAGAGGCTTGGTGAGATCCACCCAGCGGAACTGTAGCTTCTTTGTGACATACCGTAAGCCAAAGTAATGGATCTGCAAAGAAAACACATTAACTCATTACCAGACACCAGAACAAGTATATATATATTGGAATCATTCGAAGCAAGGGTTGGTGTAAGAAAACCTTGGCAAAGCAATTCTAAACTTACTGGCATTCCAAGTGTGAAGTGAATATATATGAGATCCAATCAGCAGAGAGGGGCTGAATGCAGTGCCACAGCGAACCATGATCAAAACTCTTAGCTCTTAGTGAATTCTCTGAATTAAGGGTTAATCTTTTCATTTTACTTTAAACTATTCCCTGATTACAAAACTTTAGATTGATCCAAATTGAAAGGAATTGCAGACGACTATAGAAAGTTTGAAATCTTGGATTTTTTTCAATTTTCTGGGTAGAAAACACTGTGGAAAATGAATGTGAGTGGCGTCAGAGAATGGGTTAAACTGCATGAGAATGGGTTAAACTGCATGAGAATGGGTTAAACTTCTTTTTGAAGAACAATCTCTACTTGACCTGTGATGTATCAAATATTGTTTTCAACTATTTATGTTATAAATGTCCCACGATATTCCAATTTGCTTGCAGGCATGTCATACACTTCACTTGGTATTATGTCATACACTTCACTTGGTATTACACAGGTTGCAGTTTTGATAATAAGAATATACTTCAAGTTTGAAGTAAAAATCAGTTATATAGTGAAATCCTATTAATCGCAACATCAATCCGTCAAAGTTTTCATCGCAATTAATCAGAAGTTGCTATTAAAAGGAGATATTTGTTCTATTATTCTAATGTTTGTGCAAAAATGTGAGTTGCAATTAAGCAGTGAATTAAATAGTATCACTGCACTTGCAATACTGTATAGCACTTTCTTTCCGCCGAGACTTTATTTCTGCTGTCATGAACGGAAACGCAGAATAAAAATCTGCAAAAAATTAACCCCTAATGTTGAGGTTGTTGTTTAATAATGAGTCTTGTACAAACATGTCCTGTGTGTACATTAGTATGTAACACAGGGAGTCTTGCAAAATATTATAGAAATTGTGTTGTTGTTTGCTGACTAATATGGGATAGTTAGAGCCTTATTTCAGATATTTTCACAACATTTTGTTCGCCCATCAGCTATTATTTAACCAATTTGACTGATTGGAAACATTTTGACACGCCTTATTATTCACACTTGCCTGTTTGTAGTATCCTTTCCCATGACAAATTTACAGAATAATTGTGTGTGATTTTCCCTTAACCAGCGATAAAATTTTAGCTAGTCTTTGCTAGTCTTTGCTAGTATTTCTTTGAGTAAATAGAACAAATTGTACTTCATGAAAATTCAAGGCACTTATCTTTTTTGATTTTATAGTACAGAAACTTAGTCCTACTTCAGAAAAATTTCAGAAATTAAAAACCCTTGATTGGAGAAAAACTGCGGAATTATGACCTTGCAGATGTAAAGTGCTATACAGCAATTATAATACAATGTACATGTATTGTCAGTCTCATTTGAAAATGTCAGAATCCACAAAGTGCTTGTCACAGGTAACAAACAATTCATATGCAATAATAACGTATTATTGCAAAATGAGAAAATTCTTCAGTAGTGTCAAAAAGAAGAACACCAAATACAGATGTAAATGTTAGGACATTTCAGTAAAAATTTCTTGCTAAAAAAAGGGCAACATTTATACAACATTTTAGCTAATATGAAAGATGACCACCTAAGAAACATTTCTGCCAAGTTTGGTTGAAATTGGTCCATTAGTTTGGGAGGAGATATCATTCAAAAATCATTCATTATTTCAATATAGGCCCCATCCCACGGAGCTCCGAGAATAAAGATTTTAGCAATTCTGAAAGAAGTCAATTTACTGATGTTTCAACAAAATATCAGAGCTCTATGCCCTCTGGGTCAAGAGGAGAAGATTTTCTTAAAATATCACTTTTGTTGCCATCACAACCCGAGTTTTCATCAGATTTCAATTCTTTTAGCTATTGATAAACAGCCTCAAGCTTGGCCCCAAGTCCTCAATTTGGCCCCAACTTTTTCCATTTGGCCCCAACTTTTTTAATTTGGCGAAAGTGATGGCGACAACTTTTTTCAGGTCTACCTAGGGAACATTTTTGCCAAATTTGGTTGAAAATGACCAAATGGTTTGGGAGAGGATGCCCTAAAGTTCATTCTTTATTTCTATTTAACCTATTCCCACACAATGAAATTTTGGAATGGTCCAAAATGAAAGAAGTTGCAGACGAAAATTTAAATCTAATGTTTTTATTTATTTTTTCAAGTCTATGGGTAGAAAACAATGTTGAAAATGAAGAAATTGCTTGTAACAAGCAATTTCTTCATTTTCCACATGCTATGACTAATCCTTGAATGTTTAATCAAGTAGGTGCTGCTTCAATGCTGGCCAAGAAATAGATGTTTTTCGGGTCATCGGTTTAATCTAACAGCAAAATAAATGATTCTCTCTGCAATTGCATATTTAACATTATCCAGTGAGATTGACAATATCTTTCAGAAATTTTGACCAACCAACAAATTTTTTTTTTTAACTCATAAAATTTCATCAAGGAATCTCATTCAAGGTCACCCAAAGAACATTTCAAATTTGTGTGTTTCTGTGTACATGTTTTATTATTCCCAAGTTTTCACAATAGGTTGTAAGTGGAAATTAGCCTGTCCTTAATCCTTACCATGCTGAAAGGCAGAATATTTCCGTTTTAGTAGGAAATACAAAGATCAGCCTGAACATATATGCAGTCTGATCTAGTCTATTTAACCTGTTTGTCCCTTCTACAATAAGTATGTTTATGAAAGAAACACACAGGCATTCCTGTGGTTTCAGCCCTTTTCCATTTTATGCAGTTCAGAAACCACTTTTTTAATGTATCTTGTGAGTAAAATGATTAACCTTTTGTTCCTAGTCTGATGTAAAGTAAATTATTTCAAAAACCTGAACTTTGAATATCATTTTATAGTATACACAATCTTAACATAGACTGTATGAGGAAGTTAAAAGGTTTATAGCTTTTTATTGAACCCATTCTCAGATAGATCTATTAGCAGATTACAGAGGTCTAGATAAGAGGGGTAACAGCATTCTAAAATCCTTATTTCTCAATGAAACCCTATGTTGTGGGTACTCATTTGAATTGTCTCCTCAAGACGATTCTTATAAGTACTGACAACATAGGTTTTATAGCAGTATTGGTGAAATATTTAAATCTAAAATACAAATTACACCCTCTTCTCCAGTTCTAGCAGAAAAATATATAAATGTATAATTAAAGTAGAATGTTTTTATTAGATAACATTATAGAAGAAGAATATACAAGAAAAAATGTTAGCAGAATTTCTTTCTTTTTTCATAATGCTTTTCGATTCTTCGTCCAAGAGATGTCAAATAAAGGTCTGTGTTTTAATCATGTGTAACAGTATGTTGTATATAGGGAAATTTACCAAAGAAAAAAGATTTACAATAAATTATTCATTAGAATAGAAATGTGGACATCAATCCCATTTTATATCTACCAAGCCACACCTTCATTTTCACTTTATTTTTTACTGGAGGCTGTTAGTTTGTATAGTTTTAATCCATTAACATTCAACCAAATTTCAGATTGGTTCAAATTCAGGCAAGTTGCTGACAGCAATTTTAAGTTGATGAAATTACTAAATATCTTTACCTTTTGGGTTAGAAATATTGTGAATAATGAAGAAACAGCTTGTGAAAATTTCTTCATCTTTTACAATATTTTCCAAAGCTTTTTCTTGGGGGGGGGGGGGGGGCATCAAAAGCAGGTTTTTGAGGGAAAGGTTTAAAATACCTCATCTTTTAAAGGTTGTTTTAACCAATTACATGTATCTCAAAGGTAAAACTCAATTACCTTTTACCATTCCCACACAATCTCATTTTTTATGCATCTCGAGTAAAAAGCTTGGGAAAACATTGTGGATAATGATAGAAGTCTACAATGTTTTCTACCCTAAAAGACAAAGAAGTTAAAAATTCCATTAACTTAGAAATGTCATCTGCACTTTCTTTCAGTCGCCAGTCTAAAAATTTGTCATCTGGCAATGGTCTAATCCCCCCCCCCAAAAAATAATCTTGGGTTGTATTGGAATGTGTTAGGTTTTATTGACTGAATGGGGTTTAACGCCGTTTTTAACAGTATTTCAGTCATATCGCAGCGGCTGTAGCACCTAACAATGAATTCCTGGTATTTCTCACACCAGTACTACCACTACACCCTTTCCTAGCCTCCAGCTACTATCCCAATTAAGTTTACAATTATCCATCCATTGGTGAGAGACAAATGTGAGAAAGAATATGTGCCGCCGCCGGGGATAGAACCCATGCCATCCAATGATTGAAGATTAGCAGTCTGGTGCGCTACCGACTGCGCTATGGTGGCAGCTGGAATGTTTTAGGTTATAAGAATTGGTATATAAGGCTAATTCAAAGTACTGAAAGTACTGTTAGCCAGCAAAGCATAATTGAATACAGAAAATCTTTCACTTGTTGGGTAGAAAACATTGTGGAAATTGAAGAAATTGCTTGTTACAAGCAATTTCTTCATTGTCCACAATGTTTTCCAAAGCTTTTTTCTTGAGATGCTTAAAAAGCAGAATTTAGTGAATGGGTCTAATCGCATGCTTTTGACAGAGTTCTCTACTATCTTTGTAGAGTTTGCAATATTCCTGAATAGCCTACAGAGCCAGTTTGCACTTGTTTAACTTTGAGAAGACCTCAAAATTTTGTCTGTTAACTGAAGCTATCAAAGCTGACGCTTTGCTAGCTAAAATATCCATTTCTAGACTTGTCTTTAACCTGCAACCCTTTCCCAATCAATCCTACATTTTAACACCTACCTGAGAAGAAATAAGTTTGGGAAATGTTTTCTTCACAAAAAATCTATTTTTCTACTATATATTGCTGTCTGCAAGTTCTTCCAACTGGGATGAGACTTAAACTTTATCCTTTGGTAATCAATAAAAGCCCATTTGAATTTTCCTTTGTAAATTGCTTAGTAGATACTTTATTGATACCATAAACTTACCACACAATATAATTTATAATCTGTTGACCTTGCGACTTGTGTCCAAAACTTTGTCAAGTATTGACTGCTCCTAAATTTGTTGATCCAAATATGATCAATTATCATAACATTGTAAGATAATCTTCCCTATAATCCCCATATTTAAGCAGTTGAATTTCACAATATAATCCAATTAAGTGCACTTAACTAGAAATTTATATTTCCTGTTGAGTCATTTAGGGCCAGGTAACAAAAGGTTCTTCTGAAATAAACTGTTTGTGTAAAAACAGTGGAATTTACAACCTTCAGAACCCCTGGTAAAATTCATTTACAAAAACTTTGTTTGAAAAGGGGTAAATCTTCAGTTCATACTAACCAAATATCAGATGACTCATTTTTTTAACTAGCCAAAATATCGTGAGAACAAGAGAAATAGCTTTTCACAGGCAAATTCTCAATTTCCCACAGTATTTTCTATGGTGCTATATTGTAGGGATGTCTTTATGTGTTAATGGGTTAACCTATCTCCCCAAACATTTCTGCTTTTTGATGTCCCTCAAGAAAAAAGTCCTTTGAAAACATTGTGAACTATAGTTTCAGTTCACTCACAGTCCAATTCATGAATTGAAATTGTAGGAGGGGTCCCACACAAAAAAGCGTCTTTTAATCCTATCCAGTACAATCCCTGGTTTTTACGTCCCTCTGTTTTTATACATGAGTAAACATTGTGGGAAAAGAAGAAATTGCTTGTAACAAGCAATTTCTTCTTTTCCCCAAATATTTTCTACCCTATAGGTTTGTTACTTTTCAAATTGCACAAACTTTTAATTGTCGTCTGCAACTTCTTGGAAATTGGACAACTCTAAAATTTTGAAAAACAGGAAAGGGTTTAGCTATTTTGCTAAGTCAAGTGCAGATAATTCTAAAACCACTAGAAGGATCCAAATCAAAATTTACTCAAACACAACTATACATCAAAGAGATTCATTGTGCAAAGTATCAGTTCATTCCAATAGAAACTGTTAGATTGATTGATTGATTGAATGGGGTTTAACGCCTTTTTAACAGTAATTCTGTCATATTGCAGCGGCTGGAGCACCTAATAATGGATTCCTGGTATTTCTCACACCAGTACTACCACTATTTCCTTTTCTCGCCTCCAGCTGCTATCCCACTAAGGTTAACGATTATCCACGCATCGGTGAGAGACAAATGTCGGAAAGAATATGTGCATCGCCAGGATGGAACCCATAACAACCATATATAGAAACTGTTTGAGGAGTTTCCTGAGTCAAGGGCAAATAATTCCGAAGCTGCTTGAGGGATCCAAATAAAAATCGTCTAATGCTCAACTTAACATCCTAGAGATTACTTGTGAAAAGTTTCAACTCATTATGGTTGAAACTGTAGGAGGAGTTGCACACACAACAAAGTGCTAATGGATGGACAGACGGATGGACAAACAACCAGGACCACAATATAAAACAACCCTTCAGGCAGTAAAAATGAAGAAATGGCTTGTTACAAGCAACTTCTTCATTATGTGCAATGAATGCTACCCAATAAGATAAAGATTTTTTTTCAAATTCCATCAGAGAAATATGACATCTGCAACTTCTTTAAATTAGGACCAGTCTAAATATTGTCTGGTAATGGGTTAACAAGTCAAAGCATACTTGTACCAATATAGTTTAGAATTCTGTCATAACAGGTAACAGTAGATGAACATCCAGATAGATATTCAGTAACCTAAAAGCTTAAAGCATAATTTGCCGTCACAAAAGGAGTCCAACGAAAAATTTATCAATAGAATTGGTTTTGTACCTGCTTCATCAACTGACCAATGATGGCTGCCAATCAAAAATTCAGGCAACCAATCAAATCAGTCATTTTGACAAGGAGTAAAGTTTGAACTTCGATATTGACGACCATTTATGTGAAGGATTTTTGTTGGATTGAGAACTTAAAGGTTGTAACTACAGCTGTAACTTATTTAATCTGTAGTTTTAACATTTAGGTCACCAACCAACTATTCTACTCTTTTGTTACATGCTACTAGCTATATTTTATTTTTTAATTTAACACTTTCCTGAACAAACCCTGGAATTTATTGTGATTCTATAGTTGAGAAAACAATGTTGAAAAAGAAGAAACTGCTTGTAACATGCAATTTCTCCTTTTCCCACAAAATTTTCTACCACATAGGATGGTTTTATTTCAAATTACATCCAATTTTCATTGTTGTCTGCAACCTCATTTCATTGTTGTCTACAACCTCTTTCAATTTGGACCAAAGGTTAACTCATTCCCACACAACACAGTTTTAGACTGGTCCAAATTGAAAGGACTGACAGACGACAATTTAAAGTTTATGAAATTTTAGATTTTTCAACTTTCTTGGTAGAAAATATTGTGTAGAATGAAGAAATTGCTTGTCACAAGCAATTTCTTCGATTTACACAATGTTTTCTCAAATGTTTTTATTTCGGGGCATCCAAAAGCATCATTGTGTGGGAATGGGTTAAGGGGCACTTCCAGTCGGAATCAATAGGAGGGACAAACAGAGTAAGTGGGTGGGGCCAGCAATATGTCAATTCAATTTCATCATCACAGTGTTACTTAACATTACTTGAATGATTCCTAGGTATTTACCCATTCCCACACAATCCTGCCTTTTTACACCTCTGATGGAAAAAGCTTGGGAAAATGTTTTAGAAAATAGGGATATAGCCTAATGACAAAGATTTTTTTTAATTTTCACAAACCTAAAATTGTGTTCTACAACTTTTTCCAATTTGTATAAGTGTAAAAAAAATCTGCTTGGTAATGCGTTAATTAAACTGCTTTCATTTGTTTGTTTTACTTGAAAATTTAACTCATTCCCACAAGACAAAATTTTAGACTATTCCGAATTGAAAGAAGTTGCACAATACAATTTCAAGTTGTTTAGATTTTAGAAATATTTGCCTTTTAGGGTTAAAACATTGTGGACATAAAAGAAATTTCTTGTTACAAGCAATTTCTTCATTGTCAACAATGTTTTCTAAAGCTTTTCTCATGAGGGGCATAAAATGCGGGATTGTGAGGAAATGGGTTAAAAAGTCATGTTTTTTCTAAGCATTATGACCATCCACACTGGAGAGGCCAGAGGCCAATTAAATAATTACAATCAAAGTACTTTAAGCTAGCAAAGCCTGCAGACCACAATTTCAAGATAGTGGAATTTGGAAGAAAGCATTGTGGACATTGAAGAAATTGCTTGTTACAAGCAATTTCTTCTATGTCCACAATGTTTTCCAAAGCATTTTCTTGAGATGCTGAAAAAAGCAGAATTGAGTGGGAATTGATAACATAGCATGCTTGTGAAAGAGTGCACTACAATTTAAATAGAGTTAGTTATATTCTTAAAATATATACACCAGGACTACTTTTTATGGTGTAATCCAACTGATTAGTAGTTAAGCCTCCAGTGGCAGTTTGCACTAGTTGAACTTTGAGATCACCTCAAAATTTTGTCCGTTAACTTAAGCTATCAAAGCTGACGCTTTGCTAGCTAAAAACCAATCATCATTGGCATAAAGGTTGGATGTTTGATCTTTTTATGGTAATTCAAATGAGGGACAAAACTTATAAAATAAATTAGTTTTAAAAGGAAGTAATACATTATGCTCAATATCAAAAGTAATTAATCTATAACATCAAGAAAGATAACTGTGTTTTGTATATTTTTCACGGTTTTCAAGCTTGAAAAGTTGAGGAGGAAATTATTCAGCACCAAACAGTTCAATGTCAGGCAACCTGGGAGGTACTCTTACTATTTTGTACCTCTTGATAAAAAGTCTCATGACTTTGGAGTTGACACACAATCAGGTCCTATTACTGAACTTGAATTTTAAAACTTGAAAATGGTTTACTGATATAAATCTGGAAAGAGAAATTTGACCTATTGTAATTGGACATGGTTGTATTACCAAACCTTGCCTACAGGACATTATAGATTTAAGATTTTGGATGTTGATAGCTTTGTGAATTTTGTAAGTAATCAGTATTAACTCTTGTCATGCTGAGCTAGGAATAGACAAAAATCAACCTGCACATATGTAGTCTTATCTTAGTCCACAATACCTTTTTGTTCCTTTCCGAAGGCGTATCTAGAGGGTGTTTTTGAGATTTGTTTTCCTGTACAAACCCCCGATTTTACATCACTTTGATTTTATACTTTAGAAAACATTGTGTAAAAAGAAGAAACTGCTTGTAACAAGCAATTTCTACCTTTTTTTTGCGATATTTTCTACCACATAGAATGGTTTCATTTCAAATTACATCCAATTTTCATTGTCGTCTGCAAGCTCTTTCAATTGGACCAGTCAAAAATTTCAAAAAACAGGAAAGGGATAATTCATTTTTGTGGGGATATTTAATAAAAAGTTGTTTATAACAGGAAAACCAACCCACCAGAAGTAAGTTTGAACCCCCTTTATATATATCCTTGATCTACCTTTGCTTTCAAGCCAGAGTTGCTTATAAGATTAATCTTCACCAACATCTAAGCCTTCAGTTGCTTTCAACCCTTTGATTCAGTGCAATCCTGATAAGAATTTTATTTGACATGGTAATTGTTAAATCTTTACTAGACAAAAAAAAAAAAAGACTTTATCCAATAATAACAAATTATATAGACACCTTATCAAAATGGGAGGATGGAAAAACATGTCAGAAAAGGGGATTTTCTTTTCTTATAAGTCTTTTCTATCTTTTTCACACTATTTTTCTAGATATAAAATGTTTAAGTTTTGAAATGCAATATTATGCAGGGAAAGGGTCGAACTAAGCTTCACAGCTTGATATCATTTGGTTGCATTACACTTCCAGATCAGGTTTCTAGAACAACTAACCTCATAATACTGCTAATTGTATTATAAATCCTTTAACCCATTATCATACAACAAAATTTTAGACTTATCCAAATTGAAAGAAATTGCAGACCACATTTTTAAATAGGGTAGAAAACATTGTGAGAAAAGGAAAAATAGCTTGTTACAAGCAATTCCTTCTTTTCCCACAAAGTTTTCTTAGATCATATATCTTTAAGGCGCAGGGAAGCATCATTTTGTGTGAATTGGTTAACTCATTGAAAAGCTTTATGTTTTAGAATTGTCTATTTACCTACATGTAATTCCAAACAACAAAATTTTAGCCTAGTCCAAATACAAAGAAGTTGCAAATAATAATTTCAAGTTTGTGATGTTTAAAAAAAATTGTGTCTCTTTTGGGGTAGAAAACACAGTGAATAATGAAGTAATTGCTTGAAACAAGCAATTTCTTCGTTTTCAGCTCACCTGAGCACATTGTGCTAATGGTGAGTTTTTTGGATAATTGATTGTCCATGGTCTGCTGCCATTATCAAAAAAAATGTGTTACCACTCTAGAGGTCATAATTTGGTTCAATCTTTCTCAAACTTGTTGAACCCTTTCCCGTTCAAATACGGGATTTTACGTTCCTGTGATTTTATACTCGAGAAAACATTGTGGAAAAAGAAGAAATTGCTTGTAATAAGCAATTTCTTCTTTTTCCACAATATTTTCTACCACTTAGGATGGTTTCATTTCATATGGCATCCAGTTTTCATTGTCGTATGCATCCTCTTTCAATTTGGACTAGTCTAAAATTTCCAAAAATCGGAAAGGGTTAAAATGTTTACATAGTCACGAGGACGAACCCTATTGATTATGGTGACATTTTGACTCATATCAAGGGAAAAGGAGCCTTCTTGACAATTTCTTTGTTACCACTCTGGAGGTCACAATTTTGGCTCAATCTTTCTCAAACTTGCTGGAAATATTTGTTTAGTCATGATGAAGAAATCTATTTAAATACAGAGATATTCAAACTTATATCAAGGAAAAAGATGCCTTATTGGCAACTCCTTTATAACTATTCTAGAAGTCACAATTATTTTGCTCTTTCTTTCTCAAACTTGTTGAAAATGTTTGTATAGTCATAAGGAAACACCCTATAGAATATGTTGATATTATAACTTATATCAAGGGAATATGTGCCTTTATTACAGTTTCCCTGTTACCACTATAGGAGCCATAGTTTTGGCTCAATCTATTTAAAACTTACGGAAATTTTTTATATATTGATGAGATAGAACACTATTGATTACAGAGACATTCTAACTTATACTAAGGGAAAAAGTGCCTTAATGAAAATTACCTTGTTATTGCTCTAGCGGTTACAATTTTGGCAACTTACTATGAAACCTTGTTATATAATGTGTTACCTTATGGCATCATTACACAAGTCTGTGAACTATCACAGTACAGACTAGAGCTATATTGATCAGGTGAGCGAAATAGGACCATCATGGTCCCTTTTGGGGTTTTTTGACAGGCATTAAAAAGCGGAATTGTTAGGGAATGGGTTATATATCAACATTTTTCTGCCAGGGGGAAAAAACCTGATAAATGGTTTCATGAAAATTAATTTCCCTGAACAATTCTAAAACAATTTTATTAAATGCCCAGGCCTTTACTCTTATTATGTTAAATAGATCCTTTTTGGAATTGCGTTTTAAAATTTTAAAACCATTTATTGTGGGTCATTATTTCTTTTGGTAATAAGTTTTCACGAAGAACTCAGGGTATAAAATGACAAACTTTCGGAGTAGACTAGGATCAGACTGCACTTATATTAAGGCTGATCTTTGTCTATATCTTCAGCCAAAATGGGAATATTCAGGGTTCAGCATGACAAGAGTTAATGAGAGTCATCACCTTCCTTGTACAATCAGGTGTTCATAATAATAAGATTCTATATGAGGGAAAACATTGTCATAACCAAATTCTTCTTTTTCAACAATCTTTTCTAACCTATAAACTAGTTATTTCACACTGTACACACTGTTTGATTTTTCGTCTGTGGATTTTGTGCCACTGGGTTAATCTACTCTAATTTAGTCAAGTAAGATACAAAGGTCACTAAAATTGCAGGTCAGTTTTGTTTACAAAACAATGATAAAGCCACATGAAGTGTTCAAATTCTTTATCAAGTAAACATAATTAACATTCCAACTGATGTATAAAAAATCTACTCTTTACAATCCAAGTTTTTAAACAAAAACACAAGCTGACAGATGGCAGCTGTAAATCAAAGAATGAATCAAGCAATCAAATCATTCATTTATACCAGAAGCAAACTCTTAACTCCAACATAGGCCCATTGATCAGCTGAGGTTTTGGAAGCATTGTGACAATGTTCCCATAGTCTTAAAAAGTGGGGACAAATTACAAAACCAGTGGATCTCAATAACAATTGAACTACCAAGGCTTCAGAAACAAGGAAAATTGTCCATGTGGTCTTAAAAAACTTGGGACATTTATGATTCGGGGGGTGGGGGACAATGGTGCAAAATTGGGCCCTGGCAGATTACTTTTGGCTGGCATGTATGTGAAGCTTTTTTGTTATTTTGATGACTGGAACATCACAACTAAAGCTTATTCAATCTGTAATAATGATGTTGAGGTAGCCTTCTAATCCATTCACCTTTCTTGCCATGATTTTTACAAATAACCTGGTTTAATAACAAAAAGCAACTTTCGGACAGAGCTCAGTGAGTGTGGCCTGGGATCCATCTACCGGTATGTCATACTGATTGCAAATTCAGGTTAAGCCAGGCGAACCAATAAATTTTGGATATTTAACCCATTCCAACACAGCATAATTTCAGACTGGTCCTACTTGAGAGAAGCTGCAGACGAATATATCAACTTGATGGAATTTTAAACTATATTGTCATTTTGGACAGAAAACATTGTGGATATTGAAGAAATTGCTTGTTGCAAGCAATTTCTTCAATATCCACAATTTTTTCCATAGCTTTTTTCTTGAGAGGCGTAAAAAAGGAGGGATTGTATGGGAGTGGGTTAAATAAACAGTGAGGTAAAGGTATAGGTATAGATCTATAAAATTTTAGTACTGAGGTGTCCTAATGTTGTAGTGGCACTTGTAATTTTCATATGTTCTCCACTTTATTAAAATGTAGACATAATTATTTCATTTTACCTACCTTGATATTGATAGGTAAGTTTCATTTTAGTCATAAGAAATTTTATAGAAAGAACAATCCAGGATGGCTGTAAAGCAAATGTTTGAATCAAAGTACTGAAAAGACTGTAAGCTAGCAAAGTATTGTTTAGTTCGGTAATCTTCTCTATCAAACATTATCATGATAAGGAAATGAAGTTAAAGTAACTAAGGAATTAACCATTCCCACACAGTCCCTGCATTTTACGCCCAAAAAAGAAAATAAGAAAATAGTCATGAAAAATAATGTAGGAAATGTAGGAAATGGAGAAATTGCTTGTTACAACCTTGCATTCCGGATTAGCAATATTTCATAAAAATATAAATGTAGCTTCTACCGAGGCTAAGCAAGAGATTGTACCAAGTAAAACCAAAGAACACTTTCCTCCTTTTTACTCTGAATAAATCCGCAAGTAATGCCCCAAATTGCGAATATACAGGGTTATCACACAATCTCAACAATTTATGTCCTGTAGGAACCATATTCCATGAAAAAAAGCCACTTCTCCTTTTTTTTCCAAGATGTTTCAACCTATTTCAATCCAACCCATTACCAGACAATTTTTTTTAAGACTGATCAAAATTAAAGAATTTGTAGACAACATATCTTACTAGATGGACTTTAAAAATTCTTTGACTTAATGAGTAGAAAACATTGTTGACAATAAAAAAAATTGCTTGTAATAAGCAATTTTTTGACATCTTCAACAATGTTTTCCGAAACAATTATTTTGAGGGGTATCAAAAAGTGAAATTGTGTTGGAATGGATTAAACTAGTCTATAATTTTGTTGTCTGGTTAATTGGTTTGAGAAGAAACATGTTCAGCAAAAGCTACTAACCTCTTGTAGTTCAATTTTCTGAGCTATTCCATCCAAACATTCATGACCCGTGCTGTCTGAAGTAAGTGTACACTCTAAAAAAGATCCATCCAGCATCTGAACCTCCACCATATAAATATTCTTGGTGGAGATATCATAGCGCCGTGTTCTTTTGAAGCGCAACCCAAAAGGCATATTGGTATCAAAACCTAGGAGCAGATTGGGTCTACTTTTATCTGTCTGTGTACTATCTGCAATACAATAAAGAACAAGATGTGTTGATGAAACAATTACATCATGTTCATGCAACATCCTTTTGTCAGAAATGGGACATTGACAAGTACCCTTGTAGGGTGACCTAAACCTTAAAACCAACTGATGCCTATCAATGCAAGGAACTTACGTCCCAATTATTGACCATGTGTCTTCAACAGCTTTGAATAACATCAAAATGTTAGCTATTTGCATTAACCCTTCACTGTTATGAATTTCTAATTTCAAATTCCCAGGACATCTTTAAAGAATGCCGGATGCCTTGACAGACTTGTCCCTCATAATCTGGGCCCTATGGTATGTCTGTGATACACTCAATTTGAAAAAAAAAACTGCACATCAGTTAAAGAATTAGGAGACTACTAACAAAATTTCATACATTTGAAGAAAATAAAGATGATACATGTGTTAAGATTGTACTCATTTAACATGAAATTGCCTTGCTTTATCCCCCCCCCCCCCAATATTTTATGGCATGCAGTCTTAGAATGACACGTGTATGAAATTTCAGAAGCACCTCAGCAGTAAAACTAGACTTGGGGTTTTAAATCAATTGCCAAAATGACCATAACTGTTAAATATCAAATGATCTAGAGTTGTAACGAAACTCTCTTGGTGCGAAGCGATCGAAACACTTTTTCTTGAATAATGAAATCAGAATGATCGAAATGATTCATACGTACACACAGTCTTTCCTTCTTTAAACTACTGTCATTTTTTCCAAATAATGATTGTTACGAGGTTTCTACAGGATGACTGCAGCAATCATTGTTATTTCCAAATGTTTACAATTCGCACCTATGATGCTGTGACTCACCTGTCAATCATCCTTGTAGCAAACTGTTAACCTATCTTTGTCGTATGTGCTTTAAATATTATCGAACACCTGTAGTTCGTGTAGTATAATGAACTAGAATTTTATGTGTTTCCTTTGGAGTAGATTTATCCCAAAAGACAGAGATCTGAACCTAAAAGAGAAAAAATGATTTTGCGACAGATGTGAATCTGTACGAAAAGTTAGCTATGTTTGAATGCCACGTTCATTTTGCACTAGTTGATGTCATTCTTATATTAACGTTTCCCCCCCCCATGAAGGTGAATTTCGATAAACTTACTAGAGTATAAAGTTGGCACCATGAACAAGGGCAGAAAAAGGAGTTTTTGCACGCTTAAACTTTTTCTATTTAATGTAGATAATAAATGTGCTTATAATAAGAGGGCAAAAATGGTTACATGTGATTATGTGTTAACAAAGTTTCCTTTGATAAGTGATACACAAACATAAAAAAAAAACAAAAAAAAAACGCGTGCATACACAAATTCAGTCACAAAACATTCGTTTTTTTAAATCATATAAACCACAGAGCTATTCACGACCGAATTGTTTATGCTATATACGTAAACATAGTCTATATGTACGTATATACATGTAGTGTAAAAATTATGACAAGTTCCCTTGGTATCAACCGCTTACTTCATCATCACCATATATCACCTAATTCTAGACTATGTTTCTCATGCCTGAAAGATATTTTTATATGTAAAGGAATCAACAGTTGAAATGTCATCCTTTGGCAATATGTTTCACACGGCTAACGAAGACAGAACATTATTTCTGTCTAACCACTTTTGCTTGATTCTCAGGGTCCTCTTCGATAGACTGGTACCGCCGTCGGCTTTATTAAAGTCGACAGTGGTACCAGTCTACCTCTTCGACTGCTTTATTATGTTCATCAGTGCATTACTAAAACGTTTCATCGATAGTTTTGTAAAATGTGTTGTCTTGGACATAAAATAAAAGGCTTATAGTTGGTTGGCAAACTAAGCGTTGTAACTACAGTTTGAATATACTGTAGTTACGACGCTTAAGTGGCGGCCAAACTAACAACAATGCTTTACACAAATGTCAGAGAACAATGTTCCCTTTCGGTATAAATGAATGATTTGAATGGGCTATTAATTTTTTACTCAACAATCTCGGTCTGTAAATTGACGAATCTTGACTGTCAATTAAAAAATGCAGTGTGACAATTTTACTTTTTTGCTACATGTTACCTCGGATTTCGATAATAAATTAGTTTGATATCTAAGTCGAACTTCCTGTCGAAATTCAGTATGTGTGGTCAGCGATGCGTCAATTGACAAATCGTGGCTTTCAATCAAGGGATAAATAAACTGACCAATCAAATAATTATTCAGCCCGGACCTGAGCGTATCAACTCTGATATTGGCCGCCATTTTTGTTTACCTTTATTGTTGGTTGGCGTATTCACACATTGTGTGATTAGGTTTTTTCGGTTCATACCTCCATGAAAACAAAAAATATTCTCTTCATCTCTTAAATGAAATTCTTGTCACCGTCCGATAAACATATCTCCGGCCACGCCCACTGATCTCTAATATTGCAGTTCGACTGGGGTAGGCCTAATAAACTTATTATTTTGTAAAATGTGTTGTCTGGGACATAAAATTAAAGGCTAATAGTTGGTTGGCAAACTAAGCGTTGTAACTACAGTTTGAATATACTGTAGTTACGACGCTTAAGTGGCGGCCAAACTAACAACAATGATTTACACAAATGTCAGGGTACAAAGTTGCCTCTCGGTATAAATGAATGATTTGAATGGTCAATTAATTTTTGACTCAACAATCTCGGTCTGTAAATTGACGGATCTTGACTGTCAATTTAAAAAATCGACAGAATGCAGTGTGACAATTTTACTTTTTTGCGTCATGTTACTTCGGATTTCGATAATAAATTAGTTTGATATCTAAGTCGAACTTCCCCAACGGCGGCACTCATCCTTTCCGACTATTTGTCTCTGACCATTGGGTCGATTATCGTAGACCTATGTGGGATAGCAGCTGGAGGCTAGGTAGGGATGTAATGGTAGTACTGTTGTGAGAAATACCAGGATTCCATTGTTAGGTGCTCTAGCCGCCGCGATGTAACTGAAAGATTGTTGAAAGCGGCGTAAAACCCCATTCAAACAAACAAACTAAGTCGAACTTCCTGTTGAAGCTCTGTATGTGTGATCAGCGATGCGTCAATTGACCAATCGTGGCTTTCAATCAAGGAATAAACTGACCAATCAAATAATTCATTCAGCCCGGACCTGAGCGTATCAACTCTGATATTGGCCGCCATTTTTGTTTACCTTTATCATTGGTTTGGCGACTTAAACGTCGTAACTACAACTTACTCAAACTGTAGTAACGATGTTTAGGTCGCCAACCAACAATTTTACTTTTTTGTTACATGCTACTGGCCATCAATTTTGCTGTTAAAAATCGAAGCAGAACTTCGTGTCGGAGATAATTGGCGGGTTCTAGATAGTCAACGGGCGTGGCCAGCGATTGGACAATTATCTTTGTTTCCCAGGATGTTCATTAGATCTTTTATTTCAGTGCGTTGGAATACTTAATTGTTTGGTAACTTAATATAGCTCCCTTTCTCTAACCACGAACGCGCCTAATTTGTTGTTAAATAAGATATATAATTAATAAAATATTTTTTTCTCGTTTGCAAACATTCCTTCTTAATATCGAAGTTCAGGGGTATCTTCGTATTTTTCGGGATAAATATCTTTGTACTGTTTTATTCGTGAATGGCTAATAAGAATGAATTCTAAGAGTATAATGTAAAGAAGAATGTGATTATGCATTCTCAGATATATTCATCTTTATTAAACTTGTTATATGACCAATATCTTGAATGTAAGGCTAAAATTTTATTTGTTTTTTTATTTATCTATTTATCTATTTATTGCCAGTTCTTCTCTTCTTTGAAGAGATATTAATTGATTGATTCATTAAATGGAATTTATCTCTACTTTGAACAGTATCGTGCCTGGAGCACCTTACCATGGATTCCTGGTATTTCTCACTCAAGTTCTACCACTACATCTTTTCCGAGCCTCAAGCTGCTCAACCCACTTAGGTTTACGATAATTCAACCATTGGTGAGAGTCAAATTCGGAAAGGACATTTTCCGCGGGGGGAGGGGATAAAATCCGAGACCCCATGATTAGGAGTCCTACACGCTACCACTGCGCTATGGCAGCTGCACTTGAAAAAAATGTAGATAAATAAGATGGTTACCAAGCTTGTGCGAAATAAAGCACGTTTCCACACCATATGATTCAGTCCTATTACGCCCCTTAAGCAAAATGTTTGGAAAACATTGTGGATAAGGAAGAAACTGCTCGTTATAAACAATTTCTTAGTTATCTTCAATGTTTTCTACCCTAAATTACATCCTAGTTACTAGTTTAAAATGCTGTCGTCGGATAAACAAAATGGCACCTGGTTTTTATCACCAAAATACTGTTACAGTTTTGTGTTTTTTAGAGAATAGGACAAGCAAAGATCTAAAATATCAATAGTTTGTCTGTCAAGAAGGACCAATATACATGTAATCGGTAGCTTTGGGAAGAAACACCCATCACTCTTCTTGTTTACCAGAATTAAAACAACAACAACATCAACTAAATGATTATGTGTAAATATGTGTGTGTGTGATTTAACCCCCCACCCTTTATAAAAAAAAACTAACATATAACACACTGCCATAATCATTCTTGTTCTTTTATTACGAAATAGACTGAAATTTTGACTAGAAACACGGAACATTGGCATCATTATTACTTTCCTATAGCTCAAGTGAAGGGAGTCATTTTTCTAAAGAAAGAAATAGCAAAAAAACCTAAACAATCCGTTACTCGAGTTACATATTTTCAAAAATATTTGAGCACAAAATAAGCACAATGGTCTCAAATTCTCTCTTACGAAAACAAACATAAAGCTTCTAGTACTACGCAAGTGCACGTTTAAAGAAAAGTTTATTATTTTGAAAAAAACGAAAGAAGCCTCTCATTCTACAAAACGCTAGGTATAGATGTCAGAGGTCAACATTCGACTCGCGGTCTAAAGAATAATTTAATTGGTCAATCGATATTTCGGTTGAAAGTGGCGATCCTTCTCAAACACTAACACTAAATTTCTACCGAACAGTTCTGAGATACCGAGTATCAGTGTATTCTATTTCACCAAAGTCGGTTTTGCTGAGGCATACAACAAAGAATAGAATCATTTTTAGACCTGAAGTGAACATTTACCTCAGATATTTATACCAAACATTTTTGTTGGTTTGGCTATTTAAACGTAGACGTTTAGGTCGCCAACCTACCATTTTATTTTTAGTTGCACGTCTTTTACCCGAAATCTCTGCAAAATAACGACTCTTATAATATATATATGACGTAAAGAAAAACATGACGGTGCTATATCGCTAACTTGAGTGTGATAGGCTTTTCGGAGTTTGAGAAGGTTTTCAAAAGATTTACATCTTTGTTACTCTGTACATTATTACATTCTTCACCAGTCAAATGAAGGTAACAAATTTACTAGCGAAACAGCCAACGTCCTAAATCATGTCACATGAAGGATTAAGCGCAAAACTACGGTAAATATTTATATTCGTAATAATGCTTACGACAGTTTTGGACTGATCTTTACAGACCGGCTAGCGAAACATAACTCCTGAAGACGTAACCATGACGTTGGTTTGATGTAATTTAAACTAAATGTAAGGTTCCAACGGTTTTTCGCGCCACGTGAATGTCCTATATTCTTCGCAACTGTCTCGGATTAATCTCAAAAAGATTAATAGCCTACGTAGGCTATTAAGGAAATACCCTGCTTTTTCTGATAAACCGACCTCAGATTTTTGCAAAACTACTTTGCGGCATATTGTATTCAAATAGTATATGAGAGGAAATAAAAAATAATTAAAATCTGTGACATGAAAAAAAAACATCGATACCTACCTTTAAAGGGAAAAGCAGGAGGTCTAGACAAAGATCAGACTGCACGTATGTGCAGCCTGATCTGTATCTAGACCTCCTGCCAAAACAGGAATACTCCGCGTTCAGCATGACAAGGGTTTATATTCAATTGAAATTAAAACAAGATATTTATTAAAAATTGAAGTTCGAGTAAATTCTCAAATGAGTACGGAAATTTTTTTTTACTCTTGGGCCCTGCTCTGATTCTGACCTGAGAGTGACAGTACGATTTATTTTGATAGTCCATCATAAGATGACATTGCAATCAAACTATCTTGGAAAGCACCGTGCCTTATGTTTAAGGAGAAGACGAAGAGATTCTTGTGCTTTTCTCGATATATCTCTTTGTTAAATATGAGATAGCACAACACAGGACCGATTTAAATTTTTGAGTACTTACATTTACTACCTGAGTTCTTCGTATATTTCAATTCTTTGAACTGTATTTTGAAAGAGCATGAAATAAGGATTATTTCTGTGAAGTTTAATTGAAATTCCAAGGTTAATTTAGGAAGATTTTTTCTTCTTATTTTGAAAGGACAGATGGACAGATGGATGGCCGCAAGGATGGACGCCGAACGGTGACTGGTCACAATAGCTCATCCCGAGCATATCGTGAGACCAATTTTTTTCAATAACATACAAAGCAAATTTCTCCAAGAACATCACTTGATACAAGTGTGTCTGCATATTTGGAGAACTACCAAACTGATCTCCTTTTTTTCACAAGAAAACCGGAATGATACAGGTTATTCAATCTATATGGGAATATACGGCCAACAAAAGCTATGATTTTTCCACCTTTCTGTTCCATAACGGTTAAAATCGGATGAAACCCATCCAGTCTGTAGTTGCATTCACCCGCACAAAGTTAATTCGATTACTGCCTTTTTTAAATATTCCTTTAAGAAAAGAACATGGTATTGTTCAGAAACACTTCTCGTTGTATCGGAATTACCCAGTGGCCCGAGAGTATAGTCTAATTTTTGGTCTTCTTACTTCGCCACTGACTAATATCTGTAGTTTAGATTCGTCTCCTTTCGAGCAAAATAGATATATCTCAGAAAAAAAAAAAAGATTGATTTAAATTTATAACTATCTTGTACTGCTAAAATGCTTAAATAAACAGTTTCATTCATACCAATTCAAGTTAACTTTTATTCTCCGAGTAAATAAAATAAACTCAACAATTATATTAATTCACAGGTAACTATCAAATACATTGTATATACACAATAGATTATTCTAAATTCGTGCTAGTCTTCATTTTATTTATGACAGATCCTAATCGAGAACTACGTTTTTCGGCGGACTTAGCAGTTTATGTGGACACATCGACCAATGATTTGCAGGAGAAGTAGTTCCGTGAAGAGCTCATGACCGATACAGAAAAGAAAATCCACTGATTGGGATTCCTGATCTAAAACTGAACATATTTTGAAAACGGAGAGCCAATGAAAGGAGATGTCAGATGTCATTATCAATTAACGGATCGCTGGTTACGCCCACTGACTCAAACAATAAATTAGACCAAGATATCAAACGGGGTTATTTTGTAATACGTAACAATGACATAGAATGGTTGGTTGGCGACTTAAACGTCGAAACTACAGCTTAAATAAGCTGTAGTTACGACGTTTCAGTCGCCAAACCAACAACATTGCTTAAAATAAATGCCAACTAATGTCCGAGCTCAAAGTTCACTTCCGGTCTAAAAGAATGATTTGATTTGTCGATCGATTTTTTTTCATTGACGGCTGCGATCCATCATTTATTTGTAGACACCAATAACAAACGCGACAACAATCATCAACAATACAGCGCCGATATTGAGGCATGTGGAAACTAGTTTGTTTTGGGTCAAGAACTCCTGGGTCAGTTCGCTTGTCAGTTTTGATGTAACGTGGACTTCCGCGTTGGTGCCAAATATCATTTCGATGATTTTCTGAGTTTTTGTTGGATTGACTTCAGGCTCCATCGGTTCCTCTGAAATGATAGACTAATCAGAATAAATCATTAAAAAGAATTTTAAAAGATTTGTAAAAACTTAATAACTCCATGTACCGATTACAAATGGTAAGACATTATAACATGAAATTTCCGTTTGTTAATGTATATTATAGTTTTGTTTAAACACATTTATTACAAGAATTTACAATAAATTACAACATGAATTTTAATATAAAATACAATTTAGGCAAAAGGGTCTGGTCACAAGTTCTTACAACATTCCCTTCTTGCAACACATGCATACCATCCAGCCTTCAGATTTGTGCAGATATAATTAGAAGTTCATTTGAAATGGTTGAAGACAGTTTTACTCAAATTATAAAGTATATTAAAGAAATGTCGATTAGAACTGCGAAGATTAAACACGCTGTTTATGATTTAGTAAGTCATTATGTATGGTGTCCTTTGAGGCATGCAGAAATTTAGGTTATTCTCGTAAATAGTGTCGGTAGTAGTATGAATTAAAGGGGCGTAATCACGTTTTCATTGATGCCATTCGGTCCTGATTATCGAACCTTTTTTATTCTTTGATAAAATTTTGAACAGAGTTGAAGATTATGAATTTTCTTCAAAATTGGGTGCATCTGATCAAATTTGTATTAAATACAAGGAAAATTGGTGAAAACGACGTAAATGAAGAAACATTCTTTTAACGCGTTATTGCTATACATACAGCTGTATTTAAATTGAGACATTGTATCACGACGACAAAATAATGTAATTTTAGACGTCGTCGATTTGCGACCAAAACGTCATTACAGCTGTAGCTAAGATGTTTAGGTGGCCAACTACTGACAAGTTATAAAGTCCGTCAATGCAAACGGGGCTAAACTTTTGCATCTAAAAATGGATTTAACTTACGGAAGTCCTTAGAATGCACATAGATTTCTATATGACGAGAATTTATTCCTTCTTTTTACGCCCCACAAGAAAAAAATCTTTCGGAAAATATTTTTGAAAATAAAGAAATTACTTTAATAAAGCAATTGCTTCATTTTCCGCAATGTTTTCTATCCAAAAGGACGAAGAAATTTAAAATTAGATTATATTGATATTGTTGCCTGTAGCTTCTTTGAATTTGAACCAGTCTATAAATTTTGTTGTGTGGGAATTGGTTAGCTGTACAAAATTCTATTACCTGTTTGAGACATTTTTCTAAGCTCAACACCCCCTTCCGGACTAACATTGCCTTCCAAACATTGATCTACCTCGCAGCTGGTTTGGCCTACTTGGTTTGATTTACGTCTCGTCCACCACGTTAAGTCAGCCAACTGCAACAAAGTTTTACACATAACTTGAAACACAACATCATTTGACAACCAGTTTTTGTCCTTTTTAGGGCCCATACACTATCAATATAATTGAAGGTAAAATCGAGTCAGTATAATGAATTTGTCGTCAGTGCTTAATTCAGTTGGAGATGAATGTCACATTTTACTTATGCTAGGTTCTACGATAGGCCCTAACTTACTAATCGCCATGTCAATCAAAGGAATAAACCCACCAATCAAATGATTTATTCAGCCCGGACCTGAGCTTTTCAACTCCGACATCGGTCGCCATTTTGTTAACCTTTAATGTTGGTTTGGCGACTTAAACGTCGTCACTATAGTTAATTCAAACTGTAGTTAAGACGTTTAGGTCGCCAACGAACCATTTTACTTTTTGTTTACATGCTAAAGGCCATAAATTTTACAAAATAACGCTGTAAAATCGAAGCGGGATTTCCTGTCGACGTTAATGGCGGGGTCCAGGGAGTCAATGGGCGGGACCAGCGATTGGTCGATTGTTTCTTGAATATCTAAGATTTGAGCCTATACAGGACATTTCCAATCACTCACACGAGCGCTTATTGACTATTCGCTGGCCCCGCCTACTCACTCCTATGGCCCTACCATTGACTCCAACATGAAGTTCCCCTTTGATTTTAGACGGCGTTATTTTTCAAAGTTTTTGACCAGCAGCATGCAATTAAAAAGTAGAATGGTTGATTGGCGACTTAAACGTGGTAACTACAGCTTGAATAACCAACAAAAATGTTTTACATAATTGTCGACCAATGTCAGAGTTCAAAGTTAAAAGTCAGTCTTTATGATATATTTCATTGGTTGCCTGCATGGCTATTTGATTGACAATCGCGAATGGTCAGTTAGAGGCTCGGATCTGCCTATGCACCCGCACATATCAAATGTCTACCGCCCAGAGAATAATTGTCTACTACGAATCGTTTTCATAGTTTTCTTTGGGTAGGTAGAACTAAAATAACTTGAAAGAAAAAACAAACAAACAACAACTCATAAATTGTATTCTTATTTAATTCGAAGGCAATAATGTATTACCCGATGAACACCGACCATCTAACAAAATTTTAGACTGGTCCAAATTGAAAGGCTTTGCACTCGACAATTTACAGTTGATGAAATTTTAGAATTTTTCACAGTTCTGGTAGAAAACAGTGTATAAAATGAAGAAATTACTTTTCACAAGCAAATTCCTCATTTAACACAATTTTCCTTCCAATAGTTTTCTTGAAAGCGTCATTGTGTGGACTGATGGACGCTTAATAGTTGGGACAGCTTACAATCGCAAATGCCGTAATTTTAAAGGTTTTTGGTTGTAAGGAAATGGCATTGTATCCTCGATGAAGTATTGTAAAAAGTAGGGTCTTGTTGGACAGAGGTACTCTAGAAACGCGAATGACTCACGTTCCGGCGTTTATTTGAAAGAATCTGTCTACCTAAGTTTATTTTACAGTCCAACCATTAACACATTCCCACACAATACCTCCTTTTTATGCCCATCAAGACAAATTCTGGAAAACATTGTAGAAAATGAAGAAATTGCTTGTTTCAAGCAATTTCTTCATCATCCACAATATTTTCTATCCAAAATAGACGAAAAATTCAACATTCCATCAACCTGAACTTGTTGTCTGCAGCTTCTTTCAATATGGATCAGTCTAAAATTTTGTTGTGTGAAAGGGTTAAATTAGTGAGAATATGGATCATTTTCGAATTGACAAACCATGTAAGTTGCAACTTCTAGAATGCGTCAATCATCGTATGGTCACGTAAATTAAGATTTACAAGGATTGGCATAATCCGTACTTCTTTGTAAACATGTGAGGTTTTTACTCAATACCAGACGACAAAATTGTGGACTAGTCCAGATTGAAAGAAGTTGTAGACGACATTTCAAATTGCGCTAAACATTTGAAAATAAGTGCAAAATAGGGTAGAAAACACTGAGGGAAAATTAGAAATCGCTTGTTACAAAGAAGTTCTTTTTTCCCTTAATGTTTCCATGATTGTATGTCAGAAAGCGTCATCGTGTGGTAAGGGGTACCCTTTCTTTGGCAATCCCTGGTTTTTACGGCCATGTGATTTTATACTTTTGAAATTATCATGAAAAAAGAAGAAATTGCTTGTAACAAGCAATTTCTTCTTTTCTCGTACTATTTTCTACTACATAGGCTGGTTTCATTTTGAATTGCACTCGCTTTTTAATTTCGTGTGCAATGTATTTAAAATCGGACTTAAATTTCGAAAAACGGGAAAGGGTTAAGTTCGCGTCCTGTAGTATCGTTTTTACCTACCTCTTGTTTTGGACGCCGTTTTGTACATAAACTTATGACCGTTATCATGAACGCTGTAAATAGTAGTTCGATCTGTACCGAATATGTAAAATGAAGTTTTGTTAGAATGTCTGGTCTGTTTCCGCTCACACCACAGGGAGACGGTGGATAAATTAACTCGAAAACGAGGCGGAGGATTCCGATAACATGGCCCGAGACCAAGCCGTAAAACGCTCCCTGCAGAATTAAGGAGCTGAATCAATTACAACACAACAAATTTGTTGGTTCATATTGAAAGCAGTTGAAGACATTTTAAATCTAGTCAAGTCTTTGGATTTTGTATCAGATATAATAGAGAATATTGGAGGAAAAGAAGAAACTATTTGAAATGTTCGATGTATGACAGCAATATACCGTACATGGCAGAAAGGTAATTATGTAAACTTAAAGAATAGATAAATAGTTCATTGTTTTGCATCATCAATAACACGATCATTCATTATTGATAATGGTAGCCCAAAACGAAAGAGTTTTAAAAATTACTCTACCCTTCTAATTGTAAAGCTTTCGCCGATAAAATGATTTTCCAATTTTACCCTTTCCGTCTCACTGTAAAGTTGTTCTAACGAAAGCTGTTGAAGATTAACGTGTTACCTTTTCAGTGGTCCTTGTCCAGAAGACGGAGAGCATAAATAAAACACCCACAGGGGAACCAAGATATCCGGCCACGGATACCATGTAAACAAACAGGCGGCCATTTTGGAATGCCTTTATCATTGGCACCCAGAATATGGCAAGTCCACACATGATTAACACAAACAGTCTGGAAAATAGTAAAGAGGAAAACGGTGTATTGATGAAAACGATGTATTGATGTGTAAATAGAGAGGTTTAGTTTAGTTAAGGAACATAATTTTGAAGAAGGTTAAACCTAAAGCAGGAAAAAGGTTATTCAAAAAAGGGGGGTCATTTAAGAAATGCAGCGACTATTTTTGTTTTCATTTACATATGAACCTAAAAGCGTAACAACACTTAAGTTTTTATGTTCATACCTAAATGAAAACAAGACAAAAACCTCTTCATTTGTTTTAATTTAATGCCATTATGCAAACAGAGCAATTGTTTAAATTGTGTTAAGTACAATGTCATGCATCTACTTTGCTTGCAAGCATACACAATTGTTGCGTGTTCAAAATTTTGTTGATAAAAGTATGAAAAAAAAAACACAATCAAAACAGTTAAAACTTTGTAGACGAAACTAAAATTGAATAATTAGCTTATATGTCGTTTGTATAGATCTGTTGAAATATATCTATAATAAGTGCAAGATTGGCAGCAATATTTGCCTCTCCCCTCCAACCCTCATCTTTTACCTCCCTCCCAACCATAGAATCATCTTAATGCACGCAGAAAGGTCGGCGTATTTCTATTTACACGTGAAAGAAGTCAAACATAGGAAAGAGTTTATGGTGTTTACTGAGTTGTAGAAAAATACATTTCAAGGTCGACGAAATATGTCAGAAAACGTTAATTATGTAATTAAACTGCTGATGTTAACAAAGCGTTAAATAGATTATGATCATGTAATAGAACATTTCTTGAAAAATCGCTTTGGCTCTTTTTGTTGTTACACTTTTATTCTTTGTTACATGTTGTTTTATACAAAACTATGCGTCAAAAACTTATCTAGCACCACGAATAAGACAATTGCGTGTGGCACTGTAGATATATAGCTGAAAACACAAACATGGGAATATGTTGTTCTGTTTCATGTGCACATTCGTGAAAACAAACGAAAAAAATGTTCTCTTCATTTCTAATAACTTAACCCATTCCCACACAGTGAAGCTTTTAAACGCCCCTCAATATGAAAGCTTTGAAAAACATTGTGGAAAATGAAGAAATTGCATGTCACAAGCAATTTCTTCATTATCCACCATGTTTTCTACCCAATAAGAAAGGATTTTAAGATTTCACTTACTTAGAATTGTCGTCTTCAACTTCTTTGAATTTGGACTGGTCTAAAATATTATCGTGTGGGAATTGGTTAATGCAATTAAACAAAGCATTTTGAGTCGGATTTTTACGGATATACTTTGTGTGCAAGCATTTAAGATATCGGCGTGTCAAAAATTGTGTTCAAGAATAAAAATTTCAGCCAATCAAAACACTTGAATGTTGATAAATGGAACTGAAATTAAATTGTTTTTAAATCAATGAATTTCGAGTGCAGTTTAGGTATATGACACCCGTGAAGGAGGTATTAGTAAATAATAATAATTTATTTATCGTTTTGAAATAAGGAGGGTTCATGTACTAATAGGGAATCGAAACATTATATAATACATGTACTCCTTTTCGTTTACATAGAAAGCTGATAATCGAACCTTCCCGTAATCATTAGCTCTCTCTGTCTGGCTCCTGGCCTAATCTTTCTCCATATATCCATTGTAAAGACTGTACTGGCACTGTTAAAGATGGAAGTCAGTGAACTCATGATGGCGGACAACATCACTGCCATTAGTAAACCACGGGCACCTGTCACATTCATTTGTTAGGCTATTAACCCATTACCAAACAAAATTTTAGACTGCTCCAAATTGAAAGGAGTTGCAGACGACACTTGAAAGTTTATGGATTTTTCAACTTTCTGGGTAGAAAACATTGTGGAAAACGAAGAAGTTGTTAGTTTTTACAATATTTTTTCTTGTTAGTATTTGCAATAACAATAAAGCTTAAATCAGACATAGGTTATTTATCTCGCCCGTTACGGCTTTAACATCAAATCACGTTAAAGTTAATCCCATTACCTCTCAAACCTACCTTTTTATGCCCATCAAAAATAGGTCTGGAAAACAATGTTGAAAATGCAGAAATTACAATTTCTGCATTTTCAACATTATTTTCTACCCAGAGAGACAAAGACTAAAAAAATTTCAACAATTTGAATTTGTCGTCTGAAATTTCTTCCAAATTAGACCGGCCAAAAAAAAACTTAGTGTTGGAATTGGTTGAGGATAATAATAGATGACAATTCAAACCTAAACGATAATTCGAAATAAATAGGACTAGTTGTAGAAAACAAGAGGAGTGTGATGTCCCTATATCACCCAATCGACTCTCTATTTAAACTACTTTTGGTTTTAAAAAGTGACCTTTACCGGAGAAAAGGATTTGGAAATGTCCCTTCTATGTCTCTTTCTGTGAGGGTTGGCCCAAATTTGAAATTTAAAAAGCATTTTAATTTATGGCTATGGTGGCTATGGTATAGAATACTTTCTTTTTCTGGGTTTCCATGTATAATAGATGATTGAAAGGTGGAACCCAGACGTTACCCTACAACACGCATTTTCTTTTTTTTTTGTAGACTATCCTTGGATGATATAATATGAAAAACATAAAACCTCTGGACTTAATATTTTTCCGTATTTTTTTTTTTCAAAGATTTCCTTCTTTTTTTCTATGTAAAATGTGGTGGACCTAGATAGATATCATTTAGATATGGCAGACCAGTTAAATTATCTTAGTACAGTCATTTGTGGGCTCCATTCTTAGGTACTCTTCTGAAACTTTGATCTTTAATAAAACAAAAACGTTAGAAAGAATTCATGTCAAATTTTGTAAGAGTATATTAAAGGTTCGAACAAGCGCTCGTATAATGTGTGTGTATGTAGAATTAGCATGGTATCCACTTTATATAATGCGTTATTTCAAAATTATGAAATACTTGTTTAAACTAGTAGGAACCGAATATATTATTTTGAGGGAATCTTTTGATATTAGTTTATCTGATCTTAATCAAGGGCATTTGACATGGGCCTGAAGAGTCGAGCAATTGTTTGATTGTTACGGTTTTTCATATGTTTTCGATAACCCCGACACTGTTTCTCTTAAAACATTTCCCTACATTTTTAAACAAAAAGTATTTGATTGTTTCATCCAGGAATGGTAAGGATCTCTATAATAGTAGTCCAATTTAATGGAGTTGAAAAATTGTAAGTCTACATTTTCTAAAGATAAGGAATCAAATATATTTCCGGCAAACACTAAATGTTACCTAACAAGAATGAGATCATCAGCTCACTGCCTTGGAATTCAAACTGGTCGATATAGTAGCAGTCCAACACACAGAAATGAAAGAATCTGCCTAAATTGCAACTCAAATGACATTGAGGAAGTTTTTCATTTTATATGTATTTGTCCCATTTATGCTTCCCTACGAAAAAGTATATTGGCTCATTTTTTCACAAGAAGCCTTCAATTTACTTATGGCCACAGGTAATTTAATCACGGTAAAACAATTGGTTAACATTGAACTTGCTCTACAGTTAAGAGAAAAAATTGATAACCGCTACATTCATACGACCCAATAAGCGCAATTAGGGGTAAAAATATTGCAAGTGCATATATGTATAGTATGAGCATATGTCATCCCTTTCCTATGTTTTCTCGAAGTTTTTGATTGTTTATACAATTGTAATGTACACGTCCGCTATATTTATTTATTAACAAGTATTTCTCAATTCCAAAATTTTGTCAATTAAACACCATGTATTATTGCTCTCTCCTTTTACCTATGCCCCTGCCTATGACTGAATTGTATTACTTTGTATATGTTTGTATGGCTATTCACTTTTCTGTACTTTTCTGTACTGTTGATTTAAGAAAAACTGTTCTGGGACCACATAGGTAGAGCCCAATGGGGGCATGGGGTCACAAATTTAGTAGAGGGTCACCAAATGATTCCACAAATGAATCAACAAGCAAAATATGAACCGTTTCGGATTTTTCAAACAAGATTTCTATCGACGGTAAATAGGGTAGGCCATGGCGGAACCTAAACAGGAACCTTTGAGCATTATTTCAGGAAAGTCTATAGAGAGGCCCCAGATAATACGTTTAAGCCCAAGTAGAACCATGGTTGATTATTTTGATATCTTTTGGAGAAGGCCATCAGAAAATACTCACATGCTATATATGAAACCTTTGGGCAACAAGGTTTGTCCCCAAAGAAAGCCATATCCCAAAGCCTTATTTTGATCTCAATCAATTGATTCGATGCAACCAAAATATACATTTAGTGCACTAAACCTGAAATGCGTGTTTTTCTTGTGAAAGCGCAAGAATGTGTTGCTAAAAGATTGATAGATTGATTGAATGGGGTTTAACGCCACTTTTAATAATATTTCAGTCATATCGCGGCGGCTTGAGCACCTAACAATGGTTTCCAGGTATATCTCACACCAGTACTACCACTACATCCTTTTCTAGCCCCAGCTGCTATTCCACTTAGTATTACGATTATCCACCCATTGGTGTGAGACATATGTCGGAAAGGATATTTGCCGTGTTGCTTAAAGAGCGATAATGATATTTTATATTTTTGTAAACATCTGTCACATAGCAGCTTTAATGAAATGTAGCAAACATGAGATGCAAAGCACATTATCTAATGTGTAAATGTTGAGAAAATGCATCCATCAAAAAAGATGACTTTAATTGTTGTCTGTCTCTAATATTTGCGTTGTTAATCTATTTCGATTTTATATGGTGAAATATATAACTTTCACAAATTACTAGAAAAAGTTTAAAATATTTCACAAGATAATTTATTTCAACGATAACTATTCTTTTGTAAAGATGAAAGTATACTTTTACTTTTTAGAACACCATTTCTGTCGAGCAAATGGTCAGAAACTACCACCGCTTACTTGACAGCTTAGCGCGAAAAACCGACAATTTTTTTAGATTTAGATTTTCTGACGATTTTTTTTCTAAAAAAAAATATATATCCACGCGCTATTCTCCCATTTTAAGTGGGTTCAATTACCCTGTTGACCAACGAAATCATTCATCTAGACAAGAAATGAGTTTTGAACTCCGATTGGCCGCCGTTTTTGTTAATCCTTTTTGTTGGTTTGGCGACTTAAAAGTCGTAACTATAGCTTATTGAAGCTGTGGTTACGACGCTTAGGTCGCCGACCAAATATTTTACCTTTTTGTTAAATACTATTTGCCATAACTTTAAAAAATAAATCCGTTTAAAAACGAATCAGGAATTCCTGTCAGATTTAATGGGTGGGGCCAACGAAGTAAGTGAGTGGGGCATGCGATTGGTCAACTCTAGAATATAACCGCGATGACTAGTAAGTGACTTCTCTTTTATCTTGATCAATATTTTCTTATGAATTAATCGCCATTTTTTTTTTAAATGAGGCGCCATTTTCTTTTTCGCCCTAAATTGTAAGCATCTTCATTTCCAGAGCCCTAACACAACAAAGTTAATGTTAAGTAGATATCTGATATCTAAACATCACAAAATGAATGTTAAGTGTATATCTGATATCTTAACATCACAAAATCAATGTTAAGTCGATATCTGATATCTAAACATCACATTGAAAACAGAACGTGATGTCAGTCATTTTGTCAGATCTGATTGTGTAGTAAGTGATGGCAGCTGTTTGTCAACACATTTTTACTTTACTGTGTTTTTGGTAATCAATTTTCCGGTTAGTAGACAATGGATAGTTTTTGTTGTTGTGTTAAGCGCAATCATGATGTATATCGTGTCAAATTCAATTGTAAACATGAAGTGGTTATAGCAGAATGAAGGTTAACATGTCTTGTTTGTTTGCGTACATCTTTCTTTTTTTTTTTCATTCATTTTTTCATTCATTTTCCATCACAAAGATTTGTCTATCACCAATGGGTCGATAATCGTAGACCTATGTGGGATAGCAGCTGGAGGCTAGGAAAGGATGTGATGGCGGTACTGGTGTGAGAAATACAAGGAATCCATTGTTAGGTGCTCCAGCCGCCGCGATATAACTGAAAGATTGTTGAAAGCGGCGTAAAACCCCATTCAAACAAAAACCATCACAAAGATCGGGTGGAATGCTCATTCAAATACAGAAACTCTTCGAAAGGGTTTGACACGGGTCAGTCCGTGCAAAACGGTTAGCCTAAAGGTGTCGATAGGCTTACTGTTCGCACTCCTGAGATATTCTCCCATTTGGCTTGGCGGGTCATAACAATGACCTATTTTAGACGTTTGGCAGTCACCAGCTCTATGTAACACTAGCTTTGTTATTATCTATTCCAATGGAATTTAATCGAATGTTTAAAAAATCTTGAAACCTTTTAAAAGAAGTAACAGATTTTTATCTAATTATGAATTGACCAATCGCGTCTTACCAATCAAAGGAGCATTTGACCAATGAAATCATTCAGACTGGGCGGGAGTTTTGAACTCCAACATTGGCCGCCATTTTTTGTGAAGCTTTTTTGTTGGTTTGGATTATTCAAGCGCTAGTTACGACGTTTAAATTCGCCAACCAACCATTTTACTTTTTTGTTACATGCTACTGGCCATAAATTTTGCAAAATAACACCGATAAAAATCGAAGAGCAACTTCCTGTAGGAGTAAATGGGCTGTGCCTAGGGTTTCAGAATGCGGGAACAGCGATTTGTCATTTATGAGGGAATGGCTTAATACTAAATTGACTGTCTTACCTATAGGTAGAAGTTCGAGCACCAGTTTCGGATACGCGATATTGCTGCAGCCTACCGGATTGTCACACACTCTCTGGCAAACATCCGGGTCAGTGCACCCAACTTCGTCTATAAAAAGTATTGATTGATTCACTTAATGTAATCATAATCAAAAAAAGAAAAAAGAAAAAACGTCAGCAAAACATTAAGACGCGAATGATATACAATGAATAAAATAATTTCAAATCCTGCGTAAGTTATAGTATATTGGAAGGATCGCCTTGTCAATCAAACAATCAGTCGACCAATCAAATCATTCATTTAGACCGAGTAAATTTTTCCCTTCAACAATGGCTGACGTTTATGTGAAGCATTTTTGGTTTTAGCGACTTTATCCCATTCCCACACAAGCCCTCCTTTTTACGCCCCTCAAGAAAAAAGTTTTGGAAAACACTGTGAAAAATGAAGAAATTGCTTGTATCAAGCAATTTCTTCATTATCCAAGATATTTTCTATCAAATAAGACAAAGAAAATTTTAATTCCACCAACTTGAAAATATCGTCTGCAGCTTCTTTCAATTTGGACCTGTCTTAAATTTTGTTGAGTTGGAATGGGTTTTAAACGTCGTAACGTTTAGGTCGCTAACCAACTCTTTACTTTTTTGGTATATGTTACTTGTTATAAAATAATGCCGTTTAATATCTAAGCGGAATTTCCTGTCTAAATCAGTTGGCGTGACCAGCGGAGCCAGTGGGTGGGGGCATGTGATCCACCAATCTATTCGAGAAAAGAATCAGACATCACTTACCTGGAAAAAGAATACGACTGATCATTCCGGGCAATATGAGAAAGTACAAGGGTAGAATCTTTAAACTTCCAGCTAGTAGAGCTCCGCCTTTAGCATGTGACAAGGACTTTGCTGCTAGTGAACGTTGAACAATCAACTGATAATATAAACTGTGCCATTTAGAGGTGTGGTTGTAAATCTTTGGTATATTTTGAAAGTTTAGGCGTCTCTGAAAGGTTAGTTTAGTCATACATTGAATTTACCTGGAAAGGGATAATACATGTATATGGGACTTCCGTAAAAAATAAACAAGTAAAAAGTAACTAAAAAAAGAACGGATAAGATACAATACGGTCAGTGTTGATGTATTATAAATAATAACCAATTAACAATTTACCAGACGGCAAAATGCTAAACTATTCCAAATTCCAAGGTGCTGCAGACGACAATTTTTAGTTCGTTAAGTTTATTTTATTAATTTTCCTTTTTGGGGTAAAAACGTTGAGGATAATGAAGAAACTACATGCAACAAGCAATTTCATTTTTTCGTTTGTTTTGTTTGTTTGTTTGTTTGTTGTTGTTTTGAGGCGTCAAAAAGCGTTACTGTGTGGAAATATGTTAAGACTTATAAATAAAAGGTTCCAGACGGAAACGGTTCAATGCTGTCTAGTCATGAAGAAAGCTTTAAGTTGTCGCCAAATGAATGTAGGTTACATCTTCTATCCATTACCTCACGCGAAAATTTTAGACAGGTCTTAATTAAAAGGAATTGCAGACGATAGATAAAACTTTATGAAATTTTAGAATTTTTCAACTTTCTGTATAGAAAACATTGTGGACAATGAAGAAATTGCTTGTTACATTTATACAATGCTTTCCAATTTGTTTTTCTTTGGGGGGCATCAAAGCGTCACTGTGTGGGAATGGGTTGTTAACATATCACACCAAAAATGACTAATCGAAATAATCAAGGTATACCTGGTCACAACACCAGTGCCATATACCTCCAATGGACGCCTGAAGTACGAGTCCCGGCCATGGCTGATCTCCGGTCACTGGGTCCTGAAACACATGGAAGGCGTCTGATCTGGGTAAACCACATGTTGATTGGTTGTCGTGGTGACTAGGGATAGCCTTGAAGTATTGCTCCTCGATAGCGCTGTAACCCCCGACCCTTACAAAACCTGAAATCATTCAAATGAGTAACCCTTCACACGGAAAGAGGCCAAAAGCAAATGCATGTATAAGTAAATATTTGATATAATACATTGCATTCAAATGAACCTAAAAAGAAATACTTAGACTTATACCACTAGGAAAAAGCCTATAAGAAGCCAGATTATTGATAACAACCAGCCTTTGTTATCCGTTGACAATGTGCGGTATTTTTTAGGGAAGTTTTGAACACTTTTATCAAGGTGAAGGTTTTTTTGTACATATCAGATAGTGAAGTCATTTAAGGACAGAGAAATATTTTCGCTGTTTTGTGTTTAAACTAATTTAGAAAAATAAATGTCTGACATCTTCATTCAAAAATGACAACAGGTAAGTACTTACTGACATAATTTGTTTCTGACAGTAATTTTCTGATTAAATGTTCATGGGTCAGGGCTTTGTAAGCTTGCAAACGGAAATTTAACCACGGGAAATAGCTTATTTCGGCCTAAAACTGTCTTGACTTAAATCAAGGTTTCTTTTTATGGAAAAAGTAAAAGATTAATAAATGTTTGATTATACAAACAAGTCAATATACATCGTCGTCGGGCGTGCAAAATTTCGTGATTACAGCTTTTTCAAGCTGTAGTTACGACATTTTGCACTCCCAAAGACGATATGAGCCTCTGTGTGACATATCCAACCCGCCACGAGTGCGTAAACTGCAGAGACTAGGCAGCCTGGTCACGGCATATAGAAGCTTGGCCGATAGCCTAAACAGGCTTTGGGTAAGTATTTATTTATAGAGCGTACAGTGAAGACTCTGATCAGACTGTGCAGATACACAGACTGATCAGAATCTTTACTTGGCGCTAATGTGTAATAGTTTGAAAAGTCATGAGTACATTTACGGACAAGAAATAAACAGAACCTTGTGCATCGGAATAGCAATTACAATATCATACCATGTGCCGGCATAAATTTAGTCGCTTCATATCCAAGGCGGCTTTTTTTATGTCGAGGGCGAATTTGTCCATGCACAGTGGATGTTTTCTACATGAATCTTGGTAGGTATATAGTAATTGGTGGTATTTCAATCAATTTTTAAGGGACGTGGTCCGTCGTTTTCATATCTGAGTAAACCTCTCAGGCGAAAACAGACATTTCGGGAAATGCGATAGCAAGGCAGAATGGTATTTCTGTATTGGGAAAATCTGGCATAAATTAAAGGCTCCGATGTTCTAAGGCTGCTGGGATTTGTGGCTTGCTCAGGCTAACAACGGTCGACATTTTTCACTCGTAATAGATTTTAAATTTTCTGAATGGGAAAAAACGTGTCTCAGGATATCCGCTGTTATCTCCTTTTTAAGTATTTGTTTTACGGTGTTCCAGGACACATCCCTGCGGATTTTGTGTTTGTGAGTGTGTGTGTGTGTGTAAATTAGCATTTGTGCAAAAATATTTTACAACAATTCAGTTTACTTACTAACAATCATAACAATAGTAGAACCAATCACCATGATAACTGTTTGAAATGTATCCGTGTACATGACGGCTGTCAATCCACCTGTGGAGAAAGATATGTGACACTCTGAGACAAATAACTATATAGGTTATAAAAACAAAATAAAACATAGATTAGAGAGTTGAAGTTAACTTCATTATTTTATGAAATTAAACCGGTCTATTTTTTATCGTCTAGTAATGGGTTGAGGGTGTAGAATAAAATATCTTTTATATTGTTTGAATATCGCAGAGAAAACTTTCGCAAATAGACTAAATCAAATGACTGAAGGTCTTGGGGTAGCCGTATACGTGTTTATACTAGTGGAAATGTTTTTGACCTCAGTTACCCGGTATTTAGCATGTCAAAGACAAACATTCGGGCGACGTTTCATTTTAGCAAAAATGTCTTTAGAGAGCACACATGTTTTGTTGTTGGTGGTGGTGGTGGTGTTTTTTTTTTTTGTTTTGTTTTGTTTTGTTTTGTTTTGTTTCGTTTTTTCTAAAACTTAAGCCAGTGACCTTTTTTTATGTGCTCATCAAATAAGATTTGAAAAAGTGGTATGGCTATTCAACCCATATGACCAGATATCAATGTGATATTACAGAACAAAAACATTCTGCCCAAGTTTTAAGACAAAAAGCCCAAATGTAGTCTCTCAGAGTAGACACAAAACTATCATATGGCGAACACACCACGCTGCCAGATATAAAAGTTACTTGAATAAAAGAAAAAAATATGATCAGATCTAAGAAAATTTGTCTGTAAATCTCTTTTTGTTAGTTTGTTTGTTTGTTTTATCCGGTAAATGAAATAGTACCTAACAAGGTGAAAACTCCAGTCACCATCAGCAGAACGCCCATCGAAAAATACATGTCCCATTTCAGAGCAATTTGGATGAATAAGGCACCAGAAAACATAGCAGACTGGAAAAAACAAAAACAAATGAATCTTTTCACAACTCAATCCTGAAGCCCGAGGCGTTTTAAAGCTGGTAGGGCAATTTGCTTTCACGAACGATATGAGCAGGTTACACTCCTGTTCGCTTTTACCCCGGTAAATAAAGAGCAAACAGGGTATATTTTGGCAACCTGTAACTACTCAAGAAAAGTTTCGTTGTGCCTTTAAACTTGGTCTGTCTTAAAGAGCAATCTTTGTTTTTAAATTACAGGCGAAGAAAATGATATATTAGGGATAGCAACCACCCAGTAGTAATTTTGGGGTGGAGTTAACCCAGCATGACGCTGATCAGATCTAGCTGGTCGTATGTAAAATCGTGTCTTTAGAGCACAACTTATGGGGTTATGGTTGATCATCGGTCATTTCTGAAAAAACATCCATCATAGCGCAGTCGGTAGCGCGTCATACTCCCAATCTACAATAATGGGATGTCATGGGTTCGATCCCCAGCGGCGGCACATATCCTTTTCGACATTTGTCTCTCACCAATGGGTGGATAATAGTAAACCTAAGTGGGATAGCAGCTGGAGGCTAGGAAAGGATGTAGTGGTAGTACTGGTGTTAGAAATAGCGGGAATCCATTGTTAGGTGCTCCTGCCGCCGCAATATAATAGAAATACTGTTCAAAGTGGCGTTAAACCCCATTCAATTAATCATTCATTTCAATATTTTTTTTCTTTTCTTTTCTTTTTTATTTTTTTTTTTTTTTACATTTCCCATCAATTCACATGACGTAAAGTACACACTCACAAGCCTAGGCAGCCACCCAGAACATTTAGAATGTTCACTGATCGAATTAAGAAGTTTCGAGTCGGTATCTATCTATACAGTGCATAGCGAAGATTCAGATCAGACTGTGCGGACGCACAGGCTGATCTGAGTCTTTACTTGGCGCACATGTGTACTGGTTAGAAATACACTCACAGGTTCATTTGATCTACTATTAAAATGGTAACATATGGTTTATCGTATGGGTTTGTTTAATACAACCTGGAACAACTAATTGATTATTGGGCTCATTTAAAACAAGAGCATTGAACAACTGTAAATTTTCGTGCAATAGAAGCAAAGCAAATACATACTGCAAGTTTCGTTATTACATACAGTATAAGAGCAATACAGCTCAAATAGATCCGAATCCAACTCCCACCATGGCGCTTTTCTATGTACTCAGGTAGGGTATAAACCTAAAATAAATATAACTTTTTTCATTTGAAGTCTGTGTCTTTTAATCACGGAAATACTTTTGAAAAAAAAGGTTCTCATTTTTCCTATTTGAATTAATACATCGTTTAAGAGATGAAGAGAATATTTTTTGTTTCATGGAGGTATGAACCGATAAAACTAATCACACTGTATAAATACACGAAGAGTTATTAGGTTTTTCGGTTCATACCTCCATGGAAACAAAAATTATTCTCTTCATTTCTTATGATTTAATAGCATCGAGCGAAAAAAAACTCTACAAATTCTGATACTTTTTTTTGTATGGGACTATTTTGTGCGGAAGCTTACAAATAGCTGCGTACTTAAAATTTTGTTCATGGGGGTATGAAAAATGTTTTTCGATCAATCAGAACGGCCATTTTTGATAGAAGAAACTAACAATTAAATTATTTTAGAAATGAAAAATAACATATATTGGCATGAAACTACAAACATAAACACTCCGAATGAAGCTGCGGAACTTCCGTCAATAATGATTCCGTTATAGAATTATGATTTCTTTTAAGAATCATAATTCCGTCAAAGAATCATAAACAGTATAAACTGGCGCCTATCAATAGAAATTCCCTCTCAAATTCACCATTCACTATAATTGATTGATCGCCGGCCCCGCCCACAGACTCCTCCGGTAACACCAACTTACTCCAACAGGAAGTTCTACTTCGATATTAAATGTCGTTAATTTGCAAAAAAAAAAAAAAAAAAAATATGACCAGTAGCATGTAACAAAAAAGTATGATTGTTGGTATGTGACCTAAACGTCGTAACTATAACTTGAATAGGCTGCATTTACGACGTTTAAGTCGCCAAACCAACAAAAATGCTTCCTATAAAAGTCGGCCAATGTTTCAGTTCAACGTTCACTTCCTGTCTAAATGAATTATTTGATTGGTCGATTGAGTCTTGATTAAGAGACTTATAACCGTGATCGGTCAATCGTGCACAATTCTTGCAGAGTTTTAATTTGTTAATGAATTGTCAATAGAATAATCGTCCTTTTTTATCATAAGATTTTTGTATCAGTATTTCTCTCTATATATCCAACAAAATAGCCCTACCTTTGCAGAAATATATACAGGTAGAAAGAGCCAGGCCAACATCAGGATGACATACACTGGCTGAAAATAAATCATATGATACAATAGTCAGAATACAAACTTCCCCTTTTCGACTTTTCGGGTTAACATTTCTAGAAAAGTGGAAATTAATGTGGCTTATTTCTAGTTTTCGAGTCTCTCGTTGATTGAAAAGTGGATGGCGAAAACAGATTTCCGTGATAAAAAGACCCCGTAAGTAATATATAATCAGACGACAATCATTCAGACTGGTCCAAAGCAGTTGAGACGACAGTTTCAAGTAAAAACAATCTTACTATCATTCTCAAATACATTTACCTTAGGATCGAAAAACGCGATATCGTTTTGGAGCGGGTAATTTGAGCATTTGAGTAGATTTTCAGTTTATCTGGATTTTCGATCCATGAAATATGCTCATAAGAATGTACGCAAACAATTTCGTCAATTTACTGAAATCATGTTTAACGGATCGCAGGTAACGCCCACAGACCTCCAGCAAGATAGTTTGACTAAGGTATAAAACGATTGAAAATTTGGAAAAAATTTGTGGAGTGGAATAAAACCATATAGAAAAGGCGTATCTAGGCGACCTAAACGTCGTAACTACATTCTTAATTAGCTGTATTTCCGATTTTGAAGTTACTTATGAATGAAAATGTATCAATTAATTTCCGGGGTCAACATTTCACGTCCGGTTAAAATGTATGATATATATTTTTTTTCAATCGAGTTTTACAGCGGCGATCCGTTAATTATATACACAGAAAGTATGTTCGCACAGTATATTACTTACGAGCCATTCAAACAACACCAAGGCTATACCCCCGGCGGCACCAGCATCGGCTAGACCAACAAAATGTTCACTACCAATGTTGCTGGAGAAAATGGAGGCTCCAACCTGGATTCAATATAAAAGCTTCAATCTTCGGTGCATGAGCAAAATGTTGGGGCTTTCATAAAGGTCTAGTTACGACGTTTTGCTTGCGCACCGACGACATATTTATCCTTATTCCATTACCACAGAAGGAAGGTTCAGATTGATCTAAATTCGATGTAGACGACATTTCAAAAGGTTCTAAAGTTGAAAAAAAGTTCAAGAGGCTTAATAAGAAATTACGTTTAACAAGCAATTTCTCCTTTTCTTGGGATGTTTCCTCTAGCTGTTACTGTAGCTATTTCTTGAAGTTGGTAAAATAAGGCATATATGGTAATGGCGTAAAGAAATAATCTTTTTGGGGGTCAAACTGGGAGGACTTTCTTTGGTGAGAGGTAAATGCTATAAGTCGGCCGGTAGCGCTCAAATGTCATGTAACAAAAAGAGTGCATGTCAATGAGCTTATCATGAAGAAACAACAGTCCAATGATGACATTTTAGATTGATCACTTTAACCCTATACCAGAAGAAACATTCTGACTGGTCATAATGAATTAATGTTGTAGACGACAGTAATGCACCTTTAGACAATATATGCCCCTCAGTTCTAGCTAGCTGTTTTGAGCAAAGCATTCTACCAAACGTCACCTGTAACCTTGGCAATATTTATTATTTTGCTATCGTGTTCTTTTAAGTTGTTCTGCTTTCGGTTTGTTATAAATCGAACCTCTCATAAAACCTAAGGATCAACTTTCTATTTAAGAATTCAGATTGCATCTCCTTTTTTAAGATTAAATTGGATAACTTTAATTAAGTTAAAAAATTCGTGTCAGTTCAATACAAAGTGAATTCAATAAACGCTTACCGCAAACCAAGGCATGGACCTGTCAGCCAAGAAATAGCCTTGTACATTTCCACGGTTAGGGCGGCAAAGTGTCTGAAATGACGAAATTGACGGGTCGCTATACACCCTTATTGACCTCTGACAAGACGGTTTGACTGAGATGTCAAACGATCTAAACGCCTAACTACAGCTGAATAAGCTATCGTTGTGATGTTTAATCGTCAAACCAACAAAAATGGCTGGCAGAAATGTCGGCCATTAACGGAGGCTAAAACTAATTTCTGGTGTTAATAAATGATTTCATTGGTCGACTTCATTAATTGACTGACAGCCACGATTAGTCAATTGTATTTGATGCCTTCCATTTACTATAGTGTAAATGGTATAGTTTGAACCCATTCCCACTAAGTGACGCTTTTGGATGCCCCTAAGGAAAAACAACTGAGAAAACATTGTCACAAGCAATTTCTTCATTTTACAAAATGTTTTCTACCCATCATAACCTGATATTCTACTTTTTACCTACATGGTCATAAATTTTGCAAATCATTACCATTTTAAATGGAAGTCAATGGGCGGGTCCAACGGGGTAATTTTGCGGACATGCGATTGTTCAACTGTAAAGGACACAAGAAAACTTTTGACAAACTTTAAACAAGGGAGGGAAAAAGATAAATATCGGGCGATAGCGGCTTGATATACGTTATATCTGTCAGCGCTTTTGAATTGAGCAACAATGTTGTCTTTTGGCGACCAAACTGTCGTAAATACACCCTTATTCAAGCTGTATTTACAACATTTTGTTCGCCAAAGACGATATCTTGTTGAAAAAGTGATGGCTTATTCTGATATTTCGTCTCCAGTTGCAAAATATTCTTTGACTACTTTACTGTTCCTCTATAAAATTCCTATTGTCAGTTAAGAGATGAAGAGAATATATTTTGTTTTCATGGAAGTATAATTCGAAAAAACGTATCACACTGTTTAGTTACGCGAAGCGGATTCATACATAAGTGTGATTAGGTTTTTCAGTCCATGAAAACAGGAAATATTTTCTTCATTTTTATGATTAAATAGCATCGAGCGAAAAAGCAAAAATATTTAACTCATTTGAAACGTTTTTGAATGGGATTATTTTATGCGGAAGCATTATATCAGCTAATTGCTCAAAATTTTGCTCATGGAGATATAAATATTTTTTTCGACCAAACAGAACGCCCGTTTTTGAAAGACGAAACTAGAAAAAATATTATTCTACTGTTAGTCCGCTAACTTCAACAAAAAAATAATTACCCATAAGCCAACGGCAAGTAAAATACAGAAATAGATCACAACGATGGTAATATCCAACCAGTGGGATAAATCCGAAGTCACCATTCTTTCTAAATGCAACACTGAACTGTGAATTAAATAATTAAATACCTACGGCTACCTTAGGTAAACGAAATTACGTAATTCTTTAACCTATTCCATCATAACAAAATTTTAGACTGGTCCAAATTGAAAGCAGTTGCAGACGACAATTTAAAGTTTATGAAATTTTAGATTTTTATCAACTCTCTGTTTAGGAAACATTATGTAAAATGAAGAAATTACACAATGTTTTTTCCGATCATTTTTCTTGTGAGGCGTCAAAAAGCGTCACTGTGTGGGAAAGGGTTAAGCAAAGGAAATTAATGCATCTGTTTTATTGAAAATGCACATTACGCATGCAGTTTTACTAGAGTCACAATTCATTGATAATGACGAAGATCGAAGTTTCTTCGGAGCTTTCTGGCGGATCATCGGCATTTCTAGGTGGACCAAAATGAGAAACTCTGGTTCGGTAGATTTACCTTTGCATTTGTCCATTGCAATAAACTCATATCAGCGAATCCAAAGACACTGATGATTTTATTATCAGGTGGCAAATTTTAGATTGTATTCGACAATTCAAAGCTATAAGATTTTGGATTGCCTTTACTTTTGGGATAGAATACATTGTGGGTAGTTTAGAAATTGCTTGTAACAAGCACTTTTACATTTTCCACTATGATTTCCTATGCTTTTTTTCTTGGGGCGTCTAGAAGCGTCACCGAGTTGGAATGGGGCTCCCAGTAATTCTTTCACTGTCCCCAGTTACAACTAACCGTCTGCTGGGGGTGGGGGTTGCTAACATGTGCTACGTTAGCGACTAAAGATAAACAGAAATACACACACAGTCCAATCTATCATCAAAGTACATTTTAGAAATTTTTAGTGTTTTAATGTTAGTTAATAATGGTGTTAACTTTTACGTAGCCAAAGAGAATATTTCATGATTTTGACATACAAGGATAGTTACAAGACTCCCCGTTTTCTAACTCTTAATCAAATTCGAGTAAGATGTTGAAAGAAATATTATCTATTTTTATATGCAACATTGTTCAGCCATTGATGTCTGAAATTTAGCCGTATTCATAGGGGTTAATCATTTTCCAAGCATGAAATATTGCATTTTTAAGAGACAATTTACTTAATACAATTTTGTTTTCCTTGTTTCTTTTAATTTAACGTCTAATTGTTAATCCATTAACCAATTTCAAAACAATCCCTCCTTTTTACGCTCCAAGAAAATAGTTCTTAAAAATGTGGTAAATGCAGAAATTGCTTGTCACAAGCAATTTCTGCATTTTCCACATTGTTTTCTACTCAGAGACAAAGATTAAAAAAAAACTTAAACAATTTTTAAATTGTCGTGCGCAATGTTTTTTAATTTGAACCGATCTATAATTGTTTGTTTGAATGGGGTTTTACGCCGCTTTCAACAATCTTTCGGTTATATCGCGGCGGCTGGAGCACCTAACAATGGAATCCTTGTATTTCTCACACCAGTACTACCATTACACCCTTTCCTAGCCTCCAGCTGCTTTCCCACATAGGTCTACGATTATCGACCCATTGGTGAGAGACAAATCGTTGGAAAGGATCAGTGCCGCCGTCGGGGATCGAACCCGGGACCTCTAGATTGACAGTCCGACGCGCTACCGACTACCTATGGCGCTTCGAAATTTCGTTTTGTTGAAGCGATGTTGTTCTGGTTTAAGTTAATTCAAACGTATATGATACTTTCACTATCGCGTACAAATTGTATACCAGTAAAGCTAGTTTTTATATAGCCAAGTCATTAGGTGACGATGGCATCATGGATACAGCTTATCTAATCTGTTTCTTTGCGATTCTGATCTCCTATCTCCGTTCTATAAATTGGCGGAGGGGTATTTGGACATAGAAGTGTGCTGAAACATGATAAGAATATTCAAGAGATTAGTTCCTTCGTTTGTGTTTGCGCTAAATTTGTTGATCAAGATTAATTGAAACAACAATAAAAGGGCAATAAATTGAAAAATGCATTCCGACAACGCATGTAAAGCCATAAAAACACTTTGATAGAGTGCGACTAAAGCGTCGTAAATACAATTTGTATGAGATGTGGTTAGGAGGTTCTGGTCGCCCAAAGACGTTTAAATCCCACGCTTCCCTCTCAACTACATTATAATATTACTCTTTCCCCGTACATTTTCCCTATTTCTTATTTGTCTGTCTACCAGTTCACTCATTTTCTTTTTATTTCCTGTTTGATTATTGTTGTTATAATATACCTATAAATATTTCTATTGATGGATACGCATTCCACACAGATATACGACGTATGAAAATCGGACACGTAAGAAAAAAAATCTGCATCTAAAAATATCAAATATTGTATCATTTAAGTTAGTAAAATGACGACGGTAATTTTCATTATGTAGACGAAGTCATAATGCGAATATACGTGTGCTGATCAGAATAAAAAATTAAAGGGTAGTACTTAATGAAATATCTATTATAATTATATCAAATGTGATTACTGAAAGGCAGGTATATAATAAATTTTGATACTTAGTTATGATAGCGATCGAAAAGCGATTTTGCTCGTCGCTGCGGTAGAGAATTTTGATAAAAACCATTCGGCCTTCGGTACCCGACAGATCGCCGACGATGTCGTCGATGCTTTACCGACTTCAACGACGATACATAGATACAGACGATCCTAATGAGTTCCAACAAGCGAGAAATCTGTAATACATTTGAATGTAATCGAATCAATCCTTTATATATTTCGCAAAATGGTTTTAAGCGACCGTTCTCTTTAGCGATCACTTATTGGTCGCTCGCACGAACAGTCGATAACACATTCCCACACAGTGACTCCTTTTGACGCCCATAAAGAAGAATATGTTTGAGGGGTGAAATTTCTCTGAACAAGTTATTTTTCCATTTTCCACAAAGAAAGATGAAAAAAATATAGTTTTCCTGGACTTTGAATTTGAACCAGTATAGAATTTTGCTATCTGGTAGTGGGTTATCCCATTCCCACACAATGGCGCTTTTAAACGCCCCTCAATATGAAATCTTTGGAAAACATTGTGGAGAATGAAGAAATTGCTTGTCAAAAGCAATTTCTTCATTCTCCATAATGTTTTCTAGCCGGCTTTAACACCTATCAATGGATTTCCTGGTATTTCTCATACCAGTACTACCATTACACCCTTTCCTAGCCTCCAGCTGCTATCGCACTTATTTTTACGATTATCAACCCATTGGTGAGAGACAAATAGTCGCAAAGGATGACAAAAGGGGATGACAAACGAAGAAAAAGACCGGTTCCACATCTAAAACGACCAATTACAACTCTCGAAATGCTAAGAATGTCATCCCGTCATCTTTGGATTCCTGGACTTAACTGGATTTTTAGGCAAATTATACCTAGTTGCTATCCATGATGAAATATAACAAAAGGGATCGCACAATAACGCTTATTGAAGCCTTCAAAGAACGATTTGGAAAACGAAAAATGAAAAAATGTTACTAGAAATTTATTCATTATACACAATGTTTTTTACCCAGAAAGTTGAAAAATCTAAAATTTCATAAACTTAAAGTTGTCGCCTGCAAATGCATCAATTTTGACCAGTCTAAAATTTTGTTATATCTTCTTTGAATATATTTCCTAGACCAGAGAAAAAGAGAAATAATTGTAGTGGCCTTAATGGCTTTTTAAGTCTTATAAACAAGTCCATCAGTATGCAATTTGATACTATATCCCTTCATTAATTACACATGATGTTTGCGTTTACGGTTTGCTGATAACTATGACTACTCTATAAATTGATCGATAAAGCGTAAGTAAAATGAAATATTTAAATGGTTAAGCATTTCCTCATTTGACATCTCTTCGTGTTAACATTGTTTTATGATTTCAGACTAGTTCGAACTGAGTGAAGTTGAATACGACATTTAAAAATAGAGTCGAACTCGAACTTTCAGGATAGTAAACATTTTAGAAATTACTGGTACTTCACCATGTTGTCCATAAGTCCTCTTTGACAGAGTCAAATGGCTACATTGTGATTGGTTAAATGTCTCTTAATAAATTAAATAATTCCTAGGCGGCAGAATCTTCACTTGTCCAAATTGAAAGCATTTGCATATGAAGTTAATAGAATTGTACATTGTTTCAACTTTATGGGTAAGAAAAACATTGTTTAAAATGAAGAAATTGCTCAATGCTTTTCCGACAAAAAACGTCAAGGTGTGGAAATAGATTAATTTATCAGCAATGATTGTTTAACTAATCATATCAACCGATGTCATTTATGTAAAACATGTGTGTTTGGCAGCGACACAAACGTTGTAACTGCAGCCTTTTCAAACTATAGTTTCAGCGTCTATGTTGCTCACCAAACTATTTGTTGTTGTTTTTTATGTTCCTGATCTTAAATTTACACTATAAACCTGTTCGAGGGCTCAGGAAACACGTGCCAAGCGATTCGTCAAAGAAAAAAAATCATCGAATGGTCGCCATGTAGAGATGGGTGCTAAAACTTGGTCAACCGTATTTTATGTTTCTAAAGAACATCACTTAGTTTTGACGAAATTAAAAACCTCTAATAAACGACAAGACCCCAGACGATGGTATTAGAGCTTGCATTCGCCAACAAAATTGATAAACGGAATAATCGTGTAAAAAAAATTAAATAATAAGCCGGCTTGACCAAGTAAATCCGATTAATGTTCAGCGTTTTTGTTGGTTTGATGACTAAATCATCATGACTACAGCCTTTTCAAGCTGTGGCTACGACATGAAGGTCTTCAAAAAATGATTCTTAAAAATTGATCTCCGTATGATATCATGAGCTTCGCGGAAGGGAATTAACCCTTGACGTGCTGGACCTGGAATATTCTTGGTTTTTTGCATGAGGTATAGACCAAGATCAGTCTGCACTTATGTACAATCTGATCTTAATCTACACCTCCTGCTTATTCACTTTCAGCCAGGGTTGTTTAGATAATCAATTTTCAAAAGAAATATTTGCCTTCATTAAGGCCCTCCAGTGCTGTCAATTTTGAAGCAAGTCAGTATGGGATTTTTAATTCAATATGACAAGGGTTAAGAAATTAGCATGTCAACTTGCGAAGAAATATCAGCTAATTTAGTCTTTACTCATACGATAAATCTCAGTGCGATTAAATTGAATAATGCTAAAAATGGCAGAAGGGGAAATTTCAGGTGTAAAGTGAATTTAAATATGTCGCACATTTGAAAATAATATATCAAACTGATATTGCTTATTTGGATCACATTCTCCTGTTAGATTTGTGAGGAAAAAAGACACGAGATAATTCATGGTTAATTAAGATCTTTATGCTTATAAAATAAACATAGCACATTGAAAAACAATCTAAAACATTGCGTTAACGCTTTCGTTACCAAGGTCGCCAAGGTTTCTCGTCAGAAATAATTTTACCAAGAAGACTAAGGTCACTCCCAGAGGTCACACTCGCACTTTGGTCACTACTTGATGCTGATAAAAAGGAGTCTACACTGCTAAGAGAGAACACTGGTGGTGATGACGTGGTTAAATTACCAGGAAACGATTGGTTAAAAGAGTAAGGTTCTGGTGTAGAACACAATCGATGATGAACTTGCTGCCTGGTTATCATAGACACAGGTACTGTGAGCTGTTGGGTTGCTTGAACTTGCTGTAGATGTGTCTGTAATCTTATCAAGGATTCCGGGTCAAGGACGCCAGTAGCAGAGAGGAAATGGATAGTCTCCCTTGTGCAGTCATTAAATCCTTGGCTGTATGGATTGTACATGGTTGGCTTACGCTGGTCTTTGGTAAGATGGTTGACTGTCAACTCTAAGATCTCAGCTTTGTCAATTTTTGTGTCATGCTCAATCTGGAAACAAAATAATGATCGGTGTTTATTACATTGGTAAAACTGCAAATAAGGCCTTAGATTTCCTAAACGTGTATTCAGGCAGACATAGTCTGGTAACCCATTTGCTGCTTGTATAATGAGAACAATGGCAACAAGTATAGATAGGCTGGCTGGTGAGCCTTGTATGGTTTTATTTCTATTGAACGTCACGTGCATGTCCATTTAAAAGCACAACAGATCTTTCATAAATACAAATGCATCAATTAGAACTATTGTAAATGCGAAAATATCGACCATCGTCATCATAGTAAGATCAGGGTCGGATATTTTAAGTTATCCATATTTCTGTACTTCCTTTCTATTACCTTACATTGCTAACCTTTTAATCTTCTATCATTATATCATTACCAGACGTCAAAAATCTTAAACTTCTTCAAATCGACAGGAGGTACAGTGTTTTATTTTTAATTATTTTATTTTATTTTTATTCATTTATTAATTTTTTTTAACTTTCTTGCTACACAAGAAATTTCTTAATATTACCCAATGTTTTTCCAATAGTTCATATTGAGGGGCATCCAAAAGAGCCATTGTGTGGGTTAAGATCGGGACTACTTCTTTGTCTATTTTATATCACAGGTTGCAGTTTTGTAACATTGTATAAAGCTCTAGTAAGAGAACTAGAATATGACTAATGAAAGACGTTTACCTCTGGTCGTGACTCTGTTAGAATCTTTTTCAGGCTGTCAATACTGTTATTGATACGTTCTCTTCTTTTCTTCTCGATCAGCGGTTTTCTCAGCTGAAAGGGCAAAAGGTAAAAACATTTCTCGCGTCTACGATTTTAAAAATAAATGTTGTCGGCATAAAAAAGATATCGCCGTGCAGGGAATTAACTCATAGGATCGAAACTACATTTGATCCTTTCGAAATTTAATCCTGATTGACGGTCACAATTCATTTCTTCTCCTATCCCCCCTCTCTTTCTTATATTTTACGGTAATTCTTTATTCTCGGACGAATATAGTATGTTATGTCAAAGGTTGGTGAAGCATTGAAACAACGACAAACTCAACATAACGTAACTCATGTAAACATTCATACGGTTTTTTTTTTTTTTTTAATTTTATACCGTTCCAAGTTGAAAGAGGTTGCAGATGGCAATGATGATGTATGCATTGAAATGGAACCATCCTAAGTGGTAGAACTTTCCGTGGGAAATAAGGAATTATTGTAACCAGATTTTTTTCAAATGTATAAACTCACATTGTCCCGGGTTGGTACTGGATATGGTTATTCTAATTGAACTTAATAATTCGTCGCAGCAAAATAATTTTTATAGCATTCAAATAACTTAAATTCAAACTTAAGATAAGCGAGAAACTAAGGATGAAAGAAGGAAAGAGAATATACTACGATAACAGACACGCGTATCTTTCTGCTATTTATCATTCAAATTTCGTTCTTTTGACAACCAACGAGAAAATAAGATAATAAAGAAATATTCTTGTGCACAACGTTTTCAAACTCCAAAGTCAAACAGTTTAAGGTCTCATCACTCATCATGTTTCGTTTGTCGTCTGCATCTTTAAGTCTGAAATTTTCTTGTATGGACATTGGGTTAGCAATAAAGTATATTTTTTCCACCGCGTCTAGACTTAGCCATACAGTATAGACTCTATGGAAGTTATCAGTGCTAATGCCTTTTAAGTAAGAAAATACTAGAAAACCAACCTTTCTTAGATGGGAACCATCATGATTTTGTTGTATCTTATGTCCGACCATTTTTATATCTTGATTGATTTTGTTTTGGGTGAACACTAACTCCGCATGAGAATGACCTATCCAACCACATTTTCAGGTACTTATATACTTTCTTTTGCATAATTAGAAAAGCTGAATAGAGTAATTATCCATAAACCGGGGACATCCGTTAATCTCAAGAAGTATTCTTTTAACGCACGTGTTAACTCGTGACCACAACGCCGACATTGTCTGGCCATCAATTATCGACCAATTAAACATTTGCTCAATAATTAGTCTGATTGAGTGTTAACTGGCATAAATCAAACACACTTACATTAATTGGATAAGCGTTTCTAATGTTCCCTCTTTGATACCAAACGAACCTCTCCTTAATATTTACTTTACACATTTTATGGCTAAAATATTTCCATCTATCCTTCGTACATAAATAATAATAAGCTTTTTTATCACCACATTTCATTCATTAACCCTATTCTCACCTGTTCATTTTGGTTAGTCGTAAGTTTTTAATTGTTCATTATATGATCTTGCTTTATATTTGTCCATATTGTATACAATAATTTGCCCAGGTGTAAATAAAAGATATGTTCCGTTCTATTTGTTCATTACATTTTTATCAAAATAAGGTGAAATTTTAGAAAAGAATTGAACCGTTTATACCGTCAATTATCCGAATAATACAACATAATTGTTTATCAATTATTATTTATCTTCATACGGCATTTGATCCGGAACGGATGAGGGTTAGAGGAATGTAGGACGTTTTGGTCACTGGCATTTTGGCCAGAACTTTTTGATCATTGATATTTTGGAAACATTTTTTTCTGGCCAAATATTGATTGAATGGAAATATTAATAAATGTACTCTGTTCATTTATCATCCTATTCTTTACACATAATTATGGTTAAATTTTGTTGGTCAATAGGAATGGTCTTTTTGTAAAATATTGAGGCAAAAACGTCCGTCTACCGGGTTGGCACCATTCCAACTTTTGACACCTTAATTTTCCCCAATATTACATATAACTGATGTGTCAAATAATCAATCGGTGTGATCAGCATTTCCCCTTATTATACTGAATAAAACTAATTTGAAAAGTTGCATGAAATTCGAAGGGTTGGAAAGCACTGAGTACTGTAATTGGGGCAAAATTTATATCAAAATTCGATTTTTATTAACAACTCCGACATAAAAGGAACAAAAAGGTAGTAATGACTAAGATCAAACTACAGTTATGTACAGGCTGATCTTTGTCTTTACCTCCTGCAAAAACAGGAATATTCAGGGTCCAGTATAACAAGGACGAAAATAGTGCAAGCGATCGATTCTTTTAGTAACAATAAAAGGTATGTATTCACAAGACCACCGAAAGACAATCAGCCGATCGTTAGTCATTAATCAAAGAATCTATAAATAGGCAAATAAAGCATATTCATTCAAATCGGAATGAACTTTGAAACAGTCATTTCCAACTTTTGTTTGACAATTTATAAAAATCGAAACCACAGCTTATGAAAGGTTTTATTCACGACGTTTAAGTCATTAAACAACCTCTTTATTTATGTTGCATGATACTGGCCAGTTTTGCGAAATAACGCCGTTTGATGTCTAAGTAGAACTTGCTGTCGGTGCTCAGACGGCGAGGACAGAGATCCGTCAATGGGATTGTTAGTTGGGTCAATAGACCGCCCACCAATCGTCGGGGGGAATCGAAGCTTTGTGTCGGTTGCCTACCGACGATGTTATTTCTAAAGGCTACTTATTTTACGGGCTTTCGTGTAACTATGGTGTTAAAGACTAAATCACGTGAAGAAGTGTGATTGGGTTTTCGTTTCGAATCTCCGCGAAAACGAATTATTCTCTTTATTATAAATTTATATAATCAACGAATAAGGCTTAAATCGAAGATGTCAAATGAGCGAAATTTTTAAATGTTTATCCTATCACCAAACGAAAAAATGTTTGACTGGTCTAAATTCAAAGAAGATGTAGACGACAAATTCTTGTTGACGAAGGTCTTGGGTTTTAGCGAAGGAAATGATGTGAATAACGAAGAAAATGCTTGTAAAAAGCAATTTCTTCATTTCCACAAAGTTTTCGAAGCCGCTTCTTTGAGAGGCGTAAAAAGCGGGATAGTGTGTGGGATGGTTTAACTCATTCCCACCCAATTTCGCTTTTAGACGCCCCTCACGATAAACAATTTAGAAAACATTGTGTAAAATGAAGAAATTGCTTGTCACAAACAATTTCTTCATTTTACACAATGTTTACTACACAGAAAGTTGAAAAAATCTAAAATTTCATAATTTTTGAATTGTCGTCTGCAATTTCTTTCAATTTGGACTAGTCTATAATTGTGTCGTCTGCTAATGGTGTAAAATAGTGCTTTCATGGAACTACTTTTTGTGCAATAACAAAAAAGACTGTGTGTAGCGGGGTTTTTTTTTGGGGGGGGGGGGGGTCGGGGGGTAGGGGGTATGAAACTGAAAAACTAAACACTCAGTGAAGGGGATTCAAGTGTGGTTATGTATTCAGTTTCATACCTCTATGAAAACATAAAAATCCCGCCAATCTCCTAATACTTCCTTATATCAGGGCATACATTAAAATGTCAAATTTGCAAATATATATTTTGTGCTAGTTTAACTCATTACCCGACGAAAAAACTTTAGAGTGGTCCAAATGCAAAGATGATGCAGACGAAACATTTTAGTTGTTAAAATTTGGATTTCTTTAACATCTTGAGAAGAAATATTGCGGATAATAAAGAAATTGCTTGAACCTTCATTTTCCATACTGTTGTATAAGGTGTTCTTCTTTGGGGAGTCAAAAAGCGTCATTGTGTGGGAATAAACATTTTTAATGGAACTACAGTAAAAAATAGACAGTTCCAAACTCATTTTTTCACGCAGCTATGAAACATGCTGTTCAGCCATCTGAATGTTGGAATTTTGATGGACGAAACTAGAACTTAATTATATCAACACGAAATTCTTTATTGCGAGTAAGAAAACCATTTGAATCGTTTGAATAAGGCGATCCAAGTTAGTATTCACAACAAAGGGGTATGGTTGATGAGCTAAGTTCAAAAATCAAAATCAACTCTTCTAAATCATGCACAATAAATGTATGAGCAAATGCTTTAAATTTCATCAACAGTAGCGAGTCCGTTATTCGGCCTATGACCCCAAGAATAATCCCTGATGGTGAATCCCCTATAGTCAAACACATTGTTTATTGCAGGAGATTTAAATGCAAGAACCAAAAACTTAATTGATTTTATCCCAGATGATAGGTTAGACTTTATTTTTGAAACTGATGTCATATACGATGAAGATGATCTTAATATTCGTAGAAATAATAAAGATTCCGAAAGGTATAATTTGTTTGGAAGAACCTTAATTGACGTATGTTGCACACATAACCTGCATATTTTGAATGGTAGATTATTTGGTGACACTATAGGAAATTTCACATGTTTTACAAGTAATGGTTGTAGCGTAGTAGATTACCACGTAGCATCTTCTTCAATTTTTTCGTTTGTTTCAGATTTCAATATTATTGAGCGAACCGAATCTGACCATTTACCCATCTTCACACAACTTAATTTTAAACATAGATTGGGATCGCACACTAGGTTAAACACAGGAAAACATAATACATGTACTATGCATAGTGAATTCGTTAAGCTGAGATGGAATGATAGACATAAAGATAGTTTTTTACATTTATTCAATGAAAACATTTTAGATATATCTGAAAAGATAAAGAATCTTATAACATTTGATATCAATATGGCTATTTCAACAATAGTGGAGCTGTATCATAATTCAGCAAATCAATGAAAATAATGCAACCAAAACATTGTGAACAAAAAAATCAGGTGTGGTGGGACGAAAATTGCCAAAAGGCTAAATGCGTTAAATATGCAGCACTGCGACGTTTTCGTTTTAGTAATTGTTCCGACGATTTAGCTAAATATATTGAATCCAGAAAATCGTTTAAATCCATTTGTAACCAAAAGAAATATTTGTTTCAAAATGAAAATAAGCGTAAATTAATTGAATCGCGACACAATCCTAAGCTATTCTGGTCAATGTTGAAACAAAATCGGTCAAATGTTGTTTGAATTAGTCTTAATGATATGAACAGATGGAAAAATTATTTTCAAACCCTTTTATTTAAAGATAATCAACCATCAATAGAAATGTTTTCATCAGAAAATGTTATGTATGAAAATCAAAATTTTATTCTCAATAGAGCGATTGAGATTGCAGAAATAAATTTTAGTATTAAATGTCTGAAAAATGGAAAATCCCAAGGTACCGACGGTATAGGCGCAGAATTTTACAAAAATACAAGTCATCTTATAGTCCCATACCTCCGTCAACTTTTTAATGAAATTTTTGATACAGGTATATTTCCCGACATATGGCGAGATAGCATTATAGTACCCATTCACAAATCAGGCCCAAAAAACGATCCATCGAATTATAGAGGAATTTCATTAATCAACGTATTTTATAAAATATTCGCAAATATTATACATAAACGGCTTTCTTCGTGGGTTACAGAATTCAATAAAGTGGATGAAGCGCAAGCTGGGTTTAGATCGAACTATTCAACAATTGACAACATATTTACATTGCAGTGTTTGATTCAAAAATATATCAGCAAACCGGGTGGGCGATTTTATGTTCTATTTATTGATTTTCAAAAAGCGTTTGATTCTATAAACCATTTGAAACTTTTTACGAGCTTGAAAGATAAGGGTATAAATGGCAAGATTTTACAAATCTTAGTGTCTATGTATGCTAATATGAACAGTTATGTACGCATAAACAATAAAATGACAGATCGGTTCAGATGTAATGTAGGTACTCGTCAGGGAGATATTTCAAGCAACATAATTTTCAATCTTTATATTAATGACTTATGTACCTTGCTTAGAAATAAGGGACACAGAAGTATCTTTGTAACCGATAATATCCCAAACATTATATGCATTCTTTTCGCAGATGATATAGCCAATTGCGCTGAAACTGCTATAAGCTTACAACAGCAACTAAACTCTGTCCATGAATATTGCACACAATCTGGAATGACTATTAATCAAAATAAAATTGAAATAATGGTCTCAGAAATGGTGGTCCCTTACGAAGCTATGAAAAATGGTTCTTTGGCGAAAATCAAATAAAAGTATCTTCATTTTATAAATACATGGGACTACTTTTCACACCTACTTTGTCATGGACAAAAGCGACAAATAAATTAGCGTGTCCAGCAAGAAAGGCCATTTTCGCGATCAATTCTTACAAAGATAAATTTGGAAATTTTGGATACGAAGATTATTTTAAAATGTTTGACACAATGGTAAAACCTATCCTACTGTACGGATCAGAAATTTTTGGAATAGAAATCATAGAAGAAATAGAGAGAGTACATATTTCATATTGTAAATCCTTCCTAGGTGTGAATTCGTCAGTCAACGATTGTATGGTTCTAGGAGAATGTGGGAGACTACCTTTATATGTAGAATATCATTGTAAAGTTATCAAATACTGGATAAAACTAATTCAAATGCCAAATCATCGATACCCCGCAAATTGCTATCAAATGATTAAAAGATTAGATGACATTGGACGAAAAACTTGGGTTTCATCAGTCAAACAATTGCTATACTCCTATGGGTTTGGAATTGTTTGGCTGACCCAAGAAATCGGAGACCTAAACATGTTTCTTTCTACATTTTCTACACGTGTGAAAGACTGTGCTCTACAAAATTGGAATGATAAAATACATAGTTCTAATAGATGTCTGTTTTATAAGGAATTCAAATCACTACTTACACCAGAAAAATACCTGTGTATGGGCCTATCCTACCAATTGAGAAAACAGTTCGCAAGATTTAGATGTAGCAGCCATGAATTGACCATTGAAGTTGGACGTCACCTGGGAATTGTCAGAGAAGATAGAATCTGTACATTTTGTTTTGACAATTATAATTGAACTTGTTTAGAGGACGAATTCCATGTATTTTTCCAATGTTAACGTTTTAACACATTAAGAATCCACTATCTGTATAACTGGTATAGGGTCAAGCACGAATGAATCTGTTTTAAAGAAATCAGCAATATTTGTATATAAACTATTACAGTTGGACGAGTCTGAAAATTTGGCGTGACATGGACCTAAATTTAACGCAGTCTAAAATAAGTCCGAAACTTAACATGTGTGGCTCGCGATGAATGACTGGGCAGAGCATGCCAGCCTTTGTCTACGGCTGCTCTGCCGGGTCAATAATCGTGAACTATAAATGCATTTTAATATAATAATCTGTGTTAATTCATACGCAACCCTGTTAAGTAAATGTTAAACTTTGTAAATCATTTTGTATAATGGGCCGGTGGCCTATATGTACTTGGAATAAACTAAAACTAAACACATTGTTGCTATTTTGATCTGTAGTAATCTTGAATTGATGGTCATATGACCTAGAAGTTGTCTCATACGGTCGGAAGGCACGGAACCAGTGGACCTAATTGATGTCTGTGACGTTCTAGTGCCAAGGGTTGCACCTTCATCTACATTCTGAGATCTTTGGAACTTCATTTTTGGTTTATAAATATCTGGATGCATGGCGCCAATAGCAGTCATCTGAGGTTTTGCTTTGAATGTTGCTACATTGGATTTCTTGTTGGCGAAAGTCACTCTTGTGGTGTCCGTCTCTGAGTTAAGTGGTGATTCCAAAACTACTCGGGGTTTGTTGTTCTTCTTCCGACTCATAACGCTGGAACCATGGCCCATATAAAACCACAATTGTCTGCATGAAACAAATTATTTGTATTTATTCAAAATGGTGTTTTTCTTGCACTTATTTACATAGTTAGTTATTTTCTTATTTTTGCCTTTGTATAGAAGAAGCTATAACCGGAACCAATTTTGATATCTGTATACAACACAAAAACTGTTGCTGAATACGTGACCCAGTTTTCTACCAAATCAGGTAACACTCCGTCATGATCTATGGCATCAGCTTTATCAGTCGACGATGAAACAAGAAAGAGTAACTCTTTAGCTATCTTTCAACAGTGCGACACTATCCGAGGAGCTCAGGTGTCGGGTAGGTCGACAGGACCGCGACGTCTACCTGTGGCGACTTCACCGAGCCTTTTCTCTGGTCGTATGAAGCTCTTTTTCTACTGCAAAGACATGTGAGACACTATATTAGTCTTTCAATACTGAATAAAATCTGTGTTAAAAAATGAACTGATATAAAAACGAAAGTAAAGCGAGACTTTATAGAGGGATACTATTTCCTTTGAAATTTAATCTGGCCTCAAGGAGAAAAGCATGTCACCAATGAAAAAGCACCGCATGTGGATGCCTGACGCTCCACTTTAAGGTGCTGAGAAGTTGAAAAAAGCCACCGAAAGGGTCGTAGTTTATACAAGATATATAAATGGAGTTACTTCCTCTTATAGTGTATATTGTTCGATTGATAGTGAACACGCGTTTCAAGTTTTAATACAAAATTTTAAAGTAAATCTATAGATATTACAAAATGTTTAAAATATTTTGCTGGATGAAATCTTCGCCAACAACATCAAAGCTAAAGTAGCAAATCAGGTTTTCTCCACTCCAAAAACAGTCCAGCTAAACACTGTTATACTCGTCTGTTAACAAAACATTTACACAGCCATATCTTAGGCTTCCAATGCTAAATATTAATCCACAAAATGAAATATCGAAGAAACATTGTGACGAGACACACATCAAAAAATATGAAATAGTTTTAAACACGGTCAATAACATTTGGAATAGATTAAATGTGTAAATATAGCGGCACGGGAGATGGGGGTAAGCCTTATTTTATTCACTTTTTTTTACTTATTACCTATTAAAAAACTTTTTTCAATTCTAAATTCTAGATGAGAACGAATATTTCAATATTTCAAAATATACATTTATTCTATACAAGCTTGTGGGAAAAAATGTGAAGAATTCAGAAATTGTTTGTTACAATCAAATACAAGCGAATTCTGCATTTGCCACTCTGTTTTCTACCTACAAAAGTAAATATTTTTTCAATTAGAATTGTCGCCTGCATCTGCTTTAAATTTTTACCAGTAAAAAAAAAATAAAAAAATAAACAGTCACACGAAAAATAATTGTCCAATCTTGGCTGTCTACCAAGGATTCAATCGACTAATTAAATCATTTATGAGCTTTGAACATTGGCCGCCATGTGTGTGAAACATTGATTCGGTTCGGCTACTTAAAACTCGGAACTACAGCTGACCCCACGCCGTGTAAAATCTATGCGGAACTTCCTCTTGGCAGAACAGAACAGAACAGAACATATCTTTTATTTTCATCCAAGTACATAGAGGTACAATTTGGACAATATACAGCAATAATATATAGGATAATAATTAAAGTGCTTCCGGTAAAAACATTGAAATAAGTGTATGCCAACAGCGAGGAAATTTTAAACTAATCCGAGGGATAGATGCGCTACAATGAAGTTTTGGTTACTAAATCCAGTATCGGGGAAAAGATGACTATGCTTGTGTTGACTAGAATATCATAACTAGAGACAATGTGGGCTGTAATTATGACGTTTTAGTCTCCTTTCGATGTTACAAATTGAAGTTTGATCTCAATTAGATGTAATAATGTTTATTATTATTATTTTTTTTAAACATACAACTGTATTCATGAATTTACAGTAACTCGTGCCAAAAAGCGTAAATCGGCGGGGCCAACGGAGTAAGTGGGTGCGACCCGCGATTGGTCAATTGTCTTACCAGTAAGGTCAGCCCGAGGCTTGTTATCGCGAGATCGAGATTTGAAGCCGAATACCCAGTCGGAGTATAACCTCTGTGCCAATCAGTGTTGATATTTTTAGGAGATCGTTTTGTGTGTGTATTTCCGTTTATTTATCGTCGCTACCGTAGCACATACCCATATGAGCGACGCACCCAGAAGACTGTTAGTTGTTACGGGGGATAGTGCAAGGATAAAGGACGAAACTGCTAAGAACTCCGCCTGGTTCTTGAACGTGCTCGATGGACAGTACCGTCACACGGGGCCTCGGTTTAACGTCCCATCCAAAAGACAATTAGTTGTGTTAGTTGATATGGTCAGCCCAGGGCTTGAAACCGTGATCTTGAGGTTTCAAGTTATTCAACCATCTAATTGTAAATCCATTCAATCATTTTCAACAAAATCCCTCCTTTTTACGCTTCATAAGAAAATAATCCTGGAAAATAATTGGGTAAATGCAGAAAGTGCTTGTTATAAGCAATTTCTGCATTTTCCACATTGTTTTCCACTCAGATATTTTAAAAGCTTCATTAATTTGAATCTGTTGTGTGCAATGTCTTTCAATCTGGACCGGTCTATTATTTCATTGTGTGCGAATGGGTTAAAAAATACTCATGGTGCTTCGAAATTCGTTTCATTGAAGCAATGGTGTTTTCTGGTTTAAGTTGATTAAAACGTATATAATACTTTCACTATCACGTACAAATTGTATACCAGTAAAGCTAGTTTTTATATAGCCAAGTCATTAGGTGACGATGGCATCATGGATACAGCTTATCTAATCTGTTTCTTTGCGATTCTGATCTCCTATCTCCGTTCTATAAATTGGCGGAGGGGTATTTGGACATAGAAGTGTGCTGAAACATGATAAGAATATTCAAGAGATAAGTTCCTTCGTTTATGTTTGCGCTAAATTTGTTGATCAAGATTAATTGAAACAACAATAAAAGGGCAATGAATTGAAAAATGCATTCCGACAACGCATGTAAAGCCATAAAAACACTTTGATAGAGTGCGGCTAAAGCGTCGTAAATACAATTTGTATGAGATGTGGTTAGGAGGTTCTGGTCGCCCAACGACGTTTAAATCCCACGCTTTCCTCTAAACAACAATATAATATAACTCTTTCCCCGTACATTTTCCCTTTTTCTTATTTTTCTGTCTACCAGTTCACTCATTTTCGTTTTATTTCCTGCATGATTATTGTTGTTATAATACACCTATAAATATTTCTAGTTATGGATATGAATTCCACACAGATCTTCGACGTAAGAAAATCGGACACGTAAGAAAAAAATCTGTATCTGAAAATATCAAATTTGCTTGTCACAGGCAATTTCTTCATTCTCCACAATGTTTTCTAGCCGAAAACTTGAAAAAACCTAGAATTTCATAAACTATAAATTGTCTTCTGCAGCTCCCTCCAATTTAGACCAGTCTAAAACTAGTGTGGGAATGGATTAATACAGGATTTACTATGCATATAAATACATTTGAAGGTGTAAAAATACAGGCTTAGTGGAATTCTCTGGGAAAACAATTTGAGATAGTATGCATTTTTCATTAGGTTGATTGATTTTATGGGGTCTAACGCCACTTTTAACAGTATTTCAGTCATATTGCAGCGGCGGCTGGAGCACCTAACAATGGATCCCTGGTATTTCTCACACCAGTACTACCACTACATCCTTTCCTTGCCCCCAGCTGCTATCCCACTTAGGTTTACGATTATCCAACGTGTTTCATTAGAGCAGTGCCATGAACATGTGTCATAATAGCGAGAAAATGATATAACATCAAAAATAGGACTAACGAAGGATTGGTTGATTGATTAGGGTTTAACGCCACTTTAAACAGTATTTCAGTCATGTCGTGGCGGCTCGAACACCTAACAATGGATTTCCTGGTATTTCTCACACCAGTACTACCATTACATCCTTTCCTAGCCCCCAGCTGCTATCCCACTAAGTTTTACGATTATCAACCCATTGGTTAGAGAAAAATGTCGGAAAGGATATGTGCCGCCCCGCCGGGGATGACAAACGAAGGAAAACCGGTTCCATGTCCAAAACGACCAATTATAACTCTCGAAATGCTAAGGATGTCACCCGTCATCCTTGGATTCCTGGACTTACCTGGATGTCAAGCAAATTATACTTTGTGGCTATCCTGGGTGAAATATAACAAAATGGATCACACAGTGCCTCTTATTGACGCCTCCAAAGAACGATTCGAACTGTGTAAAATGAAGAATGTTACTATAGCAATTTATTCATTATACACAATGTTTTTTTTACCCAGTAAGTTGAAAAATCTGAAATTTCATAAATTGTCGCCTGCAAATGCTTCAATTTGGACCAGTTTAAAATGTTGTTATATCTTATTTGAATATATTTCCTAGACCAGACAAAAAAGAGAAATAATTTGTAGTGGCCGTTATGGCTTATAAGTCTTACAAATATGTCCATCAGTATGCAACTATATCCCTTCATTAATTACACAAGATGTTTGAGTTTACGGTTTCCTGATAACCATGACTCCTCTCTAAATTGGTCGATAAAAAAAGTGTAAGTATTATGAAATATTTACATGGTTAAGCATTTCCTCATTTGACATCTTTTCTTGTTAACATTATTTTATGATTTCAGGCTAGTTCGAACTGAGTCAAGTCGAAAACGACTTTTCAAAATAGAGTCGAAATCTCACTTTCAGGGTAGTTATCATTTTAGAAATTTCTGGTATTTCACCATGTTGTCAAAAAGTCCTCTTTGACAGAGTCAAATTGCTACATTGTGATGGGTTAAGTGGCTCTTAATTAAATAAATTGAATAATTCCAAGGCGGCAGAATTTTAGACTTGTCCAAATTGAAAGCATTTGCATATGAAGTTTATAGAATTATACATTGTTTCATCTTTCTGGGTAAGAAAAACATTGTTTAAGATGGTGAAATTGAGCAATTTCTTCATTTTACAAAATGTTTTCCCATCCAAATACGTCATGGTGTGGAAATAGGTTAATTTATCAGCAATGAATGTTCGACTAATCATTTCAACCGATGACATTTATTTGAAAGATGTGTGTTTGGCAGCGACGCAAACGTTGTAACTGCAGCCTTTTCAAACTACAATTTCAGCGTCTGTTGTTCACCAGCTATTTGTTGTTGTTTTTATGTTCCCGATCATAAATTTACACCATAACCCTGTTCGAGGCCTCAGGAAACACGTGCCAAGCGATTCGTCGATGAAAAAAATCTACGAATGGTCGCCATGTAGAGATGGATGCCAAAGCTTGGATTTTATATTTCTAAAGAACACCAGTTAGTTTTGACGAAATTTAAAAATTCTAAAGATCACGATTAACCCTTGTCGTGCTGGGCCCTGTTTAGGGGACTTCCAGAGCTGTCAGTCTGTTGATTTAAAGCAAGTCAGTATGGGATTTTTAGTTCAATTTGACAAGGGTTAAGAAATTAGCCTGTCAACATGCGTAGAAATATCTTCAGAGGCTATTGAGACCAAAGATTTGTCTAAATTTAGTTTTGACGCATACGATAACTCTCAATGCGATTAAATTGAATAATGCTAAAAATGGTTCAGGTGTAAAGTGAGCTCAAATATGTCGCACATTTGAAAATAATATATCAAACTATATTACTTATTTGGATCACATTCTCCTGTTAGGTTTATGAGGAAAAAAGACTCGAGATAATTCATTGTTAATTAAGATCTTTATACTTATAAAACAAACGTAGCACATTGAAAAACAATCTAAAACATTAAGTTAACGCTTTCGTTACCAAGGTCGCCAGGGTTTCTCGTCAGAAACAATGTTACCAAGAAGACAAAGGTCACTCCCAGAGGTCACACTCGTACTTTGGTCACTACTTGATGCTGATAAAAAGGAGTCTACACTGTTAAGAGAGAACACTGGTGGTGATGACATGGTTACGTTACAAGGAAAAGATTGGTTAAAAGAGTAAGGTTCTGGTGTAGAACACAATCGAGGATGAACTTGCTGTCTGGTTGTCATGGATGCAGGTACTGTGAGCTGTTTGGTTGCTTGAACTTGCTGTAGATGTGTCTGTAATCTTAGCAAGGATTCCGGGTCAAGGACGCCAGTAGCAGAGAGGAACTGGATTGTCTCCCTTGAGCAGTCATTAAATCCTTGGCTGTATGGATTGTACATGGTTGGCTTACGCTGGTCTTTGGTAAGATGGCTGACTGTCAACTCTAAGATCTCAGCTTTGTCAATTTTTGTGTCATGGTCAATCTGGAAACAAAATAATGATCAGTGTTAATTACATTGGTAAAACTGCAAATAAGGCCTCAGACTTTCTAAATGTCATTTGCATTTTCTTTAAAATTTTGACCAGTTTAAAACTGCTTTCAACTGTTCGTGATAATAGAACGTGTGTATTTAGGCAGACATAGTTTGGTAACCCATTTGCTGCTTGAATAATGAGTACTTAAGCAAGAAGTGTAGATACGGTGGCTTGTGAGCCGTGTATGGTTTTATTTCTTTTGAACGTCACATGCATGTCCATCATAAAAGCATAACAAATCTTACAGAAATACAAATGCATCAATTATAACTATTGTAAATGCGAAAATATCGACCATCGTCATCATAGTAAGATCAGGGTCGGATATTTTAAGTTCTCAATATTTCTGTACTTCCTTTCTATTACCTTACATTGCTTACCTTTTTATCGTCTATCATTAACTCATTACCAGACGTCAAAAATCTTAGACTTAGACAAATTGCAGGAGGTGCAGTATTTTATTTTCATTTTTTTTATTTTATTCTTATTTATCTATTATCATTTTTTAACTTTCTTGGTACACAAGCAATTTCTTCATATTACCCAATGTTTTCCCAATAGTTCATCTTGAGGGGCGTCCAAAAGCGTCATTGTGTGGGTAATGATCGGGACTACTACTTTATTTATTTTATATCACAGGTTTAAGTTATGAAACATTGTATAAAGCTTAAGTAAGAGAACTAGATACAAGTGAAAATATGAAAGAAGTTTACCTCTGGTCGCGACTCTGTTAGAATCTTTTTCAGACTGTCAATGCTGTTATTGATACGTTCTCTTCTTTTCTTCTCTATCAGCGGCTTTCTCAGCTGAAAGGGAAATAGATGAAAGTTATTGAACTATGCAGAAAAATGGGAAAAGGTCAAAACATTTCTCGCTTCTACGATTTGAAAAATAAATGTTATCGACATAAAAAAGATACCGCCGTGCAGGGAATTAACTCATAGAATCGAAACTACATTCGATCTTTTCGTAATTCAAATTCTGGTTGACGGTCACAATTCATTTCTTCTCATATCCCCCCTCTCTTTCGTATATTTTACGGTAATCCTTTATACTCGGACGAATGTAGTATGTTATGTCAAAGGTTGGTGAAGCATTGAAACAACGACAAACTCAACATAACGTAACTCATGTCAACATTCATACATTTTGTTTTTTGTGTGTTTTTTATACCGTTCCAAGTTGAAAGAGGTTGCAGTTGACAATGAATTTGTATGCATTGAAATTGAACCATAAAGTGTTAGATAATTCTATGGGAAATGGAAATTGTCGTTACAAGATTTTTTTCAAATATATAAGATCACAAAGACCCGGGTTTTTCCGGGATTTGGTTATTCTAATTGAACCTTATAATTCGTCACAGCAAAATAATTCGACATTTTATAGCATTCAAATAACTTAATACCAAACTAAAGATAAGCGAAAAACTTATGATAAAAAAAGGAATTAGAATAAACTACGATGACAGACACGCATATCTTTCTGCTATTTCTCATTCGATTTTTTTACCCATTCCCACACCGTTACGCTCTTGTGACAAAACACGAGAAAAAATAATAATAAAGAAAATATTCTCAACCACAAAATTTCCAACCCCTAAGACAAAACAGTTTAAGGTCTAATCATGTATTACTTGTCGTCTGCATCTTCTTTCAGTTTGGACCAGTCTAAAATTTTCTTAGATGGACATGGGGTTAGCAAAAAAGTATATTTCTTCAACCGCAACAAGACAGCATAAACTCTGTCAGTGCTATTGCCTTTTTAGTTAGTAAAAACTTGAAAACCAACCTTCCTAAGATGGGAACCATCATAATTTTGTTGTGTCTTATGTCCGACCATTTTTATATCTTGATTAATCTTGCATTGGGTGAACACTAACTCCGTATGAGAATGATTTAACCAACCACACTTTCAGGTACTTATATACTTTCTTTTATATAATTAGCAAAGCAGCGTTTCTAATTTTCACTTTTTGATACTAAACGAACCTCTCCTTACAGAACAGAACAGAACTTTTTTTTAATTCCATGTACAATTACGTACAATATGGACAAATAAATACAAATACATGAAATAAACGGTTTAACACATCTGGTTTACCAAATATAATACATCTATATGGGGAAAATATAAGGGTTACTTTTTTTTTTCGTTATGGTTTATAGAACTGCCGGTTAGCGATCAAAACCTGTGACCACAGCTTTACTCCACTATGGTCACGTAAAGGTTTTGGTTGCCAACCGTTGATTTAGTTTCAGAATAAGTTAAATGGCGGAAAGGACATAAGATGCATTACACTAATCTAAAATTGATTTTTTTTTTAATCGCCCTGCCTGCGACAAACGGCACTCACAGCTTGTCCCGGTCTGAAACAAGCCGTGCCTGCAAGATTTCAGAAGCTGATTATGCTGAATTATTGAATAAACCTTTTTTCTGTTCGGTTCCTGGTTTTTACGTCCCGGTTTTTTATTTGAGTACTTGAGAGAAGATTGTGGAAGAAGAAGAAACTGCTTGTAACGAGTAATTTCTCTCCCTCCACAAAATCCTCTACCCTTACGAATGATTATCATCCAAATAAGATCAATTTCATATTGTAGTCTGCTATTCTTTAAATTCCTGCACGTTTAGATTTTTTTTTTTAAGTTTAAAGGTCAGGTAGAACTATGTTCCCTTATTGTACCTCCTTGTCCGAAAAGAAAAGACAAGGATGGTTATGGAGAATGTATAAGAGACCAATACAAAATAAGTGAAAATTGATAAATGATTGAAAATTGCAGTTGATTTAGAGGGAATAGTCCAGCTGTCACAATAAAGTTTTAGACCACTACAATAATGTACCTGGATGTAAAAAAAGATATGTTCTGTTCTGTTCTTCCTTAATATTAACATAACACATTATATGCTTTATATTTTCATATATCCCTCGTAAATAAATAATAATGAGCGTTTTTATCGCCATATTTCATTCATTAACCCTTTCCCCACCCAGTCATTTTGGTTAGCCGAAAGTGTTTAATTGTTCATTATATGACTTTTCTTTATATTTGTCCATTTGCAAACATAATTTGCCTAGATGTAAATAAAAGATAAGTTCCATTTTATTTGTTCCTAACATTTTTATTTTAATGATGCTTATAGTACTCCATCTCTGCTGCGATTTATAAGGAAATTCCTCACCGCTCTCTAATCCCAACCTTTCCTCAAGCTATCTGATCCCGATCCCAACCAATTTAATATTACTGTCCTCAACAGTCTGCAACAAAGTTTTGTATAATATCCCCATGTATAATGTATGTATCATTACTTGGTGAAATAAAGTGAATGTTATGTTATGTTATCCTTACACTTTTATTAAAATAAGATGTATTTTTAGAAAGGAAGTGAACCGTTTATACCGTCAAATTATCCGATTCAAAAACAGCAACAACATAATCGTTTATCAATCATTATTAATCTTCATACGGCATTTGATCCGGATGGGGTTAGGGGAATGCAGGACGTTTTGGTCCCGGGTGTTTTGGCTAGGACGTTTTGGCCATGGACGTTTTGGCCACAATATTTTTCAAGCTAGGACCTTTTGGCCAAATATTGATTAAATGGAAATGTTAATAAATGTATGTAACTCTGTTCATTTATTATCCTATTCTTTACACATAATTATGGATATATTTTATTAGCCAAAAGGAATGGGCTTTTTGTAAAATATTGAGGCCAAAACGTCATGGCCAAACGTCCATAGACAAAACGTCCGTCCACCGGGTTGGGACCATTCCAACTTTTGACTCCATAATTTTCCCCCAGAATACATATTATTTGTGTATCAAATGTATCAAATAATCAAACGGTGTAATTGACAGCCTTTTAAATTTTCTGATATACGAGGGTGAGTCAATAAATAACCAGCCTATCCCATTTCCGATTGATCGAAACGGCCACAATTTCCCCGCTTTGTTGCAATACATGTTTTAGGCCTCGGGGCACAATTACACCCGTATCGGCTCATTTATCGATAAGATACTGAGTGTCAAACATGGCTAGTAATGCAACGGCGTGTTTTTCGTCTAAATTTGAGTACCGTGCAGTAATTCGGTTCTTGTATTTGAAAGGGAAAAGGGGTAAGGAAATCCATGGCGAGTTGGTCGATGTATATGGGTCTTCTGCACCATCGTATGCTCAGGTTAAATTCTGGGTCGGTGAATTTAAACGTGGTAGAACATCTTTAGAAGATGATACCAGGTCCGGACGCCCACTAGATGCCACCGATGCAGAAATGAGTAAAAAAGTGCAGGACCTAGAATACTCTGATAGGCGAATTCAGGTGGAAGAAATAGAGAAGGCATTAGGCATATCACATGGTAGCGTTTCAACCATCTTGCACGATCGGTTAGGTATGCGCAAGCTAACAGCTCGTTGGGTCCCAAAATCCCTTAGCGACGAGCAAATGGCAACCAGGGCATCAGTATCTAGCGCCTTATTGAAGCGGTTTAAGTCGAAGGAAGAAGATTTTCTTTTGCGTCATGTAACTGTAGATGAGACTTGGGTCCATTATTATGAACCAGACAATAAATCTTAGAATCGTCAATGGGTAGGGCCTCGGTCTCCAAGGCCAAAAAAGTTCAAGACGCAACCTTCTGCTGGCAAGGTGATGGCCACTGTATTTTGGGACACAAAAGGCGTTATCATGTTAGACTTTCTACCGAAGAAAAGTACAATAACTGGTGCGTACTATGCTAACTTGCTCGACAAACTGAGAACTGCAATTCGTGAAAAACGCCGAGGTAAACTCTCTAAAGGGGTTCTGCTCCAACAGGATAACGCAAGATTCCACACTTGCAAAGTTGCAATGGATGCTGTTGAGCGAAATGGGTATGAATTAATACCACGTCCTGCCTATTCTCCAGACTTAGCTCCTAGTGACTTCTTCCTATTCTTAAACTTGAAAAAAGATATCCGTGGACGTCATTTCCGGTCCGATGCAGAAGTCGTGGCGGCAGTTGAGGAGTGGGTCAATGGAAAGGAGCCTGACTTCTTTAGTTCTGGAACACCGTTGGTCTAAATGTCTCATTCTGGAGGGCAACTACATCGAAAAAGAAGAGATCGATCTCGACCGAAAGTAGCATGGAATTAGAAGGCCTTGAAAGCACTAATAGTATTGTATGTGAAGCAAAATTTATATCAAAGGTTGGATTTTATTAACAACTCCGACGTAAAAAGAACAAAAATGTAGTGGTGAATAGGATCAAACTTCAGTTATGTACAGGTCGATCTTTGTCTTTACCTCCTGCAAAAACAGGAATATTCAGGGTTCAGCATAACAAGGACGAAAATAGTGCAAGCGATCGATTCTTTTGGTAACAATAAAATGTACGTATTCACAAGACCACCGAAAGACAATCAGCCGATCGTTAGTCATCAATCAAAGAATCTATAAAATCGGCCAATCAAGCATAATCATTCAAATCGGAGTGAACTTTGAAAACCGTCGTTTCCGAAATTTTTGTTTGACAATTTATAAACGTCGAAACCACAGCTTATGAAAGGTTTTATTCACGACGTTTAAGTCAGTAAACAACCTTTTTATTTTTTGTTGCATGATACTGGCCAGTTTTGCGAAATAACGCCGTTTGATGTCTAAGTTGAACTTGCTGTAGGTCCTCAGACGGCGAGGCCAGAGATCCGACAACTAAATTGCTAGTTGGGTCAATAGAACGCCCACCAATCGACGTGGGCAATTGAAACTTTGTGTCGGTTGCTGACCGACGATGTTATTTTAACCCTTTCCGGTTTTTTGAAATTTTAGAGTAGTCCAAATTGAAAGAGGTTGCAGACGACAATGAAAACTGGATGCCATTTGAAATGAAATCAACCTATGTGGTAGAAAATATTGTGAAAAAGGGAGAAATTGCTTGTTACAAGCAATTTCTTCTTTTTCCACAATGTTTTCTCAAGTATAAAATCACAGGAACGTAACATTGAACGGGAAAGGGTTAAAGGCTACTTATTTTACGGGCTATCGTGTATCAATGGTGTTCAAGACTAAATCACATGAAAAAGTGTGACCGGGTTTTGGTTGCAAACCTCCGCGAAAACGAATAATTCTCTTTATTATAATGTTATATAATCAACGAAAAGGCTTATATCGAAGATGTCAAATAAGCGAAAATTATAAAGGTTTAACCTATTCCAAAACGAAAAAATGTTTGACTGGTCCAAATTCAAAGAAGATGTAGACGACAAATTCTAGTTGACGAAATTTTAAAGGTCTTTTGGGTTTAGAGAAGGAAATGATGTGAATAACGAAGAAATTGCTTCTAAAAAGATTCTTCATTTCAACAAAGTTTTCGAAGTCGCTTCTTTGAGAGGCGTAAAAATCGGGATAGTGTGGGGCTGGTTTAATTAATTCCCAGCTAATGACGCTTTTAGACGCCCCTCACGATAAAAAAATTGGAAAACATTGTGTAAAATGAAGAAATTGCTTGTCACAAGCAATTTCTTCATTTTACACAATGTTTACTACACAGAAAGTTGAAAAATCTAAAATTTCATTATCTTTGAATTGTCGTCTGTAACTTCTTTCAATTTCGACTAGTCTAAAATTGTGTCGTCTGCTAATGGTTTAAGAGAGTGCTTTTAGGGAACTACTTTGTGTGCAATAACAAAAAAGACTGTGTGTAGCGGGGTGTTTTTTTTTTTTTGGTTTTCTTTTTTTTTTGGGGGGGGGGGGGGTAGGGGGATATGATACAAAAAATCTAAACACTCAGCGAAGGGGGTTCAGGTGTGATTATGTTTTCAGTTTCATACCTCTATGAAAACATAAAAATTCCGCCAATCTCCTATAACTTACTTTTATCAGGGCATACATTAAAAATGTCAAATTTGCAAATATATATTTTGTGCTAGTTTAACTCATTCCCAAACGAAAAAACTTTAGAGTGGTCCAAATGCAAAGATGGTGCAGACGAAACATTTTAGATGTTAAACTTTGGATTTCTTTAACATCTCGAGAAGAAAAAATTGTGGATAATAAAGAAATTGCTTGTATCTTCATTTTCCATAATGTTGTATAAGGTGTTCTTCTTTGGGGAGTCAAAAAGCGTCATTGTGTGGGAATGGGTTAAACATTTTTAATTGAACTACTTTTTGTGCAGTTAGACATAGACAGTTCCAAACTCATTTTTTCACGCAGCTATGAAACATGCTGTTCAGCCAATCTGAATGTTGGAATTTTGATGGACAAAACTAGAACTTAATTATATTAAAACGAAATTCTTAATTGCGAGTAAGAAAACCATTTGAATCGTTTGAATAAGGCGATCCAAGTTAGTACTCACAACAAAGGGGTATGGTTGACGAGCTAAGTTCAAAAATCAAAATTAACTCCTCTATATCATGCACAATAAATGTATAAGCAAATGCATTAAATTTCCTCAACAGTAGCGAGTCCGTTATCCGGCCTATGACCCCAAGAATAATCCCTGATGGTGAATCCCCTATAGTCAAACACATTGTTGCTATTTTGATCTGTAGGTATCTTGAATTGATGGTCATTTGACCTAGAAGTTGTCTCATACGGATCCAGCATTGGTTCCCAGATTCCATCGGAAGGCACGGAACCAGTGGACCTAATTGATGTCTGTGACGTTCTAGTGCCATGGGTTGCACCTTCATCTACATTCTGAGATCTTTGGAACTTCATTTTTGGTTTATAAATATCTGGATGCATGGCGCCAATATCAGTCATCTGTGGTTTTGCTTTGAATGTTGCTACATTGGATTTCTTGTTGGCGAAACTCACTCTTGTCGTGTCCGTCTCTGAGTTAAGTGGTGATTCCAAAACTACTCGGGGTTTGTTGTTCTTCTTCCGACTCATAACGCTGGAACCATGGCCCATATAAAACCACAAGTGTCTGCATGAAACAAATTATTTGTATTTATTCAAAATGGTGTTTTTCTTGCACTTATTTACATAGTTAGTGATTTTCTTATTTTGCCTTTGTAAAGAAGAAGCTATAACCGGAACCAATTTTGATATCTGTATACAACACAAAAACTGTTGCTGAATACGTGACCCAGTTTTCTACCAAATCAGGTAACACTCCGTCATGATCTATGGCATCAGCTTTATCAATCGACGATGAAACAAGAAATAGTAACTCTTTGGCTATTTTTCAACAGTGCGACACTATCCGAGGAGCTCAGGTGTCGGGTAGGTCGACAGGACCGCGACGTCTACCTATGGCGACTTCACCGAGCCTTTTCTCTGGTCGTATGAAGCTCTTTTTCTACTGCAAAGACATGTGAGACACTATATTAGTCTTTCAATACTGAATAAAATCTGTGTTAAAAATGAACTGATATAAAAAATGAAAGTAAAGCGAGACTTTATAGAGGGATACTATTTCCCATGAAATTTAATCTGGCCTCAAGGAGAAAAGCATGTCACCAATAAAAAAAAAGCACCGCATGTGGATGCCTGACGCTCCACTTTAAGGTGCTGAGAAGTTGGAAAAAAAATCCCCCGAAATATATAAATGGAGTTACTTCCTCTTATAGTGTATATTGTTCGATTGATAGTGAACACGCGTTTCAAGTTTTAATACAAAATTTTAAAGCAAATCTATAGATATTACAAATGTTTAAAATATTTTGCTGGATGAAATCTTCGCCAACAACATCAAAGCTAAAGTAGCAAATCAGGTTTTCTCCACTCCAAAAACAGTCCAGCTAAACACTGTTATACTCGTCTGTTAACAAAACACTTACACAGCCATATCTTAGGCTTCCAATGCTAAATATTAATCCACAAAATGAAATATCGAAGAAACATTGTGACGAGACACACATCAAAAAATATGAAATAGTTTTAAACACAGTCAATAACATTTGGAATAGATTAAATGTGTAAATATTGCGGCACGGGAGATGAGGGTAAGCCTTATTTTATTCACTTTTTTTACTTATTAACTATTAAAAAACTTTTTTTCAATTCTAAATTCTAGATGAGAACGAATATTTCAATATTTCAAAATATGCATTTATTCTATACAAGCTTGTGAGAAAAATTGTGGAAAATTCGGAAAGTGTTTGTTACAAGCAAATACAAGCAATTTCTGCATTTGCCACTATGTTTTCTACCTACAAAAGCAATTAATTTTTCAATTAGAATTGTCGCCTGCAACTACCTCCGTGTCTTATAAAAACAAAACAACGGGATTGTGTTTACGACTTAGTACTAACCCATTAACAGACGACAAACAAATTCATACTGACCTTGGAAAAAAATTGATAATGATAATAATTGATGTTCTAATTGTTATTGTTATCGCTTTGAATTTATTACTCATTTGTAGTCATTTTCATTATATTTGTCATAGTGCTTTTTCTTATACTAGACATGTCCTTAAATGTATTTTCATGTTTCCCCTATATTCCAACCTTGTTTCTTCGTTTCGAACAAGGTCGGGAATGACGGGGATACAGCCATTATGGCACAACTTTGATGTGAATATATATACAACCTAACAAAATTAAACATATAATATAGCTGCTCGTAAGTGGGCATCCAAATATCGCAATTACAGCTTATCTAAGTTGTAATTGTCGTATTTGTTCCACTTCGAAACATTACTTTTGATTATTCCGCAAAATTTGTTAATCCTACGGCAATTTCACCAAATTACCTCATCTGCCACTATATGTACTCTATAAAAAGGCTCAATCATTGACCGCATCTATCCCTCGGAAAATATATGTCATCTCAACTATTTCCATCTACTTGTTTTACCGGAAGTACTTATTTATTCTATTTTCATAAAAGTTTTTGTATATATGTCCTTATTGTACCTTGTTGTACCTGGACGAAATAAATGATATGTTCTGTTCTGTTCTGTTCAAAAGGTATGTATTCACAAGATCACCGAAAGACAATCAGCCGATCGTTAGTCATCAATCAAAGAATCTATAAAATCGGCCAATCAAGCATAATCATTCAAATCGGAGTGAAATTTGAAAACCGTCATTTCCGACATTTTTGTTTGACAATTTATAAACGTCGAAACCACAGCTTATGAAAGGTTTTATTCACGACGTTTAAGTCAGTAAACAACCTTTTTATTTATGTTGCATGATACTGGCCAGTTTTGCGAAATAACGCCGTTTGATGTCTAAGTTGAACTTGCTGTAGGTCCTCAGACGGCGAGGCCAGAGATCCGTCAACTAAATTGCTAGTTGGGTCAATAGACTGCCCACCAATCGTCGTTGGCAATTGAAACTTTGTGTCGGTTGCTGACCGACGATGTTATTTTAACCCTTTCCGGTTTTTTTGAAATTTTAGACTAGTCCAAATTGAAAGAGGTTGCAGACGACAATGAAAACTGGGTGCCATTTGAAATGAAATCAACCTATGTGGTAGAAAATATTGTGGGAAAGGGAGAATTTGCTTGTTACAAGCAATTTCTTCTTTTTCCACAACGTTTTCTCAAATCACAGGAACGTAAAATCCCGGAATTGAATGGGAAAGGGTTAAAGGCTACTTATTTTACGGGCTTTCGTGTAACAATGGTGTTCAAGACTAAATCACACGAAGAAGTGTGATTGGGATTTCGTTTCAAATCTCCGCGAAAAAACGGGTTATTCTCTTTATTATAATTTTATATAATCAACGAATAAGGCTTATATCGAAGATGTCAAATAAGCGAAAATTATAAAGCTTTAAGCTATTCCCAAACGAAAAAATGTTTGACTGGTCTAAATGCAAAGAAGATGTGGACGACAAATTCTAGTTGACGAAATTTTAAAGGTCTTTGGGATTTAGTGAAGGAATTGATGTGAATAACGAAAAATTGCTTGTAAAAAGCAATTTCTTCATTTCCACAAAGTTTTCGAAGTCGCTTCTTTGAGAGGCGTAAAAAGCGGGATAGTGTGGGGGTGATTTAACTCATTCCCACCCAAAGACGCTTTAAGACTCCCTTCACGATAAACAATTTGGAAAACATTGTCACAAGCAATTTCTCCATTTTACACAATGTTTACTACCCAGAAAGTTGAAAAAATCTAAAGTTTCAACTGTGTCGTCTGCTAATGGTTTAAGAAAGTGCTTTTATGGAACTACTTTGTGTGAAATAACAAAAAAGAGTGTGTGTGTGTGTTTTTTTTTTTGTCTTTTTCTGAAGAGGAGGGGGGGTTATAAAGCTAAAAAGCTTATCACCCATCGAAGGGGATTCAAGTGTGATTGTGTTTACAGTTTCATACCTCTATGAAAACATAAAAATCTCGCCAGTCTCTCAATACTTACTAATATCAGGGACATACATTAAAATTGTCAAATTTGCAAACATATTTTGTACTAGTTTAGCCAATTCCAGCGCGACAAAACTTTAGACTGGTCCAAATGCAAAGATGGTGCAGACGAAACATTTTAGTTGTTAAAACTTGGATTTCCTTAACATATTGAGAAGAAAATATTGTGGATAATAAAGAAATTGCTTGTCTCTTCATATTCCATATGTTGTATAAGATGTTCTTCTTTTGGGAGTCAAAAAGCGTCATTGCGTGGGATTAGGTTAAACATTTTTAATGGAACTACTTTTTGTGCAGTAAAACATAGACAGTTCCAAACTCATTTTTTCACGTAGCTATGAAACATGCTGTCCAGCCAATCTGAAGGTTGGAATTTTGATGGACGAAACTAGAACTTAATTATATCAAAACGGAATTCTTTATTGCGAGTAAGATAAGCACTTGAATCGGTTGAATAAAGCGATCCAAGTTAGTATTCACAACAAAGGGGTGGTTGACGACCTAAGTTCAAAAATCAAAATTGACCCTTCTATATCATGCACAATAAATTTATGAGCAAATGCTTTAAATATCCTCAACAGTAGCGAGTCCGTTATCCGGCCTATGACCCCAAGAATAATCCCTGATGGTGAACCCCCTATAGTCAAACACATTGTTGCTATTTTGATCTGTAGTAATCTTGAATTGATGGTCATTTGATTTAGAAGTTGTCTCATACGGATCCAATATTGGTTCCCAGATTCCATCGGAAGGCACGGAACCAGTGGACCTAATTGATGTCTGTGACGTTCTAGTGCCAAGGGTTGCACCTTCATCTACATTCTGAGATCTTTGGAACTTCATTTTTGGTTTATAAATATCTGGATGCATGGCGCCAATATCAGTCATCTGTGGTTTTGCTTTGAATGTTGCTACATTGGATTTCTTGTTGGCGAAACTCACTCTTGTCGTGTCCGTCTCTGAGTTAAGTGGCGATTCCAAAACTACTCGGGGTTTGTTGTTCTTCTTCCGACTCATAACGCTGGAACCATGGCCCATATAAAACCACAAGTGTCTGCATGAAACAAATTATTTGTATTTATTCAAAATGGTGTTTTTCTTGCACTTATTTACATAGTTAGTTATTTTCTTATTTTGCCTTTGTATAGAAGAAGCTATAACCGGAACCCATTTTGATATCTGTATACAGCACAAAAACTGTTGCTGAATACGTGACCCAGTTTTCTACCAAATCAGGTAACACTCCGTCATGATCTATGGCATCAGCTTTATCAATCGACGATGAAACAAGAAATAGTAACTCTTTGGCTATTTTTCAACAGTGCGACACTATCCGAGGAGCTCAGGTGTCGGGTAGGTCGACAGGACCGCGACGTCTACCTATGGCGACTTCACCGAGCCTTTTCTCTGGTCGTATGAAGCTCTTTTTCTACTGCAAAGACATGTGAGACACTATATTAGTCTTTCAATACTGAATAAAATCTGTGTTAAAAAATGAACTGATATAAAAAATGAAAGTAAAGCGAGACTTTATAGAGGGATACTATTTCCCATGAAATTTAATCTGGCCTCAAGGAGAAAAGCATGTCACCAATAAAAAAAAGCACCGCATGTGGATGCCTGACGCTCCACTTTAAGGTGCTGAGAAGTTGGAAAAAAAATCCCCCGAAATATATAAATGGAGTTACTTCCTCTTATAGTGTATATTGTTCGATTGATAGTGAACACGCGTTTCAAGTTTTAATACAAAATTTTAAAGTAAATCTATAGATATTACAAATGTTTAAAATATTTTGCTGGATGAAATCTTCGCCAACAACATCAAAGCTAAAGTAGCAAATCAGGTTTTCTCCACTCCAAAAACAGTCCAGCTAAACACTGTTATACTCGTCTGTTAACAAAACACTTACACAGCCATATCTTAGGCTTCCAATGCTAAATATTAATCCACAAAATGAAATATCGAAGAAACATTGTGACGAGACACACATCAAAAAATATGAAATAGTTTTAAACACGGTCAATAACATTTGGAATAGATTAAATGTGTAAATATAGCGGCACGGGAGATGGGGGTAAGCCTTATTTTATTCACTTTTTTTTACTTATTAACTATTAAAAAACTTTTTTCAATTCTAAATTCTAGATGAGAACGAATATTTCAATATTTCAAAATATACATTTATTCTATAAAAGCTTGTGAGAAAAATTGTGGAAAATTCGGAAAGTGTTTGTTACAAGCAAATACAAGCAATTTCTGCATTTGCCACTATGTTTTCTACCTACAAAAGCAATTAATTTTTCAATTAGAATTGTCGTCTGCAACTACTTTAAATTTTTACCAGTAAAGAAAAAAAATAAAAAATAAAAAAAAAATAGTCACACGAAAAACAATTGACCAATCTTGGTTGTCTATCAAGGATTTAATCGACCAATTAAATCATTTATTCATCCCGGAAATGAGCTTTGAACATTGGCCGCCATGTGTGTGAAACATTGATTCGGTTCGGCTACTTAAAACTCGTAACTACAGCTGACCCCACGCCTTGTAAAATCTATGCGGAACTTCCTCTTGGCGTAAATTGACGGGGGTCAACGGTGTTAGTAGGTGCGGCCCGCGATGGGTCAATTGTCTTGCTAGTTAGGTCAGCCCGAAGCTTGTTATCGCGAGATCGAGATTTGAAGCCGAATACCCAGTCGGAGTATAACCTCTGTACCAATCAGTGTTGATATTTTTAAGAGATCGTTGTGTGTGTGTGTATTTCCGTTTATTCATCGTCGCTACCGTAGCACATGCCCATATGATCGACGCCCCCAGAAGACGGTTAGTTGTTACGGGGATAGTGCAAGAATACAGGACGAAACTGCTGAGAGCTCCGTCTGGTTCTTTAACGTGCTCGATGGATAGCATCGTCACACGGGGCCTCGGTTTAAAATCTCATCCGAAAGACAATTAGTTGTGTTATTTGATATAGTCAGCCCAGGGCTCGAACCCGTGATCTTGAGGTTTAAAGTCAAGTGCTCTACCAACTGAGCTAATCGGGCTGACTTAAAAGATCGTTTTTGCGTAGCGTGTCTTTACTCATATAATATATTATGCACCACATCATAGGTCTTTATTCATAGTCCTTTTTGAATCTTATTGATCGTAATAATCGAACTGATTGAAAAGTAAATATCCGATCGATATCTAATTCAACCGATGGTATTTCTATTGACATGATTTCTTCTATTGAAATCGAGAATGTAGTTGCCTATTACAATGTAATCTATGGCGATAAAAGGGACAATCCAGAAAATGCCGTCAATAACTCTCATTGAAAGGAAAATGAAAGGGATCTTTAACCCATTCCCAATCAGTGACGCTTTTAGACGCCCTAAAGAAAAAGAAAAAGCTTTGGAAAATATTGTGGGAAATGAAGCAATTTCTTGATTTACCACAATATTTTCTACCCAGAAAGTTGAAAAACTCTAAAATATCACGAATTGTCTTCTACAAGTCCTTTCAATTTAGACCAAATCGTAAAATTTGGCTGTTTAGGAATGGGTTAACAAACACATACGGTATGACGACAATGTGAAATAAAGCGTTTGGTCATTTTACACCAGGAAGCGAAATAGAATATGCCTACTGTTTTTACCGCCAATCTGATATTTTAAGCTTTTTGAAAGAATCACCTCCGACCATTTAGTGCGATAGGACTAAGCTAAACTAGGTGTTATCATGTTTTTTTGATGAATAATTCGCGATTTTGATTGGTTGCAAACTTATCACCAACTATGCGAGGCTTAATAAAATAATTTCTATTACTTTAAGACAAATTAATGAATAAATAGATAAATAAACAAATAAGTAAAATGAGTAGAGGAATAAAAGCTACTCGTATTTTAGGGACACTGTCTTGCAAGTCTAACAAATTATTATTATTCGTAAAACCAAACCGGTGTTGGATTATTTGGAAAGTATTTTTCTTGTATAGGTCACTTCTTCAGACTTTCGATCTTTTCTTTCTTCTTTTGTTAAACTAGATAAAGCCTCTTTTGATTCTTAGGATTTTTAAGAAAACCAATTGGATTTTTATTAACCCTTGTCATGCTGAACCCGGAATATTTCTGTTTTGGCAGTAGGTATAGACTAAGATCAGCCTGCACATATGTGAAGTCTGATCTTGGTCTGCACCTTCTGTCTGTCTTCTTCAACCCACAGTTGTTTATGAAATCAATTTTCAAAATGAATTTTGACCCTTAACTAGTGGTCCCAGTGGTTTCAGGCCTTTGATTTTAATACAAATTCAGATGAGAATTTTATTCAGCATGACAATGGTTAATATACTGCAAAGCAGTATTTATGTGCCTCATATTTCCCTATTAATAAAAGAATAAAAGAAACATAAAAAAGTTTACTTTACCTCTATTTATCAAAATGAACTGTCAAGAATCGATTATGACGTCATCAAAAAAGGTAACTATGTGACGTCATTTATATACCAAGATGGCAGCGCTTGTCAACTTGAAGTAACACAAACAAAAACAAATACTGGCAATTCACAGAATAATTTTTCAAAAATGTGTGTTACAATAAGTTTGTCCGAAAAGGGGAGGAATAGATTAGGTATTGCTGTTGCCATTTTTAATCTTATTTTATTCCTAGCCGGAGTAAGTCTTATTTTGGCTGGAATTTTCATCCAACTTCATGTGAATGATGAACTTATTCTTCTAGAAAGCTATAATTCAGGCTTGTTGCCTAATTTCATGGTCAGTGTTGGATCTATAATGATGCTTCTGAATATTGTATCAGCAAAAATTGCCTACGACAGCGGATTTGATGTCACAAGATCAAAGTACAGAATGACCTTACTCCCGTTGGTGGTCTTGATGCTTTTGACAAGTTTCGTGGTCATGTCATGCGGCATAACTTGTTTGACTTACAGGAAGTCAGTCGAAGAAGCCCTGCATGATGGTCTAATGGACTCAATGAAGCGTTATAAGGAGAATCTGCCTGTAAAACTGACCATTGACCAAACTCAGATGTTTTCGAGATGTTGTGGAAGTCGGTCCTATAAAGATTGGTTCAGAGTCAGCTGGATACATACTGACTATGTGGACATCAAGAATCCGAGAGTAAGAAGGTAAATAGTCTCCTAAAAAAATCTGTAATTGAACCATTGTGTGATATTCAAACCATTCTACTTATTCATATAAAAGGCAGATACTGAGCAGCCTGAACAGCCATTTAGGACTTTAGGATATTTGCTGATCATATAGAGAACATTTGACTCAGGCTCTATCGGTAGAGCGTATAGTAAAGACTCTGATTAGTTCGTACACAGAAGATAGAGATATTGAATGTTTGGGAGAAAGAAGGCGAGACACTGAAAGAGAAGAGAGAAAAGAAGGAGACGGGACAGAGAAGAGAGAGGGAAATAGAATGAGAGAGAGGAGGACGGAGAGGGGGATACAGCAACAGAAAAGAGGGAGAGAGGGGGGAGGGGAACAGAGAATAGAGAGAAAAGAAGGCGAAACAGATTAGAGAGAGAAAGATGGTGAGACAAAGAGAGAGAGGAGAGACAAAGAAGAAAGAGAAGGGGAGAGAGAAGAGACAGAGAAGACGGAAAGAAGGGAGAAGAGACACAGAAGAGAGAGGGAAATAGAATGAGAGAGAGGAGGACGGAGAGGGGGATACAGCAACAGAAAAGAGGAAGAGAGGGTAGGGGAACGAAGAATAGAGAGAAAAGAAGGGGAAACAGATTAGAGAGAGAAAGAATGTGAGACAAAGAGAGAGAAGAGACAGAGAAGAGAGAAAGAAGGGAGAAGAGACGCAGAAGAGAGAGGGAAAGAGAGTGAGAGAGAGGAGGACAGAGGGGGATACAACGAGAGAAAAGATGAAGGGTGAGGGTGAGAGGGGAACAGAGAATAGAGCGAAAAGAAGGAGGAGACAGATTAGAGAGAGAAAGGCGGTGGGACAAAGAGAGAGAGGGGGAGACAAAGAAAAGAGACTGGGACAGAAAAGAGAGAGAGACGAGGGATGACAAAGAAGACAGATTAAAGAGAAGAGAAAGAGGGGGAAAGATAGAGACAGAGAAGAGACAAGGAGTGAGAGGGATAAAGACAGAGATAGACAAGAGAGAAAAGAGAGAGAGGAGTGAAATACTGAGTCAGACAAAAGAGAGAGAGAGTGAGAGAGAGAGGGCAGAAACTGCGAAAAGAGACAATGGGAGACAAGGATAGTTAAAACAGAGAGGGGGAGATATAGAAGTGAAAAAATGTGTGAGAGAAGGGGGAGACAGTGGAGAGAGAGAGAGATAGAAAGGGGGAGAGGGGGATTGATTTTTGAGGATTAAATGAAACATTTAATTTGTTCATCTCTTAAACAACTGGAAGAATTTAGAGGCCTAGGATTAGAGTTTATATGTCCAATATTGATTGGCTTATGATATTGAAATCTTTAAACAAAACAACTTACTCTAGGTATAAGTAAATTCAGACCCCGCCCACTGACCTCCGACATTACAGTTCGACTGAGGAAAAAAAAAAGACCATTATTTTGTAAAATATGTGATCAATGACAGCGGCGATCCCTCGATAATTGCTGTTTCATTAATTCAAAAGATCAAAACGGAGAAAAAAAAGACGATCCCTTACAAGGAGCGAATCCAGATTTATCCTACATATTGAGTCAGAATTTATTTGCCACCAGTTCTATCAGTATTTTGATTATCCATTATTTCTTACACGTCATTCTGAAAGTCGCAAAAACTCAAGAAAGCCTGGTGTGTTTGTTGTTGTTGTTGTTGTTTTTTCTCTCTAAAGAATGACCAGTTAGATAAAGACAGGAATCACTAAACACGCACGTGATTCCATTTATATGTGACGCGTCGACTCAAACCGGATTGCATTTTTTCTCGCAGGTTATTCAGGCAATGTTGAAGCCATGAAATATAAATGATTTTGTCTCAAAGAAAACGAGACCTGAAGAAGAAAAAAATGGACAGGACCGACTTGATATAGAATACAATTTCAACAGAAAAGCATGTAACCACTCTGTGCTTTCAGGAAGTTGATCAATGGTAACTTTTACACGGACAGTGTACCGTTCAGCTGTTGTGATGTGACGTCCAATTTACCATGTAAATCCAACCACCTACACCATACAAATAAAGATAAAAGACCCATCTACAAAAAGGGATGTACAGATATACTCATGGATAAAATGGAAAACAAACTACTTATGCCGATTGGTCTCTATATCATGGTGTTGTTTGGTATTCAGGTAGGATACGGATATTTTATTATAATAACCTTGTAACCCATTCCTACACATTTTTTTTGACAGAAAACATTGTGGATAACAAAGGAAGTGCTTGATACAAGCAATTTCTTCATTTTCCAGAATGTTTTTAATGCTTTTTTCTTGAGGGGCGTAAATCGAGGTATTGTGTGGGAATAGGTTAACCCGATTCTACTAAAGACGATCTCACTGCGCTCTGGAATTGAGGGATCGTACCTATCAATCAAAGAATCAATTGACCACTCAAAGTCAATAAGACCGGAAGTGAATTTCGAACACCAGCATTGGCAATCATTTATTTCTGCATTTTGTTAGTTAGGCGACATAAACGTCGTAGCTACAGCTTTTTTAATCTACAGCTACGATGTTTAAGTCGTTAACCAACCATTCTTAACTCGGCTGTTTTCGGAGGAAACCAGATGTATTGGTTTAGCCTAGGTGTCGTCGTCGTTGTCGTCGTTGTTGTCGTCGTCGTCTTGTGAAAACTGACATTTTGTGAGATCTCTGGTTCTGCTAAAGGCATTCACTTGAAACTTGGCACACTTGTTCACTATCAAAAGAGCAACCTATACTATCAAGGGGGATAACTCTAGATGCATTTTGTCCACTATCCAGCACCCAATAGCAGAGCGTAGGCACCCGTAGGCGGTGCTCTTGTTGTTACATATTTTTGCCCATAAATGTTGCAAAATGATACCGTTTAATATCGTAGTTAAACTTTCTGTTGGAGTTCAGTGGGCGTGGCAAGCGATCCGTCACTTACGACAAAACACACGGTAATATCGCTCCTCATTCCCGGTAAGCCTTCGACGAAGAGGCAACGCATTGATCGCAGAATAAGCTTGTTTATGTCTTCCTAGTCACTCAAGTCAACGTTAGTTGTAATCCGCCGCTAGAGTACTGTGAGATCTAAGCGTCGTGAAAGCTTAGTGAGGTTCAGGCTTCTGACATCGCAGAAAGATCGAAGCTGGAGTGTATTCGTTGTGGTTAGGTCGCATTTGAATATCGAAAACTGAAGTCCGATCCTAGGTAGAATGTGGGAATCGCCGTTAAATAATGAAGGATCAAACCCCTGGACCTTTCTTTTGCAAAGTATACACATTGTGAAAGCGCAATAAGGGCTTTAAACTAGTACATTGTAGTGCATCCGACCTTGTACATCATGTAATAGCATAATACATTTCTGTTGTGAGTTTCGACCCCGCCGCAGTGTCATTAACCCTCACCCAAGACTGTATTCTGACTGTTTTATATCTATCAATCCTACCGTACGTAACCAACCATTTCGACGATTTTTCCTGGATAAGTATGAATCAGAGTTCAAGAAAGTCAGGATTGGGCTTTACCTAGCGTCTGTCCGCCAGTTATCTACTACCTGTTTGACGACTTACTCTATTAGTATAAATATTAATAACACGGTGAATTGCCATAACTTTCGCCGAACTCTTTTAAGTCAACCAATTGAAACGTGGTATGTGCTTCAGCTAGGGTCACTTTACCCATTTCCAGATAGCAAAATTTTAGACTTGTCTAAATTGAACGGAGTTGGAGACGACCATTTCAAGCTGATGAAATTCTGCCTTTTGGGTAGAAAACATTGTGAATAATGAGGAAATGGCTCGTAATTTCTTCATGTACTCCATTGTTTTCAAAAGCTTTGGGGCGTCTAAAAGCGTCATTGAGTTGGAATGGGTTAAAGATATAGATTGTGGAGATAAAGAAGCTCTTTATTTTCAGCTCCCAAACCAAAACTCAGAGATATCATACTCAGATAAGCGGAAAACGGGAAGAACAAATCGTTCATTTCTCCTTTTATTCACAGGAAGAACCAAAAATCATAATAACATAATCAGATAAGCGGAAAACTTTTTTTCACAGGAAGAACCAAAAATCATATAGATATCATTCTTAGATAAGCGGAAAACGTTTTTCACAGGAAGAACCAAAAATCATATAGATATCATTCTCAGATAAGCGGAAAACGTTTTTTCACAGGAAGAACCAAAAGTCATAGAGATGAGCGATATAGTACTATCATGGTCCTCTAGATTCTTTACACCAGTCACGATTACTTACCCTTTTTTATTCTGTACTTTCGTAAGGAACAAAGTATAATTAGTACAATAATGTATTTCAAGTGTTGGACCAAGGTGTTCTCCTTTTCAGTTTTTAACCACATTCCTACTGCGGTACCTACAAACGTCAATCGAAGACTCCTATCTTGAAGGGGACACAGAAGGGCCGGGCAAGGCGTATTTCTGTCCGAACGTCTGTCCTGCATGTCTGACAACAGGTGACCCGAATAAATATATCAAGAAAGGTGGTAGGTTCTTTTCTTTCATATTCAAATTTTGGACATTCAAAAAAAAAGTACTTTCCTTCAGAAACAAATCCCATTACTAGAAATTCGAAAGATCCACATTTTGATGGACATATTAAGTTTTTGCTGCGCCCTTAGTCGGTCCCTCTGTCTTGCTGATCGCCCGCCCATTCGTTTTTTGACAATATCTTAAATCACGGATCGCCTTCACTACCTAATGCACCATTATAAAGTTTCTTTGAAGACTTGCGGCCCTTACATATTTCATTTGAATTTGTTCTAATTTCATAAACTTGGTCAGTATACCATTAAGTTGTGCAAGAAACATAAATGATTATATGGACTCAGAATTCAAGATCACAGCCCAAGCCGATGGTAAAATTTTGCTTACTATGCCTTACCATGGAGGATGGTAATATCTTTGTTTATACATTTGCTAGTTTTATATGGATAAGTAAGCCTATTATAGGATTTCAACCAAACTTCACAGAAATGATCATAAGGCCATGTTCTACCAAAATATATTGTACTTCGAAAATAACTCTACTCTGTAAATAAGTCCAATGTTGTGCTATCCCTGTTTTTCATATGAATAAAAAATGACATCCTTAAATTCTTCACCGTCGGAATGAGAAGGCATAGACGTTTAAGATTACCAATATGAGCCTATACAAAAAAACCCAAGGGATACTCTTTTTCTGAAAATAAGCCCAATATTGTAGGAAATGAAAGATACGAATGTGAAATTTAAGAAAAAAATATGCTCCCACAAGCGAAAGGCCTAGAGCTCCTGATCAAAATACTTCAAGTTATGTCTCTTAGGGGACAAAAGCCCTATTGTGAGGAATTCTGGATCTTGCATATAAATGAATAGATAAATGTTAAGAAAATTTCTTCAAAACAGTAAGGCCTACAGCTTTCTAATTTTACATGTAGCATTACTTCATTGTCCACTGCCAAAATTTGTCAAATGATTGCTCAGTAAAGGCTAGTGTTATCAAATAATTTTCTTTTAACCCATTCCTAAACAATGGCGCTTTTACAAACACCTAAGAAAAACACTTTGAAAGACATTGTGGAAAATGAAGACATTGCTTATTGCAAGCAATATCTTCATTATCCACAATGTTTTCTATCCCGAAATACAAGGAATTTCAACTTGAATTTGTTGTATGCAATATCTTTTAATTTGAACCAGTCTAAAATTTTATCGTTGGGCAATGGATTAATAGGAGATAAAGATAAAGAAGATACCTTAACGATTCTTCTGCTTCAAGACTGTGAGACACAGAGTGTTCACATTTTGCATGTAGAATAGCCATATGGATTGGAGGGCATCTAACTTCAAACTCATCTATAACTCAAACTTCATCCTAATATTAAAAATTAGTAATTGCCCAAAGCGATAAAAATTAAAGTCTTTTTAAACCTTCTCGAACTCTGTATCATACTAAGCTGAGCGATATAGGACTATCACAGTCCTCTTGATTCTTCTATGTTAGAGCAAGTGTTATGATTTTGATTCAGACTTTATCTAAAGGTCAATAATTCAACGCAAAATTTGACCTTTAACATTGTATATCTCTTGATAATACAATATGATTCTCTTAATTATACATAGTCTTGAACATCCCGGTGATACAATATATGCTGTGCTTGTTTATATCCCATCTTTAAAGGTCAGGTCACTACAAAAGGTCAAAGGTCAATTTGCCCTCGTCTGAATCTCTTAATCTTAAGTGTGACACTGATAATATTGTACACACTCGTACGTCTGGAAGAGAGCAAATGTACTGTGCTTGATTCAGACTCCTACTATAAATGTTAAGGTCACAATAGAAGTCAAAATATTTGACCTTGCCTTTATCTCTTGGAATGATGTTCCATTTGTCATAATATTTTTCACACTTGTGTATCTTCATGAGAGCATATCAGAATGAAGTACTTGTTGCAGGCTTTCTTACCAACGGTCAAGATCATAGAAGAAGGTCAAGGGTCAAATATTATTTCTTTATCAAGCACCTACAGCCGAGCCTTGGCTACTGCATGCGGTGCTCTTGTTTATTATCGTTCTTTCTTTCTCAGCCTTGGACAAAAACAAGAAGCAAGTTGACGATTCTGACGGTGATAATGATGATACGATAGTAGATATGGAAGGTCCGCCAGGTATTGATGGCAACTTTGGTGATTTTGGCGCACTAGGTAGTGGAGGTGGTGGCGGGGGAGGTGAACGAGGCGAAGGGAACAAGACGAATAATAAGAAAACCAAAGACAAATCAAAGGAAAAGAAGGACAAACCGAAGTCGATGAAATCGAAAATGAAATCTTCGAAACCGCAAAAGCCAAAGATGAAATCGCCCAAATCTCCGAAGAAGTCAAAATTCAGCAAACCTAAATTTAAAAAACCGAAATTCGGAAGAAAATAGACTTTGTTGTTTCCGTTCATTATTCTGTTACTGCACTGGATGAGAATTAAAATTCTGTCTTTATTCACAATTAGGTCAAAATAAACCTGATTTGAAGTAGATATTAAAGAGATTAAGAAAAGTTATTGAATTGAAACAAGCTCTTGAGACTTCAAATAAAACCCTTTTAAAATAACTTCCTAGAGACAAAAATCCATAAGTTGGTTTATGTAGTAATAACAAACTGTTCAAGTTGACCTCAACCTAAATGAATTCATACGAAAGAGTAGAACTAGCTGATTCAACAGTTTCTTCTACAGTACTGTTTTCACCTCCAGTACAAGTTTTACTGGGTAAAGATGCCAATGTTCGACTGGAAAACCTTTTTTTTAATTTTGATCGAATAAGATTGAGATGTAACAAATCAAATTTTGTAAAATGTGTTTTTTGTTTGTTTGTTTTTTGTTTTTGTTTTGGGTTTTTTTTTTGTGTTGTTGTTGTTGTTTCTTTTGCACATGTCAAATTTATTGCCCATCTCTGGATAGTAACCGTCATGCATTTAGATTAGGTATATTTGTTTCTTTAGAAATTTACTATCTTTAATTTATTTCATTTCAATTTTATGTTATTGTTTTGTTCTTTTCCGAGGGGATGCCTTGTGTTGATGAGGTATAGTTATTAATACTGCATTTCAATGTACAATGATTTGTTCATCGTCGTTGAGCGACAACGTAACTACAGCCTTTTTCTTAAGCAATAACCAAAAATCAGTTAAAATCGTGCCAAGGGAGAAAATCCTTCCCATAGTTGACCTATTTTACAAAGAGTTCTGTCCCTTGGTTGCACCTGAAATTCTTCGAGATGTTGTATTTCATCTTAGGAAATTGAATTTTTCGGTTCAAAATTTTATTGAATCGTTAAACAACTTTTAATCTATTGCCAGGCGACAAAATCTTATACATTTCCAAATTTAAAGAATTTGCTGATGACAGTTGCAGTTGAAATTTAAAAAAAAAACTTTGTATTTTGGAATAGAAACTATTGATAATGTAAAATTGCTTGTATAAAGCCATTTCTTCATCTTCCACACTGTTTTCCAATGTTATTATCCTTAGGGGAGTGAAACTTAGGATTGTGTCGGAATTGGTTAACTCCTGAAAATAAAAATTGAAAAAAAATATTGTAGACAAGCGTGACGTGAAAACTAGTTAATCTTTATTAAGCATTCCCTTCTCCTTCTGAACTAAAATCTTAGGTAATCAGTTTCTCTCCATGTTATATCGTTACCTAGTATGAAAGTTCTTTGACCCAATACCAGACGACACAAATTTAGACTGGTTCCATTCAAAGAATCTACAGACGGTAATTTCAAGTAAATGCGAGTTATTTGTCTTTTGGAGTAAAAGTAAAATGTTAGAAATGGAGATGTTGCTTATAACAAGCAATTTCTTCATTTTTCTACAGTGTTTTCCATAGCTATTTTCTTGAGAGGCATAAAAAGGGGACATGTTTGGGAATGGGTAATTTGGGAACAAAATATTACTTCTAAGCATTTGTTCGAGAAAAGTGAAGTCGAGATAAGACAAAAGAGGTTACAACAAATTCTCATAGTTAAATTATTGACATCACTTGGGATACGCGCTGTCTTTTTGAAATATGTAACTAAAGTTAACAAAACAACAATGTTCTGTTTTTCTCGATCGTTTTTTCTACTGCCAGTGCAAGAGAGGTCAAGACAGATATAACATTTTCCAATTTCTCACTGAACCCAACTCTAAATTTGTTCTCTTTTTGTCATGTTTTCAATGTAGAATTTGAGGGTAAATGGTTGTGCAACATCTATGTTTACTGTTAGCTTTCAGAATTCAGTAAGATTTTGGTGATGGTAAATTAGATAGAACTTTTGTATGATATACTTGTAGAGCCCTGCGATAGAGTGCATTCCTTTAGAATTTATCCCATTCCCACACAGTCCCGCTTTTTATCCGTCTCAAGAAAAATGCCTGGGAAAACATTGTGGAAAATGAAGAAATTGCTTGTCACAAGCAAATCTTCATTTTCCACAATGTTTTCTATCCCAACAGCCAAAGAATTTCAAAATTTTATCAACTTAAAATTGTTGTCTGTAAATCCTTTGAATTTGGACCAATCTCGTTTTTTTTTTTTTTTTTTTTTTTTTTTTTCAAGTGGGAATGGGTTAAAACAGTCAAACGGGAGAGAAAATGCTGTCTCAGCTGTATGCTGATGTAGAATACGTCTTGGTTGGAAAAGAATATATTTGGGTCAAACATTATCTAAATATATGTACTCTCGTATGAGCTCTATTTCGTCAGTTGGAGTAACCTCGTAACTACAGCTTCAATGACCGCTGTTTTACGGGTTTTGGTCACCAACTGCCGACCTCGAATAGTTAAATATCTGAAAGAATGCTGAGAGCTTTCAAACCAAAACTGATAACATAAAACCCTGAATTGATGTCTTTCGGAAACATACATGTATGTATATATGTAACCGTTAGCATTAAAAGAATTGGCAGATAACTGCTGTTCATCAATACAATAGATTTACCAATCAAACCATTCAATTAAGACCGAAGGTAATGATAATACCCGACATTTAGGTCAACCATTTTCTTACTTTGCCGTCTAAATCTTCTTAACTACAGCTTATTCAATATGTAGTTACGGCGCTTAGGTTGGAATTCTACGATTTGCTTTTTGTTCTGTATTCCTGACTTTAGTTAATACAAAATAAGGTCGTTTGATATCACAGTCGAAGTGCCATAAAGGGGTCGGTGGGCATGACGAGCGTTCCGTCAATTGCAGGAATTTCGCAAAATAAACAATACAAATCAACAGAAGCAACATGACAACATGCATAAGTCAATTGACGGATCGCAGATTTAAATCGAAATGGTGATAGAAAAATCAAATAATACATTTAGACCGGAGGTAATCTTTGAACTCCAAAAATAGCGGAAATCTTCTCTGATTTGAATCTGTGTAAGGAGAGAAAAGCGAAGGTTCTGACCATGCAGCGAGGATGCAGAGGTTCGTCGGGGCAACATGCATAAACGTTGACATCTCGAGAGCAGTTCATCATGATATGTGACCCCAATCGGAACTTCTCGTTCAATTCTACGAATCAAACCGAGGAGACACGATTGATGTGACCCGTCAGGCGTAAATTGACCCAATTGGAACTGCGTAGAGCCTATTTCTGAAATCTACCAAGATTGAAAGTTTCGACTCGTGTCAGCGTGCGCAGTCCTCGCGGACTGACAAGGATCGACTCTGTTATGGGCTTCTTCATGATCAGGTCCTTTTTTCGACTGACTGATCACATACATGTAAACCTTTACTAGAAACGACTACTTGATAAACAAACGTTTATCCACGGATGGAACACTTTGTGTAGCAAAAAACATTGCTTTTATTCATTTTTTACAAAACGTCAAAGTTTTTTGATCTTTGATTAACATATTATTTCACGTATAAATTGTTAGGATGGCCTTTAAGTGCAGGCAAAACCCTCTTTACCATGATGATTGTATGTACAAATAAAACAAAAAAAGGGAAAAAACTCGAAGGCTTACACGCAAAATAATTTAAACAGTTTGTTTAATCTATGTTTGGTTTTGGCACTCGGCTTTATTGAATAATCTGTCCCCTTTCAATACATTTAAATTAAATTTATTTATTCATTTGTAATCAAAAGGTGTCGCCGGGCTTGCCCCAGCTTGTTTTTGCTGCGTTAACCCATCCCAATACGATAAAATTTTAGACCAGTCCAAATTCAAAGAAGTTGCAGACAGCAAGTTAAAGTTGGTGAAATATTTGAAATCTCCTTGTATTTGAGTAGAACAAATCGTGGATAATGAAGAAATTGCGACAAGCAATTTCTTCATTTTCCAGATTGTTATCAAAAGTTTTCATATTGAGGAGCATTTAAGAGCGTTATTGAGTGGGAATTGGTTAAAGGAGACAATATGTGATTTGTTATGCGAAAAGGGACCCGAACGCGTAAAAACTATCGATGCAAAAAGAGCAGGCTTACCAAGACCAATATTTGTCTCTCACCAATGGGTCGTTAATCGTAGACCTATATGTGGGATAGCAGATGGAGGCTAGGAAAGGATGTAATGGTAGTATTGGTGTGAGAAATACCAGGAATCCATTGTTAGGTGCTCCAGTCGCCGCGATATAACTGAAAGATTGTTGAAAGCGGCGTAAAACCCCATTCAAACAAAACCAAGACCAATTCTTATCTCTACGTCTTAAATTATTTGACATGGAAAGATCATTTAATTTCCCTATATATCGTCGTTGGGCGTGCAAAATGTCGTGACTACAGCTTAAATTAAGGTGTAGTAACCATATTTTGCCCGCCCAATGAAGACATCTACATTTGGAAATAACTACCCTGACAGATCTAAACATTTATTCTACATCTTTTTGTAAATGACGTCGTGAGTCATCAAATGGACTGAAAGATCGCTTGCCTCGTCCACTCAGCTCCTACAGGAAGTTTAATTCAAACATAAAATGTCGTGTGTTTTTTGTTTTTTTTTTAAATATTGTCTTTAACATATAAAAAAAAAAGTAAAATGGTATTTGTTTAGCCATCTGAACAATGTAACTACAGCTTGAATAAGATGAAGAAGCTATAGCTACGACGTCTAAGTCACCAAAACCAACGAAAATGCTTAACATAGATAGCGGAGTTCAAAGTTCACTTCTGGTCTAAATGAATGAATAGATTGATCGATCATGATTTTGATTGACTGCAGTGTTATGTTAGTTAAATATATTGGAACCGATTTTAATTAGATCCTGTAATGAAAGGATGGCGGCAAATTACGTTCTGAAAAAATAGACGAATCCAAAAAGATCCTACCCTGCGAGGTCAGGCTGCAAAGTCCGCATAGGTTGACTATAACCGAAACTTTTAGCACAACCGAGTTAGTCCCTTTTTGTATGACGGGCCATATATATGAAAAGATCGGAACAAATACATGTGCTTTACTGCAGACTGTTGACAAACATTTTGGCATCGAGCGAGCTTCGAACCGAAATGAACTTTTTGTTGTTTCGTTATACTATTTTCAATTGTCACGCAAACATCGCAATCCATCGCTTGTAGACTTCCTTTTAAAATGGTAGATTCTATTTAAATTCTTCTCGCATATTAAAGTAAGCAGGGATGAAGCTAAAATCCCGCTTTTGCCTGGGTTTTATTTGTACCACTGCCTAACTATAGGACCATTGTAGTGAGGAAATGATATTTTCGTTTGATATTAGAGTTTACATAGAAGAAATCAATTAAACATATTTACCCTTGATACTTAGACACATAGGTTTTAAGAGAAGTGAAATTTGTTCTTTTTTTTATCCACCGACTCTCCGCCGTCATAGTGCAGTCGGTAGCCCGTCGGTCTCCTTATCTTCAAACATGGAATGTCATTGGTTTGATCCATTTTGGCGGCACATATTCTTTCCGACATTTGTCTCTCACCAATGGGTGGATAATCTTAACCTAAGTGGGATAGCAGCAGGAGGCTAGGAAAGGATGTAGTCGTGGTACTGGTGTGAGAAATACCACGAATCCATTGTTAGGTGCTCCAGCCAACGCGATATGACTGAAATACTGTTAAAAGCGGCGTTAAACCCCATTCAATCAATTTATCAACCGACTCGTTAAGCTGGTCGAAACAAGGATTAAGGATAATTTTGCCTGTTAATCACACAATCCCTCCTTTTTACGCCCCTTTGGAAAACGTTGTGGAAAATGAGGAAATATCTTAATATAAGCAATTTTTTCATTAGCCACAATTTTTCTACCCCCCCCCCCCCAAAAAAAAAAAATCCAATATTTATCAACTGAAATTGTCGTCTTCAACATCCTTGAATTTGGACCAGTTTAAAACTCTGTCGTCTGGAAATGGGTTAGAGGTAGTAGGTATTATAAAATGTGTAGATGAGGTCTTGTTTCTAATTCCAATCGGAAGGCCTGGGTCTTTAAACCTCTGCTTTTAACCCATTCCCACATGACAAAATTTTAGACTAGTCCAAATTCAGAGAAGTTGCAGGCGATAATATTAAGATGATTAAATTCTTAAAATCATTGTCTCTTTGGGTAGAAAACATTGTGTAGTTACGACGTTTAAGAACTATTCTATTTTTCACCAGCTACTAGGCATAAATTTTGCAAATATTGTTGAGTAACGCAGCGGGACTTCCTGTTGGAGTCAATGGGCGTTGCTTACGCAGCAAGTGGACGGGATAAGCGATTGGTCAATTCACGCAAATGTAAAATAGTTGGAAATGTCACACACACACACAAAAAAGAAAAACATTGACAGAAGAATCATAGTTCAAGACAGCAGTACTAGGTGAATTTCATTTCGGAAAAATTCTTTGTAATCGAAACACTCCAACGATCGAAAGAAATGCATATCTTGTTGCAAACAAATACCCCTTTATCCAAACCGTTTTCTCATGTGGCAGTGAAAAATTGAGGATTGAACTAGAAAGGGTATTATATTCAAATTTAACAAACTTTTATAAATAATACACGAACCATTCTTAACACTTTCCTGGTTAAACCCCGGTTTTTACGTCTCTGTGATTTCATAATCGAGAAAACATTGTGAAAAAAGAAGAAATTGCTTGTAACAAGCAATTTCTTCTTTTTCCACAATATTTTCTACCCTACTGAATGGTTATTTTTCAAATAAAATCAACTTTAAATAATCGTCTGAAAAAACCTTTAAATTTAGACGGGTCTAAAATTTTGCAAAACAGGAAAGGGTTAACGACATTTAGCTGTCCGGCTTTGTCTCTCAACTTTTTACATGGACATTACAAGTGGTCGATTCTTTAACAAGCCTTAACATTGGAAAACCCACTCGACCATAAAACCAAATCCGACGTTCTTTTGTGCTCGCAATGTTGCAATCGAATGTTATTTATAATCGGACACTTTCTTTATTAATAAATCGATAGGGAGAAGCATTTTTAGTTCAATTAGAAAAGTGATATAGATCTATATTGGAAGTGGAGAGAAAAATATTGCTTGTGAAGGCAAATGTGATATAAACGTTGGATTATAATCATTTGATATTTAAAGAGCGACTTATTTGTAGTTATAAAGGCGACAAATATTTGGATTAAAAAGTGTATTTATTTAGGAAAAGGGTGAAATCGTATATATGAATACATAATAGAAAGAAAGTATATGATTTTTGCGGTAGTGATACGGACAGAAATCAACCCCTTCCTTGGTCAATTTTAGATGCTATTCTTTTTATATAATTGTGGAATCTGATTATTTTGAAGTTAAGAATAAAATTTATTCTATGGATACCAGTGTAAGAAGAGATGATATTCTAGAAACTGCAGAAATCTCTAAAGAACAAAACGGCGAAATTGTAAGAGATGAAAACGTCAAAAAAGCTACGGATGAGATCTCTGCTAAACAAGCAGGTAGGTCGGATCGAAGTAATGAGCTTGATTATTCAAAAAAATCGAACACAAGCAGTGGAATCAAAATTGAAAATGTGGGGCGAGAGAGTCCGGAAAAAATGTCATCTGACACAAGTGAACACAGACTTGTGAAAATTGAGAGAAAATTTAAAAGAAAGAGAAAACGAATTTGTACAGAAGGAAAAGAAGCATTAGAGACTGGGCAAACATCAGCAACAGAATGGCAAGAAAAGAAACGCGGAAATAATGCCACAGGGACTACTTTACCAGTACACCAAGACAATCAAAACATGGTCCAGGGAGATAAAGACTCCGACATAGGACTGCTTGATATTTTCTGTGTTCAGTCCGAATATCAGAGACAAGTTAGTTATAAAAAGCAGATCGAAATTTCCAATGACTCAAATGTTACAAATGAAAGCAATAAACGCCGAAAGAAGAAGAAACATCTGCCGGATATCAAGAAAAGATCGTCGAAGGTTGCCATTAAAAATGAATCAGCTCTACCGCCTATAAACTCTGTAATACGTTATAGTTCGAACACCCATGGAGACATCTCAGAGACTGTTATAGATGTGAACAATGCTCCTGAAGATGAAGAACCTATCAAACAGAAACCTGATAGAAAACACGAAGAGCCGCTGTGGATCTGTAAACTTTTCTGTCGATTTCCATTCATATCATTCGGTATTAATTTTTATCTTTCCTTTCATATTTCATTTAACCCATTCTCATACAGCCCCCCTTTCTAACGCTTCTCTGTAAAAGGCTTTTGATAATCCTGCGGAAAGTGAGTGATTTACTTGTTAAAAGCAATTTCTTCATTATACACAATATTTTCTACTTCAAAAGTATAAGAATTTTGAAATTCCATCACTTTTTATTTGCCGTCTGCAACTTTTTGAATTTGGACCTTTCCAAGATTTTCAAATGTTTTCTGGTAATGGGTTAAAAGATAGTTTAGCCTTTGCAAATTATACCGAAGTTGTAGTCTAGTATTAGACAGAATGATATTGCCCCAATACATCTTTAGGCTGAAGTAGTGGTCGATACTGGGTGAAGGTACTTTTAATAGAAAAATGAATAAAAAGTTATAATAATGAATCATCTAATATAACACAGTAAAATATTTCAGATATCGTACAATGAGAAACTAGACGTAACTCGCTATTTCTACTTTCCTCGCTGTTTTCATTCTTGTGGACATAAAAAGTCGATGCATTTTTTCTATACATAGGTGGGGTATTTAAAAATCATAGCAAAAATCACCTCACTATTATGCTAGAATCAAGATCGACAATAGACTCGTGCTACCGGGCATTCTTGTGTATTACACTCCAATATCTATTTTCCACAATTTCATCTACTAATGAAAGTTTGAAACAATGAAAGCTGGAGATTGTATGAGAAATGGATAGGTTCTTTTTTTTTAACTTTCATAAATCTGTCAAAACGGACAACTTTGGACACTTGATCAATTCCCAAACAACCCCTCCTTTTACTCCCCTTAAGAAAAACGCTCTGGAAAACATTGTAGAAAATGAAGTAATTGTTTGTATCGAGCAATTCCTTCGTTATCTACACTGTTTTCTATAAAAAAAAGAAAAGAAGAAAAAACTAGAAAAAGAAAGAGAAATCATCGATATGAAATTGTCGTCTGCAGCTTCTTTCAGTTTGGACCGGTCTAAAATGTTGTTGTCTGGTAATGGGCTAAGAGTCGGTACAGTCCGCGTAGTTTGAGCAGAGACAATGGTTTTCCCTTCCCAAATTGTCCCTATATTTTACAATAGGTCAGTTCACTATTTTACTGCCGTCTTCATGGCGCAGTCGGTTGCGCATCAGACTCCCAATCTTCAAACATTGGATGTTATGGGTTCGATCCCCATCGGCGGCACATATCCTTTCTGACATTTGTCTCTCTCCAATGGGTGGATAATCGTTACTTAAGTTGGATAGTAACTGGAGGCTAAGAAAGCATGTAGTGGAAGTACTGGTAGGAGAAAAAGTAGGAATCCATTGTTAGATGCTTCAGCCGCCGCGATATAACTGAAACACTGTTAAAAGTGCCGTTAAACCCCATTCAATCATCAATCACTATTCACTAGATCATATTGAAATGAAGGACCATATCTCTTGAAATATACACATCTCGAATACGAGTTTAATCTTGTTTATAAAAATCATCGATTTTAATTAGGTAATCTACTTATTCAAATCGGGATTAATTACATGTATATATAAGGTTTCCATCGTCAATTTTACAGGAGGGAGACTTCCTTTAAATAACCCTTTATGGAAACGAAAGTATCAAATGAATGGGAAGTTAAAATTAGTGAAGTTGCAAATGACATTATATTATGCAACCGAGCTTGTGAAAGTCGCAAATAATAGATCGAATGAAGAAAGTAGATAGAAGATGCAGAAACAATAAAGCCCAAACAGGGTTGTTGTATGATAAATGAACGTCTGGTGAGGTAAGATCGCTATTGCACAATAAAATATTCTAGAAAAGCAAAATATTTGAATCTCGGTTAGCATGTGTAGTCCATTTGCTGTTTGGCAGTCATTTGTGTGGTTGTTTTAGTCAAGTCTATGTATTCATTAGAGATCTTGACCAGCAGACATACATGTATATAATATAGTTTAGTTTGATCTACAGAAATGGTCGAATTTATGACACAATTCGAATATGATATATATCGGGTGTTAAAATAAAGTAAATCTGGCAATAAAATTTGTCTCACCATTTCCAAACATTGCGGTATGTCATTTTTGAACAGATTGTAACATATCGTAACATAACATAACATTTGTTTAGGCAGTAACAAGTAGATACAAGTACGTGCAGTTTAACTTTGACTGTAAAAAAACAGGATTCTACAAAAGGCAGGGCTGACCAAACTAAAAAATTAGTTGATTTTAGATGACACGAGAATTCAAAGTCGCGTTTTGTGTCCTATACCGAGGTGATGGAAACCCCTGCGGAGTTCTCAAAAGTTTCGGTCTGTATCCTGTACCATCCCGTCAAAATAACTAACCGCCTTCTTTGGGCGACATTCATATACTGACGGTTGAAAATCATTTGCCCAATCATTATTCATTTGACCAGGATGTGAATGCTCAAACAGGGTTGAGTGTTCAACTCAGATATTTATATCAAATAATTCATTTGGTTTGGCGACTTAAACGTCTTGACTACAGCTTATTCAAGCTGTACTCACGACTTTTAGGTCGCCGAGCAACGAATTGCCTCTGGTTTTATGTTCCTGATCATAAACGTCACTTGATATTTCAGTCAAACTGCAATATCGGAGGTCAGTTGACGAGGCCAGCGATCAGTCAATTGCTAATGAAGCGAAGAAAATGATCGGGAAAATGAGAACTGGATAAACGTAAAGCTAACACGTTCCTTGCCGTCCAAAAGTGATAGAAAAAAGTTATGAAATGAGTTGCTTTTTAACCTATTCCCACACAAGCCCTCCTTTACGCTACTCGAGAAAAAAAGCTTTGGAAAACATTGTACACATTGAAGAAATTGCTTTTTTAAAGCAATTTCTCCAATGTCCACAATGTTTTCTATCCAAAGAAAATACATTTTAGAATATCACCAACCTAAAATTTCCATGTGCGTCTTCTTTCGATTTGGACCAGTCTAAAATTTTCTTGTTGGGGAATGGGTTAAATTCATTGCGACCAAAAATACTTTGAAATAGAAAAAAAACGAAAAACGAGAACATCACACATTGCGTAGTTGTGGCTTTTTGTAGAAACATGATTTTTCAGCAATGACTATTGTTTATTACTGTTAATATATTATGGTACAGATCTAGGTATCTATCGTCGGTGGGCGATCAAATTGTCGTAAATACTATTCAAATAAAGCCGTTTTTACAACATTTTGTCGCCTACCGACGATATATTTTCGTAACAATATATATTTATCTAAGACTTAACCAAACGACACTATTATAGACTTTTCCAAATTGGAAGAGATTGCGGACAACGCAACCATGTTAGTTTCAATTGAAAATAAGGGCTGAATGAGGTAGTAAACATTGTGAGAAAAGAAGAAATTGTTTGTTTTAAGCGATTTCTTCTTTTCTTTCATTTTTTCCAAATCTGTAATTCTTCAGCGTTTAAAATGCGAGAGTGTGTAGTTATCGGTTAGACATATTTGAAACCGACTAGATATTTTGATGCAATAAGTTAAGTAAGATCCAAACGAAGAGGAAAGGTGGTAATTATTTTTTAATTCTATAAATTGGATATTGATCCCCGTAAAACCGTCCAATACATCGTTAGGCGAATATTGATAACCCCTCAATATCAAGGTTCAATAGAACTCTTGATTAATATACCGCCATGTTTTCATGTTTTTCAAAAGATAAAAAGAATGTCAATTCAATATACGACGGGTTATGATTGAACACGAAAGCACCTTCTCACCTTTGACAAAACATGTTCTTTTTTTGTCGTAATGTTGTCCTAATGTGCGAAAAGGTACAGTCTCGATTGAGTGGAAGCTTAGACTCTAGTCAGGCTGCATAAATGGGCCGGCTGATCGTGGTCGAAATATTTCACTTAAAGCATAAAGACTGTTTGTTTAATGGCCATTATATCTTACTTATTAATAATTTTCGAAATGTTCACCCTTATTGACCTGTACAAACCGTATCTTTTTAGCTAGCCAACCATCAGCTTTGATAAGTGTTAACAGACAAAATTTTGAGGCCTGCTCAAAGTTCAACGAGTGCAAACTGCCGGCGAAGGCTTAACCACTAAATCCAATGAATGCTTACGTCATAAAAAATAGTTCTGATGTATTTCAGGAATATTGAAAACTCCATTCAAACTGTAGGGAATTGTTTCAAAAGCATGCTTTTTGACCCATTCCCACTCAATTTCACTTTAAAGCATCTCAGCAAAAAGCTTTGTAAACATAGTGGGCATTGAATAAATTGCTTGTAACAAGCAATTTCTTCAATGTCCACAATGTTTTCTACTCAACAAGAGGGATTGGAATTTTCCGAATTCCACTAACTTGAAATTGTCGCCTGCAATTTTTCACAATGTGAAACAGTTTAAGATTGTGTCATATTGTAAAAGGGTTACTTTAATCTTTTTTTAATTATCACAAAGAATATGACTTAACACAACCATGCTTTGCTAGCTTACAGTACTTTCAGCACTTTGATTTGTTTTGGTGACCCGTTTCGCGAATAGGGATCTTCTTTCAACTCCGTAAAACTAATATTTGAAAAAGGAGATTAGCTCCAGCTAAGGCCAATTACATGTATAATCCTTTTGAGAATGGCCATATATTTGTAAGGTAGAATGACCTTTCTTAATTCAGAAAAGCTAACAAATGCGAAAATATTTCACCCTAGTTAGACTGTACGATCTCATCTGTATATCCTTTTCGCAAATCCCAGAAGGTCTTTTTCTCCCCTGACTGGTCACGTGTAAATCCATTACCTCACAGAGCCGCATTTTTACATGGATACATTGTGACAAAATGAGGAATTGCTTGTAACTAGCAATTTGTTTCTTTCTTAAAACGCTTTCTACCTTATTTGGCACTTTTTTTCAATTTTAAGGGAATTTGAAAAGTCTTCTGTATCTCCTTTCAATTTTGACTAGTCTAAAATTTTGTTAATGAGAAGCGCAGGTGTTCCCTTTTCGTATGTTATAAATCTGGAATCTCATTACATGTTCTTCGATTTTTCGATGTCATTTTCAGTTATTTCGATCTCAAAATAGAAATGCGCCCTCACCAAAATGCTTTCTTATTCTAAACCCATTACAAGACAATCTTGTTTTTTGACACACCGAAGGTAAAAGCTTTGAAAAACATTATTTGAAAATGAAAATTTGCATGTATACAAAAAATCTCCTTTCTACCATATCTGATACTTAAATTTCAATTAACACTTACATCTGATTTGAATGTCGTCTGCAACGTCATTTGTTTATTTTATCGTCTTTTGATAATCTAAAAATTTCATATTGTAGCAGCCGTTTTAGCCTATGACCAGACGGCAAAATTTTAGATTATCCATAATTGAAAAAAAAGTGCGGAAAATAATTATTAGTTGTTGACATTTCAAATCAAAGTACTGAAAGTACTGTAAGCTAGAAAAGCATTGTTTTATCCAGTTATTTTCTTTGTCAAACGTTATCAAGATAAAGAAAGAGGTTAAAGTAACAAGGGTGTTAACCCGTTCCCACACGATCCCTCCTTATCACGCACCTTAAGGAAATAGTTGTGGAAAAATAATGTGCTTGTTACAAGCGATTTCTTCATTTTCCACATTGTTTTCTACCTAGAGAGATAAATATTTTAGAATTTTCATCAATTTGAAATTGTCGTCCGCAACTTCTTTGAAGACTCTGATCAGAGTCATTTTAACACGATGTGCTCAAGTGAGCGAAAAATACCTAGGAGATGGACTTGCAGGCAAACTTTGCAATATTCCTTAAAAGCATAAGAACTATTTTTATGGCGTAGGCATTTAACGAATTTGGTGGTTAAGCCTCCAGTAGCGGTTTGCACTCGTTGAACTTTGAGACGACCTCCAAATTTTGTCTGTTTTAAGTTATCAAAGCTGACGCTTTGCTAGCCGAAAACGTTGTCGTTTCAGGTCAAAAATATTGTGAATAATGAAGGCAATTTCTTCATTTTCCAAATGTTTTCCAAAGCGTTAATATTGAAGAGCTTCGAAAAGCGGCATTGTTGATGCCTTTCAAGAAAAGAGGTGGGGGACCATTGTGGTAAATGAAAAAATGCTCCTACATGTATTTTTTTTTATCAAACTGAAATTGTCGTCTGCAACTTCCTTCAATTTAGGACCAAACGAAATATTTGTAGTTTGGGAACGGTTTAAAGATACAAGAATGGGCTTGACAGCTCAAATCTGCGAAATGCCCTGATGCCGATAACGCATAATATATGCAGTCAATGCTTGGTCTACTTTTGAAGTTTATAATTTTGCCTTATATTTCGTCGCATAGTGTTAGGTAAAATGAAGAAAGAACGGGGGGGGGTTTGTGTGTGTGTATTATTTTTTGTTGTTGTTGTTGTTTGTGACCCTGCACTTAATGAGACAACTATTACACCAAGGGCGTTTCATATTTCATTTCTCGGATAGTAAAAGTATATTCATACATGAATCATACATAATTCAATTAATTTCAGTTCATTAAAGTAATAAATACAAAGTAGGTTTTACAATAACATAGTTTGTAAATGAAAATAAATGTAAAATGAGACTAATTACATTTTTATAGAAAATGGTTAAAACGATTAGATCTAATAAGCACAATATTAAAACTGTATATATTTTAATTAACAATTTGTTTAACCTTGACTGTTTAATATGACGTTCACGTATTTGTTATAATTTATGTTACATTCTAATGTACTCTCTTAACTCATTACCAGACGGCAAACGTTTAGACTGGTCCAAATTGAAAGGAGTTGCAGACGACAATTTAAAGTTCACGAAATTTCATTTCTTTTTCAACTTTCTGGGCAGAAAACATTCTGGAAAATGATGATATTGCTTGTGAAAAGCAATTTCTTCATTTTACACAATGTCTTCCAATAATATTTCTTGAACGCGTCAAATGCGTCATTGTGTGGGAATTGGTTAACTGTATGTGTCTTTTATTTATACCTAGGCATACCCTTGTAAAAAACTTTTAAAAAAATTCAAGGCGACGTCCAATATCTTGTTTACTTCCTATGTGTCACAGCCGCTGTCATAGCGCAGTCGGCATCGCAGTAAACTCCTAATCTTCAACTTTGGAAATGATGTAGTGGTAGTATTGGTGTGAGAAATACCAGGAACTCCAGCCGCCTCGATATGACTGAAGTGATGTCAAAAGTGAAGTTAATCCCCTTTCAATCGATCGATGAATAAATCAATCCTATGTGTACCCGTTACTAGTCCGGGGTAATGGGTTCTCTTTAAAAGGACATAAAAACATTGTCACGATCATGACTCAATGCATTTTGTCAATAATTTAGGGCGAGTATGCCGCCGTAATTGACCAATCGTTTGCCCCACCCACTAACTCCAACATGAAGTTTCGCTTCGATTTTGAACGGCGTTATTTTGCAAAATTTATGACCTGCAGCATGTAACAAATGGTTGGCGACCTAAACGTCGTAACTATAGCTCGAATAAGCTGTAGTTACGACGTTTAAGTTGCTAAACCAACAAAATTGTTTTTAAAAAATGGCAGCCAATGTAGGAGTTAAAATCAGAATTCCGGACTGAATGAATGATTTGATTGGCCGATGTATTCTTTGAATGAGAGCCGCGATTTGGCAATAGAACACCGCTACTAATAAAACTCGAGTTAAAAATCAAATTATTCAATTAGATTAGAGGTAAAATGTTGACTTCTGACATTCATCTTCTTGCCTTTCTGAGCGTATAGCTTAACCTATAACCAGACAGAGAATTTTAGACAGGTCAAAATTCAAAGGTGAAGCAGACGACAATGTAAACTCAATAAGATATTAGATTTTGCAACTTTTCAAGTAGAAAACAATGCGGAAAACGAAGAAATTGCTCGTCACAGGCAATTTCTACATTTTCCACAATGATTTTCCGATTGTTTTCCTTGATCTGCGTCTAAAATGGGTCAAACTTTCCGACTATTTGTCTCTCACCAAAGGGTCGATAATCGTAGATCTATGTGAGATAGCATCTGGAGGCTAGGAAGGGATGTAATGGTAGTACTGGTGTGAGAAATACCAGGATTCCATTGTTAGGTGCTGCAGCCGCCGCGATATAACTGAAAGATTGTTAAAAGCGGCGTTAAACCCCATTCAAACAAACAAACAAATAAAAAATGGGTTAAGCGTTGCTTATTCAAGTTGTAGTTTTAACGTTTATGTCACCCATGAGCGATTGACGTTTTTCTTTTATATCCATGAACATGTAGTTTTGTCTACTCATTGCATATGATATCTCAGTCTAATAATTCATGACCAGTATGATGCAACAAAAAAGTAAAATGGTTTGTTGGTAACCTAAACGTTGTAACTACAGCTACGACGTTTAAGTCGCCAAATCAAAAGGTTAACAAAAATTATGGCCAATGTTGGAGTTGAAAAGCTCAGGTCCGGGCTGAATAGATTATTTGATTGATCGGTTTATTCATTGATTGACATACGCGATAGGTCAATTTAATAGAAAAAATGACGTATCGCTAGTTACTCCGACTAAGCTCCGACATGAAATTCTTCTTCGACATAAAACGACGTGTTTTTTTTTTTTTTTTTTTGTGTGTGTGTGTGTGTGTGTGTGTGTGTGTGTGTGTGTGTGTGTGTGTGTGTGTGTGTGTGTGTGTGTGTAAAATATATGACCAGTAACATGTAACAAAAATGTAAAATGGTTGTATGGCGATCTAAACGTCGTAACTACAACTTGATTAAGCTGTAGTGACGACGTAAAGTCGCCAAACCAACAAAATAAAACTTTACATAAATGTCGGTCAACGTAGGAGTTCAAAGTTCACTTTCAGTCTAATGAAAGATTTGATTGGTCGAATGATTCTTTGATTGACATTCGCTATTCGTCAATTGAAATAGAACAACTGGTCCAGTTATTACCCCTCTCAAATAGATTTTAGTTGTGGCATCCGGAAAAAAAAGAAGAAAATGGCTTATCTACATGTCCACGAGAAATAGTATAAAACGGCAAAGATGTGTGATTTCATCATTTTGCAATTATCCTTTGTAATTAATTAGAAGACATACAAACAACAACAAAATAACAACAACAAACAAACAAAAACTGGTGGATAACACATATTTCTCGATATTATATGTAATTTCTATTACATTTTTTCCAGCTATTGTAACTATTTGTCATCTAGCTGTGATCTCTACCACTGTTGGACTGTTTTCAACCGGATATGACGTATTCCCAATTGTCTTCGATGAACTTCCGCTGTACATCTACAATGACGTTCGATTGAAGGAACTCACGTGGAGAGAGAGATCTCAGGTGGATGGTTTTGTTTACAGACCAGTCTATGGATTTAACATTGCGACAGGATCCAGGAGTGAAATAAAAGATACAGTTGAGGTGATATTTGAGAAAAAAGGAGGAAACATTCTGAATAAATACGATCTCAAAATGATCAAGTTAGCAGAAGATGGATTATTTGCGAATACTCGTTTCCAGTCGTATTTCTGTCTCGTGGATTATAGTCGACGATGTGTAAAGCCACAATCACTCATAAGATTGTTCGACGGTACATATGCTTACGTTGATCCCGTGTTTGATGACTTGGACTTTAATAACGTTACTAACGTCATTTACGCGGCATCCCAGTATAATGAGACACGTGACTTTCTGTATCTATTTCTTGGAAAGGGTAGTTACATACAACAGGACCATGTATATACTTCAATCACCCGTACCTTCTTTTTTATGGGCTGGCCCCTGGGTAGATTGGAGAACAATAGATGGGGTACATTCCATGACCTTCAAATGTTTCTAGTAAATGAATTTAAATCACAGATTCATCACGTTCGTGATCACCACCTTGAAGGTTTAATGGAAGTGTTTTATATCAGTAAAGTGATGTTAGAATACGACCTTGTTCAACAAGCACTCAAAGATATTTTACTCGCTATTGGAAGTATTTCATTTATTTTTGTGTTCATGTGTTTTCAGACCGGATCCCTTACTATAACATTTCTTGGAATACTCAGTATAGTATCAAGTTTTTTGTGGACTAATATTATCTACCGTTATGTCTTTCAATATATTTATTTTGGATTCTTCCACGTCATTGCCTTGTTTCTTATCCTCGGTATTGGTGCTGATGATTTGTTTGTGTTTTATGATACCTGGAGATTGACAGGACATAATACGTATCCTAGCGATGCTCATAGGTTATCGGATTGTTACCGTAGAGCGGCAAAAACTACTTTCGTGACATCTTGTACCACAATGGTGGCTTTCTTAGTCAGTGGTCTATCACCGCTACTTCCGGTCAGAACGTTTGGAATATTCGCGGGTGTGCTAGTTGGCATTAACTACCTCTGGGTCATCATTTATTTTCCAGTCATTATCCTCCTTCATCATTTAAAGTTTAAGCATATTTGGGACAGATTCCATGCGTTACTCTTGTCAATGTGGTTCGATAAAAGTGTTACATCAGATGCTGCAATAAAACGAAGCCCTTCCATAGTAACCTCAACCACCGAGGCATCGTCAGAAACCAACAGTTCTCGTGAACTCATAACACCAGATGGCCGCTATAAACAAAAGAAAAGGGCGAATAAGGACGAACATGCAAACGTTTTGTGTAGCGAAAAACACAGTGTAGGAAGTGAACTCAGTATATCTATTCGTGAAAGTAAAAATGATATTCTATACGATCCTGTTGCTTTGGACCTTGCAAAAATAAAAAAGGAAGCAAAAAAAGAAGAGGAGGCCTCTAAACATTGCAGTAAACCCCGTAAGAATTTTGAAGACAGAAACAGAATTGTCAATTTCCTTAAGAATGGCTTTTTCGACTTTATGACCTTGCGAGTTGTGAAATTTGTAATCCCAATACTGTTTATTGGAACGTCCATCTTCTTCATCGTCAGTGCAACCAATATGGAACCAGACACACACCAGGTTTGTTTCGTTGATGGTATTGTTCACGTTTATCATTCTGAAACAACGAGAGACCGATTTTCTCGACCAACATTCTTACAGTTACTTCAAAGTTTCTTTCAAATAGATATATTATTTATTAATGACATCTAAATGATTTTATCTTAGCTGTGCATTAACTGATCCAGAGGTCTCTCTTTATTGTTGATAAAGTGATGTTTGGCTTCAAAATAAATGAATATATAAAATCCACGGCCGACACATTCAGGAAAAACAATCGAAATCGTTTTTAAATTTGATATTTCTATTTCTGTAGCTACGACTTTTCCGAAGTACCCACAATTATGCGAAAGCCTCTGACCGCCATTACTTTTCGTTTATCCGGAACAACGAAGACGAGTACCAGCGTCTTTATTTAGTATGGGGACTGAAACCAGCGGACATTGAGTACTGCAATCTAAAGTCAGGGAAATTCTGTCATGGGAAAACGGTCATTGACTATGGATTTGAAATGAACTCGACAGAGTCACAGCTAGCGATGAAGGTATGACTAAATAAAAGTGTGTTATCAATAATTTAATTGTTAGTTTCGTCTATCAAAAACGAGCGATCTGATTGGTCGAAAAAAAATATTCATAACTCCATGAACAAATTTTGAGCACGCAGCGATTTTGTATGCTTCCGCACAAAATAGTTCGATACAAAAAGCTATCAAAATTTGTAAAGCTTTTGGTTTTTTCGCTCGATGCTATTGAATTATAAGAAATGAAGAGATTTTTTTTTTGTTTTTATGGAGGTATGAACCGAAAAACCTAATCACACAATGTATGAATCCGCTTCGCGTATTCATACAGTGTGATTAGGTTTTTCGGTTCATACCTCCATGAAAACTAAAAATATTCTCTTCATCTCTTAAGTATAGCAGTGATCGTCTATGGCGTAAACATTAAACGTAGTTACACAAATCACAAAAGATATGACAAACATTTAAGAGAATAAGAGCAATTTCTTCATTATCCACAATGTTTTTATCCAAAAAGACGAAAAAATTCAAAATTCCATCATCTTGAAATTGTCGTCTGCAGCTTCTTTCAATTTGGACCAGTCTAAAATTTTGCTGTTTTGGAATGGTTTAATAGGCGTGGCCATCAATGCGTCAGTTTAAAGATATTTGTAATCTGAACTCGAAGGATTTTAGATTTCCCTTTCAATTTCGGCATATCAACAGAAGACTATATGTAATTAGACAGCCCGTCATGCAAAACGGTGACTACTCCGAAAAATTTGATATCAGGTGAGCGTGGCATTGCCAACAATTTCACTTGAGCGTTCTAAAATTCTGCAAGTCTGCGGTCATAGTTTTTACAATGCAGTCTGTAAACAAAGTTTGTTCAGACTTCAAGCGAATAGTCTTAACCCTTGTTATGCTGTATAAGTTACCTTACTGAATTATTATAAAATCAAAGGGCTGAAAGCACTGATAGAACTTGTTGTTCAATAATCAATACTTCCTTAAGAAATAATTTTCATAAACAACTCTGATAGGAAGAGCACAAGCAGGGGTGTAGACCAAGATCAGACAGCACTTATGTGCAGGCTGATCTTTGTCTATACCTCCTGCCAAAACCGGAATATTCCGGGTTCAGCATGACAAGGGTTAATGCATCGAGTGCTTATACAGGCTGCTCAATTGACCAATCGCTGGCCCCGCCCATTTACTCTATTTGGCGCATCCATCGACTCCGAAAGGAAGTCCCGCTTCGATTTTAAACGGCGATATTCTGCAAAAAATCTTAGCCGTCAGCATGTACCAAAAAATAAAATGTTTGGTTGGCGACCTAAACGTCGTAGCTACAGCTTGAGTAAGCTGCAGTTGCCACGTTTAAGTCGCAAAACCAACAAAAATGTTTAGTGAAAATGGCGGCCGATGTTGGAGTTCAAATCTCAATTTCGGGCTGAATGAATGATTTGATTGGTCGGTTGATTCCTTGATTGACAGTCGCGATTCGTCAATTTTTGAAATTTCATCAAATAAAAAAAATGTGATTCATTACTGAAGATTTACGATTGGTAGGTAGGCTCTTTTTGGACTTCACTGTGCAATACTAGGGCGAGGGGTTATTTGTTGTTGTTGTTGTTTGTTTTGTTTTTTTCAAAACTTCAAGATGACTCCTTTTATCGCCTAAAATCGAATGAAATACCGAGCTTATTATTCTATAAGTCGTCCATGCTGTTAATAGACGGATCGCTTTCCACGCCCACTGACCTCTTACCAGCTATTTCGACTGAAATATCTAGCAACTACTATGATACATTATCAGGGACTTGGACTGAACAAATAGCAAATCGATGATGGATGACTTAAATGCCGTAACTACAGCTTCTTTAAGTCTCATTTCCTTTAAATTTTCGTCTGCAACTCCTTTCAGTTTGGACTAGTCTAAAATGTTGCAATCTGGTAATTGGTAAATGTATTAAGCAATCAACCGATGTCTTGGTTAACAAGTTCGACCGGTCAATTGTTAGAAATGCAATGTGCTAAAGCTATTTTTGTTTATTCCAGAATCTATGTGCTTCCCTTAAGAATTTCGATCCAACTCTTGCCGAGAGACTCCGAATACGACGAGACTCAACAACAAATGAACTACAAATTGCCTGCTTTACGGAGGATTTCGAAACTTATTTCCAGGTAGGTCACTCTTGGCCATTCCCAAAACTCAAGAGTTACGGGTTAACCCTTTCCTGTTTTGCAAAATTTTAGACCCGTCCAAATTCAAAGCTTTTGCAGACGAAAATATAAAGTTGTTTTTATTTCAAAAATAACCATTCAGTAGGGTAGAAAACATTGTGGAAAAAGAAGAAATTGCTTGTTACAAGCAATTTCTTCTTTTTTTACAATGTTTTCTCAACTATGAAATCACAGGGACGTAAAAACCAGGGATTAACCAGGAAAGGATTTAATGATTTCGTTGTTATTTCACAATTTTTTCCTACACTACCAATGAAAGTGACACACAAAGGCACAATCTAAATTGACGTCTGCAAACTCTTTCAATTTAGGATTAACTTTTAAGTTTTTTCATATTGCTTACAGTTATACCGGCGTTTATATATTTGATCAGGAACATTTTGATACAATTTCAGACTGGTCCAAATGGAAAGCAATTCTAAGGAGGTCGAGTTTGTAAAACAGACACAAAAACACGACTTTTTGGGAAGAGTTCTTTGTGGCAACGAAGAAATGCCAAATGAAATGCCTGGATGGCCTAGTGGTATACGTGCATGACCCCTTGATCTGAAGGATAAGGGTTCGAACCCCACTGTCACTGGGGTGTGTTCATTGGCAAGACACTTAATAGCCAGCCACAGTCTACCCAGCTGTAAAAGTGGGTAGCAGTTGGATTCAGCCACTGCCTCTCTTTCAGGGACGTGAAAACATCGGGATTGTGAGTGTTCGAGAGCGACTCTATAAGCTTAAAGCTTTCGTCGCAATCGAACTAAGATAAATTGATATAAACTAGTATAAACTAAACGAAATACGAGTATTAGATTCGTTAAGTGCATTTAAAGTATACCTAGACAGAGACAGGCCCATATTGAATAAACTATACTCTGTTTGAAAAAGGAAATGTCAAATTCATCATGCTAGGATTCGCACTAACTGCACTGGTCTTAGTTTTCACCTTTATCAAAAGCATTTAATTGATTCACCAATGTGCCAATGCGGTGCAATTGAGAATGCATACAACTACTTTTTAAATGTATGAATCACATCATTCCTAGAATAGACTGTTCCATTCTTTACCGAACACCTGTACAATTACTTATAGTCTTAATGTTTTGCTGCACGGTGATGATGACATTACCTTTAATGAAAACGCCCGCATATTTCTAGAAGTCCAGACCTTTATAAGGGACATTAGAAGATTTAAAGTGTAGGTCACCCCAATCAATTAATGCAAATATCCTTCTTTCTAACCATCCCACATTTATTTCTCTCTCCACATTTTTATTTGGCTTGAATTTGGTGTAAACTCCTATGAGAAATAGGTAGAAACGACATGAACGTCTTGGGTTTAGGAGCATCCCGCAGCGCAAGTATCTCTCATCATTTAGTTAATCATTCATCGTTATACTTTCAATATTTCTGAATTAATCCGCTGGTTTAAATTGTTTATTTAGAAATAATAAATCAAACAATTAAAAATGTAACGTAGCTAAGTCTCTAGTTTACATCATCTTGAATATAAGGAAAATAACTTTATAAGCGCAAGCTTCCGTTCTAATCCATTTTGTATCATATCGTTCATATTATATATGGTAGTCTTTGTAACTTCTTTAAAAATGATTTAAATGAAATATGTTTAAACCAAACAGAAGCCGATTAGTTGTTCAGAACGCAAAACCGCGTACATGTATTTATTGGATCTGTTATTATTTCGTTAAAAGCATAGTCTATAAGTGAAATAGATACTTTAGCATAGTAGAAACTTATTATTCATTATTAAATTTTAATAAGTAAGTGACCGATAAAACAAACCTTAAAAATGTGGTTGTCTTATTATCTGTAACATACGGTCATTGACTTACGGATAATTACTTGAAAGAAAGCATGTCTAATAAATAAAAGTTTCTTTATCGCCTACTTACTTCTAGACAATTCTCTTTGTCATTTTACATTTTTTAATGCTCATCTAGATAAGATGTGAACTAGAACCTGAACCTTTTAAGGCGTCGAATATAATAAGTATTTTTGAACGATTAGAAAAATTTCCATAATCTGTGACATGCAAGAAAAGCTAATTTCAAATGTTAAGATTTTTAATGCAAATATTAAGAATTTTAAAGCTTTTTTTTTTTGTTTGCATAACAAATGTTAATGGTCGTTTTACACGGTTTAAGTGTTCAACATATATTTCTATAATAATTCTAATAATTAACTGATCAGTTTTTTAGTAAGATTCAATAAGATAGCTGAAAAAATTATATCCATCATTATCAGTATTTCAAGCATCATGTTTCATAAATGCTGTTGTAAATGTTGTTAAACCATTGCAATTGACGAGTCGCCTCAGTAAAAAATCGATAGTCCAATCAAACCATTCATTTAGACCGGAAGTGAGCTTTGACCTTCTACATTTATATTAAGCATTTTTATTAGTTATGCGACACAAACGTCGTACCAACCATTTCATATTTTGTTACGTGTTACTGTCCATTAGTTTTGCAAAATAATGCCATTTCATTTATGAGATGAAGAGAATATTTTTGTTTTCATGGAGGTATTCATACAGTGTGATTAGGTTTTTCGGTTCATACCTCCATGAAAACAAAAATTATTCTCTTCATTTCTTATAATTTAATAGCATCGAGCGAAAAATGCAACACCTTGACAAATTTTGATACCTTTTTGTAGTGAACTATTTTGTGCGGAAGCATTCAAAATGGCTGCGTACTCAAAATTTTGTTCATGGAGGTATGAATTAAATTTTTCGACCAATCAGATTGCTCGTTTTTGATAGACGAAACTAACAATTAAATTATTTTGAGTGGAACTTCCTGTGTGGCCAGTAATCCATCGATCAATCAAACATCATTTATGGCTTCTCCAATCTTTTCTATCATTACATTGTCACTCGAAATTATTTCATCATTTTTCACACTTGTCTTATCATGTCTTTTGATATTAATACTTTCCTGGTTTGAAAAAAATTAGACCTGTCGAAACTCAAAGGCTTTGCAGACGAGAATTTAAATTTGATTTTATATGAAAAAATAATTCTTCAGTAATGTTGAAAATATTGCGGAAAAAGAAGAAATTTCTTGTTATGATAAATTTCTTCTTTTTCCACTATGTTTTCTCAAGTATAAAACACGGGGACGTAGACACGGGAATTGGACAGGAAAGGGTTAAACCGAGCATGAAAATGTGTCTTCTCGTCTACTAAGAGATCAAACAGCTGTAAAATACAGAACTTTATTTGTTACAAAGGGGTCAAAAACCTGTCTATTATTTTGGACATAAATCTTTATGACCACAGTGTATACATATACAAGATTTCATGTGCCAACTATAACCTTCATTACTCTTTAAACAGTTTTAACCCATTCCAACTCAATCCCTCCTTTTTACGCCCCTCAAGAAAAAAGCTTTGGAAAACATTGTGGAAAATGAAGAAATTGCTTGTATCAAGCAATTTCTTCATTATCCACAATGTTTTCTACCCAAAATGACAAAAAAATTCAAAATTCTATCAACTTCAAATTGTCGTCTGCAGCTTCTTTCAATTTGGACCAGTCTAAAATTCCACTGTGTTGGAATGGGTTAAATAAAAGAGGGAGAGTTGCATTTTCATTGCCAGTTTGTGTTGTTACCCTCAAAGACGCAAGGAAAAAAGATTTTTCCAAGCAATAAACTCTTTCAGAATTGTTATTTTTTCATTTTTCAGTAACCCAATAAAGATAGATTTGAGTAGACTATAGTAGGTATCCGAAAAAGGGTTTCTATTCGATCAGTTTGTTCGGATTGTGTGTATTTCCGTTTATTTATCGTCGCTACCGTAGCACATGCCCATATGAGCGACGCCCCCAGAAGATGGTTAGTTGTTACGGGGGATAGTGCAAGGATACAGGACGAAACTGCTGAGAGCTCCGCCTGGTTCTTTAACGTGCTCGATGGATAGCATCGTCACACGGGGCCTCGGTTTAACGTCTCATCCGAAAGACAATTAGTTGAGTTAGTTAATATGGTCAGCCCAGGGCTCGAACCCGTGATCTTGAGGTTTGAAGTCAAGTGCTCTACCAACTGAGCTAATCGGGCTGATTCGGATTAAATATTTGATCTCCTTATATAGAACACGGTTGAGGTACTTGAGTATTGTACGCGTGTTTAATAAGCAATTAGAGCGATCGGATCGCTTTCTACTCGCCATGGTCGTGTTTGTTCTGTATGTTATGTTGTCCTGACAATGTTTATTTTGAGAAATTCCAAAGTCTTCATTTAACCATTTCCTGTTCAATCCATGGATTTAACGTCCCTTTGATTTTATAATTGAGAAAAAATTCTAGAAAAAGAAGAAATTGCTTGTAACAAGCAATTTCTTCTTTTTCCACTATATTTTCTACCCTACTGAATGGTTATTTTCAAATTGCATCCGTTTTAAATTTTCGTCTGCAATACCTTTGAATTTGAACAGGTCTAAAACTTTTCCAAACAGAAAAGGGTTAAAACTGTTCCCTCCCTCTGAGCATGTAGTCCTATTGACTGTATTTGTTTAAACTCGGTTGCATAGACAAGCACTTAACCCCTTTAAAGTCGAAATTATAATTATTTGAAAAAATAATCTTTTAGAAGGGAAGAAAATATTGTGGAAAAAATGCTTGCTACAAGCAATTTCTTCTTTTGTCACAATGTTATCTCAGGTACAAAAATATGGGAAGGTAAAAGCAGGGATTGTACAGGAAAGTAAGGCTTATACTTTCGAGAAAAAAACTGTTTTTGGTAAAATCTAGAATTTAAACGCTTTTTTTTCGAAGGTTATGTGTAGTTTTATTGCTGTTCTATTCGCTACCATGTTTTTTTCTGACCTAAATATTCTTTTTTGCTTAACCCTTTAACAGACGACAAAAATTTGCTTTGATCCAAAATCAAAAAATGGTTTCAGACAACAACTTCAAATCTTATTTAATTCAAAAATAGGTGCCGTTTAAGTTGAAAACATGGTGTGGAAAGAATAAATTGTTTGTAACAAACAAGAATTCCTTTTCTCTATAGTTTTCTATAACTTTTATCTTAGCTAGTAAAATTTTTGTGATTATCTAATAATAAAAAGCTGTCTTCAGCTCACTTCAAACTGCCAATCCGGTTTCAATCTGAATATATAGATACGAAATTGACGGATAGCTAGTTCGACAACGGAACTCTGACAGGAAGTTTTACCTGGATATTTAACGGCATTATTTTACAAAACTCGTGGCCAGTAGTATGTAACAAAAGGTAAACTAGTTTGTTGGCGATCTAAACGTCGTAAATGCAGCTTGAACAATAAATATGAGAGGATTTCGTAAAAAATCACTGATCCCAGACTATTGTTCCCTCAGAGGAATACATTTCATTCTCTCTCTCTTTCAGACTGAGTCATTATACACGTACCCTTATCTGGACCAGATTGAAATTAATATGTAAAAGAACATACCAAAGGCTATAATGCTTGGAAATGTTAGACTGGAGCCGCCGTTTACTTTAACAAAGCGGTAGCTTTGTTAAAGTAGACAACGATACCAGTCTAAGGAAATGTATGATGAAATATTAATTGTGTTTGCAGACAGAGAGTGAGGATACGTCTATCTGGACCGGAGTGAGAAAATATCCAACCACAATGGACCTTTCAATGGCTATAACTCCAGGAAATGTTTCCCAACTCATGTCAGCTAACTCCCAGATATATCGATACTCGTTGTCCAGAGATTTTGACAGATATCTGCAAGTAAGTAGACATTCTTATTCAACAGAACAATTATATATCTGGCAAAATATGTAAGCAGAAACACCAACGTGCTGCAAAAATTGACCGATCGATTGCATCAATAAAAAATGATAAACTCTTAAAGGCAAGCAAAGGTCGGAAGTGAACTTTGGACTCCAAAATCAGACCACGATTATGTAAAGCATTTTTGCTTGTTAAGCGACTTAAACGTCGTAACTATAGCTTATTAAGATGGTTGATCTCTACTAGACCTAGACTTTTTTAAGCAATTTTGCATAATGGAACATCCTGGATGTCTCTTTTCGCCTGTCGGTTCACAATTTTAGACCGGTCCAAACTGGGAGAAGCTGCAGACTACACACCAAAGTCCTATGTAAATAACTGTTATGATTTAGCAAACATTTTGAGGAAAGGAGAAATTTGTTGTTACTAACAATTCCTCCTTTTCTCAATTTTTTTCCCAAATCTTTATTTTCAGTAAGTAAAAAATGCGGGATTGAGTATTAATGGATTAAAGACGTTTTTAGTCAGTATCGATATCTAGATCGTTAAGTAAAGACTCTGATCAGACTGCGGGGACACACTGAATGATTTAACCCATTCCCGCAAAGTGACGTTTTTGGACGCACCTCAAGAACAACAATTGGGAAAGCATTGTGTAAATGAGGAAATTGCTTGTAGCAAGCAATTCTTATATTTTACACAATGTTTTCTACCCAGAAAATCTAAAATTTCATAAACGTCTGGTAATGGGTTAAGTTTTTACTTGGCACACACTTGTTAGTGATGGAAATCATACGACCACACACAGGCTCTCATCATGGGCAAGAGTCGATATATTGTTGTGTGTTTTTGTTGTTGTTTTGTTTTGTTTTGTTTGTTTGTTTGTTGTTGTTGTTTTCTTCACTAGTAGTTTTCTCACAAAGAAACCTAGACATTCCCTACTATCAATTTCAGATTTTACTTAGTTATTGGATGACGGACGGATACAGCCTACAAGCCACATCAGACTACTTCAAATACAACAATTTGCTTGGAGAACACAGAGTAGAGGGCACGAAATCTGCGTATTATTCGTATTCAGGTAAATACATACGGTTAAACCTATCCGGCCTTAACCCTTTCCTGTGCAAACCCGGGATTTTACTTGTAACAAGCTATTTCTTTTTTTACCACAATATTTTCTACTACATAGGATGGTTTCATTTTAAATTACGTCCAATTTTCATCGTCGTCTGTAACCTCTTTCAATTTGGACAAGTCTAAAATGTCCCAAAACAGGAAAGGGTTAATGATGTTGAGACGTACGTTGTGTAGTACTTAGGGCCATACTGTGCTCGAAAATGTTGTTAAACCTTTCCTGTTTTACAAAAAATAAGACCTGTTAAATTCAAAGGTTTTGCTGACGAAAATTGAAAATGGTTTTAAGTTGACTGTAGGTACGATGTTTAAGTCGCCAAACTAGCAAAATTTACTCACATAAATATCGGTCAATGCTGGAGTTCAGAGTTCAGAAATCACGTCCTCTCTAAATGAATCATTTGATTGGTTGATTGATTCTTTGATTGACAGCCACTACCCGCCAATGGTGTTAATTAAAAGCGGAACAAATACGCACATGTACAATTTCAATTTCAAACATACCCTGAGATTTTTGAAAAATAAAGAATGACGAATTTATAATTATACAGGCTTAAACTTTGTTGAAGACCTCTTTGAAAACTAGACAAAAAATTACTTTAGTTAATTTTGTGAATTCTGATGTTCTGAAAATTTATTTCATACCTCTAAGAAAAAAATGAATTCGGAACTATTTTGCATACTCGTAAGAATACTGATCTAAATGAGTTCGTAAAGTAGTTTCGCAATTTTTACTCTCTTCACCCAAAGGAAAAAATAAGTGTCTCTATCTCTTCAATAATTTTATGATGAATACTTGTTAATCCATTCTCACACAATACCTCCTTCTCACGCCCCTCAAGAAAAAAGCTTGGGAAAACATTGTGGATAATGAAGAAATTGCTTACAATGTTTCTATCCAAAAAGATAAAACAATTTAAAATTCCATGAACATGAAATCGTCGTCAGCAGCCCCTTTCAATTTGGACCTGTCCAAAATTTTCTTGCGTGGGTATGGGTTAAATGCTATATCCTCTTTAATCTCTACTTTCCCCTCTATACTATGTTCCTTATATCGTCATTGGGCTAGCAAGATTTTGGTCACCCACTGGCGAAATAAAACATGTTGGTCACCCACTGGCGAAATGAAAATGTTGGTCACCAACTGGCGAAATAAAGAAATTTTGGTCACCCACTGGCGAAATGAAAATTTTGGTCACCCCCTGGCGAAATGAAAATTTTGGTCACCCACTGGCGAAATGAAAATTTTGGTCACCCACTGGCGAAATGAAAATTTTGGTCACCCACTGGCGAAATAAAGAAATTTTGGTCACCCACTGGCGAAATGAAAATTTTGGTCACCCACTGGCGAAATGAAAATTTTGGTCACCCACTGGCGAAATGAAAATTTTGGTCACCCACTGGCGAAATAAAAATTTTGGTCACCCACTGGCGAAAAAAATTTTGGTCACCCACTTGCGAAATGAAAAATTTTGGTCACCCACTGGCGAAATAAAAAATTTGGTCTCCCACTGGCGAAATGAAAATTTTGGTCACCCCCTGGCGAATCAAAAAATCTGGTCACCCACTTGCGAAATGAAAATTTTGGTGACCCACACGCGAAATAAAAATTTTGGTCACCCACCGGCGAAATGAAAAATTTGGTCTCCCACAGGTGAAATAAAAATTTTGCATCTCTATTGTTTTTATAGTAATAAATGTGTGTCATATGGCATTTCTTATCATTACTTGATGTTATTACAGGTCTATTTTACGGTACCCGGACGATGTATATCGCAGTTGAGATAAACACAACAATGAATCTCTACAGTTTGAACTACAAAGATGGAATACCCGTTTTCAAAGAATGGGAAGCTTTTATTGATAACATTGTAAGTCGTTATGTTCATGTGTTAACCCATAACCAAGAGACTAAATTTTAGGCTGTTCAAAATTGAAAGAATTTGCAGACGACATCCAAATTGAGCTTAAATTGGGGGGAAAGCGCCTAAAAGGGTAGGAAAAAAATCTGAAAAAGGGAGAAATTGCTCGTTACAAGCTTTAATACATTTACTTAAACTTGAAGATAGCTTTGAACTCCCACATTTTGCTAAGTGTATTTTGCTTGTTCGGCGACTTAACCCATTCCCATACAATCCATCCTTTTTACGCCCCCAAGAAAAAAAGCTGTAGAAAACATTGTTGAAAATGAAGAAATTGCTTGTATCAAGCAATTTCTTCATAATCCACAATGTTTCTATCCCAAAAGACAAAATAATTTAAAATTCAATCAACTTCAAATTGTCGTCTGCAGCTTCTTTCAAGTTGGACAAGTCTAAAATTTTGCTGTGTTGGAATGGGTTAAACGTTGTAACCACAGGTTTTGCAAGCTGTGGTTACCACGGCCAGGTCTTGAACCAACGATCTGCTTTCCTTCTATGTGTCTGAACATATGTTTCATAATAAAAAATGTCGTTTGATATCACAGTCGAACTGCCTTTTCAGAAGTCAATGGACGGAGTTAGCGATCCGTAAATGGAGAACCTTGCTGTACAAATATATCTCTATATATAGGATAGGGGACTAGCTGACACCATTCATAGAACGAGAAACAAATTGAAAGTTCGAACTTCATGTTTTCACACGATACTATCTAAACAGAAAAAATAAATAGCTCTACGTGCGCGTGAACGCATAGTTATCTTGTGCGTTAAGAAAAGCTTGATCACATATGTAATTACAAAAATATATTTTTTATGGATAGCAAATTAATGATCGTCAATCATTTGAAACCGAGAATGTCAATTAAATAGCAATTATAATCCCTTGCTTGCAGTAAACGGCGTTGTTTTGAAAGAAATAGTGGCTTGTAACATGTAACAAAATAGTAAAATGGTTGGTTTGCCGACCTAAACGTCGTAACTACAGCTTTAATAAGCTGTATCTACGACGTTTAAGTCGCCAAACCAACAAAAATTACTTACATAAATGTTGGAGTTCAGAGTTCACGTTCGCTCTAAATGAATACTTTGATTGGTCGATTGATTCTTGGATTGACAGCACATCTAAAATTTTACACATTTCCTGAGATTTTTTACGGATAGAAAATTAATGATCGATAATCATTTGGAACCGAGAATGTCAATTAACTAGCAATTATAATCCTTTGCTTTCAGTATCAATGAAAAAAAAAAACATGAATAAACACCGATCGCGTGCTTTGAAATAATCATACACGTATTAAACATTATGAAATATTTGAGTAAATGATAACAATAATGATAATAACATAAACGACTTTGAGTATGCAACATTAAGTCAAATACACGAACCCATCTTACGAATTTCATAGAAATCATGATTTTTAGAAGAATCTCAATATTTCAATAACAGAATTTCTTTGAAAGTATGCCTTCAATTGACAAATATTACAATAACAACTTATAAATGTTATTTTAAATTATCTTTTTCTAGAACTCAGGAATGCCAAGACCTCTAAAGAATGGCTTTCAAGTAACAGAAAACTTATGGCATTGGATACACGTTCAAGAGGTTTGCACTTTTTACGTTTTTTCTTAAAGTATTATGACAATCAAATAATACTCCAATTCCGTCTTGTATGTTTGTCATATTTTTGTTAAGAGCTAAAAGACCTAAGCAAGTATACGTAGACATTGCAATTAGGTTTTTTGTTTCATTCCTCAATGAAAACAAATATATCTTCTTCATTTCATATTATTTGTATAAAAAATCATAAAGGCAAAAGATTTACAATCAAAATAATTCTATGGAGGAATGAAACGGACTTTTCAGCCAATCAGTGCAGAATTTTTTATACATAAAATGAAAATCAAATTGGCATTGAATATGGATTTAGGTTCGACTATATAAGCGTTATAATAAAAGTTCTGACTGCCATAGAAACATTAGTTTGTTATTATATCTTAATAAGATTCATCTTTGAAACAACCCTGGATTAAAATGGGACAAGCAGGTTACGTAGATTAGATCATACTGTGCATATGTGCAGGCTGATCTTTGTCTATATCCCCTTCCAAAACAGGAATACTCCGGGTTCAGAATGGTTAATGTTTTACATTCTAAAAATGAATTATAATCACAATAATTATAATTATCATAATAGCGTTAATGCCTGTACAATCATGACGTCATCGGAAGGCATTTTATTGCCTGTATCCGCGGATTTTGAAAAAAATATCAAGAAAGAGAATCATTGTTTGTGTACGAAACAGAATGCGTTACTCTTTTCTTTTTTCTTTTTTTATGACACAAGATAATCTTAAAAGCTATACAGCTCACGCAATCTCCGTTCTCGATTTTGTTTATTCTAGACACAGTTTACAACGGATTGTTTACATGAAATACCATGATAGATCCTTCATATAACTTGTATGAAAATGAAAAATTCAAAGGATTTGCAATCAAAATGAATATGTTATGTTGAAGACTGTCCTCTATTTCAGACTCTAGCGACATCTGCGGTGGTCGGTATACTGATTGGTCTGTTTTCAGCCTGGCCTATTCTAGTCTTCACAACTCTTAACTTTGTTATTGGAACTATTGCTGTTATAACGATCGGTCTTGTTACATCGTGCGTCGTGGGATTGATACCACTGGCAGGATGGAAACTCGGGGTAAGAAATGTATATATGGTACCCGAAAAATTAGATTTCGAGAATTTGTTTATGTAAACATTTATAAAACGAGATCGAATCCAGCATAGGCCTAGGTCATTGTACACACTAATGTAGAAAAAACGTGCTACATTCATTGTAATCCAATTGCAACTGTAAATCAAATAATCAGTCGACCAATGAAATAATTCACTTCGACTGAAAGTTAGCTTTGAACTCAAACATTGGCCGCCCTTTATGTAAAGTACTTTTGTTGGTTGGCAGACTTATTGAAGCTGGCGTTACGACGCTTATGTCGTCAAACAACCACTCTACTTGTTTGTTACATGCTACTTGCAAAATAACGACGTTAAATATCGAAGCGGTAAGCTTTAAAAAGCGGGACGGTGGGCGTGGTCACGCCTACTTACCACAGTCGATACTTGTCGCAGTTCCGTGATGGGCATTTTTTCTAGAGACGGTTAGGTATGAATAAATACCTTCCATTATTTGGTATCCATCGCCTTTTTTCATAGCAATTACTGTGTAACGTAGGGATCGCCCTGGAGATTCATATGAGAACTTTCATAACCAAATTAGATCAACCAATGAACGGTGTGTGTGTTTCTATTCAGAAACTAGCAAACTCTGACAAGTAGTCCGAACTTTAATGTCTCTTCTGTAGTGAATTGTGTATTCTAAAAACAACATTACAAAAATTAAAAAAAAAAAAAAAAAAAAAAAAACACATGAAACAAAAAAAGTTATGATTTACACCATACAGTTAAAACATGACAATTTGTAATCCTCATTTCAGGTTTTAGAGTCCATCAATCTGTGTATGGTTGTTGGCCTCTCGGTTGATTACATTGTACATCTCGCAGAGGCTTATCGGATGTCAGAATCCTCGAGGCGCTTAGATCGAGTGCGCAGTATGTTGGAATCGATTGGTCTGTCCGTCATTTCCGGTGCAATCACAACAATCGGTGCAGCAATATTCATGTTATTTGCACAAGTACAATTCTTCTTCCAGTTTGGGATATTTATCATATCGACAGTTGGAATATCGTTATTGTTTTCCTTGTTTTGTTTTACTACAATCATGTCTTTGATAGGACCACAAGGCAACACGGGATCGTTAATTTTTCTGTTTTCATGTCTCGGTCGCTTGTGTTGCTCGTCCGGTGGAGCCAAAAGCAAAAGCAATAGATGCTGCCCATGTTGTAAATGTGTCAGTCCATCTATCATTCTAGAGAGAATTTTTGATTGGGTAAGTTACGGAGAAAGTAAAAAAGAAGTAACTAAGTAAATGCCCTTAGAAAAATTTAACACAACACCGATCACAGGTGTTTCTGCAACTTGACAATCAAGTAAATGGGAAATATTTTAGATTTATAAACAGTTGGTGCATCTCAAACAGGCCAAGTAAAGAGCTTTTATTTTTTATACAAGGCATGGTTCTTATCTTATTATATTTTTTTTATTTTTAGATTTTTATTACCAAAATTTTGTTACATTATTTATATGTTATGAAGTTTTAATAAAGAATCAGATGTTCAAAAGACCAAGTTATCTATAGTTTTTGATGTAACGCCAACTCCAAAGAGAAAATGGCTCGATGCCTTTTGCTCGGATCATGCTGTAATGATAAATCAACATGTGGTACAGAACCCTCAGTAAGGCTATCAGATGTCTAGGAGTCACTAAATATCGTTCAGTTAGGCCTATACTTTCCATTCTAAATCGAATAACTGAAACTTCTAAAATGATTCAATGATTTTGATGTATGTCATACTTGACCAATCGCTGGCCCCGCCTACTTACTCCGTATGCCAGGCCCAATGACACCGACAGGAAGTACCATTTCGATTAAAGACGGCGTTATTTTGTTAAATTAATGGCCAGTAGCGTAAATAAAAAAGTAAAATGGTTAGCTGAAGTCCAACAAAAATGATTCACATAAATGTAATCAAACTTCACTCTCAGTCTAAATGAAAGATTTGATTCGTCGGTTTTTTTTTTTTTTTTTTTTTTTTTTTTTTTTTTCTTTGATTGACAGATGCGATTGGCCAATTTCCAAGATTAAAAACGGATATCGCATTATCTTGTAACAAGCAATTTCTTCAATGTCCACAATGTTTTCAATCCTACAAGGCTTAGATTTTCTTTATGCTTCATGCTTTAGCGATCATTGTGGTCAATGGAGAAATTGCTTGTAACAAGCAATTTCTTCAATGTCCACAATGTTTTCATTTCTACAAGGCTTAGATTTTCTTTGTGCCAGCATCTTGAAATCGTTGCCTTCAATTTCTTTCAATTTGTACCAGTGTAAGATATTTTCATGTTGAAATGGATTAACTCCTTGGTTTCTTTGACCTCGCTAATTTTGTTATGATAACCTTTGACAAAGAAGATTACCTAACAAAACCATAATTTGCTAGCTTACAGTAATTTCAGTACTTCCATTTTTAAAAAATCGCGAATTATGTTTTTCGTTTCATCACAATATTTTCTTCTGTTAATACTTAACAAGAATTTCGGCGTTTTTCACTCTGGAACTGCCACAACTAACAAGATGCGAAAAAAAATGTCATTGGCCTTTTAATTTCAGAGAAACTTTTATTTCGTCAAGATACTACATAATCAAGTTGACATTCCGGTAAGCATGAGAGTATTGGTCCCATGATGGCAGAACCTGCACAAAATGCCCATTTGGAACCCTTATGGGCCATAAATGGGAAGTTAAGCCCATGTTGGGCCCATATAAGATCCATATTAATAAGAAAAAATGCTAGAAAGAAGAAATTTCTAAATTCAAATCTCCGTCGACGTTGTGATTTCTTCATAAGATATTCTCACGACTTTTGTAAGCATTTTTTACTAATTGTGGAGCCCATTTGGTCCCATATTGTGCTGCAAATAGGCGGAAATCAAAGAACAAAAGTGAAATCACTTTTTAAATGGTGCAAACAGCAAAATTCGAAAATTGCATTTGAATTTAACTTGTTTGGGTTTCCTTAGTATCTGTATATAAAGTAAGGGAAAAAAGTTTAGCAATTTTTTTCGACCTATATTATTTTTCAACGTAAATGTATAAACCTTATAAAATCAGTCTCGTTTGCAATTTTTAAAAGCTAACTAATTAAATATGCATTAAGAGCACGTTTTCCTCGCTCCTAAAGGCTGTCTGACGCAGTTTTGCTGAAACACGTTCTGCACGTGCTTCCACGTGTACGTGAAGCCTATATCCACAATATCTATCCCAGTTTATTGGTTAGCATCAATAACAAGATAACTCATTAAAACATTTTAAAAATGCAAATGGGACGTCGCCCAGGGTTTAACTTAGACCAACGGAACGTAGCCATCGGTATGCTGGCTGGTGGTATGATGGTAAAAGAGGTTGCTCAACATTTTGCGTGAGCCAAAGTTCCATTTCAAGACTTAGAACAAAGTATTGGCAATAAGGCACCGTCAAAGAAAGACCACGTTCAGGCAGGCCACGTAAGACTACCCAACGTGAGGACAATTACATCGTGACGTGTTCACGGCGTAATCGCTTCCTCAATAGCACTCGTATAGCCGGTTTGGTCCGAAATGCAACGGAAACACGGGTCTGTGCTCGTACTGTAAGAAACAGACTTCGTTCGGTACGTTTACGCGCACGTCGACCTTACGTTGGCATTCCTTTGACACGTGCACACAGACATGCAAGATTGAATTGGACAAGGGTACACCGTCGATGGCCAAGACGAATGTGGAATCAGGTCCTATTCACAGACGAAGCCCGTTATAACTTGATGTTTGCGGATGGCAGGGTTTGGAGGCGTGATGGCGAAAGGATGGATCCCGCCAACGTCATTCAACATGACCGTTTTGGAGGCGGCAGCGTCATGGTCTGGGTGGTATATTATACCGTGGCAAGACTAACTTGGTAGCTATTCAGGGAAACTTAAATGCCGTTCGATACTGCACCGAAATTGTCCAGCCAGTGGAATTGCCGTTCTTGCGTCAAGGGCTTGCTACCATTTTTCAGCAAGATAATGCCCGCCTACATGTCGCTCGGCACACGTTGGACCTTTTACAGACCAATAATGTTGATGTGTTGGATTGGCCAGCCAAATCACCGGATCTGTCTTCGATCGAACACCTTTTGGACCATCTGGGTAGCAGAGTAAGAGACAGGAATGGCGTTAATAATGTTAGAGACCTGGAACGTGTTCTACGTCAGGAATTGGGTCATGTCCCTAAGGCCATTAGTCGTAGGCTCATTTCCAGCATGAGAAGACGCTGTAATGCCGTTATTGGCGCAAACGGTGGACACACAAGATATTAAATCTTTGTGTTACTTTTACTTACCTACCCCTTCCATGTTTGACGATGTACAATAAACACGTATGACCTTGAAATCATCTGATTTTTTTTAAATACTGTGGCTAACACATAAAAGATCGATGTGTGAAAATATGGTTTGAATCCAAAGCTAGACACCGGAGAAATTGGCTGTAACGTACGAAATTGCTAAACGTTTTTCCCTCAGTATAGTTTCACCTATTATTTGGATCGATTAATACGTGGCTCTCCAAACATGATTCTTTTCTTTTTATTCTTTGTAAGGCGGGTTTTGCCTAATTACGAGTTTTGGTTTTTGGTTGTATTCCACGGGTTTTTACGTGACGAGATAGTAGCGACATTTGCTATCCTATTTTCATTGTCGTTTGCATCCTCTTTCTATTTGGACTAGTCTAAGATTTTTACATAGCAGGAAAGGGTCAATTAACACATACACACCTTGTATTTCGCCTCCAATGACTGATAGCCCAGGCTTGTAGGTAGCGGCTTAATTTAGGGTGGGGCTAAGTTGAAGGCATGGACATATTTTATTTTTCATAGCGGACATTTCGGAACAAATTGTTTCTGTTACTAGATCTACCCAAAAATGATTAAGAGGAACGGGGAGTTCTATTTCCTACAAATTTAGTGTTAGCTACATACATTAGAGCTTCCCAAAACATTTGGTAGCCATGACATATGCCTATTGTAAATGTAATGATTGAAGAGAACGTAGCTTATAAAACATTCTTAGAAAGGGAAAGGTTGCTTTCAAGAAGCAGTTTGTTCTTTTCGAACAATAACTTCTGATTGAAAATGATGGGTGAGACAGGGGTCACCATTTTTTATTGCAGTAACTCGGATTATGCAGTGTGATTATGATGAGTGTGTAATCTATTCGAAAATTATTTTGTGAAAAAACTGTTTGTGAGTCGCTATTTCTCCTTTTCTGATTAAGTTTCCACAACATTAATTAGGAATCACAGGTACAAATTCTTGTTAGCATTTTTAAAAACTACTTCTTATCGTTCTTTATAGGTTAGAACACTACTATATCGACTTCAGCCAAAAACAACAAAAAAAAAAAATCTTTGTAAAGGGAAGTAATTCACATATCACTTTTTAATCCGAAAAGAGTTATTTTTCCATTCTTATGATTTTCAAACATCAAATAACCCTAGGTAATAAAAGAAGCACCTAAATGATATACTTGAACCAATGCGACGTATATCAGTATAAAATATAGCTAATTTCTAAGGGTATAAGAGCACAAGGGTATAATGCGTATAAGACACTTCTTTCTTTTACAAAAGTCAAAAGATTAAGGATGTTTTGACGTCGGGTTTTTGGGGGGGGTTGTTGTTGTTGTTGTTTTTTAATCATAAAAACCGGGAATTCTTGTTTCGGGAGTTTATTCCTGTGCAAGGATCAATTCAAAAACGAAAAAATAAAGTTGCTGTTTTGATTTTTAAAAATGCCCATTCGGTGAATGTTATTTTGGGAATTAGGGGTGTTGCCAAAACATGCCTAAAGAAATATATTAACCCTTGTCATGCTGTATAAATTACCTTACTGAATTGCTGTCAAATCAAAGGACTGAAAGCACTGATAGAACTTGTTGTTCAAAAATCAATATCATTTTTAGAAATCAACTCCATAAACAACTCTGGTGGGAAAAGTACAGGCAGGAGGTGTAGACTAAGATCAGCCTGCACATAAGTGCAGTCTGATCTTAGTCTACACCTCCTGCCAAAACCGGAATATTCCGGGCTCAGCATGACAAGGGTTAACAAGCACTTCCAATACAATTGACGGATCGCCACTGTCAATCAAAGAATCAACTGACCAGTCAAACCATTTATTTAGATAAAAAAAACTTCGAAATTTACTGACATTTATGCGAAACATTTTTGTTTGGAGACATATTTGTTTGTTAAACGTAGAGTAAAGGGTTGTATGTCAAGTTATACGAGATAATTCAGCCCTAGACTTCGTCGTTGGGCGACCAAATGTCGTAAACACTGTTTGAATAAACATATATTTGCAATATTGTGGTCGCCCATTAACACTATGTTGTCAATACAAGTGAACCCAGTAAGTTTGTTAACCCATTCCAACACAGTGGAACTTTAGACCGGTCCAAATTGAAAGGAGCTGCAGACGACAATTTCAAGTTTATGGAAATTTAAATTTTTTCGTCTTTTTGGATAGAAAACATTATGAATAATGAAGAAATTGCTTGATCCAAGCAATTTCTTCATTTTCCACAATGTTTTCAAAAGCTTTTTCGTTAAGGGGCGTAAAAAGGGGGGGGGTTGGGTGGGAATGGGTTAATATAAATAGTAATACGGTTATGATGAAATAGAAAATAAAAATTACGAGGAAATGCTATTCATTTTGGATTTTACCTTACAAATTATTCACATTACTTCCACATCCTTCAATTATGTAAAACATTTTGGTTGTTTTACGACAACATCGCAACCACAGCGTATTTTAGCTATACTAAAATATCAGTAAGGCTACACAAACTGGTCATTTGCATTGACAATGTCGTGATTTTTTGAAGCCATTTCTGTCGGATAAACCAGCGTAAAGATTGAAAGAAAGTGTTTTAGCGCGAATGAACAAAATGTGGTTAAGAAAGCGAGAATACACGTTATTTGAACTGCAGTTACGATGTTGATCGAATCGCGGCAGCTGAAGCACCTTACAGTAGATTCCTGGTATTTCTCATACCAGTACTACCACTACATCCTTTCCTAGCCTCCAACTGCAATCCCACTTGGGTTTACGATTATCCACCCATTGGTGAGAGACGAATGTCGGAAAGAATATGTGCCGCCGCCGGGGATCGAATCCATGACATCCAATGATTGAAGATTAGAAGTCTGACGCGCTACCGACTGCGCTATGACGGCGACACACAACTTAAAACAAAGGGCTGTCAAAAAGATATCTTAGTGCAAAAACACCATCTGGTGTCTATATTTTGTATAGGCACTTATGATGTTTTTGCACTAAATAACAAAAATCTGGTGTGTCGTTTTAGTCAAAAGTCGACTTTAAGTCGGATGAGTATGTAGAGCACGTGTACCCGTAAATAATGCAAAGGCAAACCTGTTAAACGCGTTACTTAACGCGTGCACTTTCAAAATATTAGCCTGTACGCGTAAAAAGTAAGAATCTTCATATTGTGCTTGTACTTGTAATTTCATGCCTACACACAGAACTTACATTCATGATTGCTCAGGATTTGTGCCCGCTCGCTTAAATTTCCCGAGTGCACTTATATTGTTTACGCTTGCACGGGTTTATTTTAGCGAGTACAACCTAAAGTGGACCTTTGCCCAATATAGTGTGCTGTTGTCATTTAGGCTAGTGAGCGTGGTGCCATCTCCTGATTACAGGACATTTTAGTATTGGAAATAGTAAAATAAACAGACATTTTTAACGTTTATTGTTTTATTTTATATAGTATAGCTTAAACTCTGTGTATTAAAATGTTCTTTTAAAATCTTAAAGTTATACGATGTTCATTTTTAATGTGCTTTCTTGGAACTACACCAACTAGGGCTGGCTTCTGAATTGTCCCGTAAAACGGCAGCTTGGATTCCAACCCGCGACCGCCGACTTCTTTCAGTTTACGAGTTTGCCGCTCTAACACTGAGTCACGCAGGACCCCAATCTGAAAACCGTTAAAATTGCAGTGTAATTTTTAAAATAAAGAAACATATAAAATTGTTCTCGGGAACGAGAGGAAAAGATAAAGTAATATAAAAACAGGCTGGATTAATTACTGTCTAGTGTGACATATAGTCGTTTGGCGATCAAAATGTCGTAACTACAGCTTTATTCAAGCTGTAGTTACGATATTTTGATTGCCAAACAACGATACTATATCTCATTTTTTGTAATCGAACACCCGGTGGGCATAAACAAAGCATAAAAGACAAACTGGTCTGTTCTGAGAATGTTATTCAAGTCCGTTTTGCCGATCAAATAAATTTATGAACGGTCTTGACGTGGTAACTCAAATCGTATTTTGCCTTGAACTCTTTGCTACACGTATCACACTTAAAACTTGCATTTGAGTGTAGGCGTCGCACGTGCTTTGATCTGTTACTACTTGTACTGAACGATTTATCACAATAAGGGCATATATGTATCTGGCGGTCTGTCTTCATTGTATTCTTGCCTGAAGTATCGTCACGTATATCATACGTCTGACTGCTTTGTGTGTTGTTATGATGGCGGGATTTGTGCTGTTTTAAATCAAACTCTCGCACGTACTTTTTACCACACACGTCACATACGTTACCCGAACCGTGAACATTGTTACGGTGACGTCCTAGATCTCCAGGCATACGGTAACGTTTATCACAAAGCTCACATTTATAAGGTTTATCTCCAGAATGACGTGTGAAATGTCGGATGAGGTCATGCTTTCGACTGAACATAGCGTTACATACGTTACAGGTAAATTTCTGCGTGCCAAGGTGCATTTCCATGTGCAAGTCCAAAGAATGCTGTCTCTGAAAACTCTTAAGGCAGATTGGACACTTAAATATAAGTAAAGTTTTAGACTTCCCACTATGATTGTCGATTGCATTTACTTTTACCTTATGAACATTCAGATTAGGCTTAGACGGGAAGTGTCTGTAGCATAAAGTGCAAGTGATATCACAATCTTTATGAGTGTCCCTTTGATGACGACGGACGACAGACATTCAACAATCACAAAAGCTCACCATAAGCACTTTGTGCTCAGGTGAGCTTAAAAGGTAGTGCTTCTACCATTTTTTAAGGTAATGATGTTTTGACAAGCATCACTTGTTCCGTCATGTAAAATGTTTGACTCGTTGGAATAAGGAACCAGCGTTGCTTGTCAAAACATCCGTTACTTCAAAAAAACGGCAGTTGCACTATCTTGTTGATATTTATTATAGAGAGAGAGATTTTTGAAAGTTGTTATAAATTTTTGAATCCAAGTGGCTATGATACTAACAAAATTGTAAATTGGTTGTTCTTGTATAGCAACAATCGTCATTATGCTTTACGTTAAGCCTAGTACACGAAACATATCATCTGCTAACTCTTTCAATGTAAACGTATGCATGGGCGTATCTAGGAGGGAACCCGGGGTCAGCCCAAACCCTCCCTCTCGGGAATTTCGGCAAATATAAGATTCTTAAAGTCTGGAAATCAAAGTATCGTATTGTCATGGGGCAACCAAAGTGTCATAACCACAGCTTTGTTCAAGCTGTATTTACAAGTACAATTTCGATGGACCCCCCCCCCTTCTAAGAAAAGTTTCTGGATCCGCACATGAAGTCTAAAATTTTATCGTGTGTAACTGACTTGACCAATCAAAGTAAGACAATATGCAAAATGGTCAATCAAGACTGAAAGTCACGTGCACATAATGTTTATTTAAATGGGTGTTTATACAGGGATTCTATTCACGGGTTACCTTATTCCCACAAAAGTCCTCCTTTTTACGCCCCTCAAGAAAAAGGCTTTGGAAAACAGAGTGGAAAATGAAAATTTTGTTTGTATCGAGCAACTCCTTCATTATCAGGGTGGAAAATGAAGAAATTGTTTGTATCGAGCAACTTCTTCATTATCCACAGTGTTTTCTATCCAAGAGAACGAGACTTGGGCCAGTCTACAATTTTGTTGTGTGGGGATAGGTACACGTAAACACAAGCTTTCGTCAATGTCTAGTTTGGCTGAAATGTACTTTTGAGAAATGAGCGCAGTCGTTTACCCTGTAATCTTTTTTTATCAAAATAATCTGACAAAGGTAAGGGACCCCTATACATTTTCTTCGTAATGAGTTCCATTCCCCTGTCACTGATTGAATTTATTGTATGTGAGCAGTTTTAACCCATTACCAGGCAGCAGTATTTTAGACTGGTCAAAATTGAAAGGTGTTTCAGACGACAATTCAAAGGTAATGTGTATCCAGGTTTGTTTAATTTTCTGGATAAAAAACATTGTGTAGAATGAAGTCGATGTTTATTACACAATGTTTTAAAAATTTGTATCTCTTGATGGGTGTCAAAAAGCATCAGTGTGCGGGAATGGGTTAATTCCTTATGTTCCTATGTCATATGTGTGATACGAATAATAAATGATTTGATTTGGTAATCGGTTAAACCAAATGGCTGGTAAAGGGGATAGAGTTTGGAGCCATACGCCACGGACTAAGTGGTGCTTCACGTCAAAAAGTGTGCCTGGAACATCGCAACACAATGTTATCGTAGTAGTCATAGAGCACAACCCTTTTAACCCCTGGCACGCCTCAATATTATCTCGATGTCTTTCACAAACCACCGGACATTTTCTGTGTAGTAATTCAACCTCTAGCAATGCGAGTGGCTCATAAGCTACCACTATGATCCCGTTATCAGCTTAACCTAATACCAGACTACAATATTTTCGACGAATCCATGACATTTCGTTTAAAACCATCTCGCCGAAAACCAATTTTTGCCGAAGCCGGCATTTCGTTGAGCGACAATATCGCCCAATATCGTCAAAGAAGCTGTAGACGACAAGTTTTAATTTTGTATGGGTGTGTGTGTGTGGGGGGGGGGGGGGTAAATCTAGTTACTACTTTTTACAAAGAATGAACATATATGCAATAAAACACAAGTTGAGTTGAATTCTTTCCTTGTACTTCATATTCAATTTTAACGAATTGAAACAACTAATATTTAACCTATTCACACACAATTCTTCCGTTTTTATGTCCAAAAAGTAAAAGGCTTTGGACAAAAATGTATAAAATTTAATGAAGAAATTGCTTGTAAGAAGCAATTTCTTCATTGTCAAGAAGTTTTGTATCCCGAAAGTCATAGATTATCAAAATTTCACAAATTAGTCATCTGCAATTTCTTTGACTTTATACCTGTCTAGAATTTTGTAGCTTTGGAATTGCTTAACTCGTTCCCACACAACAAGATCTTAGACTGGACCAAATTGAAAGAAGCTACAGACGACAATATAAAGTTGGTGGAATTTAAACTTTGTTCATCTTATTGCACAGAAAACATTGTGGATAATGAAGAAATTGCTTGTTACAAGCAATTTCTTCATTTTCCACCATTTTTTCCGAAGCTATTTTCTTGATTTTCTCACTATATCTTGTCGTCACGCTCCACATTTTTCAAAGATACATACCTTGAAATATCTGTGACTTCTATGGATTTAGACAAATAGGAAATCTTGTCGTTTGGTACAAGGGTGTTAATCTCAAAGAGACACCCTATTCTCACCAATTTCCGAAAGTACTTGAAACTGCGTAGCGTTATCTTTCTGATCCGATCTGTGTCTTTTCTTATTGACAGGTGATTATCATCAATTAACCCGTTACTCAAATAAACACCGACTGTTTGCTAAATCAATGGATAAATCTGATTATATTTTTCTCACAACGTGAGATGTTTTAACACTACGAGTTTGTGCGATAACAGCAAACCGTTACTCAACATTTCAAAAATATGAGATTCCGACTTTAGATCTATAGGTCTAGGAAATGTCACGCAGTATAGCCCACTACCAGACAATAAGATTTCAGACTGATCCAAATTGAAAGAAGTTGCAAACAACCTTTTCAAATTGCAATGAAATTGAGAAATAAGTGCCAGATAGGATCGAAAACATTGTGAGAAAAGAAGGAACTGCTTGTAACAAGTTATTTCTCCCTTTTCCATTAAGTTTTCGATGGTCGTATTTCATCAAGTAGTCAGAAAGTGTCAATGTGTGGTAATGGGTTAAGATGGGAAGTTCTATCGAATAGGCTGTAGTTACGACGTTTAAGACGCCAAACCAACTAATGAGGGTTAATGTTAGACTTCTTAAGTACACGCCCGGTTTTGAATTTGTCATTTGAATAATCCATCTAAAAAAAAACAACAACAAAAAAAGGATCTATCAGATGTCTGTAATATCTAGCTTTCCGGCATTTGTATTTAGTGAGACGGATTTATAATCTTTGATTCAGAAGGACCGTGGTCTCAAAAAAAGTATTAAGTCGACTGGAGACTGAAAAAGGTCCTAAAGAACCCTCTTTTTTTAAATAATTTGATTTGAACGAAAACTAAATACCCTGTTAATCCTTTAATGCTCAGTACTCTTATTTCCCCCATTAAGGTTATTAAACTTAAACAAAACTTTAGTTACGAAATCTAAATAAGAATCATTAGAACTTCGAATATATGAAAAGTGCGATCCTGGAAAGCCTGCGTACTCAGGGCGCTCTGAACACAGTTCAAACTTTTCCCTCTACTGGCCCCATTTCGGTTAAGTATATTTCCCGTCTAGCGAAAATGAGCTTTCCCTGACTTCAACAAAACAAACACATTATAGGGGAGACAGAATCCGGAGGAGGAGATAATAGAGTAAATTGCAGTCACCTTTTCTAATCTATAATATCATTATTATAAACAGCGTTATTATTATTGACTATTATTGATTGGCAAGTATACATTCGCAATGAATCGACAAAATCGAAAAGAAACGCCTCATCCTAGTCTGCGGCAGTGTGTGCGGCAGCTCAGCGATTCTTCACAAGAGGTCCTGTCCTGCCTGACGGATCGAATATATCAATCGAGAGAAGTGACCTTGTCTTAACACGGGAGTGAATCTAATGAATACAAGAACACCGCCTCCGGGCGCCTATATATACGCTCAGCTGTTCGGTGCTGGAGAGTGGACAAAAATCAAAGTCGAAAAAGGAACATAATTCGCACAAAATGCATCTAAAGTTATCCCCCTTTATAGTTTAGGTTCCTGTTTTGATATTGAAAATGTGTGCCAAGTTTCGAGTGAATGCCTTCAGTAGAACCAGAGATATCACAAAATGTCAGCGTTTTCGCAGCCCGCCGACGACAACAACGACGACGACATGGAGGTTATCACAATACATCGGGATTCCTCCGAAAAAACAGCCGAGCTAAAAATGTTATTTTTTGTAAACCAGTTACCACATGAGAAAGTTTTAGACGGCTCTAAATTGAAAGATGTCGCAGACCGCAATTTTAAACTGATAACGATTTGAAAAAAAAAAGTTTGAATTTCTGTGTAGAAAACATTGTGGAAAATGGAGAAAATGTTTATTGTAAGCAATTTCTTCATTTTTCCACGTTTTCCATTGCTTTTCTCGGAGGAGTAAAAAAGGGTGGTTGTATAGGAGTGGGTTTAAAGGTTGAATACAAACAGAAAAGGAATGTAACCAAAATGCGTTGGACAAAAAAAAATTGCTCAAGTGAAACCTGTTGAAATAAAGGGTAACGAAAGATCGGATAAAGGGTGTGAGTTGACAGGTTGATATAAATGTCGTAAAAATGGCTATTTACGATTACCAATATCGTCTACTCATCAATTTTCTTACACTTGCCAAAGCATTTAAGCGAGCTAACAAGCGCGCTATGACGATAAAGCCCTATTTATAGAACTGTGTAACAAACATTGTAGGTCGCGAAAGATACATACACGGCATTTTATATAACACAGAAGTAGATACACCAGTGTAGTCTTTTTATGCGTTTACATGACTGATAACTTATTCAACGGAAAGGGAATGTTTTTGTGAAGAGGGATATTATGTGAGATAAAATGACTACATTAAAAGACTGGTTGTATGAAAGGATTGCTGAAGATGGAGCAAGCGATGAGTTCTTTCAACTTGGAATGAAGATAGTATCGGGGTAAGTTTAACATTCTTTACATTTTTTAATATAGCTAGGTACACTTTTATTTAGAAAAAAATAGCTCAAAATATGTAAAAATGCCACACCCGTAATAACATCTGTCTTTCCAAGTATACATGCGTTTTTATGCTACAACGGTCTAGGCAAAGAAATGAAACTGAAAGTAGGAATGATCACATATATATGAACGTGGACACAAATACAATACTGTGCAACAATTTGTGCATCCGCACGAGTTAAGGGATATCGAAAACACCCTTTTCTCGTAAGGTAAATTTAACGTTCGAAGCCTTCGGTACGACAAGCTGTCATTTATGCATCTTTTGACGGATTTTGACATTGATACATAATAAAATATTGATTGACTGAATGGACACCACTTATAACAGTATTTCAATCATATCGAGTCGACTTGAGCAAATAACTGGTATTTCCTAAAATAATAGGCTACTACCGTAAAATCCTTTCCGAGCCTCGAGCCTAGCTTTTCGATAACCCTTCCACTGGTTGGAGACAAATGTCCGGTAAGATTCGCCGCGGCCGGAGATCGAACCTGGGACCCATATGGTTTGAGTCCTACCTGCTGCCAACCGCTATATGGCCGCGGCCAATATTTAGAATTTAAAATGGTTGTTGACGACATGTCGCAGTTGTATGACTGAGACCTCGTGGTCAAAATACGATTTTAAGAAAAATGAAAAAATCCAGGCAACAGAGCATATTAGCCCATAAATGCCATTGCAATGAAAAAAGGTGAAAAGATGAAACATTATAGCCATGTCATGCTAAACCTTCTTAGCATTTATCAACTGAAGATGTACAAAGATTGTAACGGCAATTTATTTACCAAATCGTTGGTGTATTTCTAAACTAAACCTCGTAACAACTGTAGTAACGAGGTTTTTTAACAACATCGACGAAATGCAAGGGAACTCAAAGCAACCTTTTTCCACATAGTAGGCTAAAGAATTATCCCTTACCCCGTAGGCTATTGAACCGGCCAAAAAACGCATGTCATGAAATAAATAGAATTCACTGCAGATATACTTCTTTTTTTGTCTTTATTGATTAAAAGGAGGAATAGAAATATATCTGCAGACCCAGGCCTTTTTTGTAGAGTTAGATGTATAAACCCATTCCAACAGGCAATATATTTAGACTAGTCCAAATTGCAGACTGCAGACGACAATTTCAAGTTGATGGAATTACAATTTTCTTCGTCTTTTTTTTTGGTTAGAAAACATTGCGGATAATGAAGAAATTGCAAAATACAAGCAATTTCTTAATTTTCCTCAATGTTTTCAAAAGGTTTTTTCTTGACGGGCGTTAAAAGGGGGAATGTGTGGGAATAATATATGAGGTCAAACCGTTATATCAGAGTGTACCAGTGCTCGTGCTAGCGTTTGGAGTTAAAGAGTTGAGTTGTCATTGACTCTAGTCTATGGGTCAAAACTGATTTTGAAGGGGTCATAAAAAGAAAAAATAGGGAATTATGGATAGAAAATCTAAGGAAGAAGCTGACTTTTTCTTGTAAAGCAAGCAATTACAAGTGTATTTGTACAATTTCAAACAGCATATACGATACATAAGTGCAAAAAAGAAAGATAAAAACCCTGGTGACCCCATTGAGAGAAATATCGAAGGATCAAAATAAGATATGTTCAGATTGGTTGGAGACTAAACCCGGGTCAAAAGAGCCAAACACAAGCCCTTGACCCCAAAAGTGGCTCTCTTACAAAAGTGGTCGTGAAAAGGGCCATATATAAAATATCCCGATGTATCAAATATTTCATTTTATCTGAAATTAAGATATAAAGGGGTCGTCAAATACGCGAACATTGATAGTGTCAGTCATGCCTTGCGTATCTGATCTAATTGATCTTATCAATTTCTAATTCTGTTTCAAGAATTCTCGGTTTCAACAATCTGATAAAGTAATCGACGGGCCGCTGGCTGTGCCCGTGTATCACCGACGTGATAGCTCGACTGGGGTAATAAACGAGATTATTTTGTACAATATTAGATCAGGGATTAAACTAAACCCATTACTAGACGATACAATTTTAGACTGGTCCAATTTGAAAGGAGTTGCAGACAATTTGAAGATTATGAAATTTTAGATTTTTTCAACTTCCTGGGTTGCTATACAAGTGATTTCTTTTACATAACATTTTTGAATTATTTTTCTTGATGGGTGTAAAAATCGTCGATGTGTGATAATGGGTTAGAAGGCAAATCGTAAGTCGATGACCTACTGACTAAAGCAGTCGCTGTAGCTCAAGATGGCACGGAGCATTGTTGTTACGAAAGAAATTAATCCAAGTAACCAAAGGTTTTTCAGGCTCTGTCCATAATAGATAATAGAGATGTGGTATGAATGCGAGACGCGAAGTGTATTTTACTATCATGTAATGAGTAAATCTAGGCTTTGGAACGAGACGGACGTTAAAGCACCTCTAGATAATATGTTGAAAGCAGCCTGGACGATTGTGTGATACATAATGTAATATAGACACTCACACGCGCATGCACAAAGAAGTAAAAATATAAGGACTGATAGTGCCGTTTATTTCCTGATCTATACCCTAGTGAACATATTTTTGACTAATTTTGCCCCATATTTTAACTTGTCGAAGACAAACATTTGGACCAAGTTTGAAAATATTTGACCCAAAGATATACAATTAGCATTGCATTCAATGGATGGATAATCGTAAACCTAAGTGGGATAGCAGCTGGAGGCTTGGAAAGGAAATAATGGCGGTACTGATGAGACATACCATTGTTAGGTGCTCCAGCGGCCACGGTATGACTTCAAAATTGTTAACAGCGGTGTTAAACCCCATCCAAAACAACAAAACAAATCAGAGAAACCATAATTATATGCCTAGATCTATAAATATTTCTGGTTAAAACAAAATATATTCCACACAGACCAATAAGACACGTCAGAAAAAAAGGTAACTGATACTGTAATTTCGGTTCCCTATAAGGCAGTCTAAGATGACGTCATTTTCATTCTATAGATGACGTCATAATGCGAATAAACGTAATTAGAATGGTGAAGAAGAAGGGAATTACTTGTAGAAATATTTTTTTATTGTTTTATCTTATTCATTTAAAACGAAAAATAGGTATATAATAACGTTACGATTGCGATACAACATCTTGTATTTGCTTCTCGCAGCGGAGGAAAATTTGATTTTCCATCCGACCTTCAGTCTCGTGAAATATCAAAAAAAAAATTCATCCACAGCACACAGCAACTACATTAATGATGTTGTTTCTCTATCGTAACATAAATTTCCCTTTATCTAGTATTCTATTTCATATATTTTTATTCGATCCCCGACGGCGGCACTCATACTTTCCGACTATTTGTCTTTCACTAATGGGTCGATCATCGTAGACCTATGTGGGATAGCAGCTGGAGGCTAGGCTAGTAAAGGATGTAATGGTAGTACTGGCGTGAGAAATACCAGGATTCCATTGTTAGGTGCTCCAGCCGCCGTGATATAACTGAAAGATTGTTGAAAGCGGCGTAAAACCCCATTCAAACAAACAAATCTCATAAAACCCACATTAATTGTCGAAAAATCACCCTCATGATCTGATTGTATGTTTAGATGGGGTTTTACGGCACTTCTAACAGTATTTCAGTCATATCGTAGGGTAAAACCCGTAGCCATTGATACCTGGCATTTTCTCACACCAGTATAACCACTACATCCTGTCTGAGTCTCCAGCTTCTCATTCTACTTGATGTGTATGATATTTAACCCTTTCCTGTTTTTCAAAATTTTAGACTTGTCTAATTTCAAAGAAGTTGCAGACGACAATTAAAAGTGAGCGCAATTTGAAAAGTAACTAACCTATAGAATAGAATAGAATAGAAAATATTGTGGGATAAGAAGAAATTGCTTGTTACAAGCAATTTCTTCTTATCCCTTAATATTTTCTTACGTATAAAACTTCAGGGACGTAGAATCCAGGGATTAACCAGGAAAGGGTTAATTAATCTTTTTCAAAACGACAAAATTGTGTACTGGTGCAAATCATTGAAACAGGTTGCAGAGAAAAAATAATAAAGTGGATTTAAATTGAATGTAGAGCAATGTGATGAAGAAAACATTCTGATGAAATGAGTATTGTTTAATTGTTACAAGCACTTCCCCCCCCCCCCAATCTTTTCCATAGCTCTACAATTTGATTTTAGTTTCGTCTATCAAAAAGGGCGTTCTGATTGGTCGAAAAATATTCATAACTCCATGAACAAAAGTTTGAGCACACAGCGATTTTGTATGCTTCCGCGCAAATTAGTCCAAAATACAAAAAGGTGTCAGAATTTGTAAAATATTTGCTTTTTTCGCTCGATGCTATTAAATTATAAGAAATGAAGAGAATATGTATGGATCCGCTTCGCGTATTCATACAGTGTGATTAGTTTTTTGGTTCATACCTCCATGAAAACAAAAGATATCCTCTTCGTCTCATAAATATTATTCAGATTGTGCAGGATTGTTAGGTAATGGGTTCAGGTCGGTTGAACGCTCAAACGCCTCTAGCTAACACGTCAACTTTATTTCTAAGTAAACTTTTGTGTTAGCGTTTGCAAAATATTTTGATAATCAAGCTTTCTTTGAAATTTAGTGCATACATATAGTTTCATAGTTCAATTCTCTTGGAAAATATTTATACGCTGGTATAAATGTTATCAGATAAGTGGAATGAGCAGCTGGAGGATCGGAAAGGATGAAAAGGTAGTACGGGTGAGATAAATACCGGAAATCCATGGTTAGGTGCTCCAGCCGCCGTGATGTAATTGCAATTCTATTAAAAGTCGCGTTAAACCCCATTCAATAAAAATGAATTTAATCGGAATTCTGACTTATTAACCTAGTAATTCGTACATGCAAAATGGCAAAATGTTATATTTCTTTTACTTAAAAGGACAATGGTTTGAAACTTTGCACAATCCTTTGCTAAATATATGGGAAATCTTCCTCATTCCGTTTTCATTTAGCGGAGTTTTGTTCTACGACCATATTTCTACAATGACTAATTGTTGCATATCCAACACAAGGAATATGAGAGCGTTGCTTTTACAGTAGCAGCTGTTGATGTAATATCTTGCTTGTCGATTAAACTAGAGTTTGTTAATTCGGATGTTTGTCCTTGTTACCACTCTAGAAGTCACTGTTTTGGCCATTTTTTTCTCAAATTGATGTAAATGTTCTTGAAGATAATATCCTATTTGATAGTGTGACATTCCGATCAATATAAAGGAAAAGGGGCATTATTTACAACATTTTTACCATTCTAGGGTCACTATTTTGGCTCAATCTTCCTAAAACATTCTTAAATTGTTTGACTGGTTATGCGGAAGATTCCCATTGAAAACCAATAGCAAGGGAAAGGGGGTTTTCTAAGGATCAAAATGCGGTATTTTAAGATTTGGGGGACACAAAACCTTGTTTATGAGTCAAACACGAGCCCTGGTAACCGTGTACTTCAAAATCAGTGTGCTCTTGGTTTTCATACAAACTTTTCCATTTTAGTGTATAGTACACGAACCCTGATGTGTTATATGACGGTTATAGGTTACAGGTATTACTGCATTAGTAGACGGCAGAATATTATATTGCTTTATGTTGATAGAGGTTGCAGACGACAAGTTGCAGACGACAAGTAAATGTTTATTTGAAATTGAGCAACTGAATACCAGATATTTCTTCAGTGTGTCTAAATGCGAGATTTAATTGAAATGGGTCAAACTCACTGTCTCCATATCAAAACGTATCCGTCTGTATAGAATGTGACTGATTTTTGTCTTTTCTATTTACAGTTATAACCTAAGAGCCGATCCACTTAATTACTTTGGTATTCAATTCTCTACCCAAGGAACCTTTACTACAGAGCATGACAAGTTCACGATCGACAGAGAGGCTCGTGGTTCAAACGAGAGTTGTGACAAACTTTCAGATTCGTCACCCAAAGAACAAAACACAGGCGACGTTAGTGAATTAAAAATTCTTAAGACTGTCTCACTTGCCAAAGAAAATAACAATCAGTCCATTACATCATTAAAGGGTATCGAAACTGTTTCAAAATGCACCTTGGAGAAGGCGATATTTGAGTCGGCGGTAAATGAATTACCGACCACTTCAGGTTCGACAAAAGAACAGACGGAAGGACAAGAACTATTTGCTCCGTCAAAAACTAGTGAAAATACCGACAAAATCTCACTTAGAAATGAATCAGAAGTCAAACCGTTGAATGACTCTTCTGAAAATCAAAGTCGAGCTGAATCTGAAATTGATTTCTTAGAATTGCTTAGAAACTGCAGTCCGATTTCTGACGTGCTCAGTCCAGAGTCGGAAGACTCTAATGGATCAGAAAATCTTCTCACACCACAAAAGTATACAAACTCCAAAAAGAAAAGCGAATTTAGTGCTATCTGTGGATCTGGAGAAATATACGAAAGTCACCATTCTGATAATTCTAATAAAGAAAAAAGAGAAAGAGATTCAAATAGTGGGAAAGCAGTTGTCGACGATGTTTTGTCGGGAGGTATCAATATAAGTTGTCCAAAACTAGTACAGTCAGAAACCCTAAAAGGTATGAACAATGAGACAAAGGAGACGAATGAAAACATGGTGATTATTTCATTTGAAAAAGACCCACATGATACTAATCCAGCATCTGGTATCAGTGGTATCCCACATATAAGTGATCATGTTGTGCAAGACAAGGATACCTCTATTTTGCCTGATATTGTAACAATTGAAGGAAATCCACTTATTGAGATTGTCAGTGACAAAATTGATACTAATATAAACACTCAGGTGTCTATCGGCAATAGTGAACACGTCGAGACTAATAGATTTAAAGACGGTTCTAAGACCAAGTTAAAAGATGTCCAAGTAGTGGAAAAAGGAATTACTTCCTTTGAAAGAAAAAGCAAAGTATTGAAAAGAGGAAATATGACAAAGTATGTTTCTAAGGACATTGGTAGCTTAAAAATAAAAGAAAATAAGTTAAATAAGACAAACGCTAAAGTAGAAAAATCTTTCCAAAGTTCATTCATAATGAAACATAAGGACATAAGTGGGATGAGAAAACATGAAAAGGAAACTGAGCGAAACAACAATCCTGTGCATAGTGTGAACCATAAACGTTCCAGTGTCCCCGCTTTGTCTTCAGCAGAAAATAGAAAACCTTGTGATGGCCATTTGCCTGTTAGTTCGAAAAAGATCAAAACAAGTCAAATAATTCTGAAAGCATCTAAGGATACTACTCTCAAAAACCCAAGCGGCGATTCTAAAAGCACCATTGAATCCGGAATAGCTCAAGTAAATAAGGAAACGCCATTTAGTGGTAATGTTGGGGAAAATGGTGAAAATACTCAATGCAAGATCTCAGAACTAAGTATTAAAAGGGTATTAGATAAAAGCATTAAAGTAAAGGACAAAGCGAAACAAACCAATAATATGACTAAAATCTTGACATCTAGAGATGAGTCAAGAGGTCCAAACAGTTCAGCACAACTTTTGAAAAGAAAAGTTTCTGAAGATTGTGAACAGTTTATCAAGCTAGGCTCGAGATGCAACACATCGTCTGTCAAAGTAAATTATCCCCATACTAGCACGCCAGTGAAGAAAGCCAAATTCTCTCACTCGAAAGACGTAAACAACTCTTTGCAGGAATTACCAAAAACTGAAAAGAACGAGAAATCAATTCCAGCTGCAAATAAAGTCCAAAAATTACCACCGAAATCAATCAAAAATACATTATTCACAAAAGATGCAAATATCTCTGAAACAAGAATAACAAAAGGAATTTCTAGAAATGAAGTCAAGAATGTAAATGAGTTTGAACCAAAGAGGCATTTTTCAAGGTATGATGCCAGTAATGAAGGATCCAGAACCTCAAATGCAGCTGCAGAAAATAAGCAAAGAGGTAATTTAGAGAAAAATTCAACACCAGAAGACAGAAAAAATGTATCTTTTCCCCAAGGTAAAGACACAGAATTAAATCAAATCCAAAACAGCAGCACAGATTGTTCTATCGGGAATGAATCTTTTGCTATAGAGGTCTTTGAAAATAAGTACTCTCCATCATTCCGTCCATATTTTAGATGTCACATATGCGTTGATTTATACTTTACTTCTCAGGAACGATTCGATTTTCACAATAAAGTTACTCACAATACTAAGAAAATGACTTCTTTTGAAGATTGTAAACAGTTAAGTAGTGCAATTACAAGTCCTAAAGTTGGTGAGCATTCGGAATGCAAATCGCATGATTTATGGAATGAATCGGGAACTCCTGAAAAAGTAAGACATGTTTTGAGCTCAATTATTGGAGATGACAGTATAAAAAATAAAGATTCAGCTGAAACAAAAACAAATTCTTTAAGATATAATGAAGAATCCCGTATTCAAAGGAAAGAACTTGACCAGGAAAGCTCTGCTGAACTGAAAGTAAATCAGGAAAGAAATAAGAACTCAGATTACAAAATCGAAAAGCAGCTAGGTGGACAGGTACACGACCGTGCGGAATTTGACAAGGATATTGTAGGTAGGCTAAGTGGGGCAACTGAACAAAAGACTGAGAAGGTCGTAAATGATTCACAAAAGTGTAAGGGCTTACTTCAAAAATCTAAAGGAGATACTGAAATTGACTGCAGAATAATGACACAGAAATCAATGAAATGTGAATCTAGGAAACATCCTGGTGGAAATAAATTTGAAAATCCTAATCAATGCAAAGACACTATTCAAACTCAGGATAAACACAGCACACAAAAAGATAACGGTAAAAGTAAAAAATTATCTTTGCACAAGCTGAGCAATTCTGTTGTTGTTATGAACGAGAAAGTGAACGCTAAAGCAACTGGTAAACTAATGACAAACGAGCCATCACACAATGAGTCGCAATTATCACAAAATGATTCAAATAAACTATACACGTCAAATAAAGATGTAGCTTTTCAGAAATTAGAAAAAGAATCTGATAATAAGGTTGCAATTTCGAAAACCGGCGACATTACCTCTACTAGGAAGCACCAATCGATTGATAAACCAATTCTTGCTGATAGACAAATTTCCGGAAGCAAAAAAGATATATTCAAGAGTGGTAGAAATAATATGTGCGAGGAAAGAAATTCAAAAAAGACCGGGATAACTAAAGGTAATGGTTCCAACATTATTAAAACTGAAACTAACACAGATAATTCAAAATCTATTAAAGGTGCACCAAGGATGACAATTAATGAAAATGTGGATAAAAAGTCAAAACAAAACTATGACAATATTCAACAACATCAGAAACAAAACCCACAAAAAGAAAACTCTGATAAAGTTGAAAATGTACACAAACCAAGAAATGCTAATGTTGTAAACGAGAAAGTGATATCTGAAACAGATTGTGAAATGACGAAAAACAAATCATCACGAAGTAGTTCGAAATCCTCACAAATTAATTTGAATGTAGCCTCTTCCTCAAAAGAATCTGTTTCTTGCAATATGTCCAAAGATAGTGACGAAAGTGAGGGAAAAAAATCAACTTCAGTTGACGATATGTCATTACACCAGAAACCAAAACCATTAGATAAATCGCATTTTATTGACAAACGTAGTCGATTTCAAAGTGGGGAACATAGTTTAAGTGTAGATAGAAATAGAAAAAAATCGGGATTGAAACAATCCGAACAAGATCAACATATTGATCGTCGAAGAGGTAGAGATGCTTCAAGTTTGACAATAAAAAATGAATCGAAAGAAACTTTGGAAGAAGAAATGAAGAGTATGGGAAAACATCTAGAAAGAACTGATGATAAATTTAAAAAGAGTTTAGTTCAGCGCTTGTTTCAGCATCACGATGATTCAGAATCAGACAAAGACAGTATGCGAGTGTGTGTAGACAGTCAATCTAGTGACGAATGCCTTGATTCAGATTTAGAACAAATAGAGGGACATTCGACCTTGGATTCTACAAACCAGAGTCGTCAACACGAAAATAAATCGAAAGAAGAACACGACACCATGACCCTCCAGTCAGATGAAACTGTTGAAAGACGCAACGATATTATGCAAGAAGATGAAGATGACACAAGAGTGAGCTATGTCAGTTCTAATAGTAGCACAAGAATACATGCCCGTAATAAGAGTGACTTTGATAATGTTAATATTGACAAGGAAGGAGAGAGAAAACGAAACCTTAGTTTCCGTAGTACATTGCCAGATGGTGAATATCAAGAGAGAAATAATCATGACAATAAAAACCCGCAGTCACATAAAGAAAGAAAACACCATCGCAAAATAATTTATCTGGAGCCCACCAGAAATCGTCACCATAGTAGAAATGATAAATCAATAGAATATGATAAAGATTTGGAGATGGAATCAAATGAAATCAGCGTTTCGGAAAAGTCAAGAGATGAAAAAAGAAATCGGGACAGTTATGATGATCTAGAAGGCTTACAGGAAAGAGAGAGGAAGCGTCATTGCAGTAATAATAGCAAGACTTCTGACACTGCGAACGAGGAGAAGAGACGTCATTGTAGCAATAATTCTAGAACATCGGGTGGTGCAATGGAAACCGAAACAAGACTCGATGGTAGTTATAGTAGTAATCCGTCAGAAGACAGAGGTGACAGAAAACGCTATGACAGTTCGCCGAAAGGAAAGGACAGCTCGAGTAACAGGAAAAGGCACGAGAGCGCATCGACCAGGAGAAGACACGGTAGTTCAGGTAGTGTAGGATCTCGAAGTTCTCTAGGAAGAGTTAGTGACAAAAACGAAGACAGAAAGCATTGCAAATATGGTCAATCACCAGAAAGACGCAAGCGGCCCTCCCCCAATGACAGATCCAAAATAAATCGCGACCGAAGAAGCAGAAGTAGAAGCAGAGATAGGTTTGACAAAAAAGACAGAAAGCGTGATCCTATTAAAGACAAAAGGTCACGTGTTATGTCAACTGGTTTTCAAAGAAGTTCTCGTTTTCATAACAGATCTGACAGCTTTCGAGAGAATATCGAAGATCGACGTTCGAGTAGTTGTGATCGCAAAGTTTACAGGAATCCCCCACGCACGAGCTTCTCTTTTTCAAAATATGACAAAAACATTCGATACAGGTATTCTAAAATAGATATGGCTATGAAACGAAAGGAAAGTAATCATCGCATAAAACAAAGGAAAAAACAAACTGACGCGAGAAAAACTGATACTCAATACAAAAGTGAAAATAGAACAGACAGATCAGCAGAGAACACTACTAAATGTGACCCAGTTGAAAGCGAGAAAATTGAAAACAGTGAAAATAGTTTAACAAACAATAAAGAAGAAAGTTATTTGTGTCCTAAGTGTAAGGAGGAGTTTAAAACTAGCTACGAATGTCAAAAGCACATGTTCAGCGAGCATTTAGCCGTTTTTAAATGTTATCAATGTAAAATTGGATTCGCTACACCTGACGAACACGGCTCTCACGTATCAGCTCGCCATGAAAGGAAAAGACCGACCGGGCTAGACGAGTCTTATAATAAAATCCAAGAAAGAGAGGAGTCAAAACAACCTACTGAGTCTTCTCATTCCCATGACAATGATGGAGAATCAAATAGCCGAGGCACCAAACAAGAAGATCAACCGAGGGAAGAAGATATGGCTGATTATTATACTTTTTGTCGAATTTGTCACACTGAGTTCAGAACTAGAAGAGAACTACTAGATCATTTATGGTTTAGGCACAAAAAACGAGTGTTTGACAGTAATCTGAATAAAAGACCGCCTCCACGAGAACATACATCGGGCTATGATCCAAGTTTAACATGCCGTATTTGCCATTTACGCTTGAGGTCCAAAGACGAATTGTTTAAACATCTTGAAAAAAAGCATGATATTCAACCAAAAGGTCCCCGTGGAAATCAAGTGTCTTTGAAAGGTCTACAGCATCTGTAATATACCTGCTTTTAGACGGAACAAAAACGTGGTCAAAACAGTACCAAAATGAGGTGTTCAAAAAACAATCGATGTACAACGTATAATATGCTGCATCCAGAAATCCAGAAAACCTTCATTTAAGTTAGAGATACGTGTTCATACCATACACATTTATCTTTCTTTCACGTATAAGATATATGTTCGGAACGATTCGAGTATCGCTATTTTGACAAGTAGTATGTATGCAGATGTATTGAAATTGACCAATCATAGTTGTCAATCAAAGGATCAATCAAATTATTCCCGCAGATTACAAGTGATCTTTGAACTCTTACATTAGACGAATTTCATTTGAAGCTTTTTTGTTGATTTTGACGTCTTAAACCTCGTAATTACAGCTTATTCAAGCTGTAGTTACGACATTTAGGTCGCCAACCAACTGTTTTACTTTTTGGAGACATGATACAGGCCAAAATGCAAGATGCAAAATAGAACTGTCTAATATCGAAGTGGAACGTCTTGTCGGAGCCTGTGGGCGTGGCCAGCGGAGTCAGTGATCGAGGCAGCGTCAATTACTTGTCAAAATACTTTATTCGAGTTATCTACTTATCGAGGTCAACACTTTCAGTAGTTCTGTTTCTAGAATAGACCTTCTGTCTAATTCTGCAACTGATAACATATGCTGGATGACCCAAACCTTGTAACTACAGCTTAGATAAGCTCTAGCTACGAGGTTTTTGCCGCCCAACGACAATAGTTTGATTGAGGGCTCAAACTCATCTTTAACTCGGTGGGGCGCTTTACTTATACATGTGTATTTCAATTTGTTGTCTGCAACTTGTGTCGTCTGATAAAGGGCACATTAGATAATGCTATTGCCACCTTTCTGTACCTTTTTAAGTTTTATATTGAATTAAGATAGTTTACAGTTTATTTACGCAGTATGTCAAACTTGAGATCTGGTTAAGTTATTTAGATATGCATTATAGATTAAATTATCGGTAGCTCATATTTTATGTCATGTCCACATATAAGATAAATACTGAATGCTACATATTTTAAGCTGTAATTAAGAGAATTAGTAGCCCTGAGACATAATATAATTTTTTTTATCAATCAATCTCTTTTGGTCTGTTAAGTTTACATCAAACGAAAAAGGTACTACTTTAAAAATCCTAAGCACCGTGGCGTGCCGGGCATTTTCCAGATTAGTACATCGGCCTTTCTATATGGCATGTCGTCGTATGCGACAAAAAATAAAGACTGACTATTGCGTTCCTCGTAACTCCTTGATTGCATTTGGTTTGTGTTTTTATTCCAACGCTTATTTCTTGATGTAAATATGATTTTGAATGAAAAGCACTAACCAATGTGTAAGACCCCATGTGGTTAACCCATTTCAACTCAATCCCTCCTTTTTACGCCCCACAAGAAAAAAGCTTTGGAAAACATTGTGGACAATGAAGAAATTGCTTGTAACAAGCAATTTCTTCATTATCCATAATGTTTTCTATCCCAAAAGACGAAAAAAAATAAAATTCCATCAACTTGAAATTGTCGTCTGCAGCTTCTTTCAATTTGGACCAGTCTAAAATTTTCTTGTGTTGGAATGGGTTAAACGGGATATAAGAATATACCACTGCAGGCCGCTTACCCCTCTCATATCAGCCATTTCGTCTTGCGGAACAATTGTGACAACAGGCATGTCGTAGGACGCGAATAAAATTTCTTCATTTATCTTTTTTTTTTTTTTTGTATTCGTCTTGTATGTCTTGTAGTTCTCGTTGCATGGTTCTGTTTATTGAATTTTTGCTCGCTAAATGACTAAGCTTGTCGTTGCGCCATAAAACACTAAATCGCGAAAAAAGGAGCATCTTGAAAGTTCGAAAAGTGTCGATTCTTGTCAGACTGTGCATATTGCGCAGGCTAACAAAGATTGATACATATCGCCGATATTAGATTTTTTAGCCCATTCTCACACAATGACGTTTTTAGATGTCCCTTAAGGAAAAACAACAATGAGAAAACATTGTGTAAAATGAAGAAATTTCTTCATTTTACACTGTCTTTTTTACTTAGAAGAGTCTTAAATTTTACAAACCTTAAGTTGTCGTCTTCAACTCCCTTCAATTTTGCCGTCTGGTGATGGTTTCATGTAGAAGGGACATTTCATTCCAATCATATTTATAAAGGATAGATCGCTTACCACGCCCACTGACCTCCCAAAAGACGGCGCCTCTGTCATTTTAAAGACCTTAATATAATTGGTCGGGAAAATAAGTTAAAAAGCAAATCCTCAATGGACGACCTTCTATGAGCTGCAGTACGATGTTAATGAGCGCTACCAAAAGTGCTTTAGAAATTTTGGTTGTCAACATTTTATATCCGACCTATCTGGTTGATATGATTGGTCATTCGTATTTTTTTATTAGCACTTGCGATCCATCAGTACAAACATCACTCCACTGATACATTATTAAAAAGGTTACTGAATGGTCCCCTTTCGCAAGGCGGGTTACACTTGTCAATAAAGAGATTCAATTCTTTTGGTATTGAAAAATGGATTCATATTGGCCATTGTGGTGCTATTCCTGTTTTGACTGGAGGCAGAGACAAAGATCAGCCTGCACATATGTGCAATCTGATGTAAGTCTACACCACCTGCTTGATTTTACTGCAGTTCTAAACAGGAATTTATTCAGCATGACAAGGGTTGAGGTAGAAAGGTCAGTGGTCATACTCCGCATTCCGAAGTCTGATAACAAGTGATACTTGCAAACGTTTTTTAACTTTGACTTAACCCTTTCCTGTTTTTTGAAATTTTAGACTGGTCCAAATTGAAAGGTTTTTCAGACAACAATTCGAAGTCCAATTTATATGATATGTAATCATTCAATAGGGTAGAAAACATTGTGGCAAAAGAAGAAATTGCTTGTTACAAGCAATTTCTTCTTTTTCCACAATGTTTTCTCAATCATTAAATCACAGCGACGTGAAAACCAGGGATGAACCAGGAAAGTGTTAATGAGAGTCGCCGAATGGCACGCAAGTTCTGCTGTTTTCGAATGTGAAATGCTGAATTATAAGGCTATTTGCCCAGGAAGCATATGAATAGGTGAACTTCGACCTTGTATAATTGAAAGATTGTTCAAAACAGTGTAAAACCACAATCATTTAATGAATCAATAAGTCTTTCCTCGAGTCTACAGCATTTTGACCCATCGCATGACAATGTTTTAGACTGGTCTAATTTTAACCCTATCCCGTTAAATCCCTGTTTTTATATTTCCCTGTTATATCATACTTGAGAAAACATTGTGGACAAAGAGGTAATTGTCTCCAACAAGAAATTTATTCGTGTTCCACAATATTATCAATCATATAGGATGGCTACTTTTTGAACTATACTTAATTTATAATCTTAAACCCTTTCCTGTTTTACAAAATTTTTGCTTTTGTCCAATTTGAAAGAAGTTTCAGACGACAATTAAAACTAAAAGCAATTTGAAAAGTGAGAACAGGGTAGAAAATATTGTGAAAAAAGAAGAAATTGCTTCTAAAAAGCAATTTCTTCTTTTCTCACAATATTTTCTCAAGTATGAATTCACAGATACGTAAAAACCAGGGATTGTACAGGAAAGAGTTAAATTCCAACAAGACTCAAATTTTAAAAAACAGTAAAGGGTTAAAGAGGATACAGACGACTTTTCAAAAAGTATTACGGAGTGAAAATAATGAAGAAATCGTTTTCTAACACACATTTATTCCTTTTCTCACAATTTCCACAATTATGTGTATTTGTCACGATTTTTCGATAATGGGTTAATGTATTTATGCTTTTCATAAATATGTTTCTCCTCAAGATCCTAAATACTCCTTATGATTATTTATTTGACGAATTGCGGCTATCAACCATGAACTTAAAAAAAAAAAAAACAGTGTGCATAATGAAGAAATTGCTTGCCACTAGCAATTTCTTCGTCTTCCACAATGTTTTCCAAAGCCTCTTCTCTAGACGCATACAAAGGAATTGTATGTGAACGGGTTAAACGACTTAAACATCGTAACTATAATTTATTCAAACTGCAGTTACGATAACTTGGTCGTAAAGAACGATTTCCCTATGCACAGAATTGTTGTTTATTACCTCATTTTACCTGCCTAGTATGTGCGTGAAGGGGGGTGCCAGTGGGCGTAGTCAGCGATCCATCAGTTAGAATTGTTTTCAGTGCCTTTATGTCAAAGTTTTTGTACAAAATTGTCTAATTTATTATGTAACAGAAAGGGGTTATATTATTTATTCCGAAAACATATAAAGTTTGGCTCAATAGCTTTCACTCTTCTTGCTACCTCCATTATTTTGTGCTCATTGCAGACAATTGACTTGTTAATAACTGTTCAAATTCAAATGTTAGACACGGCAATTCGTTAGAGGGAACAAATCTTCCTAGAATAGAATAAAAATCTTTTCTTTTTTTTTTTTCTTTTCTTTTTTTAATTTCTAATCGAGGGACAAGAAAAGACTGATCGCGCCTGTCAGTCAAACATCGATTGGCCAATCATATCGTTCATTTATAAAAGATATGACCTTCGAACTCATACTGGTGTGTTATTTATTTTTCTAATCGTCGTAAATGGAGCTTATTTAAGAGTAGTTACAACGTTTATGTCGCTAATGAATTGCCTGCCATTTAATTATGCCCAAGGCAACACATTTTACCAAAAGAAAAAAATAATGTATAACCTCGACGAACTGAAATGTCGGAGTTAATTTGGCGTGACCAGCGATTTAGCATTCAGACTGCTTGGTAATTGACCAATCGCGGCTGTCAATCAAGGCATCAACCGACCAATCAAATAATTTATATAGCGCGGACCTGAGTTTTCAACTCCGACATTGACCGCAATTATGTTTACCAGTTTTGTTGGTTTGGCGACTTAAACATCGCAACTGTAGCTTGAATATGCTGTAGTTACGACGATTATGTCGCCAACCAACCATTTTACATTTTTGTTAAATGCTTCTGGCCGAGTTAATGGGCGCGGCCTTTGGAGTCAGTGGGCGGGGTCAGCGATTAGTCAGTTGCGAGTCCTCCTGAACGTCATCTGCAACAATGTCGTCTGCAACAACTCCGTCTGCAAAGTGATTACCACCGGGTCTTAGTTTATATTGTCTAGTAGTTGGTCAAATGAAATCATTATATATTTTTAGCTCACCTGAGCACAAAGTGCGAGGTGAGCTATTGTGATCGGTCGTTGTCCGTCGTCCGTCCGTCCGTCTGTCCGTCTGTCCGTCTGTCCGTCTGTCCGTCTGTCCGTCCGTCCACAATTTCTTTAAAAATCTTCTCCTCCTAAGCCAGTAGGCCAATCATGCTGAAACTTTGCAGGGATGTTCCTTGAGTGAAGTTCTACAAAAGTTGTTAAAAGAATTTAATTCCGTCAAAAACTCTGGTTGCAGCGGCATGTGAAAATGGGAATCTTTAGTAAATCTGTAAAAATCTTTAAAAATCTTCTCCTCCTAAACCATTGGGCCAATGAAGCTGAAACTTTGCAGAGATGTTCTTTGGGTGAAGTTCTACAAAAGTTGTTAAAAGAATTAAATTCTGTCAAAAACTTTGGTTGCCGCGGCATGTGAAAATGGGAATCTTGAATAAATCTGTAAAAATCTTTAAAAATCTTCTCCTCCTAAACCAGTTGGCCTATCAAGCTGAAACTTTGCAGGGATGTTCCTTGGGTGAAGTTCTACAAAAGTTGTTAAAAGAATTTAATTCCGTCAAAAACTTTGGTTGCCGCGGCATGTGAAAAAGGGAATCTTTAGTAAATCTGTAAAAATCTTTAAAAATCTTCTCCTCCTAAACCAGTAGGCCAATCAAGCTGAACTTTTGCAGGGATGTTCCTTGGGTGAAGTTCTACAAAAGTTGTTAAAAGAATTTAATTCCGTCAAAAACTTTGGTTGCCGCGGCATGTAAAAATGGGAATCTTAAGTAATTCTGTAAAAATCTTAAAAAATTTTCTCCTCCTAAACCAGTAGGCCAATCAAGCTGAAACTTAGCAGGGATGTTTTTTAGGTGAAGCTCTACAAAAGTTGTTAAAAGAATTTAATTCCGTCAAAAACTCTGGTTGCCGCGGCATGTGAAAATGGGAATCTTTAGTAAATCTGTAAAAATCTTTAAAAATTTTCTCCTCCTAAACCATTGGGCCAATGAAGCTGAAACTTTGCAGAGATGTTCTTTGGGTGAAGTTCTACAAAAGTTGTTAAAAGAATTAAATTCTGTCAAAAACTTTGGTTGCCGCGGCATGTGAAAATGGGAATCTTGAATAAATCTGTAAAAATCTTTAAAAATCTTCTCCTCCTAAACCAGTTGGCCTATCAAGCTGAAACTTTGCAGGGATGTTCCTTGGGTGAAGTTCTACAAAAGTTGTTAAAAGAATTTAATTCCGTCAAAAACTTTGGTTGCCGCGGCATGTGAAAATGGGAATCTTTAGTAAATCTGTAAAATTCTTTAAAAATCTTCTCCTCCTAAACCAGTAGGCCAATCAAGCTGAACTTTTGCAGGGATGTTCCTTGGGTGAAGTTCTACAAAAGTTGTTAAAAGAATTTAATTCCGTCAAAAACTTTGGTTGCCACGGCATGTGAAAATGGGAATCTTAAGTAATTCTGTAAAAATCTTAAAAAATTTTCTCCTCCTAAACCAGTAGGCCAATCAAGCTGAAACTTAGCAGGGATGTTTTTTAGGTGAAGCTCTACAAAAGTTGTTAAAAGAATTTAATTCCGTCAAAAACTCTGGTTGCCGCGGCATGTGAAAATGGGAATCTTTAGTAAATCTGTAAAAATCTTTAAAAATTTTCTCCTCCTAAACCATTGGGCCAATGAAGCTGAAACTTTGCAGAGATGTTCTTTGGGTGAAGTTCTACAAAAGTTGTTAAAAGAATTAAATTCTGTCAAAAACTTTGGTTGCCGCGGCATGTGAAAATGGGAATCTTGAATAAATCTGTAAAAATCTTTAAAAATCTTCTCCTCCTAAACCAGTTGGCCTATCAAGCTGAAACTTTGCAGGGATGTTCCTTGGGTGAAGTTCTACAAAAGTTGTTAAAAGAATTTAATTCCGTCAAAAACTTTGGTTGCCGCGGCATGTGAAAATGGGAATCTTTAGTAAATCTGTAAAAATCTTTAAAAATCTTCTCCTCCTAAACCAGTAGGCCAATCAAGCTGAACTTTTGCAGGGATGTTCCTTGGGTGAAGTTCTACAAAAGTTGTTAAAAGAATTTAATTCCGTCAAAAACTTTGGTTGCCGCGGCATGTGAAAATGGGAATCTTAAGTAATTCTGTAAAAATCTTAAAAAATTTTCTCCTCCTAAACCAGTAGGCCAATCAAGCTGAAACTTAGCAGGGATGTTTTTTAGGTGAAGCTCTACAAAAGTTGTTAAAAGAATTTAATTCCGTCAAAAACTCTGGTTGCCGCGGCATGTGAAAATGGGAATCTTTAGTAAATCTGTAAAAATCTTTAAAAATTTTCTCCTCCTCAACCATTGGGCCAATCAATCTAAAACTTTGCAGGGATGTTTTTTAGGTGAAGCTCTTCAAAAGTTGTTAAAAGAATTTAATTCCATGAACTCTTGTAACTGCGGCATATGAAAATGGAAATTTTAGAAAATCTTTGTTGTCTTTTTTTTTAACAGACTACAAGGCCAAAGGCATTTATATTTTATATAGAGCTCAATCATATTGTTCTCAACCAAGTTTTTTTTAAATATTTAAACATGGCCCTTCCCAAGGCATCCAAGGATATGAAAAACGCCCAATAAGAGCATGTTCAAATATTTTCCACTCCTCATGTATAAGTTGTAATGCATTCATATTTTGATTTATAGTACATCCAGATTGTTCTCTACCAAGGTTGCTAAAATTACACCCATTGAAGTTGCAGACAGTAATAAGAGTTTGATTGAAATCTAAATACAAAGAATTTCAGGTAGAAAACACTGTGAGAAATGGATAAATTGCTTGTCACTCCCTTTCTCACTATGTATTTTTCAAACCTGTTTTCCCTGAAGGTGACAAATTCTGGGATAGTTTGGTAATGGATTAAACTATAAAGCCAAAGGCATTCATTATTATTGTAAAGCATTACTGGATTGTTTTGTACAAAGCCAAAAATCTTATATATCTTTTATTAATTTTGCTCAAGTTGTGTCTTTTTTATACTAAAAAGTACTGTAATTTGGAGATGCCTCAGGTGAGCGATTTAGGACCATCATGGTCCTCTTGTTTTTATTTATTTTCATTTCACCAAATGCAAAGTGTGCTATATAATTAAGGTTTAAGTAAAATATCATATTCTCTAGAATTAATCCCTTACCACTCCGTTACATTTTGACGTAACCGATCGAAAAGGTTTAGAAAAAAAATGCGACATACGGGGATGTTTGCTTACTTGCGATTTCTCTTATTGTCACAACAGTTTCTATCATGCATATCACATGATTTTTAATTTGTACACAATAATGTTTTGGAATTTTCAATAGTCCAAAATTGATGTCGTCTGGTCATTGGAATCCCTTCCCACACAACAAAATTTTAGAAAGGTCAAACTTGTAAGAAGCTGCAGACGACAATTTAATGTAGATGAATTTTCAATTTGTTTGGTCTTTTTGGACAGAATACATAGTTAATAATGAAGAAATTTCTTGATAGAAACAATTTCTTCATTTTCTACAATGTTTTCCTTTCTTTTTTCTTTTGGGCGTGAAAGGGGGGGGGGTGTATGTTAAAAGACTAGTTCATATGATTGAGGTTGCCAGAGACTATGTGCAATAGTTGCAATCCTTCTTTCGCAAATATAGCCAGGGACATGAAATAAAAAGAAATCCGTTGGTTTGTGACTTAAACGTCGTAACTTCAGCTTGAATAAACTGGAGGTCCGGCGCTTGAGTGGCCATACCAACAAAAATGCGTACCCCATTCCCTAAGATAAAATTTAAGACCGGTCCAAATTCAAAGAAGTTGCAGAAGACAATTTAAAGTTGGTGAACTCTTTTAAATCTACGTCTTTTGGGGTAGGAAACATTGAGGATAATGAAGAAATTGCTTGTGACAAGCAATTTCTTCATTTTCCACAATGTTTTCCAAAGCTTTCAAATTGATCGACATTTGAAAGCGCTATCGTGGGGATGAGTTACTATAACTTTCTTACTAAGAACTTGTATTTTTTGCATAATAGTTATTCTATAATCTTCTTATGAATATTCAGCTGTTATTTAAAAAATATGTTCTTTGTTTTCAAAATTGTTGCTTTTAATGTTGGAAAATAAAAATCAACCAAATACGGGTAGAACAGAAATAAACATTGCTTCTGTTCTTTTTATTCATTTTATCGCCCAAGTATATACATGCTTTCCTAAGAAACGCGTCTTGGAGCCTCTTTAAACTTCCGTTTCGATCGGACAATGTCCGCGGTCATGTAAAATAGCTTCAAAGATATCATGAGATCTGAAATTTTGCCCGGACTGGCTATGAATCTGTAGTCTTTATTAGGCAAATGCATTCGAAAGGAATACTGCTGTATTTTCAATGAAGCAAATTCGAGAGGGATTAATCTATGACTTTAGAACCTGTTTCCCGGTTAACAAAAGATTTATAGGTTTAATCTCTGCGTCCGATTACTTTGTGTCGACATTGACCAATCGCGACTGTCAATCAAATAAACAATCGACCAATGAAATAATTCATTTAGACCAGGAACTAGTTTTTATCTCCAAAATTGGCTGTCAGTTTTGTTAACCTTTTTAGCTCATCGGAGCACGAAGTGCTCTGGGTGAGCTATTGTGATCGGTCATCGTCTGCCGTCGGTCCATCTGTACGCCCGTCCGTTCACAATTACAAAACAAGAGGACCATGATGGTCCTAAATCGCTCCCCTGAGTATGATGGTTCATGGCTTAATGATATACATGTATACAAAATAGCAAAGCCCTCTGTCTAATTATTTTGGAGAAGATGTTTAAGGATTTTCTCTTTTTATCCTAGGTATATTGATGATTCCACCATATAGGGATCATTTCCTGAATATGTTCTCAAGGAGAGCTATCGTGATCGGTAATTGTCTGGCGTCTGTCTGTCCCTCTCCCAAAATACTTCAAGGAATTACCGTATTCTGAAAATAAGCCATTTCGGTGCAATCTAAGATTTTAGAAAGGAATAAAGAAGGATATCTTTGAAAATCTTCTCCTTCTAAACAATTAGGCCTAGAGCTTTGATATTATGTATAAATAATCATCTATTAACCCTCTACTAAAATATTTCAAAGACTTCCCGTACTCTGGAAATTAGCTCTAAATGATAGGATCTTACTAAAGCTAGGATTTAATGGAAAATCTTTAAAAAAAATCCTTCTCCAAAATAATTAGGTGTAGGGCTTTGCTATTTTGTTAATACCATTAAGCCTAGAGCCATCATACTCAGGGGAGCGGTATAAGACCATCATGGTCCTCTTGATTGTTGGTTTGGCGACTTAAACGTCGTAAGTACAGCTACTTCAAACAGTATATACGTCATTTAGGTCGCCAACCAACTATTCTCATTTTAGCTCCACAGGCCGTAAGCCAGCGAAGCTATTGTCATGGCGTTGTGTCCTTCGTGCGGTCATCCGTCTGTAAACTTTTACTCTAAAAATCTTCTCCTCGGAAAGTACTGAACAGAATTCAACAAAATTTAACAGAAATGATCCTTGAGTGACCCTTTGTCAGATTTCTTTAAAAATTGATCGGATAAAAACATGGTTTGAATGACTGGGGCTAAATTCCATATATGGTGAAACCTTTACAAACATTCTCAAAAAACCGGTAGATGGATTTTAACCAAATATTACAGGAAGGGCCGTTGTATGATCCTTTATCAGATTCCTTCAAAGAATTTTGGTCGGATGAAAAACAAGGCTTTAACCCATTCAAACTCAATCCCTCCTTTTTACGCCCTTCAAGAAAAAAGCTTTGGAAAACATTGTGGAAAATGAAGAAATTGCTTGTATCAAGCAATTTCTTCATTATCCACAATGTTTTCTATCCAAAAAGGTGAAAAAAATTAAAATTCCATCAACTTGAAATTGTCGTTTGCATCTTCTTTGAATTTGGACCATTCTAAAATTTTGTCAAGTGGGAATGGGTTAATGAGCGGGGCTAATTTCCATGTATGGTGAATGCTTTAAAAATCTTCTCAGAAACTAGATGTTTGATTTTAACCAAATTTTACAACAACAATCAATTGGTAATCTGATAAACATGTCTTACATGGGCGGGTATGGTGAAGGCTTTGATGAATTTCAATCATTTTTCACTCGCTCTTTGTCAGCTAGGTGAGATCGAAAGATCTACAGACGAACGGACCAGTCTATCCAATCGTAGCCAATCACGTCATGTTTTGAAAAAAAATATTGTGTATTTACTAATCATTATGTATCAGTTCTAGTTACAATCGATATCCGTTAGAGTCGCTCTAAAAGACGATAATTTTGAGTACCAATAATACGAAATTCTTAAGGAAAGTTATGACAAAGTTTTAATCGTAATCGAAATCATTAATATCCTTTTACCCTGGACTCGCCTGTGACAAATATCCGGAAAGAGAAATTTTCATAGAGTCGTGTTCGGTTTTACTCTAGACAAGCAAGAGGGCCAAGATGGCACTAGGTCGCTCATCTCAGTTCCCAGTTGAACAAAGGAACGCTTAAAACTAAAACTTCAAAGAAACTCTTATTTGTGAAGAACAAGTACATGTTACAAAAACTTAATAAATATCTTATACTGTGATCAAATTGTCATTATGGCAACTTTTCCTCGTGGGTTTCAATGGAAAAGTCTCGTTTTCTAATGGCATTCATAATCATGACGTAATAAGAAATAAGAGTGGACTAGATTATGGGTCCGAAGAATGTTAAAAGTTACAATGAATGCCTCTCTTTCTGTGTTTTTCAATGTAGCCTTTGAATTTTCAAAGGGATTCGTCCTTATGACCAAGCTCCGTGAAGACTGGACAAAATTGTGAGCCCTAGTGTGTAAAAAGAAATTGTCATTACTTTAGGCTACATTTTTCCCGGTAGAACCTTATTTTTTCAATGAGGTTCATCCTTATGACCTGCAATTATTCCTAACCAAGTTTTAACAAGATTGGGAAAAAAATTGTGGTCCGCTAGACTGTAAACAGAGAAGTTGTCAATAAGGACCCTTCTCCCATATTTTCCATTAGAACCTTGCTCTTTTCAATTGGATTCATCCTCATGATTTTACAATCATTCTGACCATGTTTCATCAAGACTTGGCCATAATTCTGGCTTCTTGATTAGATTGTTGACACCACACGGCTGACGACAGACATTCAAGACTCACAAAAGCTCACCATGAGAACCTCCGAAGTATTGACGGATTGCGGCTCCCAATTAAAGAATCAATCGGCAAATCAAATCTTTCATTTAGACAGTCAGTGAACTTTGAACTCCGACATTGATCGAAATTAATGTGAAACATTTTTGTTGGTTTGACGACTTCATCATCGTAACTACAGCTTATTCAAGATGTAGTTACGACTCTTGGGGCACCAACTAATTGTTTTACTCTTTTGTTACATCTTACTGGCGATATTTTATTTTCAAAATTACGTCGTTTAATAACTAAGCGGAACTTCCTGTTGGATCTCACTTGTCTTGGCCAGTTATCCGTCAACTCCTATACACCTCAGCGTCGACGACATCTTCTTAGTCCCAGCATCGTTCCCGTCGTCGCCGGCGTTTGCCGAGTGCAAATACTTTGACCCTGATAATGTCAGTTGTGAAATCTCTGGTATTATTGCGACATGAAAGTCGGTAAATTATAATTACATGAAGTATTATTAAAGTAGCAATTTATATCATTTTTTGCACGAAAGATTTCGACTGAGAGTTTTGTTCACTTTCCAGCACCAAACAGCCGAGGCGATCAGGCGCCCGACGGTATGCAGGATTCTCGTTTTAATTATCGGAGTCTTGTTGTTTCCCTTTATCATGACGTGTGGTTGGACAAGGCATCTAATCCGTCTGTCTTGGTACTTCCTCCAAGCGAGGACTTTCTATGCCGGAGCGCCACCGCTATCAGTCCGGTTCATGGTCTGTCCATCAGTCCAGCTTGATGATGCAAACGGAAAAGCGAGCGCAGGACAAAAATAGCGCGAATAAAAGTCCCATGCCCTAAGCTGAAAAAAGGTAAAAAACATCGGGATATAAAAATCACTTGAATATTATGTTCAGTTGATCAGTTTATAATTACTATTAGAAGTAGTAGTAGCATCTTTCAAATAGTGATTTAAATGACAATATTTGCCCTATACTTCAAAGCATTTTGAAAGTAAATAAACATTTCCCAATTCATAACGGGCTGAAAAGGGCATATAATATTTTCGGCATTAAACGATTTTTTGGCGTGTTGCAATAGTTTCAAAATTAAATGTTATGGCCTCAGCGGAATAACAATAGTGCGAAATGAGAAAAAAACAAAACGAAAAAACAAAGGCTTGTAACAAGGAAATGTCACAAAAGGAGAAAACAATATCTACTTTATCACATAGTTTTCTTCCCTGTCTTGTCACGTGCTTATTTCTCTTACCTTTGAACTTGGGCCAGTGTTACATAATACATGTATAATGGTAAACTAATATCTGCATTTTTATGCTTACATACAATTCTGTCATTCTGTAATGAGTTATATAATTTAGAAACTTTGTTGCGTATTTTCAATTATATACTCCTGACAACACTTTCTCTCCGTCTAAGACATTTCTACAGCCTCTAGTCACCTGGTAATGAGTTAAACGGCATAAAACTGAAATGAGGAAGCCCCACTTTAAAGCATTGACTATTGTTATTTTCGCCGAGTAGGCCTAGCCCTGATAATCGTTCGAGGGAAGGTGTCGCCAGCTGTGCTCGGGGGGAGGGGTGAGTTTAGAGATGTTTGTGTAATGGGAGTGTATTGGTGAGATATCGAAAAAAACATAAACACCCGTTAAGATTAAAGGACTGTTAGCTAGCAAATCGTGGTTTTGATAAGTAATCTAATTAAGGTTATCATGATAAATAATCGAGGTTAAAGTAACCAAGGAGTCAACCCATCACAACGAACATAGCAAAATCTTAAAATGGTTCAAACTGAAAGTTGAAGACGACAATTTTAAGTTGGTGGAATTTATAAAATATTTGCCTTGTAGGGTAGAAGACGTTGTGGACATTGAAGAAATTAATCGGTACGGGCATTTTTTTTTTTTTTTTTTTTTTTCATTGTCCACATCGTTTTCCAAAGTTTTTTTTCAGTGAGATGCTTCAAAAGTAGGATTGAGTGTGAATTGGTTATATAGCTTGCCTTTGAAGGAGTTGTCTACAACTTGAATAGAGTCCATGCATGTGGCAATACAAAGCAGTGTGGAGAAGATATCAAAGCACTGAAGATACTGATGATGGACGTCCGTGTTGACATAGTAGAGTGATATGCCCGTTTTGGTGTACAAATAGCAATTTTCACATAGATAACCTCTCGCCTAGCCTAGTTTGTTTGCTAGGTACATGTAATACAGGATGTTTTTATTCTAGAGTCCTGAGCACGATCACGGGTTCGGAAAAAAAGCACGCCATTATCATACGCGTCATTTGTCTTTCCGATGGAAATATGATAAGTAATTTTCCTGTAAAGTTTGCTGATCAGCTTCACATGTAAAGGCTAAAACTTATTGCAGTTGTACATGTTACTGGTGTGAAGATAACAGGAAGCAATGGTTGGGTGCACCTACTAACCGCGTTTTTACTGAATAACATTTACTACTTAAATTCACGCTAAACCAAATTCACTTGATCGCAGTCTAATGGGCTTTCATGATCAATGTTTTTTTGTTGTTTTTTTTTTCCTAGATAATCCTTTTTCGAAGTAAATAGTAAAGATGTCATTTAAGAAACTTGGACAATATTAGATTAACTGAATATTCATTTAGAATTATTACCTGTAGGAAAAAGAAAAGATAGGTTTTGTATATCTTTAAAACCTTCCGTGATCCAGTAGAAGCTTAGTCCATTCCCACACAATCACGCTTTTTATGCCCCTGGAGAATTGCATCGAAGAAAATGTTGTGAGAAAAGGAGAAACTGCTTGTTTCATGTTTTCTACCCTATCTGTACCTTATTTTTCAACCTCAAAGCGGTTTTAATTGTAATCTGTAACTAGTCCAAAAATTTGTCGTTTGGTAATGGTTTGACAAGGCTAATGCAAAATAATAATTGACATCATTAAATATTGGCTGGGTCCATATTGGCTTTTTAACTGTATGGTGGCTTATCACTCCCGCGGTATACAGCTGGTACGCGAAGTTTTGAAAGTAAAAGGCAAATTACTCACCGTATAATTTGAAAGCCTAGATGCGGTTTTCTTGAAATGCGCGCATCTACACTAAGCGAGTTATTGTTAAGTGTTTTCGTGTTTACGATTTTTTTTTTTTTTTTTTTTTGAAGTCTTTACGGGTTCTACGATTTATAGAGAGAATCCTCGTATTACGACATTTTCAAAAGAATCCTGGTCCGTTCGCCCTACAACACGTTCGCCCTAATTACTTTTTGCCCTAATTCCCGTTCGCCCCGGGTCCGTTCGCCCTAATTCCCGTTCGCCCCGGGTCCGTTCGTCCTATATTTCCATTGCATTAAAGCTTTCCACAATAAGAAAATCTCGTATACATTATTTTTCCTTTGTGAGATGTTTAGGTTATGCAAGGTAGTTCTTTCAACTCGTGTTCAGACAAAATTTTAGACTGATCTAAAGTTGTAGTGAACGTGAATTGATTCCAAGTACATAATAAGGATAAAAGAAATTTATTTGAAAAGGAGAACATGGTTGTATCAAATTTAAGATTCCAAATTAAGTTTTCTTGAATTTAGTTATTACAAGTTAGCAATCATGTTTTATTGCCACAATTATCCCTTTAAATATTAGAAGACTGTTTTTGACAAAGATAGAATAATTATTTGACAGGATCAATTTGTTATCAAAGTTTATTACATCACAAGTATCATTTACAAGTTACGTTTAATCAAAACAATGAGTAATTATACAACCCCGTCGTAGACGTTCTAGACGTTCAAAGAAAGATTATGGGTAAACGTGTTGAATTATAAGTATGAATGTTAATTAAATTAACCCATTAACAGACGACAAAATTCTGTATGGGTCTAAATAAAAAGCTATTGGAGATGACAATTGAAAGTAATAAATTCCAAATACACTTTAAAGCATTGTGAATAAAGGACAAAATTGCTTGCCACAATTTGGAATTTATTAAGTCCCCCCCCCCCCCAAAAAAAAAAAAAATCACGAAATTTTGACCATTGAAACACAATCAGACTTTTTACGACACAGTCATGGTTGAATAAGAAAGTTTTTGAAAGTATTGTCGACATTATATAACAAAATGCTAATAACAGCAGAAAGCATTGTGAATAAAGGAGAAATTGCTACCCACGGGTTTGAATCGTTTTTTTTTCGTGACCCAGGTGAAGATGAAAGTAGACGAAACATTGGTGAAAATGACAAGCTGATTTTTATTAATCATTTTATTCATTTTCAAACGACCTTACAACATAGGCTACAAATACACTCAAAATCATACTCATTTAGAAAAGGGGCGAGCATAAGAAAAATAAGGCGAACGGACCCCCTTTTGGGGCGAACGGACCTAGGGCGAACAGACCCGGGGCGAAAGTATATTTAGGGCGACCGGACCCGATACCTTTTCAAAATGTATAGGCCTAGTTGTTTTTTGAAAAACAACGATCCGATTCCACCTGTAACACCCCACTTGATTTTCGAAACCGGGTAGTTTAACTCGTACGGAGTCCATCAAAAATGCCAATCGCGGCCTACTCATCTTGAAATTCTGATAAGAAATCCGGCACAAGGCATCGGATTTTTCTAGAACCGAACGAGTTTGTTCTGAATCTACCTAAAGTTTTTAAAACTCTGTCAGCTTCTACTCACCCTCTCCATGACAGAAAGAAATCAACACATTGCTCTTTGACTTAATTATCTCCCCTTCATGGATTCCAATGTAAACAACTTTCACGATGGACAGTGACGAATTTGGACTAGACAGTGAAAACACCAGAAGGGTGAGCTTCTGTAAAGCTTAAGTACAAATAATTTTTTTGTGATGAATAAAAAAAAGTGTAACATAACCTGAAGTAAAACCTAGCCTTAAGTGTTAAAGTTGTGAGTTTATAAAATTATAGTCTGTTACCACGCTCATGCGTGCTCTACCAACTTTACAACTTAACCCCACGATCATAGATTAATAAATCGGCTGTTAACACACGGCGCCTAAGGCTAGCCACAGCACATTGGCTTGTTACCCTGACATGTACCCATTTATACACCTGGGTGGAGGGGAGCAACGTGGAGTTAATATTTTGCTCAGAAAAATTTCCATGACCTGAGCGGGATTCGAACCCTGGACCCTCCGATCTCGATTCCCTTGTACTACCACTAGGCCATGGTGAACGCTTGTCGATTGGCATTAAAATGTTTAAGACTAGTGATCTGGAGTTCAGTAGATTCAGCCCTACTCCATTAATGTTTTTTCCCCCTTTTTGCAGGAGGGCGCAAATTTGTCAATGCCGGGCTCATTAGATAAGATTGTAGAGCAACCAGGTTCAAACTTTAAGATTGTGTTTTCAATCTCTGACTGACCAAACTAACAAATTAGCTGTCTGCTTGATGATACCTTATAACCCCATTTGACTTGCTATCTACCAAGCATGTTACAGAACCAGGCGAGGTACTCAGAGTCATAGCGCGTCGGACTGTTAATCTAGAGATCCTGGGTTCGATCCCCGACGGCGGAAGCACTTATCCTTTCCGACTATTTGTCTCCCACCAATGGGTCGATAATCGTAGACCTGTGTGGGATAGCAGCTGGAGGCTAGGAAAGGATGTGATGGCGGTACTGGTGTGAGAAGTACCAGGAATCCATTGTTAGGTGCTCCAGCCACCGTGATATAACTGAAAGATTGTTGAAAGCGCCATAAAACCCCATTCAAACGAACAAACTGTCCTGTATTCTTGCAATATCCTTGTTACAAACTAGCTGTCCTCTGGGGGCATCACTCATATGGGTTAATACTAGTCTAGCAATTATAGATTAACAAATGAAATATACATACTATTTTATAGGAATCCCTAATCTGCCCAGCTATACAGCTAATAGCTGCATGAAATATGTGTCAGGGACCTGAAAATGCCTTTTTGCTTAACTGTGAACAACTTCATGAATAAGTACATTGTAGTTAACATTTATTGCAATCCGATCAAACTAAGGTTGTTTAAAGCCAAAAGAGCAATGCATGATATAATGAAAACATTTTTCAACTTTGACAATAGATTTTACTTACAGTTGTTTATACATCTGATTATGGCATACAGATATATGAGTGATAATAAGATATTATTCCAATTAATCAAACATTTTATGTCCATTCATTCATGCATATTTTCAGAGTGCTAAGCAAGGCCGTAGAGCGCAGTCGAAACAAGCCAAAGCTCCTCCAGCACCAGAGTTTGAAGCAACTTCCAACTCTCCTAAACCTGATACAGAAGAGGTATGAACACATATAAGCTGTTATTTGTCAAGTGAAAAAGAGCAAAATTTTGACAAAAAACATGGATTAATCATGGATTGTATTTCAAAAGGATTATTAGGAAGGTAAAATTACCAATCCACGTTCAGAAAAGCTGCCAAAAGCAAAAGCATTTTGATCTGTCAGCCTGCACAATCCTTGCAGAGACAATACTTTTCTTTTCTGAGATGACCCTTTTTTGACAGGTCACAAATTGAAACAATAAGGCAGCCGGGAATAAAGATATTCTCTACACTTTCCAATGGCCAAGTTGACCACAAGATTTCACTAGAATATAGATTCAAAGTAATACATTTACTAATTACCAGGAGTCACCCAAATTTTCAGAAATTTATGTCTCACTCTCATTAAAAAGTAATGTCAACCTTTCCTATGATATTTCCACCAAAGAATCTAATAAAATGATTCTTTGATTTGGAATAATTTTTTAATTCAATGGCATTACTGGTTTCTGTGAATTATCAACATTCTCAACTACTTCAACTTTCAAGACTTTTTTGTCATGTGGACAAGTGCCAAGGAATGATCTACTTTTCTGCTGGCAAAGAAGCTGCAGTCGAAAAAGTAGGCATTTGAATTCCACATGCCTCACTTGATTATTATACCTTTTCCAAGACAACCCTTTTTATGGCCCCTAAGATATTTTACCTGGGAAAGTATTGTGGGATAAGAAGAAATTAGTTGTCACAGGTAGTTGAGAATTGATTAATTGAAAAATTGAAGTTGTCACAGGTAGTTAAGAATTGATTAATTGAAAAATTGAATTACTGTAGCTGTCTGCATCACCCTATCCAAAGTTTTCATCATATCACATGTGATTGAATTTATCCTCAAATACAAATCCAATACTTTGACCATAATCTGTTTTGTCTCTGGAAGCTCAGATGCTCATTAAATACAAATATTGTACTAGAGATTGGCATTATTTCCAACTAGGTACATAAATGAAAGAGTTTGTAGATCATAAATCAAAATGCTTACATATTGCAGAGAGATAAGTGTTATATAGGGTAGAAAAATTAGAGAAAAGGAGAAAAAGCTTATTAGAAGCAATATTTTCTGAAATTATTTTTCTTTGGTGCATAAAAATACAGGTTTGTTTGATAAAGAGTTAAAGAACGTTTGTTTTACAATTTATCCCATATTGAATTATTGTCTTCAACTTCTTACACTTTAGACTACCGTGATATTTTAAAATACTGTTGTCTAATATGGATTAGTTTCTGTATTTTCAGGACACAGGACCACCTAAACCAAGTAGAGTAGCTGGATGGGGTGAAGATGCACCAAGGAGGAGGTAAAGAGTAATTATCTGTTAGCTCAGGGGTTAACTCATTCCCACATAACAAAATTTTGGACTGGTCCCTAGTTCAGAGAAGTTGAAGACAACATTACAAAGTGTGTGTCATATGCAAAATAATGACCGCATGGTAGAAAACATGTGGGGAAAGGAGAAATGGCTTGTTACAAGCCATTTCTCCATTTTCAACAATGTTTTTCCTTTAGCATTATTTTACAGGGGTATCAAGGCATTATTGAGTGGTAATGGGTTAACAAACTTAGCTCATAAAATTTAAGAGTCACTGGCAGTGGGTTGTGCCTGTAGACCAGACTTGCCATTTCCAGATGAGAAAATTTTAGATTGGGAAACAAGTCCTTCTAACTTAAATAAATCTCTCTTGATTCTGCTTCCTGGATGATACAACAAGTACTAATGAAATGATTGGTGTTTCATGGCACAGCGACAGCTGTGGTCATTTAGCATGAAAGAGATTTAAGAATACTTTAACATAAAACATACAGAACAATACGAAGATAACTACAAGACATACAATGATATATGAAACAAAAAATGACAGACCCTTTAGTTGCCTCTTACGACATGCTAGTTGTCACATTTGTTCTGCCAGATGATATGGCAGATATGACAGGGACAAGCCTGCAGTAGTTTATTCTGAGACTCTGTTTAACCAAGCTAGTGCTTTTCATTCAAAAGCTTATTTACTTCAAGATAAAAAGATATAAGCTTTGGAATAAAAAACACCAACCTGCTGCAATCCAGGAGTTATGAGGAAAGCAGTAGTTAGTCTTTGATTTTAGTCCCCTCCTATGACAGGCCACAGAGAAAGATTTAGATACTATTCTGGAATATAGCCAGCACCCCACGGTGCACAACCAGTACTGGCATTGAATGTGTTAACTAATGAAGGAACCAAAATCAATAGCCACTTCTTAGAGTCATCCTTAAGACCTTTTGATCCTTGAGCCAACTTTTTACCTCTCAGCCAAAGACACACTTTTTGATTTATGTCAATCTAAAATTTTGTTTTCTTATAATGGGTAAACTTTGTTATACATTATTGTGTTAGGGGGGATAAGTTAGCTGTTGCATTTGTATGTCTATGTTGTCTGTGTTTTGTGCTCAGCTTTATGACTTATACTGGTCAGTTTTTGTAAGATTTGTTTAAACTGTAAATTTTAATTGTCCTTTATGAAATGACAGGGTTCATGCTGTCAGTCATCATTGTTGCTAAATGCGACAAGAATAAAATTCCTGTGCCAGTTTTTCATTTGACAAGTTAGTGGAGACCCTCCCCCCATCTAAAAAAAAAAAAGAACAAAGAAAAATAACTTTGGTTTTGATTGATGGACTACAGAGAATGCTTTGTCTATTTTCAGGGGACGTAATCTTGGTGAAGGATTTGAACAGTTTGAGGAGTGAGTTCCCCTTTTAATAACACAGTTTCTTCTTTATTGCTCTAAATATATACAGTCTTAAAACTTCCATACTTTTTGTCTCCAGAGGCTTAAAGCCAGCGAGCAGTTATCATGGCATTGTGTCCCCTGTGCATCTGTTTGAAGGCTGTTTGCAAACGTTTACTTTAAAAATCTTCTCCTCGGAATGTACTGAACAGAATTCAACTAAATTTCACAGAAATGATCCTTGGGTGACCCTTTATCAGATTACTTCAAAGAATATTTGATGGGATGAAAAACATGGCTTTAATGGGTGGGTCTCATTTCCATATATGGTGAAACCTTTGAAAATCTTCTTCTCAGATACTAGTGGATAGATTTCAACCTAATTTTACTGGAATGATCATTGGGTGACCCTATATCAGATTCCTTGAAAGAATTTTGATCGGATGATAAACATAGCTTTAATGGGTGGGGCTAATTTCCATATATGGTGAAACCTTTAAAAACTTTTTCCTCAGAAACCGGTGAATAGATTTCAACCAAATTTCACAGAAATGATCCTTGAATGATCCTTAATCAGATTTCTTCAAAGAATTTTGATCAGACGAAAAACATGGCTTTAATGGGTAGGGCTAATCCATGTATGGTGAAAGCTGTGAAAAAAAATCTTAGAAACCAGTTTCATCATTTCTGATGGATTTCAACCAAATTTCACTTGAATGATCCTCTGGTGACTTTTTTCAGATTCTTTCAATTAATTTGGATTTGTTGAAAATATGGTTTTTATGGTTGTGGTTATGTCCATATATTTATTGTATGCTGTGCTTATTTTTTTTTAAATTTGTGAATACCTTTTTCATCTGACTTGATAAATGAATTGACTTTTGTAAAACAATGAATAAATTATTAAATATTAAAAGATTTCATCGACAAAATTTATTTGTCACACATGGTGAATATGAATCCTGAGAAAAATATTTGCTTAATCAGTACAATCAGGCCTGTTGAGTAATACAGACACTCAAGTGCCTCTAGTTTTGTACTTAGTTGTAGATACACAGAAATTGAATATTAACATGTCAATAGAAAAACAAAAAAATGGTGTACATATATCACATGTTAACTATGTTTTACAAGAATTGATAGGACACTTTATATAAATTACTTGTAATTTGTAGTCTGCAACATCTTTTACATTGGACCAGTATTAAATATTGTCATTTGGGAAAGGGTTAGAATTCACTGAAAATATTTTAAGTTTTTAACATAGAGATATGTACATGTATTTACTAGGGTATTTACCTGCATGGATATGGTGATTATTTGCATTTTTTCTTTTTTCCTAATTATTGTATTTCAAAATGGCTGATCACCAGTAGAATTTATATTTAACATATATGACCCTTGCAGTAAATTAGATCATCTTCCATGAAACTGAAACAAATATATAAAAAAAAAACAGCAGAGGTCAATTAGATGTAGTATTTTAAGAACAAGAATATAGTAAGGTAGAATTGCCATTCTAAATCAGAAATTTTCTAAGAACTTGTGTCAAGAACATGTTAGTGTCACTCGGTGCCTTTTGTGACATATATTACCCTTTTCTTTCAAGACTATTTCTTCTATAGCCCAAGACAAGCACCTGTCCTGCACCTTCCGATCTTTTTCCACTATGATAAAGACAAAATGCTAAAATCAGTTCATAGTTATTATTTTTTTTATTTGCAATCAGGGGCAGGTATAGAGTGATCACTCACATGTTTTAGATGCTGTTTTATTTGGATTTATTGCTTGCTCTATAATAATGCATTTTTTTTTGTGTGTTTTTTTTTATCATTATTAATGGGTTTTTTTTTCACTGAAATCAATGTTTACAGTTTATCACACAGAATGGTCTTTCTTGGGTTTGGTGTATTTAGTTTATCAATATATTGACTTTGATGGAAGGGATCATTATCTTACAACAAGAAATGATTTTTTTGTTGATTAACCCATTACCTAACAGCAAAATTTTAGAGTGGCCCATATTGAAATATATTGCAGACGACAATTTAGAGTTTATTGAATTTTGGAATTTTTCAACTTTCTGGGTAGAAAACATTGTAGAAAATGAAGAAATAGCTTGTAATCCAATGTTTTCCAAAGCTTTTTTCCTTGGGTGCGTCTAAAAGCGTCACTGCGTGGGAATTGGTTAATTTTACACAGGTTTTCCAAAAATTGTTTTTCTAATGGGGTGTCAAAAAGCTTCATTGTGTGGGAATGGGTAAAAGAAACTTTGAGATAAAGTTTGAGTCAATAGCTATCTCCAGAGCAGATAGTGAAGACTCAGATCAGACTATGTATATGCACAGGCTGATCTGAGATTTCACTTAGAACATAAGTGAAATTAGTCAAATATGTCATATAAAGGTTCAATTGTTTTAACCCATTACTGACATGACAAAATTTTAGACTGGTCTGAATTCAAAGATGTTGCAGAGGACAAGTCTTAGTTGATAAAATTATTCTGTATTTAGGGCAGAAAACATTGTGTAACAAGCAAATTCTTCATTTTCCACAGTGTTTTCTAAAACTTTTCATCTTTGGGGCATCAAAAAAGTTACTGTATACGGGAACGGAGTAAGTTTAATCAATAATTTCAAATTATTTGATTTGAAAACACTAAATGTAACTGACATTTTATTTCGAAATACCATCTATTATGATCAGTTGATTTTAAATACTGTAAATTAAGATCATTGAATTTTGATTAGAGAATATTGTGAATGTGTTGTAGTGATGACATATTTCATGGCCTTGACATTGACTCTGAGCTAGATCGTATTAAGTCGAGACGCCCCAGGCAGCAGCAAGGATGGGACCAGAGTCTTGAAGAGTTGAGTGGCGGGTTTTCAGAGTGACCTCCCTTCATTCCTAGAAGCCCTTTGTTTGTTTTTGTCTACAGAATAACTTACTTCAGCTTGCATGCAATCCTTTGTATATGCACATTGAAGTGAAAGACTTAAAATAATGCACTCACCATATCTAGTATTTGCACAAAACTATTTTAACCCATTACCAGACAGCAAAATTTTAGACTGGTCCAAAATGAAAGGAGTTGCAGAGGTCAATATTAAAGTTTTGAAATTTTAGATTTTTTTCAACTTTCTGGGTAGAAAACATTGTTGAAATTCTGAGCAGCATAACCCAAGTAAAACAATGTTAAGAAACAAAATAAATTGTTGCCAAATGCCAGTTTTTTTTCATACAGTTACAAAGTTAATCAGGCAAAACAATTTACCTTGACAAATGGATCATAAATCTCCTAGGGTCCTACTTTTCTGATCAATAAGGGAGATGGTCTTATTCAATAAGATGTCAAGGGTTGTGGGTTGTAGTCTAGATATGCTCTTTGGCTAGGCGTACAAAGTCCCAGCCTACTACTGGTGATATCAAAGAAGCATGAATAAGTAAACTTCACCATTATACAATTGAATGGTAATTTTGTTATTGAGTTGTAATGGGTAAAATGTCAAAACTATAGTTTATTCAAGCTGTAGTTATGACATTTAGGTCTACAACCAACCATTTTACTCTTTACCGGGTATATCCTGCCAAATGTTGACATATATTGGTATCACCTTCTCTGTTTGTCCATCTTAATGCAAATTTCTTGTGACTATGTTTGCTACATACTGCTGGCCAAATATTTGGACAAATTACACCATTTTAACTCTTTTCATGCTGAATAAAATAAAGTATAGTGTCACAGTAAAATCAAAGTCAACATCTTTTTTTTTGAAAATGAATCTGGTTAACCAATCTGGTTTGAAAGGGACAAACAGGTGGTGTTGACCATGATCAGACTGACCTTGTTTGTAGGCTGATCTTTGTCTTCTGTAAAAACAGAAATATTCCTGGTTCAGTCTGACAAGAGTTAATATCTAAGTGGAACTTTCTGTCAATTAATTCCAGTATTCCAGGGGTATTTCCAACTTTCAGATCTGTTTACCTGTAGCTTTTTATTGACTATTGCAGCTAAACTTCTTTGCATAAGAAACTGTGAGCGGAAAAGATTCAAATGTACATGTATTTTCAATGTCCTGCTATTCACTTTTCACTGTTTTTACAAGTATTTGCACATATATTTATTATGAGATATGCTTGTTTTCACTCACACCATTAAATGTATTTCCTTTGTCACCCAATTTTGCTTTATTTGTGTCAAACCTTAACCCTTGTCATGCTGTATAAATTACCTTACCGAATTGCTATCAAATCAAAGGGCTGAAAGCACTGATAGAACTTGTTGTTAAAAAATCAATATTTCTTTTAGAAATCGATTTCATAAACGATTCTGGCAGGAAAATTACAAACAGGAGGTGTAGACCAAGATCAGACTGTACTTATGTGCAGGCTGATCTCGGTCTACATCTCCTGCCAAAACCGGAATATTCCGGGTTCAGCATGACAAGGGTTAAGATAATGTTTCCATTTGAAAAGTTATTATCCTACATGCCTATCTCATGCTTAATTAGCCATAGAATTTTATACCATTATAATCCAATTGTACGTTTTATCTTTCGTAAGAAATGTAGCTAGAGAAAACATTGTGGGAAAGGGGGATATTGTTTGTAACAAGCTACTTCCCCTATAGGTCACCTGTCCGAAGGTCATGGTGACCTATTGCGATTGTGTTTTGTCTGTTGTCATGTATTGTGCATCAGCTTTTACATTTTCGACTTTTTCTTAAGAACCCTTGGACGGATGTCAACCAAACTTGGCAGGAAGCATCCTTATGGGAAGGCGCTTGAGATTTGTATACATCATGGAGTTATCTTCCCTTTGGCCCCAAAAAGGGTACATCTTTAAAAATCTTCTTGTCTTGATCTGGCTGTCTGATTGGATTCACATTTGGTATTTAGAGTCTTTAGGACAAGGAATATCAAGTTTGTACAGGAACAAAAAATCTGTCAAGAAAGGGCTGTGCGGGGTGTGTAAGATGTAAGGGGTGCATAGGCTTATAAAGTGACAACTTTGAAAATCTTTTTCTACCAAACCAAAAGCCCTACAACTCTGATATTTGGTATGTGGCATCATCTAAAGAACTTCTATCAATATTGTATAAATTATAACCCCAGAGACAGAATAAGCCCGTTCCTGGACGTCACAATTTTAATATAGGCTTTTATAGTGAAAATTTAAAAAATCTACTTCTCCCAAACAGGAGGGCCTAGAGCTTTGATATTTGGTATACAGTATTATCTGGTGGACCTCTATCAAGATTGTACAAATTATTGCCCTAGGATTAAAATTAGCCCATTCCTGGACGTCACAAGTTTAACATAGGCTTATATGGTTAAAACTTAAAAAATCTTCTTCTCTCAAACAGGTAGTCCTAGAGCTTTGATATTTGGTTTGTAGCATCATCTGATAGATCTCTGTCTATTTTGTATAAGTTATGGCCCCCGGGTCATAATTAGCCCATTCCCGGACGTCACAAATTTTGCATATGGCTTATATAATTAAAATTTTACAACTTTTCTTCTCTCAAACAGGAAGGCCTAGCGCTTTGATATTAAATTTTTGGTATACAGCATCATCTGATAGACCACTATCAAGATTGTATAAATTATGGCCCCAGGGTCAGAATTAGCCCATTCCAAGATGTCACAAGTTTAACATAGGCTTGTTTAGTGAAAACTTTTAAAAAATATTCTTCTCCCAAACTAAAAGGCATGGTCTTTTGATTTTTGGTATGTAGTATAATCTGGTAGACTTTTATCTGTTTTTGTGCTCTTTAGACTCAGATGACCAATAATGCCTTATGGGCCTCTTGTTCAATATTTTCTTCCATATGTCTTTCTTATTTTTAATTCAATTGTTAGTTAAATTTTTGTCTGCAACCTTTCTCAATTTGGGCTAGTCTAAAATTTTGTTGTCTGGTTATTAATTAATTGATGGATCGTTGGCAATGCCCACTGAGCTCCAACAGGAAGTTCAACCTATCTACAGAACAGCTTTACTTTGAAAAAAATATGGTCAGTAGCATGTTGCAAATAGTAAAATAGTTTGTTTGCGACCTAAACGCTATAACTACAGCTAGATTAAGCTGAAGTCTTGTCATTTGAGTCTCCAAACCAGCAAATATACCTAACCCATTACCAGATGTCAACATTTCAGACTGGTCGAAATTGAAAGGAGTTGCAGACGACAATTTAAAGTTTATGAAATTTTAGATTTTTTCAACTTTCTGGATAGAAAAAATTGATTCAAGCAATTTCTTCATTTTATGCAATTTTTTCCGAATAGTTTTTCTTCAGGGGTGTCAAAAGGCGTCATTGTGTGGGAATGGGTCAACTTAATGTCATAGTTCAAAGCTCACTTCCTGTTTAAATGAATAATTCGATTGCTGTATTGACTTTTTGATTGACAGCAAGGAGCTGTCATTTGTCTGTAATATACTTGAAGAAGTAGATGCTCCTGTATTATGAGAGACCAAAGTCTGGCTTGCATAGCTTCTTCATTTCATTGACTTACAACTGCAGCAGGAAAATATCTCCGAACCTCAGTGGTTAGCACATTCACTGTATATTAGGAGATCAGTGCAAATCTATTGAGAAGGCAGTTCACTTACAGTAGTTCTGTACTGCTCCTCAACTGGTTATGATAAAAAATCACTTGTTTGTAAGGAGAGGCTATTACTAGTTGTTTTGTAATGTGCAACTTTTGCTGTGTTATCTAGGGGTCTCTAGTTTTTTTATTAATGCTTAATCCATTCCAACACAATAACGCTTTTTGTCTTCTACCCTAAAAGACAAAGAGCTTCAAAATGTCATCAACTATAAATTGTCATCTGCAACTTCTATGAATTTAGACGAGTCTAAAATGTTGGCTTTGTAGTGGGTTAATATTATATAGTTTGTTTGATTTAGCAAAAAACAATTCACATCCATGAATCATTAGTTTAGAACTGTCCTCTGATTAGTGTGAATTTGAGGGAAAATTCAAATATTTATGCTGAAATAATCTATTACTGAATTTGCAGGTAGTACTGACAAAGATCAGACTGAGTACACTATAGTTTAACCCATTACAAGACGACAAAATTTTAAACTGACCTAAATTGAAAGGAGTTGCAGACGACAATTAAAAGTTTATATTTTAGATTTTTTCAACCTTCAGGATAGATTGTGAATTGTGAAAAATAAAGAAATTGCTTGTTACAAGTAATTTTGTTTATTTTACACAATGTTTTCTCTATTGCTTCCCTTTAGGGGTGTCAAAAAGGGTCATTTGGAATGTTTGAACAACTTCTTTTTTATATAATTTTAAATTGACTCAAATCAAACAAAAGACAAACAGATTTGTTGTCAGTAAATAATCAGCCAAACAATATCTAACATGAATTTTCATTACAGTGAAAGGCTGCGACCAAGAAGTCCTGAAAAAAGTGACGACTCTGATAATGGTAAGTCCTCAAATAATGTGACCTGTCACACAAAAAAGGACCATTTTGAACTCTGTATATCAACGATTTGAAATAGAATAGGGATCCAGCACAGGTCAACCAGTGACAAAAATTGAAAGATGAATATCTTGTAAGGTAGAATGACCATTCAATGTTTGGAAAGTCAACTAAATGTGAATAGACATCAACCCTTGTTACCCTGCTCTCTCCACACAGTCTAATCAGGCTTTAACTATTTTGCACCTAAGAGGCGATCCTTCTAACCCATTCCCACACAACCTCTCTTTTTTACACACCTCAATAACAAAGATTTTGAAAACATTGTGAAAATGAAGAAATTGCTTATAATAAACAATTTCTTCAATTCCTACAATGGTTCTACCCCAAAAGACAAATATGTGTTAAGATTTCACCAACTTTAATATGTCATCAACAGCTTTTTTGAATTTGGACAAGTCTGAAATTGTGTCATTTGGTATTAGGTTAAGCATGACAGGCATGTGTTTCTACATTTATGTGAGAGATGTAGTGCTACCCATTTTACACCTGGATGGAAATGGTCTAGGTTTCAGGATTGTATTGATATTAGCTGCTTCAAAATACTGTTTAGTGTTATAATAAGTAAAGATCATAATTGCTATTGGCTATATATCAGTAGTGCTTCAAAACGCTGGATAGTGTGATAATAAGGAGAGGTCATAGTTGCTATTGGCTATATATCTGTAGTGCTTTAAAACGCTGGATAGTGTGATAATTAATTAAGATCATAATTGCTATTGGCTATATATTTGTAGAGCTTTAAAATGCTGGATAGTGTGATAATTAATTAAGATCATAATTGCTATTGGCTATATATCTGTAGTGCTTCAAAACACTGGATAGTGTGATAATTAATTAAGATCATAATTGCTATTAGCTTTATATGTCGAGGGTTCAGCGAATACTAAAGTAACTGCATTTCTTAAAATTTTACAGGAGGTTAAAAAAACTTCACAAAATTTTCATTTTTTAATGAATTTTGTTGAATCTTTGGTATAATGACCTTAATACTATTTGTTAAATGGACATATGAATTATTGTAGGAAAATGTTACCCCAAAGAATGTTTTTGTTGATTTTGTCACTTACTATAGTATTGCCTCTCAAAATGAGTAAAGTCTTATTGAAACTTTTGTGCAATACTGTAGTAACTGCACTTACTATAGTATTGCATTCCCTCTATCAAGTCAATGAGGATTAAAGTCTGTGCAATACTATAGTATGTGATTCAAATGTCACAATCTCTTCTCTTTCTTTTATAAGTTCTAAGTGTAAATTATCCCTTTACTAGATGACACAATTTCATACTGGTCAAAATCGATCCAAGTCACAATTAACAATACAAAAGTGAATATTTGATATAAAGAATGAGTGCCAAATAATGATGCAAGCAATATCCCCTTTTCTCGGATATTTTCCTCAAGCATGTCAAATTGCAGGATTATATAATTTCAATATTACTATTATAAGTTATTCTTCAGGAACAGTCTGTTCCATCATTAGGTCAAGATGAATTGATATCAATATACCTCGTACATGATCAATATAAAGGGATCTGTTCAGTAGTTCCAAATGAACTTAAGCAGGGCTGAATCTGTCGACTATAAGTTTGAGCTTATCATTATGATGATTTAACTGGTTTGTCGATGAAATTTTGGAGCAGTAATCCATAAAAAAATCTCATAAAGCATTCAGAAAGGATTAAAGAAATTATGTTTAAAAACAAATCTGCAACTATAATGTTCTCACAAACTGCTCCAATTAATAAAGAACATGATGAATCATTAGATGGCAACAATTAGTCAATCCAGAGACCAGCTTGTGAAAATTGTTATGTTATGTGTTCCTTTCATTTTAGCTCACCTCAGCACAACAAGCTCAAGGTGAACTTTCATGATCATGCTATGTCAGTCGTCCATCATGCATTGTGCGAAGTTATTCTCCATGACATCTCGGCAAAGATCAAATTTGGGTCATCTTGGGTTTAAAACAAAATCACTGAGTCAAATCTTAGAAATACCCTATTTGCACTCTAAGAAGCCACATTTTTGGCTCATTTGACTTGATATTAGGTCAGAATAAGTGAAAATTGGGGTCATCTTTGGTCAAGAACTAGGTATCTAGGTCAAATCTGTCTTAGAAATACTTTAGAGGCCACATATTTTAAGGCTCTAAAGGCTTGATATTTTGTAAGAATGTTTGTCCGCATGATTAATATTTGGGTCAAGAAATTTTGGTTACTTCAGGTCAAAAATTAGGTCATTAGGTCAGTAAAAACTTGGTCACTAAAGTTCAATCCTCTTCCTTGCAATGTGCATGCTACTTTTCCAGCAAGAATACCTTGAAACTTTTTAAGAATGTGTGTTGTTGATTTGTTACACAAGATTTGATAATAGGTCACTTTTGGACAAAATTAAGTCTTTTAAGCTTTTTTTACTTAAGCACTTGGGCATTGACTCAGGTGAGAGCTTCAGAGCACTTTATTTTCTGTATTCCTCACAGACAGACTGCTTTGGTTTGTAATAAATTGTAGGCTTATTTCAAAACAACTTCTGAGACATGGCCAATTACTATCAAATGTCAATTTTACTTAACATCTAAACCAACAAGATCCAACTAGGAAAACTTTAAACATTGAATAAATGCTAATAGCTTGAAACATAAAAAGCAAAAGAGCAATTCTTTTTAAGTAGAAAAAATATAGATGAAAAATAATTTGAAAGCAATATGATATCATAACTTTAGCAACTCCTGGTCCATTGCTTCTCAATCTAAAGTCAACTTAGCAGAAGCTTTGGATTTTGGAATAACAGGATTATTCAAACAACAGCTAGAACTTGTCACAGTATGTAACTTAATACCCCCACAAGTGCTTAAACCTTTCAGTGTAATGAGAGCTTTAACAATACAAGGACATAGCTACTGACTTTGCTTTTCTAGAAAGGAAGAGTTCGCGACACAAAATTGGTAGTTAATAATAATGATTAGCTGTATATGTCTTCAAAGCATAAATAATGTCTAAGTTCAAGGGGAGATAATTCTTAAACCAGGGGGAATTAAAACTTCAAAATTGCATCTTGCAAAACTTTAACATGTGGTTAATCTTTGTAAAAAGTTTCAATGGTATTGAAGAAAAACTGAAGGAGTTCTTGACACAAAATTGGTAGTATTTTGTACATAGACAGACAAACACACAGACGGACACATGGACAGACAGGCTGATTCCAATATACCCCTGAAAACATTTGTTTAGTGGGAGTATAACAACAAAAAGAAATGTAAGTCCTCAGCCTCTATCCTCTGCAATAACAACTGAAAACTGATGAAATCAACCGTCAAGTACAATACCTTCTTATTCAGTCTATTGCTTATCAACTTATATGTTTTTTGGGGAAGGACCTGATATGATCCATTACAAAATTGATATCATCCTCTTTGGTTCTATTAATATGTTTGCTATACCAGCTTAAGAAAAAATCTCCAACAACACTTTCTTTCCAGAGAAATGTATGAATACACGCTTCTGAAATTGCCAATGTGTGAAGGAAAAGAAAAATGTTTTGTATACTTGAAAAGTACAGCTTTCTTTCAGACAATCATGGCAATGACCAGTAAATGCAATACTTTCTCTCTTATTTTCACATGAGATTTCTCATATTTTTCAAAAGGGATGTTTTCATTTATTCGAAGAATTGAATAACAGAATTCCTTTACAAATACACAAAGCTCCTACAGACTTATAGACAGTCAGAGTGACAAACAATGCCCAAGACTGAACTACTATGGGAATGTATGAAATGGAACTTTTCATCTTTGGATTTAAAGGGAGGTATCAATGTTTCTGAAACCTAGATAGGAAATATTTCCAAAGTGCCCTAAAATACACTCAAATGAATACTTGATACTTCAATATGAGTCAGATATAATCTGATAAGCTTAAGCTTGGTTTTAACCTAATTATTTCACATCTATTGGGATACAAGTTCTTACAACTTAGATAAATCCCTCTTGATTCTGCTTCCTGGAAAGTTCACCAGTACTTGCGCAAAATGTGTGGGCCAAGACAAGAACCAAGATCGATAGCCACTCATAGGAATCATATGGCCAACTCTCTACCTCTCAACCACTGACTACACAAGCTTAAGTGACCTTTATGTGGTTATCTCAGAAAGGTTTAGTAGAAATGTACATTATTTTTAGAAATCATGGTATTCTGTTGTTGACACGGCGTGGCCTCATTTGCATATGACAAAAGTTCAATAGAAGAAAACAAAGTGACATGGGAAACAACCAACATCCTGAGTTATGTCACATAAAGTAGTTAGCACAAAACTCTTAAGTGTCTATTTATTTATATTAGCTCTAACCACAGTTTTGGACTGATCTTTGCAGAATTTAAAATAGGCTAGCAAACATAATTCCTAGTGACATCACAATGAAATTGGTTAGAGTGAATAACTGAATTAGTGATTCAAATGGTTATATGCACCATATTCATTGCAACTGTCTCTGCGTAATCTAAAAATGGATAAAAAGTCTACGTAGGCTATTAGGGTAATACCCTTGCTTATTATGATGAACGACCTCTGATTTTCACAAACCTACTTTTCAAAATGTTGTATTCAATTAATATAATGAGAGGAAATAAAGATGATTAAAATCTGTCACATGAAAAAAAACAATGATACCTCCCTTTAAAAACAGCAGATATGTAGCTTGTTAGAGAGTTGCCAAAAGGTCAATACCTTAAATGGTAATAGCGAGATAAAATCATGCACTTAAGACTTAAGTCAAAGGGGTTAAAAACTCCACAAAAGTGAATTTCGGGGTGATGAAATTAACCTGAGAGTTGAAATATAATATCAAATTATGTGTGAATTTAAGAAATTTAACAAAGATGAAAATGTTGGAGAAATTTACATGTGAAACTGTACCCAATGCTTAATTGAAAGTGATCAAATTTCCTAAAATAAATTTCAGAGATATAAAAAATTGCTTAAAGATTGATATTAGGGTCACAGAAGCATGTGTATTGTTTCAGAACATTGGCAACAGTAGGAATATATTAGACAGTTGCACATAAAACTTTATCAAGAATTTGTGAGTCGTAAAGGTTTGGAATTCAATTAAAATTAATATCTAAGTAACAAATCTTTTACCTAGGGAATGATATGATTGTCACAAAGGCATGTGCAAAGTTTCAGAGCAATAGTATAGGTAGGAATAGAGATATAAGAGTTGTGGAAGTTGCATGTAAAACTTTAACACAGAATGTCTAACTAAAAAGAGGTCACAAAGAATGCCAAAGTAATGTAACTTTGCCATGGGGACATGATAGTTGTAAGTTCAAACTTTCAGATAAATAACTTTGATAGAAACAGAGACATGAGACTTGAATGTAAAAATTCATCAGAAATAACCTCCCTATTCTTTGAACAGTTGAGCTAAAAACGGATCTCTAGATAAAGCTCAATCAGTCGTTCCATTCACCGGAGCTGATACTCCTGTATGATAAACATTAACCAAGTAGGAAATGTCTTCAAAATTTTAGGTATTGAAGACTATGACAAGACCTTCTAACAACAGAATTGTATGGATAAATCATTCCCTTTCTGAAGCATCAAATCGTATACTTCTTTTTTCCATTTACACTACAATTCTATAAGTACTAGTTCTATGATAAACAAGATTTTCAAGAGAAAAAAAGTATGATGACATCATGTTTCATCACTTATGATGCCCCTATAAATTGCCAACAGTTTCAAGGTTATCTACCTGAAAAACTATGTATCTTTTAATGCAAAGTATGCAGTTACTATATTATTGCAAGACAATACAAGGGTCCCTAGATTGAAAATAAAAATGCAATACCATAGTAAGTGGTTACTATAGAATTGCAATTCAATATTCGGGTTCCCATGTTCAAATTGAAATGCAATACTATAGTAACTACACTTACTATAGTATTGCAATTAGAAAGTTTTTCATTTTCAGTTACTATAATATTGTACTAACCTTGCAAAATTTTTATTTATCAATTTCAGGCTAAACTATTTTTTGGTATTATGCAAAATGATAAAATACATGAAATGATGCAAAAAAGTGGATTTCTTAAAAATGTCAGTTACTATAGTATTGCGCTGAACCCTCGATGTGTAGTGCTTCAAAACAATGGATAGTGTGATAATAAGTAAAGATCTTAATTGCTATTTGCTATATATCTATAGTGCTTCAAAACGCTGGATAGTGTGATAATAAGTAAAGATCTAAATTGCTAGTGGCTATATATCAGTAGTGCATCAAAACGCTGGATAGTGTGATAATTAATTAAGATCATAATTGCTATTGGCTGTATATCTGTAGTGCTTCAAAACACTGGATAGTGTGATAATAAGTAAAGATCTTAATTGCTATTGGCTATATTTATATCTGCTGTACTCCAATATTCTATGATAATGGGTAAAAATCATATCACATGTAACCTTACAAGGTAATGGATTTAGGTAGAAATTATTCTGGGAAGAGGAGATGTTGCTTTCTTAAAAAAATATGTACCCATTCCACAATGTTCTTTCCCACTGTCTTGAGAACAAGATATTGTAAGGGAAAGGAGCATTATGTTTATTTCTTTGTACTGCAGATATTCCAGTTATCCCAGATCTCAATGACCAACAAGATGAAGATATCACCCAGACAGTGGCTTATGCTCCAAAGTAAGTGCATTTCTATATTTTGTCTTTACTTTGTCTTATTCCCACCAAGAAAACTTTAGGACAGTCCGAATTCAAAGAAGTTGCAGACAACAATTATAAGTTGATGAAATCTTTAAAATTGTTGTCTTTTTGGGTAGAATACATTGTGGATAATGAAAAAAAATGCTTGCAACAAGCAATTTCTTCACTTACCACAATGTTTGCCAAATCTTTCATATTGGAGGGCATTTAAAAGCAATGGCAATGGGTTAACCCATTACAGGACAACAAAATTTTAGAAAGAATTCAATATGAATCTGAAAATTCATTTACTGTCATGAGCAGATGTGCTTTGGAAGTGTTTTCTCAAGTAGGTTCAAGGTTTAACCCTTTACTGTTTCACAAAATTTGAGACCTGTCCAAATTCAAAGGTTTTGTAGTAACAATTCAAAAATGATACGATTTGAAAGATAACTATTCATTAGAGTAGAAAACATTGTGGGAAAAGAAGAAATTGCTTGTAACAAGCAATTTCGTCTTTTTCCCAATGTTTTCTTAAATATAAAAACAAAGGAACATAAAACCAGGGATTGAACGCGACAGCTAAGTTTAAGATTAAATAATTTTGTTGTTGACTTAGGTAACACTTAGACAATGTTTCATGTTCCTAGTTTCATACTCACATCAAATCAGCATACTTAATCCGTTACCAGAAAAAACATTTTAGACTGGTAAAATTTTAAAGAAAGTTGCAAATGACAACTTTTAGTGAATGAACTTTCAAAAACCTTTCAGTTCTGAATTAGAAAGCTGTGTGGATATTGAAGAAATTACTTGGACCATGCAATTTTTTCATTTTCCACAATGTTTTTCAAGCTTTTTTTTCTTGGGAGAAGTAATAAAGTAGGTTTGTGTGGAAATGGGTTAATTTGGTTGTTTGGCTTGTTGAATAAAAAATATGATGTGAGCCTAGGCATGACATTTCCAAAAATTTTGCATGTGCGTGAGTCGCACACATTGAGCACCCTGGACAGCCATTCGGAGCATTCACTGATTTCTTAAAGAAGCTTTGAGTCAGTATCTATCTACAGAGTGCAGAGTGAAGACTCTGATCAGACTGTGCGGATAGGCTGATCTCAGTTTTTACTTGGCGCACATGTGTAATTGTTGGAAATGTCAAGCATGGGCTCATATTGTAAGGTAACCGGAGGGGTATCTAGTGATATGTCAACAAAATGTCTAACTCCAGGAATCTTTTTATAAGAGTTATGCTCAATCCTGCATTGATAAACTGAAGAATATGGCTGTGGAAAGCATAGGGAAGATTGCTAACAACCAATTCCTGCTTTTCTCACATTGTTTTCTACCATATATGGCTTTTATATTTATACCCTGCCCAAAGTAGATGTATATTGGTACCATCTTCACCTACATTTATGTTTGAATTTGAATGAAATGTTCACAGGAAATAGCACCTGACTTTGTGCACTTTGTTCAGGTTTCGCCATTTTATGCCTTGTTTCAAAAAGTCGGGCCTAATGTAAAATGTCTTATTAATGCTACTCCTCCTCCATTTCTGAAAATTTTGTATGAATTTTTATACCCCTCTTCTTCGAATAGTTTACCCTTGTCTGTCTATACATCTGTCTGTTTTCCCATTTTTCTCAGCAACCATTCATAGCATTGACTTGAAATTTGTTGTAGAGGATCATTTAGAGGTCCTGCATGGTGCTTACCAAATTTAGGTCTGTAGGTTATCTACTTCATAAATGATGACTTTGTTTATATTTGGACATTGACTGTATAGTTGTATAATTTCGTTGCGCTTTTCTCAGCAACCATTCATAGCATTGACTTGAAACTTTGTGTGGAGGTTCATCTATAGTCCTACATGGCACTTACTAAATTTAGATCTGCATGTTATCTACTTCCTGTTTTCTAACTTAGTTTATTTTCAGCCAATGGTTTACACATTGCGTGATTAATTGGTATATTTTCAATGCGTGATAGGGAGATGCAGCTAAGTGTCAACATCGCGCTCACCTAATATATTCTATTGAGGCAGAAATTTATTTTCCACTGTAGTTATGGTAGTGCTTGCAGGGGTATACTCAGTGAGTTTTGACTCACAGATTTCTTGTTACAGAATGTTCCCAGTCATCAGACATTGTGTCTATTATCAAGTTTTTACCATTCTAGACTGCATCACAGAGGAAGGGACCTTAATGTTGGGGCATAGATTGTGACTATGGCTTTTTTGACCAACTTTAACACACTAAAATGCCATTGCAACCCCTTCAGTTTTGATCATTCCAAAATTTGTTGTCTGGTAATGAGATATCAGAAAAAATAACCCCTATTCTTCAGCCAGTAATATATAGTATATGCAAGTTCTGTGAAATGGAATTGCAAGGCATGGCCTACTTCCAGTGTATGTCAGTTATTGATCCATTACCAAACAAAAGTAAGAACGATAGAAATTGAAAGGAAATGCCAGCAACAATTTCAAGTTCATGGAATTTTATAGTTCTTTGTTTTTTAGGGTAGTAAAAATTATTGACAAAGAATAGTTGCTTGTCACAAGCAATTTCTTCATTGTTCAAAGCGTTTTTCTGAAGGGGTGTAAAAAATTGTGATTGTGTGGAATAGTATAAATACACTCTTACCATACTTTGGGATATTTTGGTGTTGTCAAATTTTGGCTATTTAGAGAAAAAAAGTAGTGCTTTCTATCTAAGTATGTCTATTTTTTGTCCACCATGTATAGTAGGCAAAATTTGCTGAATAGACTTTCAAATGTCTATCAAAAATACAGACATTTTTGAAGCATACCCAAGGTGAGTTGCTCTTTGATTGATGAAGGCTAGTAACTCTGTATCAACCGACAAATCGAATCTATTGACTAATCAAATCATGCATTTAGACGAGAAGTGAACTTTAAACTCTGACATTGATGTTAAGCATTTTGTTTGTTTGGTGACTTAAACTTTCATTGTGTAACTAGAGCTTATTCAAGCTGTAGTTACAACATATAGGTCACAAACCAACCATTTTATTTTTAATATTCACTGGCAGAAATTCAGCTTGCTATTGTTAAGGCGTTGTGTCCATGATGTTAATATAAACTTTTACTTTAAACATCTTCTCCTCAGAAAGTACTGAACAGATTTCAACCAAATTACACAGGAATGATTCTTTGGTGACACTATATCTTATTTCTTAAAACAATTTTGAGCAGATGAAAAACATGGCTTTTATTGGCGTGACTTATTTCCATACATGGTTAATAACTTTGACAATCTTAATCTCAAAAACTAGAGATTGGACTTCAACAATTTTTCACAGGAATGATCCTTTGGTGACCCTTTATCATATACATCGAATAATTTTTGACAGATGAAAAAAATGGCTTTAATGGGTGGGGCTAATTCTGTAAGAAAATCTTCTTTTTAGATACCTGTCAATAGATTTCAGTCAAATTTCACAGGAATGTCCTTGATTGACTCTTAATTAAGTCGTAGATTTATGCTTGGTTAAAAAATGTGACTTTTTATGTGTGGGGCTTATGTCCATACATGATATATAGTGAAAAAAAAAGTGAAAAATTGGAAGATCTTGTAAAAACTGGACGATGGTGTTCAACTAACTTTCACAGGGATCCTTATCAAATTTTGGGGAGAAATTTCAATAGGTTTGGTAATAAAGCTTTGGAAGAAAGGCCAAATTTCAGGTTGGGATCACATTGTGATGTGTGGGAATTAATTGATACTGCTTTTTAATACCTGACTTATTAAATGAATTTTACAGTACTTGACTTGAGTTGACTTATGTAACTAATGTAAAGTTTGCAATTCTCCTCAAGACTTATTTCAAAGATTTCATTGACAAGATTTATTTGCTGGATATAGCGAAGATGATCCAGTTGATATTGAATTCCTGAAACATTTTTTGCTAAATCAATACATTCAGGCCTGTGGAGCAATACAGGCATTCAAGCAACTCTAGGTTTGTATATGTAACTGACCACACATTGTGCAAAATAACACCATACTATATGTATAGCTTAGTCAAACTTCCAGTCAGCCAGCAATACCTCAGTTTCAATGATAATTGACATTTTCCAGCTGTTCCTTATGAAGAAAAGGCTTTCAGTAGATAAATTGTCACAAACTCTCACATTCGGCTAAAGTACAGCTGACCAAGCAATTGTTTAATTGTACCCAATATTTAGATAACATTAATTGTGATCAATATTTCATGTAAATAGGTACAGTAATAAAATATTGCTGTGTACTGTATATGGTGTTCAATTGTGAAAAATAGCAAATTTTTGACATAGGGAAAACAAAATTTAGACTGGTCCAAGTTGAAAGGAATTTCGGATGACAGTTTAAAGTTTATGAAATTTTAGATTTTCTCAACTTTCTGGGAAGAAAACATTGAGGAAAATGAAGAAATTGCTTGTTGCAATTTCTTCATATTCCACTATTTTTTCCCAATTACAATCAAGGGGTGTCAAAATGCATCACTGTGTATAGGATTGGGTTGAAGACAAGACAACACAGTGGCTGTTTAAAGCGGCTCTTGAACAGATGTTTGCGATAATTTGATACAGAAAACTTATCTGCTTTTCCAATACTTAATAATATCATTTTCATGATTAATATTCTTTCTTTCTGCAAATCTTCTGAATTCACTAGGAATATAATTTAACGTAATATATTCCCTATGCCCTACTTTGAAGCAGAATTTATGGGTGAGGTCGTTAGTGATGTTGATCATGACTGTATTGCTAGCGGAAGTCAATGATGTCATTGATACATCGTGGAAACTCTAAATAAGCAATTTTTGGTGTAATCGACAGATAATGTATTTACCAGATGAAATCCGGCTCCATTCCAGTTGTACTTCACTGTATTTTTTGCGTCTCGTAACGCCAAAAGATTTTCCTTCTATTAAAGTTATGAACAGTCATTTTCATTAGAAAATCAGCCTAATCGCCTTCTAGCAAATGTCTGAAAGCATTACAGTTAGAACTTTAAGAATGGAGAGTCAAAATTTTTCAACATCAGTGCAAGAGCCGCTTTAATTCATTCCCACACAAGCCCTCCTTTTTACGCCCCTCAAGAAAAAAGCTTTAGAAAACATTGTGGAAAATGAAGAAATTGCTTGTATCAAGCAATTTCTTCATTATCCACATTGTTTTCTATCCCAATAGACGAATAAATTTAAAATTCCATCAACTTGAAATTGTCGTCTGCAGCTTCTTTCAATTTGGACCAGTCTAAAATTCTGCTGAGTTGGAATGGGTTAAATTGACAGATTATATTTGTTCCTCTTCAGTGTTCAAGTCAACAGAGTGGCAACATACAGGGAGTTAGACAATGATCTGCTGAAACAGTCTGCCTTTTTAACTTTAGTAAGTTCTGCCTATCTTTACTGAATTTGGTTTGTAACCAAAATGTCATAATTCATCTTTGATAAGTTGTAGGTACAACACTTTGATAGGTAAATAATACTGTATCAAATTAGCTTATTTAATGAAACATGGATATAATTATATATAGATATATTCATAGAAGCAACATTCTCTTTTTCCAAATTTCACATGCAAGAGATTGATGCAAAACTATTGTAAGAGTGCATATTTTGGTTTGCAAATACAATAATCTTTCTGTTGTCCCTCTACAGTTTTTAATCATTTTCTGTCACAGACATATTCCCCCTTCTCACAATATTAAGAAAAAGAGCAGAAGCTTAATTGATTGCCACTGCAAATACATGTACAATGTAATTTATTGATTGACAACTCAAATTATTTGAAAAAGAATGATTACCTCTTGACATTTATGTTAGCATTTTTAGGTCACCTGACCGAATGGTCATGGTGACCTATTGCAATCATCGTTTGTCCGTCGTCGTGCGTCGTCCGTCGTGCGTCGTCCGTCGTCCGTTAACTTTTAAACATTTTCATCTTCTTCTCAAGAACTACTGGGCGGATTTCACCCAAACTTGGTAGAAAGCATCATTGGGGGATGCCAATTCAAGTTTGTGAAAATAGGGGTTCTGTGGGTCATAGGGGCCAAAATAGGGGCCAAAAAGGGGTAATTTTTGGTACTTCTTTAAAAATCTTCTAATAAACCGTTAATGCCAGAGCTTAAATATTTTGTGTGCATGACAACTAGGACAGGTATATTATAAATTGTGAAATTCATGCCCCTTGGGTCATGTATGGGGCCACACCCAGAGGTTAAAGTTCATCTTGTTAAAAAAATCACATTTTCATCTTCTTCTGATGAAGTACAAAGCCAATTTCAAACAAACTTGGTGAAAAGCATCATTTGGTTATGGTTATTCGGATTTGTGAAAATAAAAAGGCTGGGGGGTCAGGGGGCCCTAAAATGGGGACCAAAAGGGGGTAATTTTTGGTAACTTTTAAATATTTCATCTTCTTCTCAAGAACTACTGAGGGGATTTCAACCAAACTTGGTAGAAAGCATCATTGGGGGATTCCAATTTAAGTTTGTGAAAATAGGGGTTCTGGGGGTCAAAGGGGCCCAAATAGGGGGCAAAAAGGGGTAATTTTTGGTACTTCTTTAAAAATCTTCTTCTAATAAACAGTTAATGCCAGAGCTTAAACATTCTGTGTGCATGACAACTAGGACAGGAATATTATAAATCGTGAAATTCATGTCCCTGGGGTCATGTATGGGGCCACACCCAGAGGTCAAAGTTCATCATGTTAAAAAATTCACATTTTCACCTTCTTCTGATGAAGTACAAAGCCAATTTCAAACTAACTTGGTGAAAAGCATCATTGGGTACTGATTATACAGATTTGTGAAAATTAAAAGGCTGGAGGTCAGGGGTGCCTAAAATGGGGACCAAAAGGGGGTCATTTTTGGTAACTTTTAAATATTTCATCTTCTTCTCAAGAACTACTGAGGGGATTTCAACCAAACCTTTTTCTAATTCTTTCAAACAAAATTACTTGTCTTGGTGCTCTTTTACTCCGGTGACTGTTAAGGCCCACTGGGCCTCTTGTTGTTGGTTTGGAGACTGAAACGCAGTAACTACAGCTCATTTAAGTTTTTGAATTGATAACCTACCCATTACCATACAATCCCTTTTTTACACCTCCCTCCAATGAATAGTTCAAGAAAAATATGTTGAAAATTCAGCAATTGATTGTTACCAAAAAGAAAAGCTAAAGTAATGAGAATCAACTATAAATATTTACAGGATAATGAAATAGATCTGAAGTTACTGACAAAGTCATTGGCTACTGAGGCGGATCTTATTGAGGTAAGAATTCTACATTAAAACTCGAAACATGTATTGCCAGCATTTTATCGACTACTTTAGCTTTTGTGGCAGTATTGCCTTGGGCTAGCCTGAAGAGATATCTTTGATAACAGTATGGCTGCTTTCACTGTTGGTGATTTCCTCAGGCCATTTTTCACTCAAGAAGCATTCGTAATTTAGTATTGGAAGCACAAATGATTATTTATCTTTACTTGGCCAATTTAGTATTTTTTGCCTGCCAGAAAAACACAAGGCTAAGTCAAATTAGAAGTATCTGCACCTTGGACTTGGTGAAACCAGATGCAATTTTTAAAAGCAATTTGAGTGGCTCTTTTCAAATTATTGGTCAGATATTGAGCTAGTACAATTAGAGAAAATAATAGCCTGATTTTCTGCCCAGGTATTAGTAAGTGTGTTCTATACTCATATCTAAAATTTTAAGTCATTGCCTATTTTTTTTCCTTTGAGAAAAAGAAGAGTTCAACCCATTATCAGACAAAAATATTTCAAACTGGTCCAATTATAAAAGAAGTTGCAAGTGCCAATTCAATTTTGGTCAGATTTTAAAAATAACCTTGTCTTTTGGAGGAAAAGCATAGTGAGAAATGACGAAATTTCTTGCTAATTGGTTACCCTTCCTGTACAAACCCGAGGTTTTAAATACCAAAGATTTTATACTTAAGAAAAGATTGTTGAAAAAAAAGAAATTGCTTGTAGCAAGCAATTTCTCCTTTTTCCACAATATTTTCTACCACCTAGGATGGTTTCATTTCAAATTGCATCCAATTTTTATTGTCGTCTGCAACCTCTTTCAATTTGGACCAGTTAAAAATTTCAAAAACAGAAATGGGTTAAAAATGATAGCAGTTTTATAGCAATATCTTTACCATAATCTTGTAGGAGGATAAACCATGGGAATGGGACAGACTGTTTACAGAAGTGACATCAGAACTATTAACACAATGGGAGAAAAACGAGCAGTCAGAGGCAGGAGAAAGTGGACTGATGGAACAAACTGTGTGATACATGTGTTCACACAATTTTTTACTCTTTAAAAATCTTTTCCTCCTGACCTGGAAGGTGTAGAGCCATGATATTGTGCATAAAACATCACCTCTTTGAAAATTTCTTAAATCATTACCCTCGGGTCCCTCGGGCCAGTGCCCCAGGGGGTGGGGTTTATAAAATAATAACAATTTTTAAGTGACATCTCATTCCAAACTAATAGACCAATTTGAACCAAATTTGGTGGAGATGTTCCTTAGGTGGTTCTCTTTCACAAAAAAATGTTCTTTATTTCAAAACAAAAGCTAAAATGAAAAAAATCTAGTGGAAGAACTCTGGTTGCCTTGTCAACTTATAAATCTTCTCCAGTGCTGACCCAATTGGCCTTCAGCCTTGATATTAAGCATTAATCATCAGTTATTTGACCTCTTTCATATTTCTAAAATTATAACCCATGGATGCAGAGGGAGGAAATAGTGTTCCACTCCTTTCATACTAGTCCTAAATCCTTGGAATATGTCACAAGGACTTTAGGATTCCCAGGTACAGAGTCTAAATGTATAAAGTATGGTTAGGCCCTCTTGTATCAAATCCTCAACTTGACATTGAATTAGACTGTTGAAAGAGATCTTTTATCTCAGGTGAGCGCCCCAGGGCAAACGGCCATCTTGTTCAACTGTGTGTCAACTACTATTGGAACAATTTCAATAAAACTTCATAGAAAGCTTCAATATGATATAATTATCAGAAATATACATATTCTAATTTCTATTCTAGGCTGAAAAGCTTATCATAAGTTATGTACATTTTTTGTGACAAGGAAATATTGTCTGTGCGTCTAATCAATTTAGTGATAGTTCACTCTTTCAAACTATTTGTGTGCAATTTTGTGGATAGAATGTGCCTTTAAAATTTAATATATTTTCTTGTGCCCATATCAATAAATTGGGGACAAACATGTTTTTCATTTACAGTTTATCCCTTTTAATATGGGTACTATTTTGTCAACATCTAGAAACTCAACAAATGGCATATCTTTTGAATTATTCAGTGAAAGGGCTGTCATATTCACTTAACTTGCTTGTGCATTGTATTCCTGTGATACTGAATTTGTAATCATGCATTGAGGTGAGGGTTGAATTAGAAGGTCATATTTCACCGTAGAGTTTTTTTCTTTTTTATTACACTCTTCCAATGTAATTGAGAATTTTAACCCATTACCAGATGGCAAATTTTTAGACTGGTCCAATTGGAAGGAGTTGCAGGCAACAATTAAAAGTTTATGAAATTTTTCATTTCTGGGTATAAAATATTGTGTTACAAGGCATTTCTCCATTTTACACAATGTTTTCCCAATTGTTTTTCTTGAGGGGCGTCCAGAAACGTTATTTAGTGAGAATGGGTTTACAACTCTTTGAAACCTATTATGTGAGAAAAATCAATTTTGAAAGAAAAATTATGAATGTAATATGAAATCACTTCTTATTTCACATTTGAATTGTCAACTGCAGCCTTTTTGAAATTCATTTAAATACCATATTCTATAATGCCACATCAGCAGAGAATTGAATACATGTGTAATTGTGTGGTGTCTAGTTGTACACATTATTTATTAATGATCCCTAATTGAATAAATAAATGATTATCAGAAAAAAAATGTTTTACTTGAGACTTCTTAATGTTTTTACATTTCTTTTTCGTCTAAGTAAAGCCTTTCCCAAAACATGTATTCTTTAACCCTTTCCTGGATAAACCTGGGTTTTTACGTCACTGTGATTTTATACTTGAGAAAACATTGTGGAAAAAGGAGAAATTGCTTATAAAAAGCAATTTCTCCTTTTCCCACAGTGTTTTCTACCACATAGGATGGTTTTGTTTGGAATTGCATCCAATTTTCATTGTCATCTGCATCCTCTTTCAATTTGGACCAGTCTAAAATTTCAAAAACAAGGAAAGGGTTAATGGTTTACTGTAGATTGTTGAGATTTCTCAGTGGATTATCACTTGATCAATTCATCCAAAAACCAGTGAAATTATCAAAATGATACACACACCGTTTTTGTAGATTAAGCCCTATTTCTTGTTATTTTACACTACCAAACATCATCTTAGTGGAACCAAAGTTGTGATGACTTCATCAGGTTCACATATAATACACTACCAAACATAATCTTAGTGGAACCAAAGTTGTGATGACTTCATCAGGTTCACATATAATACACTACCAAACATCATCTTAGTGGAACCAAAGTTGTGATGACTTCATCAGGTTCACATATAATACACTACCAAACATCATCTTAGTGGAACCGAATTTGTGATGACTTCATCAGGTTCACATATAATACACTTCCAAACATCATCTTAGTGGAACCAAAGTTGTGATGACTTCATCAGGTTCACATATAATACACTACCAAACATCATCTTAGTGGAACCAAAGTTGTGATGACTTCATCAGGTTCACATTTAATACACTACCAAACATCATCTTAGTGGAACCAAAGTTGTGATGACTTCATCAGGTTCACATATAATACACTACCAAACATCATCTTAGTGGAACCGAAGTTGTGATGACTTCATCAGGTTCACATATAATACACTACCAAACATCATCTTAGTGGAACCGAAGTTGTGATGACTACATCAGGTTCACATATAATACACTACCAAACATCATCTTAGTGGAACCAAAGTTGTGATAACTTCATCAGGTTCACATATAATTCACATGCAAAATGATATTCTGTATGGAAAAGAAATAATTTTGTCTCCCTTTGATTTATATAAATAGATAATTTGGGGGGTTTTGTGTAGGATCAACATATTTTTCATTTTGTGAACAACAAAATCTATATTTTCTGTCATGGCTGTCAGCTTTTAAAAATTTAGTTTTTGTTGTTGTTCACTAAATGAAAGATGAATCAATCTATAATGAAACAAGCAATTATCATCTATATCTCTCACGGTAGGACCTCAAGTAAACTTTTTGTTTGAACCATTACCAGATGAAATTTTTATACCCCCCACAATGAAGTAATGGGGGGCGGGGTATACTGGAATTAAGTTGTCTGTCTGTCCACCCGTCTGTCCATCTGTCCTTGGACATAATTTTGTGTCCTCATCTCATCCCACATTTCAAGACCAATTTGGCTGAAACTTTACCAAAATCATCCTTGCAATGGGAACTTGTGCACCTGCAATTTTTATGATTATTAATCAACTGCTTCAGGAGTTATGCTCCTTTGAATTATTATCCTAAATAGTATATATAAAATGGTGTTTCTCTGCAGCTAAATCTACTGGACAGATATTGATCAAACTTAGCAGGAATGTTCCTTTGGTCAAGCTCTTCCAAAGTTGTTCAAAGAATTTAATTCCATGCAGAACTCTTGTTGCCATTACAACAAAAAGGGTGAATATCAGAAAATATTTACATCTTCTCTGAAACCATAAACCTACAGCTTTGATATTTGGTATGTGCATCATCTAGTGGACCTCTATCAAGATTGTTCAAATTATGGCCCCAGGGTCAAAATTGGCCCGTCCCCAGGGGGGCAAAAGTTTTTCATGGGTGTATATAGTGAAAACTTTGATAATATTTTTTTGATGAAACAGAAAGGCCAAGAGCTTTGATATTTGGTATGTGGCATCATCTAGTGGACTTTTACAAAGAATGTTCAAATTAGGCCTCCTAGGTCAAAATTGGCCCATCCCCTGGGTCACAAGTTTGAACGTAGGCTGATATAGTGAAAACTTTTAAACATCTACTACTCCAAAACAGAAGTGCCCTCAGCTTTAATATTTGGTATGTAGCATCATCCTATGAACCTTTACCAAGATTGTTCAAATTATGGCCTCCAGGTCAAAATTGGCCTATCCCCGGCGGTCACAAGTTTTACATAGGCTTATATAGTGACAACTCAAAAAATCTTCTTCTCCAAAACCATAAGGCTTACAGCTTTCATATTTGATTTCTAGCATCATCTGGTGGATCTCTATCAAGATTGTTCAAATTATGGCCCAAGGGTCAAATTTGCCCGTCCCTGGAAATCACAAGTAATTGAAGTTTTACATAGGTGCATATAGGTGAAAACTTTTAAAAATCTTCTTCATACCGAGTCTTTCTGTGAAATTTGAATCAAATCCGTCCAATGGTTGCTGAGAAATTGCACCAAAGGGCCATAACTCTGTCAAAAATCAATGGACTGTAATCAAAATCTCTGATTTATACTGATTATATCAGTCAAGTTTGAATCAAATCCGTACAATGGTTGCCGAGAAATTGAGCGGACATGAAAAAGCTACAGACCGACGGACAGACCAACCGATAGACGGATCCATTGACAAGCTGACTCCTATGTACCCCCCAAATATATTTTAGTAATCCAAAATCACCATTGTAGTTCAACAATAAAATTCACTCATTTGCTGATTCAACCACCACAAATGAAGTAAAGGGGGTTGAAACTGCTTCATCTGTAGAATTTTTGTTACACAACCCCAACTTAACTCTTTCTTGTACAATCCATGGTTATTACACCCCTGTGATTTTCTACTTGAATAACAGTGTGTGAAAAGAAAAAAATTGCTTGTAACAAGTAATTTCTTCTTTCCCCACAATATTTTCTACCCTGTAGGTTGATTATTTTTTAAATTGCACTTAATTGTAACTCTTGTTTGCAACTTCTTTCAAAATGGATGAGACTAAAACTTTGGTCTTCTGCAATTTCTTTCTAATAGGATGAGACTAAAATTTGGATAAACAGGAAAGGGTTAGAAAAGAAAATCAACTTAACCCATTCCAACACAGTGGAATTTTAGACCGGTCCAAATTGAAAGGAGCTGCAGACGACAATTTCAAGTTGATGGAATTTTAAATTTGTTCACCTTTTGGGATAGAAAACACTGTGGATAATGAAGAAATTGCTTGATCCAAGCAATTTCTTCATTTTCCACAATGTTTTCCAAAGCTTTTTTGTTGAGGGGCGTAAAAAGGAGGAATTGAGTGGGAATGGGTTAAGGCCATGAAACTGTAAGAATGTTGTCCATGACCATTGGAGGTCCTCTATGATTCTTGGTTAGATTGCTCAATGGTCAAAGCCACAGGCAAATTTTGTTTTAAAATTGTTTCTGTGCTCTAACCAAAGAGCTAATTTACCTAGGGTTTTAATCTTTATACGGACATTTCCTCATACCTAAGGTTATACCCCATTTATTTTAGGTCACATAGGTCAAAGCTCAAGGTCAAAAGGTCAAAAGCAAACTTTGTTTTTATAACAAGGCGCTGGTGGCAGATTTAATCTACTATGTGGCAACTAATTTTATTGATTTACAATGGATGTATGTCTAGCACATTAACTCTGGATAGTTTCTTTTCAATACTGAGTCATGACAAAAAGTACCATATAATGTGTTACAAGGCCATTCATTCTATACCAACATTTCTTGTTTAAGGAAAAAACAACTACAAATGTGTCACAGATACCCCAGGTTCATTGCTTGTCACATGACCTATAGTTTTGAAATTTGGCATATCCAACAGACCTTGAGCAGTTTATGTGATAAAACTACAAAACAGCGAATTTATTACACAAATTATTGAAATGTCTATTTTATTTTAAAAATGGTAAATATATTTGCTTAATTGGTGTATACAAAATGGCCTGACACAGCGGTTGAGCTCTAAACACTTTGTCACAATTTTTAAGAACTGCCGTTCTATCTGTAGCAGTTCTTAAAGCTAGGTTGTAATAACAGCTTAAAAAATTCTTTTGGGTTAATTGCAAAGGCAAATTAACTTTTAAACTAAAGCATAATCTACACTGATCAAAAATATTTTTCGTACCAGATGGACTAATTTTTATGGTAGGTCTTCAAAATAATATATGCAAGAGCTGAAATACTCGAGTAGGCTAGCTAAAATGTGACGGATGACATACAGCCAAAGGTTATGATGCAGGCTGTAAAACTTTTATGCTAGTCAACATTACAAGCCAGGACCATAATGAAGCAAATGTAGAACAAGGTGGCAAATTGTCACAAAATACGCCTGTAACACTACTGGTTGTTGACTGGGGAAGGGGGTTAAAATTTAAGTCTAAATTCAAGAAAGAGTAACAATTCAAAGTGATAACCAAAGGCCGTTACACTACAAGAGATTTGAAACAAAATCAAAGTGTGAAAAACAACAAAGGGGAATAACTCAAAAAATAAGCCAGGTAAAGTTATGGTTCTTGTGACCTGCACTTCCCCTTGGTGATATCTTCCCACTCATGAAGTTTCATGATCATAGCTATTGCGCTTTCAGAGATATAATCCAGACAAAAACCAAGTATGAACAAAGTCTGGAAAACAATAAAGGGCAATAACTCTCAAAATATGCCAGGAAGAGTTATAGTTCTTTTACACTGCTTGTCTCCTTTGTGAGATCTATTTACCTATTACGTTTCAAGATCATAGCTATTATACTTTCAGAGATATGCTCTGGACAAGATCCAAGTATGAAAAACAACCGAAATAACTAAAAAAATAGAGATATGCTCCGGACAAGATCAAAGTATGAAAAAACAACAACAAAGGGAAATGACTCAAAAAATAAGCCAGGTAGAGTTATGGTTCTTGTGCACTGCACTTCCCCTTGATGAGATCTATCTTCCCATGAAGTTTCATGATCATAGCTGTTATACTTTCAGAGATATGCTCTGGATAAGATCCAAGTATGAAAACAATAAAGGGAAATAACTAAAAAATAAGCCAGGTAGAGTTATAGATTTAATGCACTGCACTTCCCTTTGATGAGATCTATCTACCCACAAAGTTTCTTGTTCATAGCTTGAATAATTTTAGAGATATGCTCCGGACAAGATTAAAGTATGAAAAACAACAACAAAGGGAAATGACTCAAAAAATAAGCCAGGTAGAGTTATGGTTCTTGTGCACTGCACTTCCCCTTGATGAGATCTATCTACCCATGAAGTTTCATGATCATAGCTTATATAATTTTCGAGATAAGCTCTGGATAAGATCCAAGTATGAATAACAACAAAGGGAAATAACTCAAAAAATAAGCCAGGTAGAGTTATAGTTCTTATGTTCTTCTCTTCCCCTTGATGAGATCTATCTACCCACGAAGTTTCATGATCATAGCTTGAATACTTTCAGAGATATGCTCTTGACAGATCGAAGTATGAAAAAAAAAACAAGAGAAATAAGCCAGGTAGAGTTATGTATCCTGTGCACTGCACTTCCCCTTGATGAGATCTATCTACCCATGATGTTTCATGATCATAGCCTTTTTACTTTTAGAGATATATTCCGGACAAGATCCAGTGCACGCCGCCCGCCTGCCGGACGCCACAGGTGATCCCATAATACGTCCCGTCTTCCATGGGCTTATAAAAAATCTTAAATTCCATAAACTAAATTATCGCCTGTAACTTCTTTACATTCGGACCAGTCTAAAATTTTGCAGAGTGGTAATGGGTTCATCTATTACCAGAGGACATTTCAATTTGCAGATAGATTAAAAAACTTGTGTCATATCTGGTTTAAACATCATGAGAAAAGGATAAATTGCTTGAAACAGCTAGCTTGAAAAAGAAGTGCCATATCTTGTTGAATACTAACATTTAAAATGTAATACAAGCAGTTATATGCAGGCAAATTATACTGCGGAATGATGAACCCTTTCCTATTTTGCAAAACTTTAGACCTGCCCAAATTCAAAGGATTTATGGATGATAATATAAATTTGATACAATTTGAAATATAATTATTCAAAAGGGTAGAAAATATTGTGGAAAATGAAGAAATTGCTTGTTACAAGCAATTTCTTATTTTCCATAATGTTTTCTCAAGTCAAAAATCACAGGGACGTAAAAACCAGCGATTGTACAGGAAAGGGTTAAGAGACAATATTTGACATTATGGCCATTAAAATAAAGCAAATGCATTCAAGATTACTTTCTTCAATTAGCCATCTTTAGATTGCTATGACCATGTAAACCCATTACTAGAAAACAGAACTTCAGACTGGTTGTGTAGTAACAATTCAAAGTATTTAGTGTTGGAAATGACTGGATAAAATGAATACTAAGAACCTCATTTGTAACAATCAAGCTTTAATTTATTAATTTTTTTTTTTTGAGATTTCTGTTCAAGATAAACACTGCAAAGATTGATTTGTAGATGTATCAATTTAGGGAAAATTTATGTTGTGCTAGTGACCTCCTAAAAACATCTATTCATAAAATAAAGTAAATTAGTGAACACCTACATGTACTTACTTTATATCAATTGAAAAACAAATTCTATTAATTCATATTAATCCATTACCAGACAGCAAAATTTTAGACTGGTCCAAATTGAAACGAGGAGTAGACGACAATTTAAGGCTTAAGACATTTTAGATTTTATCAACTTTCTGGATAGAAAGCATTGTGTAAAATGAAGAAATTGCTTGTTACAATGTTTTCCCAAATGTTAATCTTGAAGGATGCCAGAAAGCATCACTGTGTGGAAATAGGTTAATTCCTCTTGATTCTGCTTCCTAGAGCTTTAACTTTCTTGATAGAAAGCATTGTGTAAAATGAAGAAATTGCTTGTTACAAGCAATTTCTTAATTTTAAACAATGTTTTCCAAAATGTTTCTCTTTAGGGACGTCAGAAAACGTCACTGTATGGGAATTGGTTAATCCTTCTTGATTTTGCTTCCTGGAGATAATACTAGTACTTGTGTCAAATGAGTAAATCATTTAATGAACCAAGATTGATAGTCGCTCTTGGAAATTGAAATCAGAAAGACTTGAGCATGAAGCTCACACTCGACGTCATGACCATGGACAAAGAAAATAAGTGAACAACATGGGTCATGAAGGAATGTTTATTTTTAAATATTTTTGATAAAGAGTCAACAAAATCATAAATGTCAATGATAAATATTTATATACACAAACACACAAATATGAAATATCCATAATGATATTAGAAAAGATGACCAACTTTAACACCAATGTAGACCAGTCTAATATTGTGTTGCCAGGAAACGGATTAAAGAACAGGGTGTACGCTTAAACAACAGACGCAGTCAGACCTATTTAACAGATTTTGTACAAAGAATAATTTGATTTCTGTGTGTTTTGATTTTTTCTAAAATGCCGTGTTGAATCTGATTTCATGTCATTGGGAAACACCTAAGTTCTAATTAACATTATTTTTTTCCTTTCAGTTATCTTTCCAAAGACAGTATAAAGAAGGTTTTCCCTGCAATGTTAGTACAAAGCATGCCAATGTAAGTGCATGTATAGCATTAGCCTTATTTTGTATGATAAACATCAAAATCCAATCCCACACATTCTCGCTTTTTGATGCCCTTGAGAAAAAAAGCTTTGATTTACATTAAGGAAAATAAAGGAATTTACTTGAAATAAGCATTTTCTTCATCATCCACAATGATTTATACCACTAAAAGACAAAGATTTTTGAAATTACACCAACTAAAATTTGTCGTCTGTAACTTCTTTCACTTTGGATCAGTCTAAAATTTTGTTGTTTGCTTGTGGCTAAACATATCCTTACAAAATTGCATATAGAAGTAAAGTCAAGTCATACTAAGCTACTTACTGAAGAACACAATGTTCTTACCCTTGATCCTAATCCAACTGTATAAATGTGACCTGTCCGGAGAAAAATTACCAATCTAGGATATGTATCGATCCAGATCTGACTGCAAAGACTGAACAGAGTCGAAACTTTTTGCTTTAACCCATTTCCACACAATGAAGCTTTTACCCCCTCAAGAAAAACAGTCGGGGAAAACATTGTGTAAAATGAAGAAATTTCACAATATTTTCTACCCAGAAAGTTGAAAAAATCTAAAATTTCATACCCTTTAAACTGGAATCTGCAACTTCTTTGAATTTAGAACAGTCTAAAATTTTGTCATCTGGTAATGGGTCAATAAGATTTTATAATTTAAGAATGGTCTTGTATTAACTCATTATGTATTTATTCTTGTAACACTATATTGAATGAATCTTTACTGAATGAATCTCTTTTTTGATATATATATATCATTTAATTTTTAGTTTTGTCTATCAAAAATGAGTGCTCCGGTAGGCTGAAAAAAAATAATTAAAACCTCCTAGCTATTTGTACGCTTCTGCAAGAAATAGTTCCATAAAAAAATCTATCCAAATTTGTAAAAAAAATTTTTTTTTTTGGGGGGGGGGCTTCATATAATTAAATTACAAAAAATGAAGAGATTTTTTTTTGTTTTCATGGAGGTATGAAATGAAAAAACTAATCACACTAATAGGCTTCATGTATTCATACAGTGTAATTATGTTTTTTATTTCAGACTTCCATGAAAACAAAAAAAATACTCTCTTCATTTCTTTAATGTTTCACAGAGTTACCAGGAAGTCCTTTGTCACAAATATCATGCAAGTTGCATAGGCAAAGGTCAGACTGCATTTATGTACAGGCTGATCTTTATGTTGCCTGCAAATGCAGGAATATCTAGGATCACCATGATAAGGGTTTATCAATGATGAGATGTACTTGTAACGGAATGTCTATTAAACTATGATTTCACAAAAACAGTAAGGTTACACAACACAATACTTTTACAATTTTTTTTTATCTAATCACTATTTTTAATATAAGATAATCTTGCTTGTGTGATTCTATAGTCTCTTTTGTTGACAATGGCTGTTGTCTCCTTTCTCCAACTGCCTCAAACTTGTCCCTGTGAGTATGTGTCGTTCAGCTTGTCAAAGATAGGGATAGGTGGAACTACGGTTTTGAAGGGCTGGAAATGAAAGAAAAAAGTATTTATTTATCTATTGACAGACCACAAAATTGATACTGGTTGTATTTCAAAGAGTTTGCTGACAGCAACAATTTGAAGTATTTGAAATTAAATTGCCAAAACATCACAGAAAAGCTAAATAGATTGTGCCGGGCAATTTTTTCTTTTCCCATTATGTTTTTCTTTACCGTGAACCTGTGAAAATATTGAATATACGAGGAAGGGTTGTAATACCAAAACTTCCTTGGATAGAAGAATATAGTAGCAAAGATTATAATAAATCTAAAGGTTTGTATGTAACTCTCTTTGGGTAAAGATAAATACTTTTTGTTTCTAGTCAATCAAGGATTTCTTTGGAATACATTTAGACATATTTTAAAAATTGTTTGACAGGTACAATATCATGGTGCTAAAGATTACAGTCAAACTCCATTGTATATCTCCAAGTTAACCCATTACCACACAATGACGTTCTCTGACATCATGAAGAAATACATTATCATGGAAAACTCAGTGGGAAAAAAGGAGAAATTGCTTGTAACAAGCATTTTCGCCTTTTCTTGTTTTCTACCCTGTTTGGTACTTATATTTGAATTAAAGCGCAATTTGAAATGTTGTCTGCAACTTCTTTCAATATGGACCAGTCTAAAATTTTGTCATCTGGTACTGAGTTAAAGCATGATTTTGAGGTTACATTACATATAGAGAGAACAATTCATCAAAAGGAAAATAATCTCATTTTAGCAAACATCTAACAGCATATTCACTTTATGAAAAAGTTTAACTTAACTATAGATGTTATTTCCAAAAAAAACCCAAAAAACCAACTAATAAATAAAAAAGTATTTAAATGCAAAATAAGATGTGCTTATGCAAGAATAATGTCCAATGACCTTTTTTTTTAGAAGAATTAACATGATGGTAAACATTGTAGTTGCAAGATAACCTTTACCTTGTAAACAGCATATGAGTTTCAGCAATAAGTAAATATTTATCATTTTATTTTCATAACATTGATCCTCAGCTTAATTATACCATCATAAGATGGCAATTGTGAAAGCCATCTTCATATTAAATAAGAGCATAGTAATTCAGTAATAAACCCATTACCACATGACAAAATTTTAGACTTGTCCAATTTGAAAGGAGTTGCAGATGACAATTTAAAGTTAATGAAATTTTAGATTTGTTCAAATTTCTAGGTTGAAAACATTGTGGAAAAAGAAGAAATTGCTTATTACAAGAAATTTCTTCATTTTACACAATGTTTTCCAAATTGTATTGAGCAGCATACAAAAGCATCATTGTGTGGGAATGGGTTGAAGGTAGATGATACAGAAAACTGTTAGATTCTTCAATTAAGTTTTTTAGCAGACATACAAACAGTAAAACAAATGGATCCAGATTTTTCAATGGTGGTAGTAAAGAAATCAAAAAAGATGTCATGCTCTACAAAATATGTACACCAAAATTTACAGTGCATTGTGATAAAAGCTTAAACATACATGATAAGAGCATAATTAAATTGTTAACTTTATTGTGAATTAATCTTTATCTCACATTATTATTATCACTAATTATAGGACTAAGAATACCTGCTAGGACCTTTTTTCCATGATAAGATAAGCAAGCTGAAGTAAATTTTGAAGTGTTGTTTAAATGATTTTCAGTGGATAAAAGTACCGGTATAGTTTCTATGATTTTTCTGTTAAAAGTCTAGTTTACGCTCACATATGTAAATATCAGAAAGCAATACAACTCGACCATCAAATCACCAGCAGCTCAACTCAATAGGAATTATTTATTATTTATAAATGCAGCTTGCCACCATTCATTTTGTCAAATGTAATAAATTTTGTCAGACAAGCCAAGATTCTTGTTGATAACCCCTTTCAGATTACTTATTCAACTATTGTCTAAAAAACACACATGTAAGTTTGTCACCAGCCAGGGTATTTGTACCACAAAGTGAATATGACATTTAACCCTTTCCTGTTTTACAAAATTTTAGACTGTTCCAATTTCAAAGGTTTTGCAGACCACAACTTTAGGTTGATTTTATTTGAAAAATAATTATTCAGTAGGGTAGAAAATATTGTGGAAAAAGTAGAAATTGCTTGTTACAAGCAATTTCTACGTTTTCCACAATGTTTTCAAGGATATAAAAACATGGGGACGTAAAAACCAGTGATTGTACAGGAAAGGGTTAATTTAAGCCACACAAAAGTAAGGTACTGCATTATGAAATTGCCAATCATTTAGTATAAATGAAGATGCGCACATGTAAGGATTAGAATTGTTTAACTGTACTTTTGTACTTTAATCCTATGCCAAAAAAATTAATTGTAAATTGTAAATGAGAATGCAAATGGACATTGTAAAATGAATGCTTTAGGACTTTACTCCTCGATCCATTCTCTGCATTCAGTGGTGTCGAAATTTTGGGCTTGTCCAAATTGAAAAAGTTGCAGATAACAATATCTTTTGGATAAAATTCAAAATATCTCTGTCTTTGTGCCAAGCAATTTCTTCCTTTTTTCACATTGTCTTTCCAAACTCATTTCCTGAAGGCTGTAATATTGTGGGATTGGAATTGTTTTTACCCATTACCATACGACAGAATTTCCGACTGTTCCAATTGAAAAAAGTTGTAGACCACAATTTAAGGTTTGGGAAATTATACATTTTTTTCTTTTTAGGTAGAAAAAAATGTAGGAAATGGAGAGATTGTTTGTTACAAGCAGATTCTTCATTTCCAACCATGTTTATCTAACCTTCTTTTCTTCAGGGGGGATAAAAAAAGAGCTCATGTGGGGACGGGTTATATTCATTTAACCCTTTCCTTGATAAACCCGGGATTTTACGTCACTGTGATTTTATACTTGAGAAAACATTGTGGAAAAAGGAGAAATTGCTTATAATAAGCAATTTCTCCTTTTTCCACAATGTTTTCTACCACATAGGATGGTTTTATTTGGAATTGCATCCAATTTTCTTTGTTGTCTGCATCTTCTTTCAATTTTGACCAGTCTAAAATTTCAAAAACCAGGAAAGGGTTAAACCAGTATCAACAGAAAATTGGCGCTTTCAAAGAGCTTCACAGACTGCTATCTTTCCCAATAGCTGTTAGATAAATTAACCATTTGGAACTTTAAAGACTGATTTTCAAGTCTTGTTTACACAAGTCAGTCAAATTTCAAGTTACATAACCAATTCAGAGACCTGTTTGACTTGTTAGTGTCTATATGGAACTGATATTAATGAGCTCTGACAATGTTTCTGTATGATTCAATGTGTGTAAACTAATTAAGCATTTTGGAATACCGGTAATACCATATAAGGAGATTCCGGGAAACTGCTTGACATCTGAAAGTTGATTCAATATGGAAGAAAAAAACCAAATTAGATACACTTAAATGCCATGCTTACACATTTGAACAACTAGGAAAATTAAACATACCAAAAATAATATTAAAACTTTTATATATAAAAATATCCCCATAAACAATGGACAATCTTTAATATAAAATTTTCTGTTTGATCTGAATTTTCTTCAGGCAACCAAGTTTGTCTCAAGACAATATATGATAAGGTTTTTGATTTTCTAATTAAAGGTCTTTCACTACAGCATTTATATGAATAAGACTTTAACTCTCTCCAGTTCAATCTCTGTTTTTAATTCCCTGTGAATTTATAATTGAGAAAATATTGTAAATTCTTTTTCCACAATGTTTTCTACTCTACTGAATGGTTATTTTTCAAATTAAATCCAAAATTGATTGTCGTCTGCAAAACTTTTGAATTTGGACAGATCAAAAATTTTGCAAAACATGAAAAGATTGACAGATTACAGGCCATGCCCTCTGTCCTCTGACATGGCAGTTCTAATGAAGAAATAAACAATGTTCATTATTTTTATAAAACATTTAGTCAGGGCAATAAGATAAAAAGCAAATCCTTGGTTTGTTAGCTTAAGTCGTAAATACAGCTTAAACAAGAGCCATGTCAGACATGGCCATCCCCTGCCGTAAAAGCTTTATAGTAAACTGAAGCCAGTAACATTTAGGCTTCTTGTGCAGTGCATTTCTTGTCAATGAGTTCAATAATAGCTATTATACTTTTAGAGATATGCTCTAGACAAAATCTAAGTCTTTATAACAACAGAGGGCAATATCTCCAAAATTATGCAAGCAAGAGTAGTGGGTCTTGTGCACTACATTTCTCCTCAACGAGATCTATCCACCTATGAAGTTTCAAGTTAATTGCTATTATACTTTCAGATATGCTCCGGACAAAATCTTAGTCTTTAAAATATTAAAGAGCAATAACTTCAAAATTATGCAAGCAAGAGTTGTGGTTCTTGTGCACTGCAGGTCTCCCTAATGAGATCTATCCACCTATGAAGTTTAAATTGATAGCATTTATTCTTTAGGAGATAAATCCTTGTCTTTAAAATAACAAAGGGCAATAATTAACAAAATTTCAAGCAAGAGTTATAATTCTTGCAGACTGCACTTCTCCTCAAAGAGATCTATCCACCTATGAAGTTTCAAGTTGATAGCTTTTATACTTTCAGAGATATGCCCCGGACAAAATTTATGTCTTCAAAATAACAAAGGGCACTCCAAATGAATTATTTGATGGGTCTATAGATTTTTTTTATTGACAGTCACAATTCGTCTAATGCTTAGGAAAGACTATATCAGCCTCTAATTCTACACTTTTCCTTCAAATCTGCATACAGGGGACTAATATTAGGTTATTAATATTCACATGCTGATCTTCTTGTTTTTTTGTTTTTGTTTTTTTTTTTTATTGACAGGTCACATAAACATGTTCCAGCCACGTCTTGTCATAAAATCAACATGAAAAAATGGTCATTTGATGGTTACAAAGGAGGAGCACTTGTGATAAAACATGCTGTATACAACAATGGTACAATAACTAATTCACACCTAAATGTACTGCAGTTTCTTTTTTCTTTAAATCCTTGAAAAGAGATCATAATATCATTAACTGGTTGTTTATTCAAAATTTACCATTTTCTCAATTCAAAATTATAGAGAAATTCTGAGACTCTTATAAAAGCTTATAGCATTTTGTGGATTTTCTGTGCATGAAATGAATACTCTATGATCCTACCTACCCAGATTTTAAACATTAAATGGTTAAAGAATCTTTGGACTTAATAAAATTCAAGCAAAATGGAGTTGGCTCTTGAGATAATTATCCAACAATCTTGAAAATTTGAAGGCTTGTAGGAAAGTTATATAAAGGTTAATCTTACTGCAAAACTTTTTTCTTGACAAATAAGGAATTAAGTCTAGATATTTAGTTTGACTAAAAAGATATCAAGTTTTCAGTAGTTGATAACCATGTTCCAAAACCAAGCTTCCATATTCACTTACCTGATGTGTAACATGTTTGTCAATAGACTCTGCTCGGAAAAATTTAGTTCCATATGGTAAGTGTCCATAGTTTGATGTGGTATGTAACAAGGGCTCATAATTCTTGTCACGTCTTGTGAAAGGCAGGAATCTAAAAATAAGAAGCAGAAAACATAGAGTGCAAATAAAAAGAAATCATGGACTTATCATGGCATAATTGAAAATCATTGTAACTTACTACCAACATTCAAACAAATAGCATCAAACAGTCTATTAATAGCCAAAGATTCTCATTTGCCTTGATCTTTTGGCAATAGAGATGTGACCAATCAAGCAGACGAAATCGTGCAGGGAATCTTTTAAACAAATATTGAAAAGGGAGAACAGATACAGCATAGGTTATTTGATATGGTAACGCTTTCACAGGAGCTAATTTGCCGTGATTTGCAAATTAGGGAACCTTTAGGAAGTCAAGTGACAATTTGGAGTCATATAAAGACAAGGTTGACCCAATTAGGGTTGAGGATCCTTTTCTCTGAATGGATAGGCTTTCTCTATTAGCTTGGAATGTTGCATTTGGTGGTAGCGGTGGGATGATGACAACTACCAGCCGGGAGTTGCCTTAACCACAGATCTCCCAGGCCAAGACTAGGGTAGAGTCTTTTGGGAGGGGAGAGTAATGTCACGGTTTCATGGGAGGCAATTTGCCTTGATATGCAAATTAGGGAGCCTTCAGAAAGTCAAGTGGCCATTTGGAGTCATATAAAGACAAGGTTGACACATTTAGGGTTGAGGATCCTTTTCTCTGAATGAATAGGCTTTGTCTATTAGCTTGGAATGTTACAATATTAGTATTTACATAGTAATTTCAAAGTATGGTAGAATGACCCTTCTGAATTTTTTAAAAACATGCTCAAAACTAAAAGCTTTGACCCTTTTGAGTTTACACAGTCTGACAAAGGATTGATTGATTTATTGGAGTTTAATGCCAATTTCAACAGTATTTCAGTCATATTGTGGCAGCTGGAGCACCTAGCAATAGATTCCTGGCATTTCTCACACCAGTACTACCATTACATCATTTCCTAGCCTCCAGCTGCTATCCCACTTTAGGTTTAGGATTATCCACCCATTGGTGAGAGACAAATGTCAGAAAGGATAAGTGCCGCTGCCGGGGAGTCTGACAATGGATCTGACATGGTTCCTTTTCAAATGACAAATCATAAGAATCCAGGCCAATCTCATCAAGTCTTTCTAAATAGAATTATGGTCAGGTACAGTCTAAGCAATTATCAAACGGCATACAATCAAGCTGTATCAAACATTCATACCATGAAATAGTTCATACTAATCTAAAAAATTTCTGGCATCAGCAGAGAATTGAATTCAATAATAAGAAATAATTTTCTAAAATCATTGTTATTTACTGCAGATAGCAAAGTAAAAGTACATTATCACAAAAATCTTAACATTAAAAAATAGCCCTTACATATTATCATTAAGCCTTGTGACCCATTCATCAGCCTTCATTTGTTCACGGGCTTCCTCTAGTGATGTGTAGGAAGTTGCTACACGAAGTGACGGCTGGAAAGCCTTATATCTCTGTTTTTGTACATCACCTGGTTCACGGAAAGGACCCTGTAGGGGAAACAGTATAAAACTTAAGGCTGAACAAAGCTGAAAAAGGTTGCATACAACAATTCAAAGAGTGTTACCATAATTATCTGAAAAAAGATACTATGAGAAAAGGGCAAATTCCAATATTGTTTTCAAAAGCAATGTTATACCACATGACAGAATTTTAGAATGGTCCAAATTGAAAGAAGTTGCAGGCTACAACTTTTAGGGGAATTTTTAAAAATCTGTCTTTTTGGTTCAAAACATTATGAATAGTGAATAAACTGCTTGTAACTAGTAATTTCCTAATTTTTCACAATGTTTTCCAAAGGTTTTTTCCTGAGGGGTGTAAATAGGAGGGATACTTTGGGAATGGGTTAAACACCGACTGCTGTTACAGTTTCACCTGCACCTCTTTAGTTTGCTACTCAGTAACAATAGACTCTGAACACTATTAATCTGTATTTTTGAAAGCTGTTCTGTATGTCCAAAATGTCTAGTTATTATTACAAAAGTACCATTGTGAGTTACCTGTGGTTTGCTTGGCAGGGGCGGTAACTGTGGAGGTTTGGGCAGGTCATGAGAGTAGCTTTTCCATGTTGGGTCATAAGGATTCTCAGCAACCTTTCTCCGTCTGTGCACAAGTGGTTTTACACTGGCCAAGGTATATTCCATCTCAGTTGGGTAACTAATGAGTTAAATAGAAAAAAAGGGTAAAACTTGCTCAGACTGCACAACTGTTACATAATGATAAGTATCATAATTTTTTGTCAAATTTTGTGGAACTAGGAGAACACTCATTTATCAGTTGTCAACCTACATTGAACAATATTAGGACAAATCTCTCCTCGAATGCTGTACAGGGTTCAACATTGGGCACATTTCCCATGTTGTTTTACCTATGGAAAAAACTGATTTAACAAAGACTAGCCTCAGAAATTGTAATGAATCTAATTTAGATATTTCATAAATAAGTGTTACCGTACTATGGGATAATTTAAATTCTGATTGATTTTCTTTTTCTTTTCTTTTTTCCTTTTAGATTAAAAAAATTGATCACTATACAAAGCTGGGTTAATTCCCTGACAATTCTAGACTAGCATTTAATAGGTAGTAGAAATCTATATGAGTAAAGAAGAAAAGAGTTTTGTTACTTAGGATTTAAATAGAGTAAATCCATTTGTTTAGACCCCTCAATAAAAGAAAGAAAAACATGAAAAATGAAGAAATTGCTTCTAACAAGAAATTTCTTAATTATCCACAATGTTTTATGTCATTAGAGTCAAAGGTTTTGTAAAGTTCACCAAATTGAAATAGTTATCTACAACTTCCTTCAAATTGACCAGTCTACAATTTTGTTGTCTAGTAATGGATTAAACCACTTACGGTAGATATGGAGAGTTAAACACCCCAGGTATGACATGGGTACTGATAAGATAGTGGTATTTTCTGGCCAGTTTTTCTTGTATACTTTTCTCTTTGGCTTCAGTTTGTCTTCTTCTGTTCTGTTCTTGTTGCTCTGCATACTCATCAAGTTCATTTCTGAAAAGAACAAGAAATTACCATATAACTGGTTATTTATCTTTGAGGTTTGGGATAAAAAGAGTGCAAGAATTTTTTGCCAATTTAATTTTTGTAGCTATGAATCTCTCCTTTATATATATTCCTATATACATAAACCAAACAAGAATGCAATACTCAAAATATATGTCACCAACTAACCAAGACATGAAATTTTACATTTATCCCGCTTTGTATGTGACAAGCCTTAACTGGGGAACCCTAACAATGAGTGCAAGGTCAGGAAACAAGCATATTCTGTGAAGATTTCATTAAAATTCATTCATAGATGAAGAAGGAGATAAGTTAACAAGAAATGTTCCATTAAGCCCCCTTTTTCTGTGACAAAGCCTTTAATTGCAAATTTTGAACAATATACAGTAGGTCAGTTTACTATGAACATTCTATGAAAATTCCATTTAAATCTGTCCATACGTGTTGGACAAGATGAGTTAACAAGATTTTTTTCCATTAAGCCCCCTTTTTCTGTGACACAGCCTAAAATGGCCAAACCCCAATAACATTCCGCAAAAGTTCATGCAAACCCATCCATAATTGTAGGAGAAGTTGTGTCAACAAGAAATCGGAAAGACGGATATTCTGACAGACATTTGGGCAGACAAACAGAGAAGATGATACCAATATATGACCACCTTTGAGGGCATATAAAAATAAAGCAAACCAGTCAGGGGATATCTTGTCACCGACTTGGACCTTGAAGAGTATGAAAAAGAATAAGGAAGGGTAAAGAATCACCACTTCATTATCAAAACAACTTCAAGTCCTTGAAACTTGGCAATGAACTAAACACTTCAGGAAATTTTACTCAATTAAATAGAATTAATCAAATAGGAAACTACTTTCATCAAGTTCATATAACAAACCAAGATTGAATAGACAGGACATGGCTATTTACATGATACATAGACTTTTTTTCTGGCAAATCATTTTTTCTTGCAATCAGGTATTGTATATCATTTCCCCAAGTATTCACGGGCCATTCCTTGTGTATGTGTGACAAACGGACATTCCCTACATATGTCAATATCAGATTCAATGTAAATAAACAATTTATTTCATTAGAATCTCTAATACCTGATGATTTCATTTTTGATTGCCAATGCTTCTAAGTATCTCTTTCTACTGTAATAGTTGAACACATATTTCCTCACATAGTAGCCTCGCCAGATCTTTTGAACCTGTAAAAAATAACACATGACATAGTCTTTAAAAATATGTCAATAATTACCTTCCTGAATGACAAGTTGCTGGCTAAGCCTGCTTCCTCTGATATAAAATGGCATTATTTTGCAAAATTTAGCGTCAGTAGCATGTAACGAAAAGAAAAAGTTGTTGGTTGGCGGCCTTGACTTCATAAATATAGTTTTAATAAGCTGTAGTTACGACGCTTAAGCTGCCAAACCAAAAAAGTACAATGTAAAGTTGGAGTTCAAAGTTCACTGTTGGTCTAGATAAATGATTAGATTGGTCTCTCCATTTTTTTCATTTACTATGATCTGTCAATTAATGTTTACAAAAGAAAAAGAGAGAAATATTGGGTAAAATAGAGAATAAGGAGGAAATGAAAAGTAAAAAAAGATTTTTCATGCACTTCTCAACACTGGAAATTTCTGAGATTAAGACTTGGTCTAAACAGATTTATGAGCATATAATGATATTGTTGGTTATCTCAAGTTTGTTTTTCTAGTATAAAGCAAGTTGCTAAAAGGTGATAGAAACTTACTCTTGTTGCACTATTGTGATAGAAATTGAGTTTCATCACCAGGACACAATTCTGAAAATAGAAATGAAATATAAGTTAAGAAATATAGAATTATAACTTAAGCATATACATGTACATATCTTAATATTAAAATGCACATTTAAATGCACTGAGGACATTTTATTATCGAACAAGAGCCATGTAGGACATGGCCATCCCCCCCGTAAAAGCTTGATAGTAAACTGAGTTGTGATTCTTGTACACTTCTCCTCCATGAGGTCTATGAAGTTTCAAGTTGATAGCTATTATACTTTCAGAGATATGACCTGGACAAAATCTAAGCCTTTGAAATAACAAAGGGCAATAACTCCAAAATTATGTAAGCAAGAGCTGTAGTTCTTGTGCACTGCACTTCTCCTACATGAGATCTATCCACCTATGAAGTTTCAAGTTGATAGCTATTATACTTTCAGAGATATGCCCTGGACAAAATCTAAGCCTTTGAAATAACAAAGGGCAATAACTCCAAAATTATGTAAGCAAGAGCTGTAGTTCTTGTGCACTGCACTTCTCCTACATGAGATCTATCCACCTATGAAGTTTCAAGTTGATAGCTATTTTACTTTCGGAGATATGCCCTGGACAAAATCTAAGTCTTTAAAATAACAAAGGGCAATAACTCCAAAATGATGCAAGCAAGAGTTTTGGTTCTTGTGCACTTTCTCCCTAATGAGATCTATCCACCTATGAGGTTTCAAGTTGATAGCATTTATATTTTAGGAGATATGTTCCTGACAAGCTTTGTGACGGAATGACGGACAGAGACCATTAGTATATTCCCTTCGCCGAAACGGCAGGGGATATTAAAAATGTGAAAAGGAGAAATTTCTATTCAAAAGCAAAATCCGATTTCTCACAATATTTGATATCCAATTTGGCACTTACTTTACCATTTCAGCAGATTTTGAATTATTATTCAATCCTGACATGTCCAAAATTTCTATTTCAGATAATGAGTTATTATGTTCTTTGTTTAATGGATTGTAGACATGCTGCCTGACATGCGCTTCAAAACAATAAGTACTTTTTCTCAATAAGGCCTTCTAACACACAAAGTTTGTATAAAGAGATTACATGAAGTGTATGACCTTCAGATTAGCCACTACAGTGGGTTGATTTATTGAATGGGGTTTTACGCCACTTTTAACTGTATTTCAGTTATATCGCAACAGCTGGAGCACCTGACAATGGATTCCTGATATCTCACACCAGTACTACCACTACATCCTTTCCTAGCCTCCAGCTGCTATTCCACTTAGGTTTAAGATTATCCACTCATTGGTAAGAGACAAATAGTGGGCACAGACACACCTAATACTGTATGCCCACTCAGCAGAGCAGCAAGGGGGATAATAAAGTAAAATCTGACAGTATCCTAGTCATATTTCCACTAAGAACCTGTGTAATGCTAAATAAAATATTTGTTCAGAATGGCATGAATTCAAAGGGCTGAATGCATTGAAAGGCCCAAAGTATCAGTGAATATTTCTGTTAACCCATTCCCACATGAAATTTTTTTAGACCAGTCCAAATTCAAAAAAGTTGCAGATGAAAACTTTGAGTTCATGAAACCTTTAAAATCTTAGTCTTAGTGTGCAGGCTGGTCTTAGTCTATATCACCTGCCCAAGGAATAAAATTTTGATTTCAGTCAGAAAAGGACAAACATACCTTAATGTAGAGTCTGAAGAACTTTCTTCCCAAGAATCCTCTCCATCTTCTCTGAATGGTGGTTGCACTATGGTTCATGTGCCTGTGAAACACAAACTTTTTTCTGTCTATACATTTACCTTATAAATAAACCTTAACAAATGTGTCATAATCTCAAGCAACTGTTAACCCATTACCATACAGCAAAATTTTAGACTGGTCCAAAATTAAGGAGTTGCAGACAACAACTTAAAGCTTATGAAACTAGATTTTTTCAACTTTCTGGATAGAAAACATTGTGTAAAATTGAAGAAATTGCTTGTACCCTATTTGGATATCATATTCCAATTTTAACACATTGTGAAATATTGTCTGCAACTTCTCTCAATTTGAACCAGTCTAAAATTTTGTTGTCTGGTAATGAGTTACAAAATACGCTTATATCCCTGTGCTAAAACAATGCATCGGTAGGGGCGTATATATTATAATCAATGTCTTGGTACTATTCACCTTTGAGCACTGTGATGTTCACAATACCTGTAACCCATTACCACACAACAAAATGTTAGAATCATCCAAATCAAAATAGATTCATCATCATCATCCACCCACAGCAGCGGATAACAATTTTCAATTCTTGCAATCTTTAAAAAGTATTGTTTTATAGGAAGTAAACGTGTGAATTGAAGGAATTGCCTGGTTACAAGCAATTTCTTCTTGTCCACAATATTTCTATCCCATTATTTACTTTTAGGGGTGTACAAAAAGTGTAAAAGTGTGGAAATAATTTAAGTCCTAGTATCAGGGACTTTAACAGTGTATTTGGTGCTTCTGTAAAATATTTGAGGAGTTTCACAATCACTGGTAAATGTAAGGTTAGTTCGCATTTCTAGAGGTCAATATCATTTGCAGGGACTGCAACTATTTTTTACAGCAGGTAAGTCTTTCCCGCTCAGTGATGCCTTTAGACACCCCTAAGGAAAAAAGCTTTGGAAAACAATGTGGAAAATGAAGAAATTGCTCGTAACATGCAATTTCTTCATTTTCCACATTTTTTTCTACCAAGAAAGTTGAAAAAATATAATAAAAAGATTAACTTTAAATTGTTGTCTGCAACTTCTTTCAATTTGGGCCTGTCTAAAATTTTGTTGTCTGGTAATGGGCTTAAGAAACATTTTAAACCTGGCTAAAGTTTTCTAGAGTCAAAAGAAAAGTCATAAAATTGTGTTATGCATTGCGAAGCTGTTGTTCTTTTAAATGAGGTTGCTCAATTAATTGATATCAAACTTGAAAATTTCAGCAGGAATTAGATCACCAATTTCAACTGACCAATCACAGCATAAACCAACCAATCAAGTCATTCATTTAGACCTGAAGTGAACTTTGAACTCCAACATTTGGCCAACATTTATGTGAAGGATCGTCATAACTGCAGCTTTTTCAAGTTGTAAACCAACAATTGTTACATGTTCCTGGACATAAATATTGTATTATGATAAATGATAATTTTCTCAGACAAAATGGTCGATATTCAAGAAAAAGAAACACATCATGGCACAATAATTTTATGATAATGTGAAGTCTGCAGTTTGATATTTGCATGACATTCTGTCTGTGAGATTTGTTGATGTTGTATGAATTAGTGAAATTTAGCAAAAGATTTACCCCATGTATGATCGGACTCTTGTTGCACGGAACCATGCTTGTATCTTCACGGCAGCAGCAAATTCTGATAGCCTGTCTGCTTCTGCGGCACTAGAATAGAACATTTTATGGATTTATGTAGAAAAATTCAAAGTGAATCAGCTATTTGTTCTAAAAAAAAGAAATGTTTTTATCATGCCAGAGCGCAGTAATTAACACATTATGTCATACTGAACCCAGAATAATTGTGTTTTGGCAAGCAGTATAGACAAAGATCATCCTGCACATAGTGCAACCTTTGTATACACAACCTATTTTTACTTTCATGCCACAGTTGTTTGTTAACCTATTCCCACACAATAACGCTTTTAAACGCCAATCAAGAAAAATGCTTTGGAAAACATTGTGGAAAATGAAGAAATTGCTTGTTTCAAGTATTTTCTTCATTATCTACAATGTTTTCTTACCCAAAATACAAAGATTTTCAAAATTTCATCAACTTGAAATTATTGTCTGCAACTTCTTTTAATTTGGGCAAGTCTGAAATTTTGCTGTGTGGGCATGGGTTAAATCATTTTTCAAAAGAAACATTAACAGCATGCCCACTGGGTTTTCATTTTGGGGGTACTTGTACCCCTTAGGTTTTGAAATGGGGGTACAAAAAAAATCTAAGGGGTAGTGTGTACCCTTTACTTTCAGATTTAAGAGTACACCATACGAATCTAAACCCTTTACCAAATGACAATGTTTTTGTTATATGATTTGTTAATAATCAGTAAATGCCACATGTCATGTGCAAGTGTCAATTAAATTTAGAGCGAATGATAGCAAACAGTTTTTTTTAAAAGCTGACTTGACAATTTTTTGGTTTTTAGGAAAAAATATGCACATAGAGTTTCTAGTTTTAATCGCTAATAATTTTAAATGCACACACACGCAATGGCATTTTTGTTTCTAATTTCATTTATTTTTCTGTACGTTCATGCACGTCTTGGTGTAAGATTTGTACATGAACCAACGTAATTGTACATGAATTACGTACTGCAGTACGTGAATGGGCACCCTGATTAACCAACAATTAGTTCTTGAATTCCTTCAATTTTAATGCAATACTCAAAGGAATTGATTAAGCATGATAAGCGTTAACATTTTAGTTTGAAGGGAGATTGTAATAAGATAATGCACAGGTAGACTTTGGTATCTGTATTGGCAGCAAATTACTACTCCACGACCAGAGAGGTATGAAATCAAAGAGCAAACAGGTTGCGTGAAATAATAATTAACCCTTTCCTGTTCAAATACGGGATTTTACATTACTGTGATTTTATACTGGAGAAAACATTGTGGGAAAAGAAGAAATTGCTTGTAACAAGCAATTTCTCATTTTCCACAATATTTTCTACCACATAGGATGGTTTCATTTCAAATGGCATCCAGTTTTCATTGTCGACTGCAAACTCTTGCAATTTGGACTAGTCTAAAATTTCTAAAAACGGGAAAGGGTTAAAAGAAATTTTTCACACCTAAACAAATAACATTCCTTATACTATACAAAAGCCTGGTTAGACCTCACCTTGAATACGGTATTAGTGTATGGCATACAACATAAATCTGACAAGACAAAAACCAAAAAATACAAAGTCTAAGTTATTGACGAATCTGTAGGAAAAAAGTTACACCGATAGATTAAAATCCTTGGGACTCCCTTCACTTGAATACAGGCAACTATGATCTGATATGATTCAGACATTCAAAATCTTTAAAAAATTGACATCCATAAATTGTTCCCAAAAAGCCAACAGGCTCTTAACAGATGCCATAAACTCAAAATCTACAAAAAGCACTGTAATGCCAATCTGCATAAAAACATTGTTTTCAAATAGGGTCACAGACCATTGGAACAGGCTGTTTGAGGGAGTCCTTTATGCAAAAAGTGTAAATAGTTTTTAAAATCTTGTAAACAAAGCGTGGAAGAGCATTCCAGTTAAGTTTTATCCAGATATTTTTTCGTTGAAGTGGGCAATGTAACCACAGAAGAAGAGAATCTAAAGAATCACCTACCTATAGACAATTTCAAGGAAAAGGTAAAATTGCCAATCAACCTGTGGGTGATTATACTCGCCATAAAAATGGTAATGGTATTTGATTAGACTAGTTGCATTTTAACCCTTTACAAGACAAAAACTCTAGACTGGTAAAACTGATCAGGTAGTGCTACTTGGTTAAGCTGTTAACTCTCTAGTTTTGAGAAAACATTCTGAGCCGTCATTTAGTCATGTTTAGATTACAAAGTTAGCTAGGCATAATCAAATGATGTTCTGCGATAGTATTATTTTATCTGTCCTTATCAATTTTTTTAATAGGCACATGGTTCCTGTTGGGATAGAAGGCTTGGATTTAAGCGGAGACAAAAAACTTTGAAAAATGAATTTTCATCAAAAACTGTGATGAAATACTTGACCACAAGACTGATTTCCGAAGTTTTGTGGTGAAGCAAATAAGTACATTTCTTATTCAATCTTGTTTGGTTAAAATACTAAACACTTACTTCTTTCTCTGGTAGGTGGCCTCAACTATTGAATCAGTCTCGGCCAGCAATCTTACCATCGCCGCCATGTTGTTTAAGTGTTGTTATGGATGACGTCATGAAATCTCAACTTTGTGATAAAACATGGCCTTGCGAAAAAAAAATCATATATTGTAAAGGACCATAGTAATTTCTTTGGAAAAATAATACCAAATGAATCCGTTTCTCAAAAATTACTTTTAAATTGGGATTTTTCTTGACATATCCATGGCAACTTATAAACAAGATGGCGGAACAAGAGTGATGATTTCAATTGGATTTTAGATCGAAAGGCAAACAAAAGCGTGCCAGAGGCCATAGAGGCTCATTCTGAAGATGGCAATCTACATGCCACCCATTAGTAGAAAAAAGAAAGTGCTGGACCGATACAAGTAATAAATGATAAATCATTTTTGTTAAAATTTCAACATAATTTGTTGGTCTTATCTGCATAAATTGCATTAAAGATTTGTAATAATATCAGAAATTGCCCGTAGATTAATTGACACAATTCTTGTTTCTTGTAGTATAAATGTGTCAGAGCAGTTATGGCAAAAGCTGAAAATTCTAAAATTTATTAATGATTTAGGAACTATACCACTTTTCATACAGAGGTAATTGCAATCTTTCTTTGAGTTTACTGTATTCCAGAAGAGGTGCGACCTTTTCGTCGAGATTCTTAAGATTCTTATTTAGATTTTTATGATGAAGCGTTCTTTAGATTAAGATTTTTAAGCCGCTAAATAAGAATCTTAAGAATTCTTAATGAGGAACTTAAGGGTACTCGGCATTGGCTTAAACGAGTAGCCTTGACGACATCGAATATTTCACTCAAAATAACAAAAATCGTTCTTTATGATGTCTCAAAAATCTTATTTAGTGGGATTTCTCATCTCGACGAAAAGAACGCACCTCAGGTTTCTGTATAAGATAGTCCTTAGTCTGAGCATGAGTAGGTATCAGTGCAACTTGTAGGAAATTAGTGTAACCTAATATCAATACATTTACAGAGTTTACAAAGTGTGCGTGATATGCTCAGACACCTGTTACCGGTGAATACCAATCACCACCGACTTTGAAATATCTAAAATGCTTGTGAATTATCAGATATTCATGAAGCATACAAGTTTTACACTCCTTTTTATAACTTTCTGAAGATTGTCGAAAACTTCACTGTCATTTTGTATAAACTTTCCCAAAGTGTTTCATAGTTAAAGCAGAAGATTGTAACTAATCTCAGAACCTTTATGAGTGGGTAACCATTTTAAGTCAGTTGTGACAATCTTGGGGCAAAATTAGTTCCAATGAAATGAAATACTGACATCTTGTTCAGATAGGTGAATATTCATTTGCTATTCCAAGGTCAGAATTGGCTAAGTATAGGCCCTATTTTGGGATTCGTTATTGGTTTGATTTGAGAATTCGATATTGGTTACAGGGCTCTGCAGAGGGGGCGACTCAGGCGAAGAACACTTCTCCTGAAAGTCTCACCACTTCTCCCTATTTTGAAAAACTTCTCCTAATTCTCAGACTAGTGAGTACTCATCCTTTCCGACTATTTGTCTCTCACCAATGGGTCGATAATCGTAGACCTATGTGGGATAGCAGCTGGAGGCTAGGAAAGGATGTAATGGTAGTACTGGTGTGATAAATACCAGGAATCCATTGTTAGGTGCTCCAGTCGCGTCAATATAACTGAGAGATTGTTGAAAGTGGCATAAAACCCAATACAAACAAACAAACCTAGAAAAAATCAACCAATTCTAGTAGTTGGATTGTTAACATTAAGACCAACGGTAATAGGGTCAAGGAGCCTACTGATAGCTCGTAGAATTTTGAATTAGACAGCTTTTTTGTTTGTTCTCGTAGATCCATGCGCAAATGAGCAAAAACAGAGGTCAGGAAGATAATGTGTCCTTACCCTGCTAAGAGGGAACTCTATTAGGTATACAGTAAAACCCCTCCTTACGACCACCCCGGAAATAAGGGCACCCTGCTATTAAGACGAGTTTTGACAGAACAGAACTTTTTTTTCTTTATATCAATGCTCGAAAACCCCTCTAAAACCGGCACCCTGCTATTCAGAATTATGACCACTAAATTTACTACCAACTATAACTGATACACTATTTAGAACCACACTAAAACAACCAGTAACCCCACACCTCAAGTCTACCCTTTATCGATAGAAATAGGATCAAGACTAATAGCCTTTTTTTAAATGAACACAATACGCTACTCTCTAACATATATCAAATCATTTTTAAGCTTTATTAGAATCCTGATACGGATGAAAAAATATCCCTATTAAAATGGATTAAAAACATCAAAGTTATCTTCAAAAATGTGGAATGTTTAATAGTTGGGATCATAACCAGTTGTTTCCCAACCAGAAATGGATAAAGCTACTCTCTAACGTCTATCAAATTATTATTAGTCTTTATAAGAATCCTGATACGGATGAAAATATACCCCTATTGAAATGGATTATAAACATCAAAATTATTTTTCAAAAATGTGGAATGTTTAATAGTTGGGATCATAACCAGTCGTTTCCCAGCCAGAAATGGATAAAGTTAGCTGTAACGCAAAACCTAAAAGATCTGTTCATAAATTCGTGGTTTAGTTATATTGAAAATAGTGACACTTGTCATACGTATAAACTGATAAAGAAAAAAATTTGGTTTGAAAGATATTTAATTGAGACTCCCTCTGCACTATTAAAAATAATGATTTAAAAATTTCATACAAATAACACTAAATTGCCTATCGAAACAGGAAGATGTTTAAAGACTGAAATATCTGAACGAACATGTACCCTTTGCAATACCGAAATTGGTGATGAATACAATTACATATTTACATAACTTGTTCCTTCATAGCAGATAGAAAACGTTTTATACCCTCTGATTTTACCAAAAAAAAAATACATTTTGAATTTTGAATTACTTATTAATACAAAAAAATTAACAGAAATTGTAAATCTATGCAAATTTATAAAGATAATCATGGACAAATTCTAAGTTTCTATCTTCATCCCAAATCTCCATCTTTCTCATACCATGTATGTATATTGTACCTGTTTTTTCTTTTGCCTCTTATATCTGTATTTCATGTACATTTACCTCCTGTTTCCATAAAATGGAACAGAGCGAATAAAGTGTATTGTATTGTAGATAAAAAATGTTTTTGGATTTGTTTATAAACTTCTTTTCATCCAATACATATAATTTCCTTCTATTCTTTTAGCCCTGATACTTTCCGAGTCATAAGTCAAGATGCAGAAAACACCCATTTAAAATCTGACTTTGAAGAAGGAAATAAGCCTTCAGAGTGGAGGCGAATTTGGTTGGAAAATTCAGGACTTGCTCTACCGGATATATACAACCGTAAAACAGAAGTTTTACCGAAATCAGTTCCAGATTACAGGCTCAATAAACCACACCCATCCTCCTGTGGTTTTCTGCGACACAATGTTCGTCTTCTAAACGAGCCAATTTGTAGTGTTTATACAGAAATTACAAGAGATGAGCAGGACAACTGGTGGCCTTCTCGAATTTCTAATGAGCCTCTAAAAGTTCCTCCTAAAACAGCTGATACAATCTATAGAGCTGACTTTTCAGAAGTAGAAAACTCTCCTGTCAGCTATGGTTTCCAGAGACACACCTCCAATCCGAATAAAGAACCAGCACTTGGCTCAGGTACAGTTTGATTTATGCCTTTACAAAACAACAGAATTTTAAACTGGTTAAGATTTAAAGGTGTTGTAAAAGACAACTTTTAGTTGAGGAAGCCAGAAGAGCATACAATTAGATGTTTGTTGTCAGTGTTTGTTGTCAATGTCCTGCTTGGTTAAATTTCTATATCATTATATTTATCCTAGGGATTCATATTTTACAAAAGCACACATCATGTTAAGGCTTCCATCCGAGGTCATGACCTGTGAGTGTGACCCTTTGGCCATGTGACCTTGACCCATTCCAAACATCTTTAACAAAACAATGTAGCCAAAATTTCAACTTTCTGTTTTCTAATTGCCTTGTCTTGGGCAAACATTTTTGAAATAATGCACTCATCTAGTAAACTCTCATTTGACACAATGGACCATGGCCCTGTATCCATGACCTTTTGCAGTGTACAAGAATCATAACTCTACCTTGTTTACTCTTTGAGTTGTTTTTCTGATTTAAGTTTTGTCCAGAGCATATCTCTGAAAGTATAGTATCTATGGTTGTGAAACTTCATCGGTGGATAGATCTTACCAAGAGGGGAGTGCAGTGCACAAGAACCATAACTGTATAATGAATAGTTTTTTATTTATTGCCCTTTGTTGTTTACAGAGTGCAGTATGCAATAACAACAAGGTGGCAAATTGTCACAAAATACGCCCGTAACACTGCTGGTTGTTGACTGGGGAAGGGGATTAAAATTTAAGTCTAATTTCAAGAAAGGGTAACAATTCACAATGATAACTTATGGTTCTGGTGTTTTTTCTTGTTATCATGAGGTTATGAAAACCACAGGCTGTTACACTATAAGAGATTTAAAAAAAAGATAGGTTCCTTGATGATTATCTATCCATCTATAGAGTTTCATGATGAAAGCTGTCATACTTTTAGAGATATTTTCCAGACAAAATCTAGTATGAAAAAGCAACAAAGAGGAATAACTCAAAAATAGACAAAGAAGAGTTACTGTTCCTGTACACTGAACTTCCCCTTGATGATATCTATCCACCCGTAATGTTTTATGATCATAGCTATTACACTTTCTGAGGTATGGACAAAATCAAAATATGAAAAACAAAAAAGGGGAATAACTTTAAACAATAAGCTAGGTAGAGGTACAGTTCTTGTGCAATGCACTCTTCATTGAGGACATCAATCCACCCATAAAGTTTCATGGTCATAGCTATTATACTTTTAGAGATATCTTCCGGACAAAAACCAAGTACGAATAAGATCCAAGAATGAAAAACAACAAAGGGCAATAACTCAAAAAATAAGTCAGGTAGAGTTATGGTTCTTGTGCACTGCACTTCCCCTTGATGAGATCTATCTACCCATGAAGTTTCATGATCATAGCTTGAATACTTTAGAGATATGCTTTGGACAAGATCCAAGTATGAAAAAACAACAAAGGGCAATGACTCAAAAAAATAAGCCAGGTAGAGTTATAGTTCTTATGCACAGCACTTCCTCTTGATGAGATCTATCTACCCATGAAGTTTCTTGGTCATTGCTAGAATACTTTTAGAGATATGCTCTAGACAAGATCCAAGTATGAAAAACAACAAAGGGCAATAACTCAAAAAATAAGCCAGATAGAGTTATGGTTCTTGTGCACTGCACTTCCTCTTGATGAGATCTATCTACCCATGTTGTTTCATGATCATAGCCTTTTTATCCCCCATCGTTTCGATGAAGGGGATATAGTAATGGTCTCTGTCCGTCCTTCCGTCACTAAACTTGTCCAGAGTATATCTCTGAAAGTAAAATAGCTATCAACTTGAAACTTCATAGGTGGATAGATCTCATTGAGGAGAAGAGCAGTGCACAAGAACCACATCTCTTGCTTGCATAATTTTGGAGTTATTGCCCTTTGTTGTTTTAAAGACCAAGATTTTGTCTGGGGCATATCTCTGAAAGTATAATAGCTATTAACTTGAAACTTCATAGGTGGATAGATCTCCGTGAGGAGAAGTGCAGTGCACAAGAACCACAACTCTTGCTTGCATAATTTTGGAGTTATTGCCCTTTGATGTTTTAAAGACTTAGATTTTTTGTCCTGAGCATATCTCTGAAAGTATAATAGCTATTATCGAATAAATGCAGTGCACAAGAAGCCTAAATCTAACTGGCTTCAGTTTACTTTCAAGCTTTTTCAGCGGGGGATGGTCATGTCGGACATGGCTCTTGTTACTTTTAGAGATATACTCCAGACAAAAAGTGCACGCTGCCCGCCCGTCGGACGCCCGGACATCGTGGGTGTTCCCATAATAAGTCCTGTCTTCAACGGGCGTATAATAACTCTACCTTGCTTACATTTTTGGATATTGGCTTTTGTTGTTTTTCTGATTTGAAATTTTTCTTGTGCATATTTTTGAAAGTTTAGTAGCCATGATTATGTAATTTCATGGGTAGATGGATCTTAATAAGGGGGACTACAGTGCACTAGAACCATAACTCTACCACAGATAATTTTAATTTATTACCCTTTGTTGTTTTCATGCTTAGATTTTGTCTGGAGAATATCTCTGATAATAGTATAATCCCTATAAGTATGAAACTTCATGGGAATATAGATCCTACCAATGGGAAGTGCAATGCACAAGAAACACAACTCTACTTTACTCAATTTTTGAGTTATTGCCCTTTGTTGTTTTTTCAACTCAAGATTTTGCATATCCCTAAAAGTATAGTAACTATGATTTTGAAACTTCAGTGGATAATAGGTCTTAATAAAGGAAAGTGCACTGCACAAGAACCACAAACCTGCTATGCCTTTTATTAGCTAACCTAGGACAAATGTTTCAATAGAGCAGTTGTCACACCCTCGGCATCAGCATCAGCCTCCCACTTGATAAAAGCTTTTATATCTTTGATATAACTAGTGCTGGGGGGGGGGGGGCTCTTATTTGAGACAATGACCTACACCCTGTGACCTTCTGACCTCGAGCTTTAATATGTTATAGAAAACTACAACAAAAAACTTTAACCAAAGATTTTGATCAAAAACTTAAATCTTTACTATCTTGATCATAATTCAACCTAGGGAGCTCATATTTTACAAATGCACATACCAGCCACAGGCGCTAGCCTTTCATTTGACACAATGACCTTGACCATATGACCTAAACCTAAATTTGAATATCTGAGTCATTTTTCATCATAGGCTGCTCATATTTCACAATTGCATTCATAAGTGGATGGCCTTGATTCTATGAACATGTGCCCTTAAAAATATAACCCTATTTCAAATAGCACTCAGAAGGGCGAGCTATGTTGTCTACTGAAAACTTTTGTTGTTTTTTGGACATGAATTTTTTCTGTTGCATATCTCAAAAAGTATAAAATCTGTGACTTTGAAACTACATGGTCATAGATCATATCAAGGGGAAGTGAGGTGCACAAGAACCCAACTCTACTTTGCATAGGTCTTTAGTTATCACCCTTTGTTGTTTTTCATAGTTGAATTTTGTCCAGAGCATATTTTTTGAGTAAAGTGTCTATGATAATGAAATTTCATAAGTGTACTAAGTTTCTATCAAGAGGAAATGTAATGCACAAGAAACATGACTCTTCTGTGCTTAATATTTCAGTTATTGCCCTGTGGTATTTTTGATATACTTCAATAACTCTACTTGTACAAGACTTCATAATGTCAGTCTCAGGCTTTCACTGAGTGACCTTGACCTTCTCTGATTGTTAATCACTTAGACTAGTAGATTTTAAGGATAGTTATCTTGTCCAATGACAGCTCTTGTTGAATTGCCTATTTAAGCTATGCCAGATTCCAAAATTTTGTATCAAGCAATTTCTTCATTGTCCACAATGTTTTCTACCCAAAAAGATTAGAGAATTAAAATTCCATCTACTTGATATTATGGTCTGCAGCTTCTTTCAATGTGGACCAGTCTAAAATCGTTTTGTTTGGGAATGGCATTGGAAATGATGTTTGCATTAAAGTATGAGTACCCAAAGCGAATTAGTTCCTGGGACCCCATTTTATTGATGTTAAACTAAAATCCTACCTCTCTACCTTATAACCAAAGACACCACCCAGATATACTTTAGCCAGAACTCAGAAAAGTGATGGTTTAGGTTCTTCTATTTTAACCATTGTCATGCTGAATAAAATCCTTGTTGAGAAATGCAACAAATCAAAGGACTGAAATCACTGTATTGCTCTTATTTTTGGCCAATATTTCTTTCCACATTTGATTATAAAAACATCTCTTGTTTTTTATGAACTAACAGGTGGTGTAGACAAAGATCAGACCGCACATGTGTGCAGGCTGATCTATGTCTATACCTCCTGGAAAAACAGGAATATTCCAGGTTCAACATGACAAAGGTTAAAAATCTTTTTTCAGTTCCAGTCAACTTTCTTCGTCCTAGAGATGGTAAACAAAGGCTTTTAAAGGAAAAGGTGTCCTATGAGCACCAATATAACAGCAGAATAGATCCAAACTATCCCATCAGAGGAAAGGTAATAATTCAATTTATTCATCTGAATATTAAGCACAAATAGAACTTTAGTAGTCTGACATGAAAGCATACATATTCAATGTTTCTCTAAGTAAGATAATATTGTTTTACTATTGTCTGTCCACGGGGTTGTCCATCCATTTGTCAGCTTGCCAAAAACTTACCCCCCAAAAAACTCAACATTTCCATATGACATTTCCATGTAATGTACATTGCTTATATTTGGGATTAAGATACCAGCACCTATTATTAATGTGCATTTTTCAACTATTAAAGTGTAACTTATGAACATGGTTTGTTTCTGGTGCATTAGTGGTTTTGAAACACATATAATGCAAGGGCAGATCCAGTATATCAAGAGGGTTCAAACTTACCAATGGGATTTCGTTTTACTATTATTACTAAATTTTAACTGTATTTCCCCACAAAAATGAAATGATCAAGCTTTAGAGGGGGATTGAACCCCTCTAAGACAGCCACTGTTATTTTTGTGAAATTGCATACAGTCTTCAAACTTTTGACATTTTTTTTTTTCATTTATCAAGTCATAGACAGTACTCCTGCAAATAAAAACATATACATGTACAAATATGTATGTAAATATTTTTCTTAAGTGCGTTTTCAATATTTTTTTGCATCAACCCATATACATATACATGAATGTAGACAAGAAAATTGATGGTTCATGTCTTTACTTACTCACTTTGTTTCAATTATGTCTTTATCTTCATTCTGTCAATTTTTAGAAAATAAAACTCTAAAACGTATTTCTAAAGGCTCTAGAGCAGCTATGGGACAAAATTTCTCACTAAAAAGAATCATGAAATATTCTTTAAATTGTTTACAGACCTCTTTACCGATACCTTCAAAATAAGTCATGAGCCTGCTATGAAAAGTGTTGCCAAACAGAAAACGAAAAAAGAATTCAAATTCATTCAATGTTTGCAACTTAAGTCGCCAACCAACAATTTGATTTTTGTTTAATATCCTTGAGCATAAATTATGTTGTTTGATATATCAGTCAAAATTTCATACAGAAGGTCAATGGGGAGGGCTAGAGATTTGTCAAATCTACACCCTTTACTCCTTTTTATTTGTAATTTCAGCGTCATGGATCATTTGTCTGGGATCAGATGTCACCAGATGCTTCTACAAAGTTTGTCAACCATTATAAAGTCATATCTCCAGAAGAGGGTCTGAGAAGGCAAGAACAAATGAAGGCAGAAAAACAGGCTGAAGAAATCAGTGAAGTAGCACAAAAAGTCCATGAAGAAACAGAGAAAGAGAATCAAGGAAATGAGAAGGTCAGTCAAGTAATTGAAGAAGAAAAACCTGTTGAAACAAAAGAAACTGAAAAGGCACCAAATCCTGTTCAAAACAAAGAGTCAATTAAACCCCTTCCTAAAGCATCACCAAAAGGTTCACCAAAGAATTCTGCTCCAAGTTCACCAAAGAGAAAGTTTTCAGGTTCCAGTTCACAACAAGTGCCTGATCAAACAAAAATAGGGGATGTTCAGACAAAAGAGGCTGACAGAATTTTAGAAGATGCAACTAATATGCAAGTTCAACAGTAATATATTTTCAAAACTTTAGGTAACCAATTTAAATCAATTTCAGAATAAAGTCATTGGTAATCTTTAAATGTTTCAATTATTTGGTGCTTCCTTGTTGGCATAGGAACTGTTTTGAAAGGTTACCTACTTTGATTATACCAATTTTATGCCCTTGAGGAATTCTCAAAATCTTTGTGAAATTGTGAAATCATGGGGATGTTTAAAACCAGGGTTTGAACAGGGAAGGGTAAACTCATTAACATATGACCAGTAGTTAGTCTAGTTATTTAAAATTGTTGTTTGCAATATTCTTCAATATAGACTAACTACTGGTCCCTGTGATCTTATAAGTGATAAAACATTGTAGAAAAAGAAGAAATTGCTTGTTACAAGCAATTTCTTCTTTAAACACAATATTTTCTAACATACTAAATGGTTATTTTTTCAAATTATTTTCATCTGCAAAACCTTTGAATTTGGACAGGTCTAAAATTCTTCAAAACAGGAATGAGTTAATTAAAGAGAATAACCATAATATTATGTGTAAACTTTACATGTGATTCCTGGAAATCTTTGATTTCTACTGAATTTTAGCTAAATTACTGTTGTTAATCCTTGTCATGCTGAATAAAATTTTTGCATTAAAATCAATGGACCGAAAGCACTTGAAACACTATTTTTGGGTCAGAACTTCTTTTTTATATTCATGTTTTAAACAACTCTGGCTTTAACCTATTATCACACAATGATGCTTTTTGACACCTCTAAAGAAACACAGTTGGGAAAACATTGTGGAAAATAAGAAATTGCTTGCAACAAGCAATTTCTTATTTTCCACCATATTTTCTACCAAAAAGTTGAAAAATCCTAAAATTTCATAAACTTTAAATAAGTCTGCAAATCCCTTCGATTGGGTACAGTCTAAAATTTTGTTGCCTGGTAATGGAAGGGATATACTAGTGATGTTGACTATGATCAGACTTCACTTATTAGCAGGCTGATCTTTGTCTATACCCCCTGCCAATAAGGTTATATACCAGACACAGCATGACAAGAGTTAATGTATCTTAAAATGTTCATGTTGATTTTTATAAAATATTTATTTTTTATCATTTTTTAGAGTAAGTGCCTCATTATAACCATACATTGTATAACATACTGCAAAGCAGTTTAATAAACCCATCACTAAATAATCTTTTAACAGGAGTTTGCTTGTGTTTCTAAAGATCGTCTAAATAAGATTAGGCCAAAGTTTTTTACATGTACAAGATTATGGTTGAATACATCATTCTATAAATGTTGTAACTTTTACCTGTGATACTGCTGCATTGTTCTGGATTTTATACTAAATTTTATAAAGCCTTTGTTGTTTTTTTAGAGTATGTAATATTGTACTTTCATGTTTTGTATACTGTAGCCTGAACCCATTACCATACTAGAAAACTTTAGACTGGTCCAAATTGAAAGAAGTTGCAGATGACAATTTCAAATTTATGAAATTTCAGATTTTTCACCTTTCTGGGTAGAAAACATTGAGGAAAATAAAGAAATGGCTTGTTACAAGCAATTTCTTCATTTTTCCCAATGTTTTGCCTATTGTTTTTCTTGAGGTGCGTCAAATGTTTCATTGTGTGTGAATGGGTTAATTATTATTTGATACTGCTGATTTTTGCACTTTAACACCAAGCAATCTTTAGATTGTCATACCCAAAGAAAACTTTATTAAATACTGAAGGAAAAATGCAAATCAAGTATTAAGTCAACATTTTCTAAATACCTATATTTACTTTTTACCATTTACCTATAATTCTCCGATAAACATTGCCAAAGCCGATCCGCAACAATGATAAAAGCCTTCTATTTAGTACAGATATTTTTAGTAACCTATCTATCAAAAAAACTAGAGGAAAACATTGTTGATTTCTTCAAATTAAAATGTTTTCAATTAATTTGTTCTTTTGCTTACTTTGTTTGCAGGGGAAGCTATAAGGGTGTTTGTTTTATTATGGGAAATAAGGTATATTTACATGAAATTGTTTTAGCATATTTCTTAATATCTTGGTAACAAAACGTTTCCTCTTTCAGTTTTATTTCCTTCATATTGGCTAAATATGGTGAATAATATGTTGTTAAATTAAAAGGTATTTTTGCTTGTCTTGGGAGTTTTTATTACAAATTACAAGCACCATTATATTTTTGTATAGACAACATGTTTTCTCAGTTGTCAATAGGGAAAGGTTGTCTAACCCATTCCCACACAGTGACGCTTTTGGACACCCCTCAAGAAAAACAATTGAGAAAACATTGTTTAAAATGAAGAAATTGCTTGTAACAAGCAATTTCTTCATTTTACAAGATGTTTTCTACCAAGAAAGCTGAAAAAATCTAGAATTTCATTAACTTTAAATTTTCGTCTGCAACTCCTTTCAATTTGGACCAGTCTAAAATTTTATCATGTAGGAATATGTTAACCAATTACCAGAAGACTACATTTTAGACTTCATTTTTAAGATTGCATTTAAAGATTTAATTTCTTGTTCTCAATATCATGTATTGTTGATTGTTAGAATTTTAAATAACTTTTATCTTTGTTGTATAATCTTATGTGTGCAATATTGGCATGATGTTCTACAATTACCAGAAGACAAAGTTTTAGACAGGTCCAAAAATGAAATACGTGCACATGTTTCTTGTTAAAAAATACATTTATAGATGAAAGAAATCCTACAAGAAAAGTAGAAATCTCTTGTTACAGGAGATGTCTCCTTTTCCCATATTTTCCTTCTCATGCTGAATAAAATTCTCTTCAGAATTGCATTAATTCAAAGGACTGACAGCACTGGATGCACATTATTTTGAAATTTTGATTTATAAACCAGTGTAACTTATAATCAGGTGATGTAGACTAAGATCAGACTGCGTATATGTGCCTGTTGATTTCTGTCTATAAAAAACAGGAACATTCCAGGTTAAGCATGCCAAGGGTTAATATCACTCCTCAGGGCATTACAAAAGTTTAAGCAATAGGAGTGAGATACATTTCTTTGATGCGTTATGTAAAATTATCAAGTTTTTGCTCAGTTGATTATCACTTGATAATTCCACTTAAAAAAATCCATTGAATGAATCACCAAAATGATAAAATCACTGCTTTTGGTTGGTTTTGCCCCACTTTTGTTCATTTAGTGTAGTCGGCTACCCACAATACTTTAATATCATTTTTTACACCCCATTCAAGTAGGAATGGGGTGTAAAAGGTGAGACTATCCATGGAGGCCAACAATGATTTAGTGGTACTGCATGTCATCTCAGCATGACCAAAGGCATTGAAGGTGCCATTAGTTTGCCATATAATGCACTTGCAAATGACTTGCTTTTATAGATTTTCTCAGAAAAAAAAGTTATGTCTCTTTGTTTTTCACATAAGATTGAAACATCCTTCATTTCAGGAATGGAAAAAATCACATTTTCTCATGAAAATACAACTTTATTGTTCACCTAATGAAAGATGAAGTGATCTTACATTGAAATGAACAATTATCCTATCATTACACGTACATTTGATGTTTAAGTTTTTTATCTTGTTGTCTTCATGATAGCGCTAATCTATTCTGCCTCATGTAGCTACCTTTATTTTTTATGTATAATGCACTATTGTGTGAAATAAATGAGCACCTTCTTCAACCCATCACCAAACAATTAAATTTTTGTCTGGTCCAATTTGAAAGAATTCAGGATAGAAAACATAGACAGTGAAGAAATTGCTTGTAACAAGCAATTTCTTCATTGCCCACAATGTTTACCAAAGCTTTTTTTCTTGAGGGGCGTCAAAAAGAGGGATTATGTGGGAATGGGGTACTTAATTATGTCTTTAACCCATTCCCACACATTGACGCTTTTTGACGCCTCTCAAGAAATAAGGTTCCTAAAATATTGTGTAAACGAAGAAATTGCTTGTAAAAAGCAATTTCTTCATTTAACACAATGTTTTCTACCCAGAAAGTTGAAAAATCTAATATTTATATATTTCAAATTGTCCGCAACCCCTTTCAAATTGGACCAGTCCAACATTTTACCATCTGGTAATGGACTAAACTGTATTATTATTACATGCTCATCGACAATGAAGTCAGATGTATATTTTACTTTTAACTTGCTTTTTTTAAAGTCATAAGTTTTTTTCTACTCTACTACAGTCTATAATTTGATGTTTAATTGTCCTCCTCTATTGCAAAGTAATTATTCCAAATAAATGAATATTATTCTCTGTGTAAACTGACAATCAAATTTTTTGAAGTTAATGAAAGCCTGTGAAAATCCCTGCAATTTGAATCAAATCTTGCAGTATTTCATAGCTGGATATGATTTATCTTATGAAAGGATGACTCGCACACTTTTCTTATATGGTTAGAAAGCTCCTTAGATTGTACAAAAACCTTGTCCTGTGAAAAAAGCAGTGTGGCATTCATCAACACAATGTACAGATAACATAATGCCATAATAAACTGAGCTATCACATAATTCTCAAAATCAATCACAAAACTTTTGTGTTGGCAAGCTTTTGACAAGTATCTATCACAATGAATGATGACAGTTATCCATCAAATACTAGGCTTATCTATGCATGTGCTAGAAAATGGTTTTCTTTAAAACATTTTAGAAATCTTTTTTTTTAAATGATAAAAAAATAAATGAAATTATGTTTTTAACCCTTGTAATGCTGAATATAATCCTTATCAAAATGAACATTAAAATCAAAGGCCTGAAAGTACTTGAAGTAATAGTTAAGGGTCAAAGATTATTTTGAAAATTAAATTTATAAACATCTCTGTGTTAAAAGAGTGAAACAGGAAGTGTAGACTAAGATCAGACTGCACTTATGTGCAGGCTGATCTTTGTCTATACCTTCTGCAAAAGCAGGAAAATTCCGTGCTCAGCATGACAAGGGTTAATATATTTTGGTAGTGGACCAATTACCTAGTTTTGGATATAAAAATGTTTGCAATTCCAATAGTTTCCAAAATTTGCTAGCTTGTAGGCCAATTCACATAGATGAAGCATATCATTAAGAGCAGTGAATCGTCTACTAGGCAACCTCCACAAAGTGATCACCTAAAAAGATTGGCCTGTGTACTTTCTTGTGACAAGAAGAAGGAAAAACATATTGCAAAACATGTAAAAATATCAGTAAAATTTTGTATTTAATCCATTCCCATACAGTCCCTCTTTTTTGTGCCCCTTCAGAGAAAAACTTGGGAAACATTGTGTAAAATCAAGAAATTGCTTGTCACAAAACATACTTCATTTTCCGCAATAATTTCTACCTAGAAAGACAAAGTTTTTTAGAATAACATCAACTTGAAATTGTCACCTGAAACTTCTTTGAATATAGACCAGTCTAAATTTTGTAAAATGAGAATGGGTTTAACCATTTGTTATTGATACTCATTATACTCCTCTCATTTAGACATTTTAAGGAGAACCAACAACAAAGGGTCAAGGTACCAGGTACCAAAAGCACTTTATATATGGTACATGTAGTTACATCCCTATGTTGAGAGCTCTTTGCTCTTGAAAAGGGTCTTTTAATCCTGGTTGCATAATGCAAGTGGTTGCTTAATAGAGGTTATGGCTTCAGAAAGATCACCATATACTTTATAAGTATATTTCAAACTGGCATAACTGGCAAGTTTGATGCTCAACAGCATAAATCTTTTTTTGTTTGTTTGTTTGTTTGTTTTCTGGATAATTAACTTCATATGCACTAAACAAGAGCTGCTGATTTATGATTTTTTCTATAAAAAATAATTGTCTCTGTTTTATTAAATGTCTCCTTTATTCTTAATAAAATATTATTCTCAGAAATCAAACATTGTCCTTCTATTTAAACTCACTCTAAATGTTCATCTTTAAAACGTGTGGGTTTAAATTCTGATTCTTTGTTTTTGCATATTCAACTGACATGTTTTACCCCCTCTATCATTGAATTGCAAGTCTGCTGTTAACCCTTTTCTTTACAAACCCAGGACTTCACACTACTGTGATTTTATACTTGAGAAAACATTGGAAAATAGAGAATTTGCATGTAACAAGCAATGTCCCATTTTCTTACAATATTTCTACAACATTGGATGGTTTCATTTCCTATTACATCCAATTTTCATTGTCGTCTGTAACCTCCTTCAATTTGGACAAGTCTAAAATCTACAAAAAAACGGGAAAGGGTTAACATAAATATGACATGGCAGCTTAAGCACACTGGTTTACAAGCCTCTCAGGTACCCATTTATACACCATGTTATATAGGAGCAACATAGAGTATCTTTATGTTCAGAAATATTCCCACCTTCTAGGAGAGATTTGAACTAGTAACCCTCCGATCAAAAGGCAGGAATCTTACCCCTAGACTATGGACTCCACAAGTTTTAGCTGCAAGAACAGGACTGTCTAAGAACTTTTCACCACTGGCAGATACCCTTCATCCATGTTACTCTACCTTACTAAAAAAAATTTTTTAATCAACTGACTGAAGGTCCTGAATGTGATCATGATCTAGATAGGTTTATGATTTTAGGATGTCTCAATTTTAAGGGAATTTAACCCATTCCTGCACAATCCCACCTTTTTAAACCCCTCAAGTAACAAGAGGCCCAGTGGGCCTTAACGGTCACCTGAGTAAAAGAGCACCAAGATAAGTGATTTTGTTTGAAAGAATTAGAAAAAGGTTTGGTTGAAATCCCCTCAGTAGTTCTTGAGAAGAAGATGAAAATGTTTAAAAGTTACCAGAAATGACCCCCTTTTGGTCCCCATTTTAGGCACCCCTGACCTCCAGCCTTTTTATTTTCACAAATCTGTATAATCAGTACCCAATGATGCTTTTCACCAAGTTAGTTTGAAATTGGCTTAGTACTTAATCAGAAGCAGGTGAAAATGTGAATTTTTTAACATGATGAACTTTGACCTCTGGGTGTGGCCCCATACATGACCCTATTTTCACAAACTTGAATTGGCATCCCCCAATGATGCTTTCTACCAAGTTTGGTTGAAATCCGCCCAGTAGTTCTTGAGAAGAAGATGAAATATTTAAAAGTTACCAAAAATTACCCCCTTTTGGTCCCCATTTTAGGGCCCCCTGACCCCCCAGCCTTTTTATTTTCACAAATCCAAATAACCATTACCAAATGATGCTTTTCACCGAGTTTGTTTGAAATTGGCTTTGTACTTCATCAGAAGAAGATGAAAATGTGAATTTTTTAACATGATGAACTTTGACCTCTGGGTGTGGCCCCATACATGACCCCAGGGGCATGAATTTCACAATTTATAATATACCTGTCCTAGTTGTCATGCACACAAAATATTTAAGCTCTGGCATTAACGGTTCATTAGAAGAAGATTTTTAAAGAAGTACCAAAAATTACCCCTTTTTGGCCCCTATTTGGGCCCCTATGACCCCCATGACCCCTATTTTCACAAACTTGAATTGGCATCCCCCAATGATGCTTTCTACCAAGTTTGGTTGAAATCCGCCCAGTAGTTCTTGAGAAGAAGATGAAAATGTTTAAAAGTTAACGGACGACGGACGACGACGGACAAACGATGATTGCAATAGGTCACCATGACCATTCGGTCAGGTGACCTAAAAAGCTTCAGAAAACATTGTGGAAAATAAAAAAATTGTTTGTATCAAGCAATTTCTTCATTATCCACAATGTTTTCCATCCAAAAAGAGGAAATAATTTTAAACACCATCAATTTGAAATTGTTGTCTGCAGCTTCTTTCAATTTGGACAAGCCTAAAATTTTAATGTGTGGTAATGGGTTAACTGTATTATGCTTATCCAAATTGGCTTGAAGTTCAGCACAAGTGTTTCAGATCTTGTAAATGTATTCATATACAGTAAGTACAGTAAATTATGGTAAGGTTTTGTAACTAGAGGCCTGATTTCATGGCCTGAATTTACTTATCACAAAGCCAATTTAATTTCTACAACATAGAAAACCCAGTCATTTAAAAACAAGAGGCCCATGAGGGCCTGAGACGCTCTACTTGTTATCAAGTTTTTCATTAAAGAAATCTGATATTTAGGGAAGTTAATTACTCAAAGAAGAATACATAAAGAAATGAAAACGGGACTTTATCCCCTTTATAATTTTGTGCAACAATCGTCAAGGCCCATTTTCTCATGTTTCATGACAGATCCACTCCATTTCCAAAAGGAAGTTACCTTATGACCCTACAATCATCCTATGAAATTTTCATCAGAATCTGACAATAATTGTGGACTTATCACATAAACAGGATTGTTTTGAATGAAAATCCACAAGGCCCCTTTTCCTGTGTTTTCTGATGGATCAATTTCATTTTAAAAGGAACTTTCCTTACAACCCTACAATTGTCCTGTGAATTTAAAAAGACAATTTGATAATGATTGTGATCTTCATCACATACACAAGAAAGTTTTGACTGAAAATCCATATGGCCCCTTTTCCTGTGTTTTCTGATGGATCAATTTCATTCCAAGAGGAACTTTCCTTACAACCCTTCAATTGTCCTGTGAAATTTAGAAGACAATTTGATAATGATTGTGATCTTCATCACAAACACAAGAAAGTTTTGACTGAAAATCCACAAGGCCCCTTTTCCTGTGTTTTCTGATTGATCAATTTCATTCCATGAGGACTTACTTTCCTTACAGCCCTACAATTGTCCTGTGAAATTTAAAAGACAATTTGATAATGATTGTGATCTTCATCACATACACAAGAAAGTTTTGACTGAAAATCCATAAGGCCCCTTTTCCTGTGTTTTCTGATGGATCAATTTCATTCCAAGAGGAACTTTCCTAACAACCCTACAATTGTCCTGTGAAATTTAGAAGACAATTTGATAATGATTGTGATCTTCATCACATACACAAGAATGTTTTGAATGATAATCTGTAAGGCCCCTTTTCATGCATCTTTGAAGAGAATCCGATAAAACTGTTGACTTTATTGTGTTAACAAAGATATTTAAATCAAGTTCTCTTAAGGCCCCTTTTCCCGTGATATTTCACTGTTGGTTTTATCATTCTGTGAAAGTTAAAAGTGAATCCGATGAAATATAGGGACTTAATTATGTTTACTAGAATATTTAAAAAAACAAGAGGACCATTGGCCCTGGGGCGCTCACCTGAGATAAAGGCTCTTTTTCTTTCAACAGTCTAATTTCATGTTAAGGTTAGGATTATGAAACAAGTGGGCCACAATTACATATAAAGACTATGAACCTGGGGATCCAAAGGTCTAAATTACAAATTCCAAGGCTTTAGTGCTGATTAGAAAGAAGGAAAAAACTTTTTCCATGGGTTATAATTTCAGAAATAAGAAAGAAGTCTGTGAACTGATGCTTCATGCCTATACCCCCCCCCCCCTGGCTCCACCCCTGGAGACCCAAGGATCATGATTTTAGCTATTTTGTAAGAGATAAATATACTGATGCTTCATACAAAATATTAAGGCTCTACGCCTTCTGGGTCAGGAGGAGAAGATTCTTAAAGATTATTTTGAAATTTCACTTTTGTTGCCACAGCAACCAGAGTTTTAAACGGAAATCAATTCTTTTAGCTAATTTTAAGGGGGACCACCTAAGGAACATTTCTGCCAAATTTGGTTCAAATCAGCCCAGTGGTTTGGGAGGAGATGTCATTTAAAAATTGTTCTTTATTTCTATAACCCCCCACCCCCATCCGGGCCTCCACCCATGGGGACCGAGGATCATGATTTTAGCTATTTTGAAAGAGGTCAATATACTGATGCTTCATGCAAAATATCAAGGCTCTACGTGTTCTGGGTCAGGAGGAGAAGATTTTTAAAGATTATTTTAAAATTTCACTTTTGTTGCCATGGCAACCAGAGTTTTTAACGGATTTCAATTCTTTTAGCTATTTTTGAAGGGGACCACCTAAGAAACATTTCTGCCAAACTTGGTTCAAATTGGCCCAGTGGTTCAGGAGGAAATGTCGTTTAAAGAAATTGTTGACGGATGCCGGACGACGGACGGACGACTGACTAAAGGTGATCACAATAGCTCACTTGAGCACTCCGTGCTCAGGTGAGCTTAAAATTCATATGGCCCCTTTTTACATGATAATTGATGGATTGTACCCAGTTCTGAAAAGAACCATTTAAGTGATTGTGCAATCATTCTGTGAAATTTTGAAGTGAATCCGGTGAAGTCAAGGGTCATCATTGTGTTAACTAGAATATTTAAGAAAGTTTTTCATAAGGCCCCTTTTTATGTGACACCAGCCATAATCAGACCACTGCCAAAATGAACAATTGTAATGATGGTACAATCAATCTGTGTAATCTGTGTAATTTATTGTGTTAATGAGTTTATAGTGAAATCTTCAAAGAGCCCCTTTTCTCATGATACTTTACAGAACAAACCAAATTTCAAAAGGAACAATTCTAATGAAGGTACAATCATTCTTTAAAAGTTAAAGAGAATCAATGAAAACAGTGGACTAAATTGTGTCAAGAATTTTTTGTAATAAAATTTTCATAAGGCCCCTTTTCTCATGAAACTAAACAAATCAGACCCTATGTACAAAGGAACAATCCTAATGATAGATAGTTTGAAGAAAATAATAAAGACCGAGACTTTATTGTGATAATGATGTTTTGTAATAAAATTTTCTTACGACCCCTTTTCTTGTGTCACTTAACAAGTCAGACCCAATTTACAAAGGAACAATCCAAATGATGGTAAAATCATTCTATTAAAGTTTGAAGAGATTCTGATAAAGACTGGGGACATTCTTGTGTTAATGAAGATTTGGTAATAAATTTTCATACTGCCCCTTTTCATATGATACTAGACAGATCAGGCCCAATTTGAAAAGAAACAATCCTAATGATGGTAAAAACATTCTGTGAAAGTTTGAACAGAATCTTGGTGTAAAGATTTTAAAATAAAATTTTCATAAGGCCCCTTTCCTGTGATACTTGAAGGATCGGGTCTCATGTCAGCATCAACAATCGTAATTATTGTACAATGATTCTGTGAAGGTTTGAAGAAAATCCAATGAAAGCTCTGGACTTGGTTACAAGGATTATTGATAAAATTCTCAAAAGGCCCCTTTTCCCATGATAATAGACAGATCAGGCCTAATTTGAAAAGAAAAATCCTCATAATGGAACAATCATTCTGTGAAAGTTTAAACAGAATCTGATGAAAACTGTTGACTTTATTGTGGTACAAGGATTTTAAAATTAAATTTCATAATGCTCCTTATTCTGTGACACTTGACAGATCAGGTCTAATGTCAACATCAACAATCATTTTTATTGTACAATTATTCTGTGAATGTTTGAAGAAAATCCAATGAAAGCTCTGGACTTGGTAACAAGGATTTATAAATGAAATTTTCATAAGGCCCCTTTTCCCGTGTTTCTTGACAGTTCAAACCCTGTTATAAAAAGAATGATCGTTATGACCTTCCAATCATTCTGTGAAGGTTTCACCAAAATCTGATCAAAGCTGTGGGCTTCATTGTGTTAACAGGGATTTTTTTAATTGAATTCTCATAAAGCCCCTTTTCCCATGTTACTTGATGGATCTGAACCAATTCCAAAGGGAACCATACTTACAAAAGTATATTTATTCTGTTTGAGTATAAAGACAACCCCGTGAAATCTGTGGACTTAAAAGCATTAATTAAGGTTTTTCTAATTGAATTTTCCGAAGGCCCCTTTTCCCATGTTTCTCGATGGATTATACCCAACTTGAAAGGAACAATCCTTATGATGGTACAATCATTATGTGAAAGTTTGAAGTCGATCAGGTGAAATCTAGGGCCATGATGTGTTACTAAGATTTTTTTTATTAAATTTTCATAGGGCCCCTTTTTCCATGAAAATTGATGGATCAAACCCACTTCCAAAAGGAACAATCCATTTAATGTAATAACCATTCTGTGAATGTTTGAAGAGAATTTGGTGAAAACTGTGAACTCTATTGTGTTTACGAGGATTGTTTTAATAAAATTTTCATAAGGCGCCTTTTCCCATGATCCTTGACTGATCATACCAAATTTTGAAAGGAACAATCAATATGATGGTACAATCATTCTGTGAAAGTTTGAAGCAAATCCAATGAAAACTGTGGACACTAGAGTGTTAACGAAGATCTTTAAATTAAATTTTAATAAGGCCCCTTTTCCCATGTTTCTTGACTGATCATACCCAATTATAAATGAACGATCCTTATGATGGTGCAATCATTCTGTGAAAGTTTGAAGAGAATCCGATGAAAACTGTTGACTCTAGATTAATAATGAGGATTTTTTATTAAATTTTCAAGGTCCCCTTTTCCCGTGTTTCTTGACGGATCATACCAAATTTTTAATGAACGATCCTTATGATGGTACAATCATTTTGAGAAAGTTTGAATAGAATCTGATGAAAACTTTGGACTCTAGAGTGTTAACGAGGATCTTTAATTAAATTTTAATTAGGCCCCTTTTCCCATGTTTCTTGATGGATCTGACCCAATTTCGAAAGGAAAGATCCTTATGATGGTACAATCATTCTGTGAAAGTTTGAAGGGAATCTGATGAAAACTGTGGACTCTAGAGTGTTAACAAGGAAAAGTTTAACGCATGGACGCGGGACAGGAAAAGGCCATTGCAATAGCTCTAGTAGCCTTCGGCCGGTAGAGCTAAAACTAAATTTTATCAAAATTCATAAGGCCACACAATTGATCTCACACAATTGACCTTTGACCTGCATCATCCGAAAAACGATCGGGCATTTCCTTGGGTCATTAGGAACAATTGTATGAAGTAACAAGGTTGTAGGTCTATTGATTCCCAAGTTAAAACAGATAGAAAAAGTCTGAGCGCAGACAGACACGTGAAAACAATATCTCCCACTCTACTTCGTAGGTGGGGGTATAATGCCTTTTGCATGTACAATACTGTGGTCTTCTGAAGTTTTCGAGATTCAAAGCGAGAGGAAAATATCCCAACGGTATAAATACAGTTAGGACATTTTACATAATTGATTATTCACATTAACAATCTAGCTACCAGGGCTGTGGAACCCAGGGGACAGTGTCTCCATTGTCTTAAACTTGGGACATTTGTGATTTTTGGTGACAATGGTGAAAAAGCCCAGCTTTGGTAGAACATTATTAAGTGTCTTGTCCATGAACACACCCCTGTTATACCCCTTTTACATTGGGGCTCAAACCCATGACTGGTCAAGCACCTAACCACTCTGCCAATGAAGCAGAAAGAAGGCTTTGAAAGACGTATCAATAACATCAACTTATTTTATCAAGATTTATATAAATTGGCCTGTCATAGTGATAACTATTTTGCTTATAAACAAAAATTATGCAGATAGACATAGCATCAAGATAATGACTTGGGTGGGTTTTGATGGGTTTAGCTAATAAATTGATTATTTCATTAAATCAATAAATGCTTTATTCATTCATGACATGGTCATAACAATATATACTTTAAATTTACAATCTTATTTAAAGATAATCGTCAACAAACACTTTCAAATCAACATATTACTACCAAATCCCCAATTTTGGCATATTAAAGAAAAAAAGCCTCGAACAACATTGTAGAAAAGGAGAAATTGCCTTTGACAAGCACTTCCTACTTTAATCAAAATGCTTTCTAGCCTAAATGGCAGTTACCTTTTTTAATTAACCCATTCCTTCTCAGTGACGCTTTTAGACGCCCTCAAGACAAAAAGCCTTGGAAAACATTTTGGAAAATGAAGAAATTGCTTGTTACAAGCAATTTTTTCATTATGCACAATGTTTTCTACCAAGAAAGTTGAAAAAAAATCGAAAATTTGATTGTCATTTCAATTTGGACCAGTCTAAAACTTTGTCGTCTAGGAATGAGTTAAAAACCACCTGGAAATGTCATTGGTAACTTATTTTGGACTATTCTTGAATTCTGGCAATTGTTTCTACATGCTTAGTTTACCATAATACATTTTCTCTAAATCCATATTTAAGAATGCTTAACTTTGTGCAAATGTGCAGTAAGATTATTCATTGAACACTGTTCAGCACTTTGGGACTTTATACTAAAAGGAGTTTGTGCAACAAATAAAAAACTACAAACCACTGATATACATATTAGTAAGGGTGTTTTTACCTATTGCAACTCTATAATTCTTTTTGACGCCTCTAAGAAAAAAACTTTGGAAAACATCGTTGAAAATGAAGAAATTCCTTGGGTAACAGTGTAACATTATCCATTATGTTTCTACCTCAAAAGTTTTTAAACAAGAGCACCGCCTACTTGTGCCTACCCTCCACTATTGGGTGCTGGATAGTGGATAGAATCTAGAGTTATCCCCCTTGATAGTATAGGTTTCTCTTTTGATAGTGAACAAGTGTGCCAAGTTTCAAGTGAATGCCTTTAGTAGAACCAGAGATATCACAAAATGTCTAAGTTTTTGCATGACGATGACAACAACGATGACACCAAGGCTATAGCAATACCTCAGGTTTTCTCGGAAATGGCCGAGCTAAAAAATTCATCTCCTAAAATTAGTCGTCTGAAACTTCTTTGAATTCAGACAAGTGTAAAATTTTTGTTGTCCGATAATGGGTAAACAAAGATGACCAAGAGCTGTAAAAGGACAGCAACCCTTGCCTATCGTCACCAATTTTAGAGCAGTTAGAAATGTCTTCAACTCCTTTCAGTTTGGACCAGTCTAAAATTTTGTCATCCTGTAAGGTTATATAAGAAAAAGAATCTATCACTCGGTTTTCTTACAAACCAGCTGATCTTAAACTTGATAAGAATAGAAAAGTCATCAAGCTTAATAAGTTTTCTATTTAAGATTGGGTTAACCCATTACCACTTAATCCCACATTTTATGCGTTGAAGATATATAGATACTGGAAAAAAATGTGAGAAAAGAAGAAATTGCTTGAAACATGCAATTTCTTTTTTTCACACAATGTTTCCTTCCTCATGTGGCCCTTATTTTTTCAATTTAAACAAACATAATTTGACCTCTGCAACCTCTCAATTTTGACCAGTCTGAAATTTTGTTGTGTGGGAATGGGTTAAGAATGGTATGTATCAAAGAAATCCTTATAAAGATCCTTTAACTTTTACTATGTAACTCATTTTATTTTTGCCAACATGGCTGCTCGTCTATCCGTATTTTGAAAGAGGGCTCTGATGAGCTGTTTGACCTCATTTGCTGTAAATGCAAGAGCAAGCGGACCTTTACCAGCTGACCATCGGTCAACTATGTCAATCATACTGGCAGTCAGAATTAAATCAAGCTCTTTAAATCTCTGCCATTTAGCAACATTTCTTTGGAGTTCAGCTGTACTGTTAGTAGTTGTATCTCCCTCAATTTCAAACAGTTGTGGCACTCTGTTGATGACCATGTTTAATAACCAGGACAGGTGCTTGGTATCATCGGCAGATATGTCCTCTAAAGCTAAAATACTCTCCGTCATTTCAACAGCAAGACTGTTTACAAGTCCACCTGGAAATGTAAGTGGTTAAAAAATTACAGGACTATCACAGCTCTCAACCACAGACAGTGATGGCTTTCTAAGTCTTATTTCTCTTATTTCAGACCCATGCCTAATTGAAAAGTTTGTCATACTTACACAACATTTAGTTTTCAAAATTTGTTGGTTTTTCATTTAAATGTGGAAGATAACAAGAGAACTGCATTCTGGCATTAATGCTGAACTGCAGGATAGTGAAACATGAATAAAATATTTTGCCATGTATGGTTGAAAACATTGTGAGAAAAGAAGAAATTGTTCCCACCAAGCAATTTCTTCTTTACTCAGTGTTTTTGAAACTATATTTTCACAGCACATAAAAAAAGGTTTTGTGTTGTAATAGGTTACACTAATTATAAGCTGTGGGTTTTTTTCAATTCCATGTTGAAAGCCTAAACATATCAATTCCTACAACTTGAGCTACCAAATTAAATGATAGCTTTCATTCTAGAATCATGTGATATTTGTCAACAATGAAAGAGTTTACAATTTCATCATACCAATACTTTTACGATAGGAACTTGGTGGCAGAACCTCCTGCCAAACCTTTTTCAAATGCTGCAGTTGATGGAGAGTTTGTTTGACTGCCTTCTCAGATGCTGAATAAATATCTTTCTGGGACACGTTTAGGAAACCTACAAAAATATGAAAAGTATGAATTGTTTGTTGCTTTCCAAACGATCCCATATTGTAACAACCTTGAGATATATGTATGTTGTAACAGGGGTCGACACCAACAGTGTCCCTGGATCCCAAGGATCCCTGAAAATTGGAAGGGACCCCCAGCAATCTCAGTCTCGGGATTCTGTCAGGATCCCTAAATATTTCTCCAGTACAATAGATCTTAATGTATCAACTAATGCTCCTGATTTTTTGTTTGCTTGGTTTGTAGAAAACATTGTGATTAATGAAGAAATTGCTTGTAAAAAGCAATTTTTTCATTTCCCACAATGTTTTCCAAAGCTTTTTTTTTAAGTTAGACTTAGAAGGGCAGGATTGTGAGTGAATGAGTTAATGTATATCAAGGAGGGATCCCTGATTATCAGGAGGGAACCCTGAAGTAATAGGTAGGGATTCCTGTGGAATCCCACTGAAGCAAAGTTAGTTTCAACCCCTGTGTTATGATAAGGTAGGAACCACTGTGGGAGTAGATCTCACTTGTGGCTGGTTTACTCTTGTTTTTGCCACTAATTTTTTCCATTCAGTATCTTTACGGGTTAAGAAAAAATGTAATATGTAGGATTAAAATCCTGGAACCCGTAACATGCGGCTAATATTGATCCAAGAATATTATGTTCAGGGAATTTGGTAGTGTACTATTCGACAACAATACATGCAAAATGTAAAAGCTCCAGGTCTAGAGGATTGGGAGGAAAAGATTTGAAAAGATTTCCTTCTTTATATCTTTAAGTCCAGGGATGCACAACATTGATGATCCAAGAGTTATAGTACCTTAAGTATTTATGTAGAAGATCATTATGTGTTTCTGCCTTTAAAGTTTGAAAACTCTCGGCTTTATGGTTAGGTAAAGTTAACACTTTCCTGTTTTGTATAATTTTAGACCAATCCAAATTCATAGGTTTTGCAGACAAATATTTAATTTGGATATAATTTGAAAAATAACCATTTAGTAGAGTAGAAAATATTGTGTAAAACAAGAAATTGCTTGTTACAAGCAATTTCTTATTTTTCTACAATATTGTCTAAATTATAAATTCATGGGGCTGTAAAAACAAGGGATTTAACAGGAAAGGGATAATGAAAAATTTCCTTCCTATTTGGATCACAGAGTACAATTTTAGGCTATTGTGCAAGCAAAATTAGATATTTCTAGGCAATATGGTTTGGGAGGAGATTTTTCCAGTTTTTCTTTTTGGATACCATGACAATGGAAACCAGAGTTCCTCATTGACTCTAAATGTTTGAAGTATTTTAAAAGATCATGACCTAGGGATCATTTCTGTGAGGTTTGGCTAAAATCAAGACAGTTTGGGAGGAAATTTATCAGCATTTATATATTAATGCATATAAACAGACATACTGACAGATGTGCAGATAGACCAATATCATATCACATCAGCTCATCGGAAGAACCTCATGTATTTGAATAAGAGAAATATATCAAATTTTGCGTTAAATGGCTGGTTGACAACCTAAACACTGTAACTACAGCTTGAATAAGCTTAAACATTTAAGTTTACAAACAAACAAAATGCTAGTTATAACTGTCAGACGATTTGGGATGTAAAATTTCAATTCCAGTCTAAATGAACAATTGGATTAAGTAGATTGATTATTTAATTGACAGTCACAATGTGTCAAATTGCAATACTGTAAACACTGACAATACTTGGAATGATACAACTTTAGTGTAAGAGATGCCCTTAAACCTTTGCCATTTAACCTAAAACAATCCCACAGAATGAAAAGGGCTAAGGAAAGGATTGTAGGAAAAGAAGAAATTGCCTATAATAAGCAATTCCTCTTCTTTCTCACAATTTTTAAACTGTATAGCTCTTTCTTTTCAGTTCTCACTCACTTTGGTCTATCCTCTACAACCTTTCAATGGTTTTAACTGTTTTAATTTTGGACCGGTTTAAAACTTTGTCAAATGATAATAGGTTAACACATCAACTGAGAACTCAAACTTTGGTAGTTTAAAACAACAGTTTGCATGATACTAGCATGGCACTAGAAGTAGAGAGCAGTCACATCTTGAAACATGATTGGTTAAATCAAACTTGAGCAAGTGCTTCCCTATCTAGAATGCATGGTTCATAACTTGCTTTTGTTTTGTATGTTTGAATGGGGTTTAACATTACTTTTAACAATATTTCAGCCATATCATGGCTGCTGGAGCAACTAACTATGAATTCCTGGTATTTTCTAACACCAGTACTACCATTACATCCTTTCCGAGCTTTGAAACGCCTATCAGGCTTAGGTCTATGAATATCTACCCATTGGTGGAAGACAAATGTTGGCTCATAACCTGCACTTTTCAAATTCTAACCTTCTTTTAAATAATTGTGATATTTGTATATGATTGCTTTTTTTCTCAGTTTTGACTTAATACAAGACAACACAATGTTTCATTAGTCTAAATTGAAAGAAGACATTATATCAAAGTCAGTAAAAACAAACAAAAAGATAGTCTGCTATATATGGTAGAAAATATGTGAGAAAAGGAGAAATTTCTCTTCCAAATAATTTTGATATTTGTATATGATTGCTTTTTTTCTCAGTTTTGACTTAATACAAGACAACACAATGTTTCAATTATAAATTGAAAGACAACATTATTTCAAAGTCGGTAAAAACAAACAAAACAAGGTGCCAAATTGTCACAAGATACGCCCGTCACACTGCTTTAAATTAACTGGGGGTTTGAATAGAACTGAGGTTATTTTGAATGAATTTTTTTTGTCAAACAAAGTATGAAAAACAACAAAGGGCAATAACTAAAAAAAAACGCTAGGTAGAGTTATGGTTCTTGTACACTGCACTCCCACTTGGTGAGCTCTATCCATCCATGAAGTTTCATGATTCTAGCTATAATACTTTAAGAGATATACTCAGGACAAGATTCAAGTATGAAAAACAACAAAGGGCAATAACTCAAAAAATAGGCTTGGTAGAGTTATGGTTCTTGTACACTGCACTCCCACTTGGTGAGCTCTATCCATCCATGAAATTTCATGGTTCTAGCTAGTATACTTTTAGAGATATACTCCGGACAAGATTCAAGTATGAAAAACAACAAAGGGCAATAACTCAAAAAATAGGCTGGGTAGAGTTATGGTTCTTGTACACTGCACTCCTACTTGTTGAGCTCTATATATCTCTGAAATTTCATGATTAAAGCTATTATACTTTTAGAGATATACTCCGGACAAGATTCAAATATGAAAAACAACAAAGGGCAATAACTCAAAAAATAGGCTAGGTAGAGTTATGGTTCTTGTACACTGCACCCCCCCTTGGTCAGATCTATACACCCATGAAGTTTCATGATCCTAGCTATAATACTTTTAGAGATATACTCCGGACAAGATTCAAGTATGAAAAACAACAAAGGACAATTACTCAAAAAATAGGCCAGGTAGAGTTATGGTTCTTGTGCACTTCACTCCCCCTTGGTGAGATCTATACACCCATGAAGTTTCATGATCCTAGCTATAATACTTTCAGAGATATAATCCGGACAAGATTCAAGTATGAAAAACAACAAAGGGCAATAACTCAAAAAATAAGCCAGGTAGAGTTATGGTTATTGCGCACTGCACGCCTTATTGATGAGAAGAATATAACTGCCAAGTTTAAAGTCAATCGGACTTACGGTGACAGATTTATGCTCCGGACAAAGAAGTGTACACCACCTGGACAACCAGACGCCCGGACGACCGGACGCCCAGACACCACGGGTGATCCCATAATACGTCCCATCTTCGACGGGCGTATAAAAATACATGTAGTCTGCTATATATGGTAGAAAATATGTGAGAAATGGAGAAATACCTCCTTTTCTCACAAAGTTTCCAATATAAATCTTTCAGTGCATACTGCATAAATATGCCGAACTGTGTGGGATTGGGTCGTTTCACATAATTAAAAAAAAGTGACTACATATATCTAAGAGATTATTCCTGAGAGCATCTTACCATTTGCAGCATTCAAATATTCTGATATCTGTTCTTTCTGTTTCACCATCTGTCTCAAAAAGTACTCTGTACCTAGTTGACGAATCTTCTGAACTAAGTCTACGAATGTTACATTGATGCTCTCTGGTAGCTTCTTACTAAACTGATGTCCCAGTGTCATGAGGTGATGGGCTATATACATACAGTTGTTGTAGTGTAGGGCTAGAAAGTAAACAAGAGGTCCATGATGGTCCTAAATTGCTCATCTGAGTGTTTTTTTTTTAAAAAAAGGAACTTCTCTAGAAAGAAAGTGCACCATAAAGTAAACCCAAAACATGTGCCCAAAGATTTCACCCATTCCAACACAAAAACCCTTTTTTATGCCCCCTGGAGCGAAAGCTTTAGAAAACATTGAGAAAAATGAAAAAATTGTTTGTATTAAATGTTTCTTTTCCATTTTTTTTTTGTCTGCAATTTCTTTGAATTTGGAAAGCTAGTAGTAGAATTTTGTCATTTGGTAATGGGTTAAAGAGAGGACGTCAAATAGGGACATTGTGAGGAAATTGGTTAGGTTTGTCATATGATTTCCTTCTTTGTTTATATGTAAAATAAGACAAGTCTTGGTAGAGCCAAACTTAGATCAAAGGGGCATTATTTTACCAACTTCTGTTATCCCGTTATAATGGATTGAGCGCTGTAATAGGTAGCATTATATTGGCGTTGCAGTGTAATACATCTTGAGCACTTTGTGCTAAGGTGAGCAAAAACACATACTTTACCTATTCAAAATAAATACAGTAAAGGGACCTGTCAAACGAATATATACCTAAAAATCCTTAAAAGTCTTCTCCTCCTACCCTAAATGCATAGGATTTTTAAAACACCTGAGTCAATGGCTATAGAAGTAAAATAGTGCAAGTAACCTTATTTTAGCCAAAAGTGACCCATTATCAAATCTTGTCTAAAGAATCAAGAACAAACATCCTTACACCCTTACCAAGTTTCAAGGTATTTGTGCAAGAAAAGTAGCAAGTAAATTGGAAAGAAGATTTCTTTATATTACACTTTGCAACCTAGTATTTTATACTTGGGAAAACATTGTGGAAAAAGGAGAAATTGCTTGTAACAAGCAATTTCTCCTTTTCCCAGAATATTTTCTACCACATAGGATGGTCAGATTTCAAATTGCATGCATTTTTCATTGTCGTCTGCAACCTCTTTCAAATTGGACCAGTCTAAAATTTCATATAACAGGAAAGGGTTAATTACCAACAATATTTCTACCCTTCAATATAAATATTTTGACAATTTTCAGTATAAAATCTGTTATCTTTGAGTCCTTTTATGTAACATTTCAATATTTCCCCTGGTATTTACTTGTCTGCAGAAAAGTTGCCTTGAAAAATATACTTGTCTGTAACTAGAAAAGCCCATATCAGACAAGTGGGTCTTCGGAATTCAAAATCCCTGCCATATGGCATATATATTATAAAGCTGATATTAGTTTTAATAGTTTTAATGGCTTTACAAAAACCATTTTAAAAATTAACCTTTAAGGCAAGATTCCAAAGTTATTCACAGAGTTTCCAAAACTTCACCAGATTACATACCAGAAAATTGTGGTAAAGTCTCTAGACTGTGTTTATGGTAGGCTGGAAAAACACTACAAAACAACTCAAACATATGTCTGACTGCACAGTACATCTGTACAGCACATTGAACAGAACTACCAGTGGCCTCATGAAGAGTCTCATACGCTATCATCATTACCTCTTGTATTGATGTGCTGAAATAGATTTGTCCATTCAAGTGATTAAACTAGGCAGGGGAATTAGAGGATTCCCCAACCTTTTTCAAAGATCCCCCATATTTCAGACATTGGTCATGGCTTTTGTTGTTTAGTTTTTTTCTATAAACAAAGATTATGAAAAAAAATATTTCTCAATTGTGCTGAATTCTCACACATCTTTGAAATCCTAAAAAAAACACTGACATCATGACTATGTGATGCCAAACAGTGACACTTAAGTACAGTTGGTTCCTGAAAATGTATTCCAATACAACCCCACTTTTTCACACCCCTTCAAGAGAAACAAGATGTGTTTGTGAAACACCATATCCCGAAACAGAAATTCTTTAGAAACAGGTGATTTTTATAATTTTTTTTTCTCTTTGTTTTAGGGAAAAGGGTTAAAATTTTGACCTTGACCTTGATGAAATGACCTTCCACAGTTGCACCTTGTTGAGACCTATCTACATACCAAATATTAGCATTGTAACTTAATTGGGTTTGAAGTTATAGAACAAATGTTTAGCTGGCAGGTTAAGTTTTGAGTAACATTTTAGGGAAAATGGTTAAAATTTTGACCTTGACCTTGATGAAATGACCTTCCCCAGTTGCGCCTTGTTCAGACCTATCTACATACCAAATATTAGCATTGTAGCTTAATTAGGGATGAAGTCATAGGAAAATGTTTAGTTGGCAGGTTAAGTTTTTGAGTAACATTTGGGGAAAAGGGTTAAAATTTTGACCTTGACCTTGATGAAATGACCTTCCCCATTTGCGCCTTGTTGAGACCTATCTACATACCAAATATTAGCATTGTAACTTAATCAGGGTTTAAGGTATAGGAAAATGTTTAGTTGGCAGGTTAAGTTTTGCAGACAGACAGACAGACAGTATGACAGAGAGACAGACTGATACCGGTAAAACAATATGCCCCCGATCTATCGATGCGGGGGCATAAAAATTTGTAAAACATAGTGGACAAATTAAGAAATTGCTTTCTTCCCTATAAGACAATGAATTCTAAATTACACCAACATAAGATTGCTGTCTTAACCCTTTCCTGGTTTTTGAAATTTTAGACTGGTCCAAATTGAAAGAGGATGCAGACGACAATGAAAATTGGATGCAATTCCAAATAAAACCATCCTATGTCGTAGAAAACATTGTGGGAAAAGGAGAAATTGCTTATTATAAGCAATTTCTCCTTTTTCCACAATATTTTTCCCAAGTATAAAATCACAGGGACGTAAAAACCCAGGTTTGCACAGGAAAGGGTTAAACTTCTTTGAAATTGGGCCAGTCTATGTTGTTGTTGTGTAGAAATGGCCTAAGTGCAACACGAATTTATCATAATTGTTTTCAGGCAGTCATTATCAAAAAGACCTTTTTGTTCTATAAATGCAATGTTTCTGCATGATTCAGTTGCTTTTAGGCATTTTCTCTATATGCAATTCAGAGGAATCTATAGTACCAGTATAAGCTGTTCAAGTGTAGATACAGAAAAGTGAAACTAAATGTAACCCAATACCAGACAACAAGATTTAAGCCTCCTCCAAAATTGAAAGAAGCTGCAGATTGCACTTGGAATTGCATTCAAATTGAAAAAAAAAAGAGCAGAATCATTTAGAAACTTGACGCGTGTCTTAGACACAGTGTTTGTCATATGACCTTCAGTTGTGACCTTAAACTTGAGATTAAACAACAGAACTCAGCAAGCTAGTAATCATCAAGGGGACCAACTGTGTCAAGTTTTTTTGAAATCCATCAATTAATAGAAGACATGTCCTTAACAAGGATTAGACACACACACCTACCCACACAGGCACATGGCCACAGGCACTATATGTATTTCACTAAACATTTTTAGTTTTATTCTTATTTGATTGATAGAATCTGGTTAATGCCACTTTTAACAGTATTCTTGTCATATCACGGTGGCTGGAGCACCTAACAATGGATTCCTGGTATTTCTCACACCAGTACTACCACTACATCCTTTCCTAGCCTCCAGCTGCTATCCCACTTAGGTTAACGATTATCAACCCATTGGTGAGAGAATTTTATTCTGAAGTTGAGCACTAGAACTGAGAGTAGAAGCCTAAATCAAGCAAACTCTCTCGCTTTCATCCAGATACACAACAGTGTGAATTATGAGAATCAGACCAAATGGATCGTTCAATGCGAAACAGTTGTAACTGCCTATATATTTTTCTGCAAAAACAACCAAGTTTTATAAATTGTGAGAAAGAGGAATTACTCATTACATTTTTTTTTGTAACTACACTGCAGCTCCAATGTAACGCTGTTGGTGGGGTCCAAGAAATGAAACAGCGGAAGAAGTGGAGTTATAATGCTATAACACTGCCCCCCCCCACCGATTAACTCGACCTTCGGATCCAAAAATTCGGTAAAATCGTGATGACACTACCACATTGACTAATATGTAACAAGTTTAATTTCATAGATGTTACTAGTCGGGAAATGAAAAACAAAGCTGTAGTTACGAGATTTCAGCAGAAACCGACGGAATTCGACGAATTTCAAATTATTAGAATCTAACCTTACCTTCCAGGTCAAACGGAACTTAATAATCCGTATTTTTCTCCTTCGGTCTCCGAATAATAAAAGTTAGAATTTTCACCAAAGACATGTTTTTTTATCATTGATACTCGTTGGCGTTTTAATCTAATTAAATCAAGTTGTACATCGACGGAAATTTTCCATCTTTAAAGGAAAGGGATAAAATCTAAGTGTCCCGCATAGCGACGTCTACTTGGAGACCGACGAGTTGTTGAATACCTGTGGTTACTGACACGTTGAGAAAATGCACGTGGATCGACCTTCGAACCTTTTTGGCGGTTATGGACTTGGTCTAATTTCATTACCGTCGTTAAAAATAAAGAACTCTATCTGAACCATCACATTTACGAATCAGGGTTTTGCAACGACCACCTGCACATGTACAAAAATGGATTTAACTTTGTAGCGGGTAGCTTTTAATTGTGACAATGAAGGTCATGATAAACGAAAAAAATCCGAGACTGCAAAAATGTCTAGTTTCACTTTCGACTATTGCCAAGACCGACGAATTATTGAACGTCTGGACCTACATGCTGTAAGAAAAAATACCAATTTTTAAAAAATGAAATCAGTAATGATGGCAAGTTCAGGCAGTTGATTCTTTAACGACAAGGGTAAAATTTCGGTCACCAAGAAGTCTCACGGGGTACGCGTCTGGCACGTGTCAACTCCAGAAACTCTCCCATAAATAGCTGAACATCTGGCGGCAGTGCCTTTGATCACCTTTCCTCCCTCATAATAAAATAAACTGTACCCGAAAAACCTTTACTTCATATTTGTCAACGAGATTTTGGTCCTGTGTTTGATGAAACAGAATGGGATTAAATTTCTGGATTATTCAAAGCAATGCGGAAAAATAAGGGTATTTTATTTTAATCTAACAATATTATCTATTCCGTACGTTTGAGAAGCTTATGATTTTGTGACATATACAATTGAAGAATTAAAATCGCAAAGAGAAACAACAAGTGATATTTTAAGTGCATCATCTTCAAGGTTATTAACTAAAGGATACCTAGGTGTGTGCCTATTCTCTTTTGATTTAAAATTTTCAAGGACTTAAGGCATTAATCACCTCCATGTCAAACAATTTGACCAAACTATGGAACCGAATTAAAAATTGAAACTCTATGCGGGTCATCAATCAAACAAAGCAATTATATCTAATCTAATGCTTTAATCGCCATGACTGTCCACTGTTAGGTGTGAAAAACTTACCTGGCTACAGGTAATTATTGATTTTTATGTGAAACCCTTCTTCTTTGAGTTGACAGAAGATGGGATGAAAATTTGCGATTAAACCAGTGTCAATGTTGTATCCTATCATCAGCAACCAAAATTGACCCCCCCCCCAAAAAAAAATTTTTTTCGAGAGCCAGGCGGACCCCGCGTTATAATGGAGTCAGCGCTGTGTCGGGTAGCGTTATAGAGGAGTTGCAGTGTACTATCCTAAAGTGCCATAAAATGCAGGAGTGTGCGGTAGTGGAAAAAAATGCAATAAATTACGTCAGTTGCATGCATGCCTAGTCATGAAATTTGGTAGAAAAGATTAATCCACTCCCACTCAGTGATGCTTCTAAACGCCCATCAGTATGGAAGCTTTGGAAAACATGGAAAATTAGTAAATTGCTTGTTACAAGCAATTTCTTCATTTTCCACAATGTTTTCTGTCCAAAAAGACAAAAATATTAAAGATTTCATCAACTTAAAATTGTCGTCTGCAACTACATTGATTATGGACCAGTCTAAAATTTTGGTGTGCCGTAATGGGTTAAGCCACTTTTACCTGATTCTACAAGGTGGTAGTTTGAATGTGTTGCCACTCAGTGGTGACTCCACATTTAGAAAGTCTTTCTTCTTTGACTTCTTCCCATCTCTTTCTCCCTCTATGAGGGGAGGTAATTCTCCAAAGGGCTTATCATGGCTGACAGTGATTGTATTATGTATCTCTGTTGTCATCAGTTTACGAGCTCTCTCTAAAATCTCTTGGCACTTTTTATTGGCAAATAAAGCATTCACATTTTCAACAAATTCTAGCAGGGCTGTATTCTCATTGCTGATAAGCCCAGCCTCTGCCCACTGTGTATGAAATGCTTGTGTTATACTTATCACATCATTAAATTCATTCAAATCCTTATTATTAGTAGGTATTGAAGGTATGAGGCACTCTTTTACAACCATCTTTAAAATCCTATCACTTGCTAATTCTTGAAAATATGACATGAGCGTTTCATCATGCTCTTCTCCATGCTCTTTGACAACAACATTCAACAGATTAAAAGTGAGGAGTTTCTGGACCATATCTAAATTAGCGTAAAGATCCACAGGTGAAGGGTGTGAGGGGTTGTCATTGTGTTGAACTGTTACAATAAGACAATTCTCCAGACTTGTTTCTTTTTTAGACAGCTCACAATGACCCAAAACAACAGGCTCAACAATATACCTCTTCACTAAATCAAAGAATTTCTGCATTTCTTTATCAAGTATACCAAGTTTACCCATTGCCATCACAACTTCTTTCAAAACCACTGATTTCTCTCCTTTCACACATAAATGAAGCTCATATTTCTGCACAGATGATTGACTTTTCTGTTTATCATCAGGTACAGTCCACCAGACCATATTCTTCCATCTCTCCATTAGATCATTGATCAATCTTTCACCTCTAACAATAGCTTCTGTTTTGATGGCATTTATAATATTGATTTCTTCCTCCTGACAGTGTATTTTACTGGCTAGAAGTGATTTCACCATTAACACTCCATCCACAGCCTTGGAATATTCCTTGGACTCTGTTGATGACTCTATCATCTGCAGACCATCCTATGATGTTAAACAAAACATAGAATTCAGAGTCAGTCATAGAAGGTGGGGTTTTTTTTTTGTTTGGTTGGGTTTTTTTTGTTTTTTTTTTTGGAGGGGGGGGGGTTATTCTCACTTTTTGTATATTTATATGCCCAATCTCATGAATATAGGGCCATTGACCCTAAAGCTCTTACCCGAATCCATGATGGTAAATAGCCAAAAACACATACCTGGTAAATGACTAAATTTCATTGAAAGTGGGTCAATATCAAAATTTTATCTTGGATATATTATCATAGTTAAATAGCATTCTAATCAAGTTTTAACCATTGTCTTGCTGAATTCTTATCCTCTTTTCACTGTATTTTAAAACCTTTGCATAATTAGATCAATGTTGTGCTCACAGATTTTTCTAAAGACTACAAGAGCAAGTAGATAGTGTAGGCTTAGATCAGACTGCAGGCTGATCTAAGTCTATACACCTGTCCCATTGTAAAAACAGGAATAGTTTGGGATCAGCATGACAAGGGTTAAGATAGCTCAGCAATACATGTTGCCTCATCACTGTAAACAAAGTTATTTCAAAGCTTAACCTAGTTACCTATTTTTGACCAAAATTGACCCAATTGTGAACTTATTCTAAATATAAGAGACAAACATTTCAATTATTTTGAGCCTCAAATATAGCTTCTAGAATGCACACTAAGTACACATGTATGATTTGGCCCAAAGTATCGACCCATGTTAGATTACTCATATTGCATAGTCTGACCAGATTTGAAACTTTTAACCTATTTTCTTAAGCCTGTCTGATATAATCCCTGAAATTACATCCCTGTGCCATTATACTTGAGAGAATATTTGTGGGAAAAGAAGAAATTGTTTCTTCTTTTCCCATCATATTTCTATCTTACAGGATTGCTACTTTTTGAATTGTACTTATAATGTCATCTGCTACCCCTTTGAATTTGGACAAGTCCAACAGTTTGAAAAACAGTAAAGAGGTAAAATAGAGTTGACATTCTTTCTCACTATATATTTTTTCTGGTTGAACCTTATCTCTTTTTCTTAGATATTTGAATTGATTCTATAAAGTCTTTCAAGGACAACATGTCAAGCTCGAAACATGTTAGACCTTGAACTGTGACCTTGACGTGCAAACAATCTGAAAATTTGTTTCAGAACGGCACATCCACTGATGATGGAGAACAAATGCCTTGAATTATTTTAAAATCCATAAACAAACATAGAAAATATGTTCTGGTAAAGATCAGGGTTCGAATCGGACATGTTTCTGAGCAAAAAACAAACTCCACCTGGCTCCTCTACACTCATTGGGTACCTGTGAGGCTTCCTGGTGAGCAATTAGCATTTCAATGATTTTGGATGAGAGTGTGAAATCTGTTTAATACGCAAAACTAAAGAATTGGACAATAATCTCATAACTTTCAACTTGAGACTAAGGTTACAAAAATTATAGGAAAAGAATTGCTTGTGACAACCATTTTCTTCTTTTTCATTACAATTCCCAATTTCTTGGGATTGTTAAAACTTTCAGAAAAGTGCTTTTGGTAACAAACCTGAAGTTGGACTAGTTTTTCTAAAATGGTCACCACACTCTTGGTATCTTCTAGCTGGCTAGTGAGATTTTGAAACTCCCCAGTAGACATGTTCAGTTGACCTTTTATCTGTTGAGAAAAAGATCAAAGACAGTTGATGACAGTTGAAAACTTTCTTTCCAGTGTTTGTATTTTAGCCCATTCCAGTACAATCCCATTATTATACTCTCCTCAAGCAAACAGCTTTAGATAGCATAGTGGAAAATGGAGAAATTTCTTGTTATAAGCAATTTCTTCATTATCTACAATTTTTTTCCCATAAACTTAAAAGTTTAATCAACAAAAAAGGGTCATCTGCAACTTCTTTGATTTAGACAAGTCCATTTATTTTTTTTTTTATTGTTAATAGGTCAAAACATGCTTTCCCTCTAATCATAACCTTCTGCTAAAAAAATGTTCACTGTTTTAATTGTTTCATTTTGTGCCAGTCTGGAATTCCACCATCTTTTGTTAACAAAGTAACTCTGAAAATGAAGGAAAATTTACTTTTACTGAGCTTAATCCAATGATTTCAACTATATAATGCTTTCAAACGCCCCTAAATATATAAGTCTTGGAAAACATTGTGGAAAATGAAAAAATGCACAAAGTTTTATATCCCAGAAGACAAAGATTTCAAGATTTCACCTATTTAAGTTTGTTGTCTGCAACTTCTTTGAATAAGGGCCCGTCAGAAATTGATTGTTTGGTAATGGGTTAATAAAAAGAGTAGAAAGATAAAGACAAAGGATTTACAGTTATACAAAATGTTGATTTTGATTGTTTGGCTAAATTAATTTCCTCCAACTTTTAGTCAATACTTATGAAATATCTTCAAGTTAATACACTCCCACACTTTCCAACTTTTTTATGCCCCTCATAGAAAAAAACTTGTAAACATTGTGGAAAATAAAGAAATTTCTTGTACAGTAGAATCCTATTAATTGTAACACCTGTTTGTCAACAGTTTTGTTGCAATTAACTAGAAGTTGCTATTAACAGGAGCAATTTGTTCTTTATATCCAATGTTTGTGCATAATGCCTGTTGCAATAAAGTAAGAATTCAAATAAATAATTTCTTCCTTTCCACCAATGTTTTCTATCCTGAATGCCTTTTTTTTAGAACTTCGAGATAAAGTGATTGATTTGGGTTTAATGCAAGTTTTAACAGTATTTCAGTCATACAGCAGCAACTGGAGCACCTAACAATGAATTCCTGGTATTTCTCACTTCAATACTACCATTATATCCTTTCCTAGCCTCCAGCTGCTTTCCCACTTAGGTTTATGATTATCCATCCATTGTTGAGAGACAATTTTTGGAAAGATTATGTGCTGCGTCCAGGGATTGAACCCATGACATCCCGTGATTGAAGATTGGGAGTCTGGTGCGCTACTGACTGCGCTATAACGGTGTCTATTGAATTTCATAACTTGAAATTCTGCAACTTCCTTCAATTCTTACCAGTCTAAAATATCAAAATCTGGTAAAGGCCCATTGTTATTACACAGCAAAGCTTGCTATTAACCCATTACCAGACGGAAGGAGTTGCAGATGGCAAATGAAAGTCTACGAAATTTTAGATTGTTTCAACTTTCTGAGTAGAAAAAATTGTAGAAAATGAAGAAATTGCTTGTTGCAAGGAATTTCTTCATTTTACAGAATATTTTCCCAATTGTTTTTATTTAGGGGCATCAAAAAGTGTCTCTGTGTGGGAATAGGTTAAACCCATAACAAGATGATAAGATCCTAGACCGGTAAATATTCGAAAGTTACAGACAAATCTTATTGACATCTGATCAAAAGTTTCCAACTGAACCTTAAAAAGGGTCTCCCATGGATAATTCCTGTGAAATAAGGTTGAATTCTATTGAGTTCTTACTGAGGAAAAAAACGTTTAAAATAAAAGTTAAGTAAAGACTGATGTCACAAAGTACTCAAAGCCATGAAAATAGCTTTCTGGCTTTCAGCTATTTGAGATAAAAACTTCATAAACTATTGTTTGATAAACTGATTTCTTCAACATTTTCTCTTGAGACTGGAAAAGGGTGCTATTGCCTCACAATGTCGCTTTTTGACACCCCTAATCTAATGGGAAATATTGTGTATAATGTAAAAATTGCTTGCAACAAGCAATTGTCTCATTTTTTCCACATTGTTTCCTACCCAGAAAGTTGACAAAATCTAAAATTTCAGAAACTTTGAATTGTTGTCTGCAACTCCTTTCAGTATGGAACATCCTAAAATATAAGGTTAAAACATTCTTGCACGTTTTATAAGCTCATAAGAAAAGGCTTTGGAAAAAAATGTGGAAAATGAAGAAATTGTGTGTTACAAGCAATTTCAACATTATCAACAATGTTTTCTACCCCAAAGAATAAGATTTTTTTAAATTTCCTTCAACTAAGAACTGTCATCTGTAACTTCTTTCAATTTGGACTAGCCTGATGATAGATTAACATGGTTCCCTGGTACCAGGCTATGCAATTTCTAGTTCAAGGACACACCAAGATGGTTGATTGATTGATTGAATGGGGTTTAATGCCACAGTATTTCAGTCATATTGCAGCGGCTGGAGCACCTAATAATGGATTCCTGGTATTTCTCACACCAGTACTACCACTACAGCCTTTCCTAGCCTCCAGCTGCTATCCCACTTAGGTACACCAAGATGGGGAGCAGTAAAAGTGGGGTTCAAGCCCATGGATAATTGACTCAACCAAAAAAAATTCAATCAAAGCAATTTCTTGAATATCAATAATATTTTTATTACCCAAATGATAGACATTAGTAAAATTTCACCAACTTTTAATTCTTGTCTGCAATTCCTTTCAAGTCTTAAATTCTGTTGTTTGGAAATGGGTTAAAAGCAAATGATGACTGGACAGCTTAACCCATTCCCACACAATCCCTCCTTTTTATGCCCCTCAAGACAAAAGCTTTGGAAAACATTGTGGACATTGAATAAATTGCTTGTTACAAGCAATTTCTTCAATGTCCATAATGTTTTCTACCCAAAAGACAAAGAATTTTAGAATTTCATCAATTTAAGTTGTCATCTGCATCTTCTTTCAATTCGGACCAATCTAAAGTTTAGTTGTGTGGGAATGGGTTAAACCATCTAGCACTCAACTTTAGACTAAACATGTGTCAGAGACAGGGATACCAACAAATTATTGCTTGTCTCATTACCTTCAACTGTGTGTGTATTAACCCATTACCAGACGGCAAAATTATAGACTGGTCCAAATTGAAAGGAGCTGCAGACGAGTTTAAAACTTATGAAATTTTAGATTTTTTCAACTTTCTTGGTAGAAAACATTGCATAAAATGAAGAAATTGCTTGTTACAAGCAATTTCTTCAATTTACACAGTGTTTTCCAAAGTGTTTTTACTTGAGGGGGTAAAAGCGCCATTGTGTGGGAATGGGTTAAAGTATCAAATTTATTTTGAAATCCATCATTTAATGTAGAAGATGTGCTCTGGACAAGATTTGGACTCAATAGACACACATATTGTCGCCCATCCACGCAAGCAGAACCAGGAACTGTATATACCCTTTGCCATGACATGTCTATCATAATAAAAGTGCTCTCAATAAGTGGACAACTGGACGTCGATGTATATTATATCCAGAAAATCAGAACAAGAGCACTGCCCACGGGTGCCAACGCTCCGCTGCAGGTGCTGGATAATGCAAAAATTCTAAGTCAAAAATGGGGCATAATTCTTACAAAAACGCTTTTAGAGTTATCCCCCTTGATAGTCTCATAACACCTCGGGTTTTGTCTGAAAACAGCCGAGCTAAAAAACTTACAGAAAATCAGACACAAACATAAAATAAATTACATTTGAGATTCAAGAAAAACGTCCTCAATTAATCACTCAGACATTTTCTAAAGTCACAAGATATAGGGTTTGATATACAAAAGAATGTACACTCTGGCAAAAAGTCAATAGAATACACTCGGATAAAGTAGAATCCACAAGCAATTTAACCAAGCTGTCGCTGCATTTTAAACCATTTCTTTTGAAGTCACTTGATTGATAACTTGCAGGGCCAAAATTGAGTAGGCCCCTGGACATTGTACTTTTTTTTTCTCAAATAACAACGTCCAGAAGAATTTTTGTAAATTAAGTTTGCCTGAAATGTAAAGTCTCTTCTTAAGTTTGTAGGGGATGAAGAACGGAGTGTCAAAAATGCATATTTTGCATTCTAAAATCTTTTTTACAAAGGGATTCCATTTTGTAACTTGGCATTACGCCCATGGAAGAAACATCAAAGTTACCCAATTGATCTCGCTAAATTCTCTCCCTTATCAATGATGTCACACATGTTGTCTGTATGTTTGTTTGTTTGATGGGGTTTTACGCCACTTTCAACAATCTTTCAGTCATATCGCATTGGCTGGAGCAACTTACAATGGATTCCTGGTATTTCTCACACCAGTATTACCATTACATCCTTTCCTAGCCTCCAGCTGCTATCCCACATGGGTCTACGATTATCCACCCATTGGTGAGAGACAAAACATGTTGTCTGTAAACATCAACTAATAAAAATGAAACAGGGCTTATAAGAAGGAACACTGCTAAAAGTGTTTTGATACTTTAATTCATATTACAAGTGATATTCATGGCGTCTGTACTTGGATATCTAAGATGTGACCAGAGACTGAAAATAATAGTGCTTAAGGAAAGGGAACATTGTAGGAAAAGGAGAAATAAATGCAAGAACCAGTTTCTCAAGAAACAATCTCTTCTTTTACCACAATGTTTTCTCTAGTTCCACTCGACGGGACAAAAAATTGAGGGACTATAAGTAAAAGGATGGAAAATACTGTACTTTAGGCTTTATGAATCTATTTTCATTTCATCTTTTTTTGGGGGGGGGGGGTATGGTCAAGCATGTGAAAAAAAAAATAATTCCACGATTTCATGAAAACTTCCTGAAATTGGTCCTTATTGAGAGCACTGTAATAATCTTCAATTCTTATCTAAGCTTGAGCTATAAATGGTCCTTGCGATACAAATAAGACATTTTCAGGGGTCCTGGCTTCCTTTTTGTGAGTCTCAGAGTGGCAAAACTTGCTTCCGTAAAAACCCTGTATCTAACCTGGTGTTCTATTCTATCTGCAACTTCATCCATGTCTGTCTTTATCATATCAACATTTGACACAAGCTCTTCAGTTGATAGCATCTTTGGCAAAGTATTGGCATATCTATGTATGGTCAAATCTCGCAACTGTATCTTCAAGCCCTCAATCTTTTTTGAGAGTTGCTTTAGTTTGGAACTTGCTTCTTGTGTTTCCATCTGACCTGTTTATAAAGTTTCAAGAAATATAGTGGCAACTTAGATTCAGAAATAAAACAGTGGTGTGGGAAATTGAAAAGATACATTGTGAGAAAACCTTGTGAATGAAGAATATACTGGAACCTAGTATAATATTTTGTATGCTGTAACCTTCTAATATTTAATCAATTGTTTTTGAGATCTATTTTGTGCAAAATTTACCCTGGTAATTACTAATCAAGTGCACCAAATGTGGATGCCCATGCTTGGCTGATCAATTGCTTGATAGAGGTTTAAACTCAAACAAGGTGCAAATTGTCACAAGATACGCCCCTCACACTGCTTAATATTAACTGGGGGTTTGAATAGAACTGAGGTTATTTTGAATAAATATTTTTTGTCAAACAAAGTATGAAAAACTACAAAGGACAATAACTCAAAATATACCCTAGGTAGGGTTATGGTTCTTGTACACTGCACTCCCACTGGGTGAGCTCTATCCATCCATGAAGTTTCATTATTCTAGCTATTATACTTTTAGAGATATACTCCGGACAAGATTCAAGTATGAAAAACAACAAAGGGCAATAACTCAAAAAATAGGCTAGGTAGAGTTATGGTTCTTGTACACTGCACTCCCACTTGGTGAGCTCTATCCATTCATGAAATTTCATGATTCTAGCTATTATACTTTTAGAGATATACTCCGGACAAGATTCAAGTAAGAAAAACATTAAAGGGCAATAACTCAAAAGATAGGCTAGGTAGAGTAATGGTTCTTGTACACTGCACTCCTACTTGGTGAGCTCTATCCATCCATGAAATTTCATGATTCTAGCTATTATACTTTTAGAGATATACTCCAGACAAGATTCAAGTATGAAAAACAACAAAGAGCAATAACTCAAAAAATAGGCCAGGTAGAATTATGGTTCTTGTGCACTGCATTCCCCCTTGGTGAGATCTATACACCTATTAAGTTTCATGATCCTAGCTATAATACTTTTAGAGATATACTCCGGACAAGATTCAAGTATGAAAATCAAAGGACTGAAGGTCCTGAATGTCGCCATGTTCCAGATGGGTTTATGATTTCATTACTCATAGAGAAATGAATCTAAAATATCACTAAGTAACATTCTCAGTTTTAGGCAGAGACGTTAGAAGTTAAACAAAAGTATCAGAGATCTTTTATAATGTACAATTAGTCGACACTTATTATCTCGAAATTGGAAATCTTGAAATTCCGGATATGTCGAGGTAATATTCAAGTCTCAACTTCATACGTTCTTTATTTCATATAAAATTGAATTTTTATCATGTATCAGAAATATCAGCTATTCCTGTTATGTCGAGTTATTATTGTTGTTTTTCTTTTTATTTTGAGTTGAACTTAAAATTTCAGGTTGAAATTTACTTGTTAATCAGATAATATGTCTATCAAACACCGTTTGAATAAGTAATTTTAATTCTGAATAACCAACATTTGACATTTATTTCATTAAAATGATTTTCGATTTGTGGACCGAGGTATAAAATTGATTAATTGCAGATGGTTTAATACCACTTTTAACAGTATTTCAATCAAATCGCGGCAGCTTGAGCATCTACCATGGCTTCATGGTATTTCTCACAATAGTACTACTACAACATCAATTTGAGCCTCCAGCTGCTCATCCCACTTAGGTTTACTATTATCCAGCCATCAGGGTGGGTAACATAAACTTCTAAGTTTAAGCATATAATGAAATATAATGCCAGACCGATTGGAATCCCAAAAAATAACACCAAAATCGGTCCGAAATTGTCTTTGAATTATTGGTAAACTCGCTCATTATCTATCAAAATCAACTTTTAAACCGAAATAATTCAAGAGTTTCACACCTTATCTGCAGATTAAGGGATTAACAAAACAACGACTCAGGAAATCTTACTTCAGGGGTGGAAAACGTCCGAATTATAAATTGCAAATTAACTATAATTGCACAAATTCAACTCTGAGAAAATAGTGCACCACGTTGGAGACCCACTCGCGGCCTTTTTGATGACTGCGATCCCATGGGGTAGAATAGACTGACCCGACATTTTTGTGACGTCAGCTGTGTTTTTCCATCATCAGAGGCTCGTGTTGAGAGAACATCGCTATGATTGTGTTAAATGTACAGAACTTGAGATAACTAGCTTATGAAAAAGTACATCATTACTATAATTTAATCAGCGGTACGGGGGTGGGGGGGGTGGGGGTGGGGGGTTTGTTGCGTACGTAACGGAAATAAATTTTGATAATGTAATTTATTTGTCTATCTAATTTTGCAATGTATTGGAATTTGTTCTCTTATTTTCAAATCCTTTCATTTAATATCTGGTTGGTTTAGTGTGTGATATTGTTTGCATTTAATTTATAGTCTTTTAATTAATGATTACAACAACAAAAATACATGTTATACTTTTGATTATTTCTGTTCAATGCTTTTCAAGTGTAGTAATTTTGTATAGCAACCAGGGCTCCGGAAATTTGGAAATTAAAATTGGTCTGGGACAATACCCCCCCCCCCCGCCGGCAAAAACGAATACACCCCCCCCGCCCTGCCGGCAAAAACGAATCCCCCCCCCCCCGGCATAAGCAAATACCCCCCCTTTTTCACCTTTCCCGTATGTAAAAGGGTTCATCATTCATTCCGTAGTTGTATTCTTTTTCGGAAGATGATTATAATCTTCAACGAGTGGAAGATAGATGAAAACAACTGACAGATCCTACTTTCATTTTGTTTTTGAAAATTCGGCAGTTCCAGCAATGTATGGCAGTCCACAAAATTCCAATATATTGCACTCCTACTTGGTCAGCTCTATCCATCCATGAAGTTTCATTATTCTAGCTATTATACTTTTAGAGATATACTCCGGACAAGATTCAAGTATGAAAAACAACAAAGGGCAATAACTCAAAAATAGGCCAGGTAGAGTTATGAATCTTGTGCACTGCATTCCCCCTTGGTGAGATCTATACACCTATTAAGTTTCATGATCCTAGCTATAATACTTTTAGAGATATACTCCGGACAAGATTCAAGTATGAAAAACAACAAAGGGCAATAACTCAAAAAATAGGCCAGGTAGAGTTATGGTTCTTGAGCACTGCGCTCCGTATTGATGAGAAGAATATAACTGCCAAGTTTAAAGTCAATCCGACTTACGGTGACAGAGTTATGCTCCGGACAAAGAAGTGGACACCGCCCGGACGCCACTGGTGATCCCATAATACGTCCCATCTTCAACGGGCGTATAAAAAGTAAACATAATTATGTTCTTCTGAGATTAATGTGTTGAGTAAAACAATAGATTTCAAAAGTTTTTGGACGACGCTGACCTAGACAACGACTAGGGCAATACCTCATGATTTCAGAGCTTGCGTTTGAATTGTAAACCAGGATTTTAACCATTAAAGATCTTAAAATATCCTTGTTGACCCTTAAAAATTCCTTCCACCCTCGTAGGCCGTATCTAAATGGGTCTTAATATGGTTTCATACCTCAATTTATACGATGATTTATCTTATCAAGTATTGAAAAATGTACAGATTACTTTCTTTTTTCTTAACTGTACAAGAAACAAGAGGCCCATAAGGGCCTGAGTCGCTCTACTGGTTATCCAGTTTTCTGTTAAAGAAATCTGATATTTAAGGAAGTTAATTGCTAACCCTTTCCTGTTCAATCCCTTGTTTTTACTTCTCTGCAATTTCATACTTGAGAAAACATTGTGGGGAAAGAAGAAATTGCTTGTAAAAAGCAATTTCTCCTTTTCCAACAATATTTTCTATCATGTATGTTGGTTACTTTTCAAATTGCACTCACTTATAGTTGTTGTCTGCAACTTCTTTCAAATAGGACAAGTCTAAAATTTTGAAAAACAGGAAAGGGTTAAAGAAGAATGGGAAAAAAATGGACTTTATCCCTTTATTGTTTGAGCAATAATCCTTAAGGCTCCTTTTCCTGTGTTTCATGACAGATCCACTTCATTTCCAAAAGAAAAGTTTCCTTATGACCCTACAATCATACTGTGAAATTTTCATCAGAATCTGACAATAATTGTGGACTTTATCATGAAAAAAAGGATTGTTTTGAGTTAAATTCTATAAGACCCCTTTTTCTGTGCTTTCTTATGGATCAATTTCATTTCCTAAAGGAACTTTCCTTGTGACCATACAATAGTCCTCTGTGAAATTTTACAGACAATCTGATAATAATTGTGAACTTCATCACATAAACAAGAGTGTTTTGAATGATAATCTGTAAGGCCCCTTTTCCTGCGATTCCAATGCCACAATTATTCTTTGCATCTTTGAAGAGAATCTGATTAGAACTGGACTGTGTTAATTTTTTATTTCAATCAAGAACTGGACTGAGTTAATTTTTTATTTCAATCAAGTTCTCACAAAGCCCTTTTTCTCGTGATACTTAATTGATGGTTTAATCATTCTGTGAAAGTTTCAAGCGAATCTGATGAAATATAGGGACTTCACTATGTTAACTAGAAAAATATAAAAAACAAGAGGGCCAGAATGGCCCTAAAATCGCTCACCTGACTAATGTATGAGGATTCAAAATTTTGCCAACACTTTTGAAAAGGGTCACCCAATGAATATTCATTTAAATTTAGTTGAAATTGGCCCAATGGTTACTGAGGAGATGTTTAAAAATTTCAAAGTAAAAAAACTGCCCCGCCCTGCCAGGCCCATATTTGGGTGTAAATCAAAATTCTGCAAACACCTTTTGAATAGGGTCACCAAAGGAACATTCATGCCAAGTTTGGTTGAATTGGCCAAATGATTACTGAGGAGAAGATATTTAAAGATTTCTAAATAAAAAACTGCCCCAACCTGCCACGCCCATATTTGGGCATCAATCAAATTTCACAAACAACTTTTGAAAAAGGTTCACCCAAGGAACATTCATGCCAAGTTTTGTTGAAATTGGCCCAATGCTTACTTAGGAGAAGATATTTAAAGATTTCTAAATAAAAAACGGCCATGCCCATGTTTAGGCGTCAATCAAATTTCCTAAACACGATTTGAAAAGGGTCACCCAAGGAACATTCATGCCAAGTTTTGTTGAAATTGGCCCAATGGTTACTGAGGAGAAGATGTTTAAAGATTTCAAAGTCAAAAACTGCCCTACCCTTCCAAGCCCTTATTTGGTCATCAATCAAAATTCTAGAACAACTTTTGAAAAGGGTCACTCAAGGAACATTCATACCAAATTTGGTTGAAATTGGCCCAATAGTTACTGAGGAGAAGATGTTTAAAGATTTCAAAGTCAAAAACTGCCATGCCCTGCCACGCCCATATTTGGGCATAAATCAAAATTCCACGAACAACTTTTGAAAAGGGTCACCCAAGGAACATTCATGCCAAGTTTGGTTGAAATTGGCCCAATAGTTACTGAGGAGAAGATGTTTAAAGATTTCTAAGTCAAAAACTGCCACGCCCTGCCACGCCCATATTTGGGCGTAAATCAAAATTCCATGAACAACTTTTGAAAAGGGTCACCTAAGGAATATTCATGCCAAATTTGGTTGAAATTGGCCCAATGGTTACTGAGGAGAAGATGTTTAAAGATTCCTTAATCAAAAACTGCCACGCCCTGCCACTCCCATATTTGGGCATAAATCTGCCCAGTGGTTACTGAGGAGAAGATGTTTAAAGAATTGTTGACGACTTCCGACGCACGACGGACAAAAGGTGATACCAAAAGCTCACCTTGAGCATGTTGTGCTCAGGTGAGCTAAAAATCATATGGCCCCTGTTTACATGATACTTGACGGATTGTACCCAATTTTGAAAAAGACCATCCTTATGATTGTAAAATCATTCTGTGGAATTTTGAAGTGATTCCGGTGAAATCAAGGGACATCATTGTGTTAACAAGAATATTTAAGAAAGTTTTTCATAAGGCCCTTTTCATGTGATACTTGCCATATCAGATCCAATCAATCTGTGTAATTTATTGTGTTAATGAGGATTTTATAGTGAAATTTTCATAGAGCCCCTTTTCCCATGATACTTTACAGAACAAAACAAATTTCAAAGGAACAATTCTAATGAAGGTACAATCATTCTGTAAAAGTTTTAAGGAGAATCAATTAAAACAGTGGACTGAATAGTGTCAAGAATTTAATAAGATTTTCATAAGGCCCCTTTTCCTGTGAAAATTAACAAATCTGACACAATTTACAAAGGAACAATCTTAACAGGGATCATTTGGGGGCGAGATATTGAGAGGTTCTTCCATTTTTCTACTGAAATCTCATTGAAACTGGCTTAACGAGGGAAAATTTTCCAAGCAAAATGAAATTTAGTGAAGGATTTGGTAAAATTTCTCACCAAAAACTTAATTTCTTTATTTCTCATTAGATTTTGGCTAAATGAGAAATTTTTTCACATGATATTCTAAGCCAGAATTATCCCTGCATAATGATAGTTCAATCATCCTAAAAATTTGAAGAAAATGATAAAGACTGGGGACATTTTTTGTAATGAAATTTTCATAAGGTCCTTTATCTAGGAAAACAGATCAGACCCTATTAAAGGCACAACCATTCTATTAAAGTTTGAAGAGATTCTGATAAAGGCCCAGGACATAATTTTTCATACAGCCCCTTTTCCTGCAATACTAGACAGATCAAACCCAATTTGAAAAGAAACAAACCTTATGAGTTATGATGGTACAAACATTCTGTAAAAGTTTGAACAGAATCCAATGAAAACTGTGAACTTTTTTGTGGTACAAGGACTTCAAAATGAAATTTTCATAAGGCTACTTTTCCTGTGATACTTGACAGATCATGTCTAATGTGAACATTAACGATCATCATTATTGTACTCTGGACTTGGAAACAAGGATTTTTATATTGAGTTTTATAAGGCCCCTTCAGGGTTCACACAAACTTCATAAAGTGAAATTCCCTGACTTTTCCCTGTCTAAATTTCAAAATTCCATTACCAAAAACATCGACATTTACCAAGCATATGTGATTATCATGAATAATAAATTAATAAATGTTGGCCTCCTTCCATCCCTTCAGCCAACCCTACCACCTCCAGATTAATTAGTGTATAAAATGAATACTTAAAATTTACTGAGTATATATTGGTATCAATTTTTTTTTTTTTCATGTACGTCTTGAATGTAGAGTGATTATAAAGGTCAACCCTCTTGTGTGATAACATAATTCATCAAAAAGTTTGGACAACCTTCCCATTTAACAGAATGGTTATACAAACATTGCTATTTTGGTATGTGGTATTTAAAACATATAAAACACATTTTAACCCATACCATATGGCAAAATTTTAGACAGCTGCATATTGAAAGAGTTGCAGACGACAATTTAAAGCTAATGAAATTGTTAGATTTTTTCAACATTCTAGATAGAAAACGTGTAAAATAAAGAAATTGCTTTTTACAAGCAATTTGTTCATTTTACACAATGTTTCCCCTAATTTTTTCTTGAGGGGCGTCAGAAAGCGTCACTGTGTGGGATGGGTTCAGCAAGGTTATCATTCTCATTCAAATATATTGAAATTGCAATTGTTAAGTTTAGCCTTGAATTTCATTGAAGGATTACAATCCTTAACCCATTCCCACAGAATGACGCTTTTAAATGCCTCTCAATATGAAAGCTTTGGAAAACATTGTTGAAAATGAAGAAATTGCTTCATGCAGTAGACCATGATCATCCATTGTTTACATTCTACACAATTAATCTACTCTAAAGGATTATTAGAACTCCAAACTGCTGACTGCTGAAATAAAAAAAACAGCTCAGGAGGCGAGGGGAGCTCAAAACCATTTCAGTTTCTTCTAATGTGTGTTTGCACTTTGCAAATAAAACTGACCCATAGGCAACAAAAGCTTTTGAAACATTGTGGAAAATGAAGAAATTGCTTGTAAAAAGCAATTTCTTCATCATCCACAATGTTTTCTACTCCAATAGACAAAATTTTTAAAGATATCATTAACTTTAAATTGTCGTCTGCAACTTCTTTGAATTTGGACTGGTCTAAAATTTTATCCTGTGGAAATGGGTTAAACAGAGACTCAAGTTAGAGACGAGTTCACAAGTACATCAACAAAATATGCTTTCTAATGAGATACAATGACAAGCACATCCATGGCTTTTTTAGAAGAAACTGCCATAGCCGCTTGTTGTTTTTCCTTTACTTTCTTAAAAATGTCTACATCTGATTCTGAAATTTCCTGACTTTTGCCATATCTTTAAATTTCCCCGACTGATTTCAAAATTTCCTGATCTTTCCTTGACCATGAATTTTTTTCAATTTTCTTTCCAGTGTTTCTTAGCAGGTCAGACACCATTTCAAAAGAATGATCATTATGACTTTACAATTATTCTGTGAAAGTTTCAACAAATCCTATAAAAGCTGTGGTCTTTATTGTGTAAACGAGTAATTTTAAATTGAATTTTAATACAGCCTCTTTTCCCATGTTACTGGATAGTTAAGACAAATTTTGAGAGGAACTAACCTTATAATAGTATAATAATTCTGTGACGTGAGAGTATGAAATCAATCTGTTGAAATCTGTGGCCTTTATTGTACTAACTAAGATTTGTTTTAATTAAATTTTCATAAGGCCCCTTTTCCCGTGTTTGACCCCCTGACCTAGTTTTTGACCCCAGTTGACCCAATTTGGAATTTGTCCGAAATTTCATCAAGACAATCATTCTGACCAATTTTCAGGTTGATTGGGAAAAAATGTGGCCTCTAGAGTGCATACAAGGTTTTTCTTCAGGTTGATTGGGAAAAAATGTGGCCTCTAGAGTGCATACAAGGTTTTTCTAAGATATGACCCAGTGACCTTGTTTTTGACCCCGGTTGAACCATTTTCAAACCCACAAATTTTTCACCAAGACAATCATTCTGACCAAATTTCAGGTCGATTGGGCAAAAATATGTTGCCTCAAGAGTGTATACAAGGTTTTTCTTAGATTTGACCTGTGACCTAGTTTTTGACCCCAGTTGACCCAATTTTGAAATTGTCCAAGATTTCATCAAGACAATCATTCTGACCAATTTTCAGGTTAATTGGGCATAAAATGTAGCCTCTAGAGTGCATACAAGGTAATTGTTGACGACAGACGACGGACATCACATGACGGATGTCCACCTAACAACAAAAGCTCACCATGAGCACTTTGTAATTCTTTGAAGTATTTTACTAGAGGGTCAATAGGTGATGATACATACCAAATTTAAAACCTTCCTTCTTTAATTTTCCTTTGAAAAATCAGGGATTGCACAGAAAAGTGCTAATTTTCAGAATATGGTAATCATTTGAAGTATTTTGGTAGAGGGTCAATAGGTGATGATATGTACCAAATATAAAGGCTTTAGGCCTTATCATTTGGGAGAAGAAGACTTTAAAAGATTTCCTCCCTTATTCCTATGTAATCATTTGGGAGAAGAAGACTTTAAAAGATTTCCTCCCTTATTCCTATGTAAAATCAGGGATCGCACAGAAAAAGAGCTAATTTTCAGAATATGGTAATTCTTTGAAGTGTTTTGGTAGAGGGTCAATAGATGATGATATGAACCAAATATCAAAGCTCTAGCCCATATGGTTTTGGAGAAGAAGATTTAAAAGAATTTTTTCTTTATTCCTGTCAAATCAGGGATCCCAAAAAAAGGGCTAAATTTCAGAATACGGTAATCATTTGAAGTATTTAGGTAGAGGGTCAATAGGTGATGACACATACCAAATATCAAAGCTCTAGGCCACATTGTTTGGGAGAAGATTTTCAGATTTCCTTCTCTATTTCTTTGTAAAATCAGGGATCGCAGAGAAAAGGGCTAATTTTCAAAGTATGATAATTCTTTGAAATATTTTGGTAGAGGGTCAATAGGTTATGTTCCAAATATCAAAGCTCTTGGCCTTTTGGTTTTGAGGAGAAGATTTTGAAAGACTTCCTTTGTAAAATCTGGAATTGCACAGAAAAGGGTTAATTTTAAGAGTACAGTTATTCTTTGAAGTATTTTGGTAGAGAATGATCAATGGTTGATGACATGTACCTATACATAGGCCTTATGGTATAGGAGGAGAAGATTTTTTAATTGTTTACGGACGGACAGACGGACGCCAGACAATTACCAATCACAATAGCTCACCTTGAGCATGATGTGCTCAGGTGAGCTAAAAATAAAATTATTAAAGTAATGATAATGATTAGATAGATTTGTTTGTTTGAATTGGGTTTTATGCCGCTTTCAACAATCTTTCAGTTATATTGCGTCGGCTGGAGCACCTAACAATGGATTCCTGGTATTTCTCACACCAGTACCGCAATCACATCCCTTCCTAGCCTCTAGTACCGCCGCCGTCATAGGGCAGTTGGTAGCGCGTCGGACTCTCAATCTAGAGGTCCCGGGTTCGATTCCCGACGGCGGCTTGCATCCTTTCTGACTATTTGTCTCTCACCAATGGGTCTATAATCGTAGACCTATGTGGGATAGCAGCTGGAGGCTAGGAAAGGATGTAATGGTAGTACTGGTGTGAGAAATACCAGGATTCCGTTGTTAGGTGCTCCAGCCACCGCAATATAACTGAAAGATTGTTAAAAGCGGCGTAAAACCCCATTCAAACAAACAAATCCTAGCCTCTAGCTGCTATCCAACATACATCTATGATTATCGACCCATTGGTAGGAGACAAATAGTCGGAAAGGATGAGTGACGCCCCCGGGGATCGAACCCGGGACCTCTAGATTAACAGTCCGACGCACTACTAACTGCACTATGACGGCAGCTATAATTAGATAGAGCATATCAGAAGAATGATCTGTTTACAACCTTGACGTAAAGGGTGCAACCAGCATCATGTCCCAAAGAATCAGTTAAAAACCTTATATTTAGTTAGTAAAATTTATGATTTGATGAGACAAACTTGATCTATTTATGTTTCAACCGATATGCAGCTGAATACTAATTTCTTGTCAATTGATCAAAGGATGAGACTGGGTGTCATTTCAATCGGCATGGTAATATCTAAACATGTTGTTTACCATATATGGAAATATGCCCAATCCATTTAAGCAATGTTAACAGCCAATCAATTCCTTTTTAGCAATCTAATAAGGGATCACCAAAGGATCACTCTGCTTAAATTTTGTTGAAATCCATCAAATGGTTTCTTAGAAGATTCTAAAAGCTTTTACCATATATGGAAATAATTTCTGGCCAAATAAAGCCATGTTTTCTGACCTATCAAAATTCTTTGAAGGAATTTGATAAAACGTCACTCAACGATCAATCAAGTGAAATTTGGTTGAAATCTATCCATTGTTATCTGAGAAGAAGACTTTCAAAGTTTTCACTATATATGGAAATAGCCCTTCCATTAAAGCCATATTTTTCATCCAACCTTAACTCTTTGAAGGAATTTGATAAAGGGTCACTTAACGATCAATCCAGTGAAATTTGGTTGAAATCTATCCATTGGTATTTCAAATTTTTCACCATATATGGAAATAGCCCTTCCATTAAAGCCATATTTTTCATCCAATCTTAATTCTTTAAAGGAATCTGATAAAGTGTCACCTAATGAGTATTCCTGTAAAATTTGGGTAAAATCCATGGATTGGTTTCTGAGAAGAAGATTTTTAAAGCTTTCACCATATATGGAAATTTGCCCCGCCCGTTTAAGCCATGTTTTTCATCCCATCACAATTCTTTACAGGAATCTGATAAAGGGTAACCCAAGGATCATTCCAGTAAAATTTGGTTGAAATCAATGGGTTGGTTTCTGAGAAGAAGATTTTTAAAGCAGCCCCGCCCATTTAAGCCATGTTTTTCATCCGATCAAAATTCTTTGAAGGAATCTGATAAAGGGTCACTCAAGGATCCTTCCCGTAAAAATTGTTTGAAATCCATCAATTTGTTTCTTAGAAGAAGATTTTTAAAGCTTTCACCATATATGGAAATTTGCCACGCCCATTTAAGCCATGTTTTTCATCTGATCAAAATTCTTTGAAGGAATCTGATAAAGGGTAACCCAAGGATCATGCCTGTTAAATTTGGTTGAAATCAATGGGTTGGTTTCTGAGAAGAAGATTTTTAAAGCAGCCCTGCCCATTTAAGCCATGTTTTTCATCCGGTCAAAGTTCTTTGAAGGAATCTGATAAAGGGTCACTCAAGGATCCTTCCTGTAAAAATTGTTTGAAATCCATCAATTTGTTTCTTAGAAGAAGATTTTTTAAGCTTTCACCATATATGGAAATTTGCCAAGCCCATTTAAGCCATGTTTTTCATCTGATCAAAATTCTTTGAAGGAATCTGATAAAGGGTAACCCAAGGATCATTCCTATTAAATTTGGTTGAAATCACCTGGTCGGATTTTGAGAAGAAGATTTTTAAAGCAGCCCTGCCCATTTAAGCCATGTTTTTCATCCGATCAAAGTTCTATGAAGGAATCTGATAAAGGGTCCCCCAAGGATCATTTCTGTGAAATTTGGTTGAATTCTGTTCAGTACTTTCTGAGAAGGTTTTTAAAGTGAAAGTTTACAGACGGACTGACAGATGTACAGACAGACGCACCCTTGGACACACGACGGACACAACTCCATGACAATGGCTTGCTGGCTTTGAGCCAGTGGAGCTAAAAATCTAGTTTTAATATTTGATTATAACCAGAATATCATCGATGGGCTAACAAAATGTTGTAAATGCAGTTTGTGATAAAATGCGTTTCAAAATTTTTGTAGCCAACCCAACGATATGATGTCTTAACCATTTTGAGCTTTAATTTCACCTTTTCTCGTGTAAGCTATCATAACTTTAATATTTCCAGAGATAAAGAACATGAGTTTTGGTGATTCTGATACACCCCTAGAAATAAGGCATGCAACTTTTTATTAAATTTGGATCAGTCTTCTGGTAATGGTTTAATTATATAGTTATAATAATCCTTATTTGCTGCTTCAATTTACACTCTGATAATTTTGTTAATTCAGAACACCTATGAACTCTGCAAATTATTGATTATTATCATTTTTGATAATTGAGGATATGATAACATCTATATAAATGAAATTTTCAAAAAAATAAGTTCACAATTGTATTCCTTAATTCTCAAACCCAAAGAAAGAAGATACAGGAATAAGATCTCTGTAAAAGATAGCATGAGAAGTGCTTTTTATATAAATTGTACACAATAAAACAAAATAAGCAGCTACATGGTTTGAAAGCTATCTTTTTTTTCCTATTGAATTAAGCAAACATGCTATAACTTGTTAATCAAAGATAACCACTTCCCTCATTTTGGGAAATCATTTCCCATTTCTCAGACTAGGGAGAAGTCACTTCTCCACAAATTCTAATAGCCTGCAGAGCCCTGCTGACTATTTAAAGCTTTTTTTTCCCAATGACAATTCTTTTAAGGTAAAAAATACCAACAACAATTGTCCTTTTAATCAAACTTTTCATGTTCAAAAGAGGGATGAGCAAAGTAAACTACTCAGAACTTCTACAGAAAGTGATTTTTTCCGAATCCGGGTCCGTTCGCCCTAAAACATGTTCGCCCCAATTCCTGTTTGCCCCGGGTCCGTTAGCCCTTTTTTAAATTTCATTATCATTATGAGCTGTCCCAATAAAAAAAGCTTGTAAACTTTTATTTTTCCTTTTAAAGATGTTATGGTTTGTAAGGTAGTTCTTTCTACTCATATTCAGACAAATTTCAGACGTTACAGGTGACAATTCAAAGTAATAAATTCCAAATACGCTTTGAACAAAGTTGAAATTATCACATTAATAAATTTAAAAATGGTGTTTGTCACAAAAACCCAAAATAATGGTATATACACACAGCATCCCTTTACATATGTTCATAAACTTTAATCCACTTCAAGTATTGACAAACGATAAACCTAAATATTAAAGGTAAACAAATAAAGCGCATCATCAGAAATTAAATAGTTTCTGCCATAAAGAACGTATTTGATTTCTAACAACACTTAATTAATAACTTAAACTTTAATTGATTGCTGATTGATATTGACAGGGTAACCATTCACGTACTGCAGTACGTAATTCACGTACAACTACGTCAGTTCACGTACAAATCTTACACCAAGACGTGCATGAATGTACAGAAAAATAAATGAAAGTAGAAACAAAAATGCCATTACGTGTGTGTTCATTTGAAATGATTAGCGTATAAAACGAGAAACCCTACGTGCGTATTTTTCCCTAAACCCCCCCCCCCAAAACTGCAAGCAAAGTAGAACAAAACGCATCGGGAGCGAGTGATTTCCCTTTCATGCGACAGGAACCAGCTGGTTTGTTTTCATATAGAGAATGGGGAAACCAGCAGTTGGAAAAGTTTGTATAATGCTGATCCTGATGGCCTCACCAGTTTGTTTTGAAATAGGCCCAAAGTTGCGCTATTTTCAAACTAAACGCAAGATATTCACATGTTTTTGAGCAAGATTGACAAGAACTCATGATATAGAATCTGATTTTGAAATCAGTTTCTCTAGTAAGTTCCGTTGTCCGTTGTACATGTAATTCAGGCGGGACAAAATTGAGCCGTTTGTTTAACATTGTAGTTTTGTTTTGGCTACGTAAGTTGCTGTCTGCAAAATGTCGTAACCAGGGTTCGCGCTGCCGATCGCCATTGTCGCCAAATGCGACAAAAACAAAATTCTGGCGCAAGTTTTTTTCATTTGGCGAAAGCTCGTGGCGCCAAAAAAAAAAAAGAAAAGTTTTTGTAATACATACTTTTACTTTGACTAATCTCTGGAAATCAAGTCCGAGGGCCAAGTGTGTCTAATTGCTGGAGGGCGTGTATATCGGGTCAATTATGTCATCCAGTCTGACACAAGACTAACACATCATCAAATTTAATTACAGTTCTGATTGACAGCCAATCAGATGAATAAAATGCGCTCATTGGTTGGCGAGTCGTATTGATTTTTTGTTATGGGCGCGACTTAGTATTATGGAGGAGCCTATGAAACCATCACATAATCAATCAGAAGACCTCAATTATCACGCATAAAAAGGGTTTCTATAAGAAAGGTGTAATTAAACAGGCCGCATTTTGCCTTTTCCTGATGAATACAATTGCCGAATTCGGGCATATTTTCGTATATATCTGCTGACAGATTCAGTCAGTTTCTAATCTCGGCACCGCTACCGTGATTCCTTGCTTAAACACTGAATCATCATTTATGGGTCATTAGAAGGATATTCTGATGAACTGTTGATAGCAACAGTGGTAGTTTGTCAAGATTTGACAGAAATTTCAAAAGTTATACTGTCCCAAAAGCAGACGAACCATTTCTTTTTTGTTGATTCGTACCCAAGAATGTTCAACCTTAAACCGATTTTTTTTTAAATTACAGAAGTCTACATTGTTTTATTATTAAATCAAACATATTTTACTAGGTTTATTACTATTTCCTTCTCTCTTTTTTTCTCATCAAAGTCTCGATTTTCTAATCAAAGTACTGAAAGCACTGATTAAAGATGAGTAAAAATCAATGTAGGTGTATGACTTGGCTACATTCATTAAAGACAAAACAACAAACGAATTGCCATATTAAAAACCTGTTTAATATGCACATTATCTATTCAACAGCATATAAGTTAAGAAAATAACAGTTCAGTTAAGAAATGCTCGAGCTTGGCCCCAACTCCTCAATTTGGCCCCAACTTTTTCCATTTGGCCCCAACTTTTTTAATTTGGCGAAAGTGAAGGCGACAACTTTTTTCAAGCCAGAGCTAACCCTGGTAACAAAACCTATTCTATTTCTCCACAAAGGTGACTTTTAGACATTTATAAGACCATTTGATATTTTCTGTACCAGAATCGTTTTAATACCACAGTTTGATCTAAAAATGAGCAGACATGCCTGGTATGGCCTGCTCCAAGATGACATTCCCGCCCTTGTAATTAACTTGCCATCGCTCTCATATTCCATTCAACCCGTCCAAAATCCAATAATTAAGAAAAAGTGAATTGTCAAAAACCAGGTTTTCAAAGAAAGTTTATTATCTGTCCCTCTAAATTCATCTGAAACTTGCACATGACGTGTGGTACTTCTTTACTGAGTAATAACAAACTATATAACTACAACATTGTCTGTCATTTTGGTAAAGGGTTCAGATTTGTATTGTGTACCCTTAAATCTGAAAGTAAAAGGTACACTGTACCCCCAGATTTTTCTTTGTACCCCCACTTCAAAACCTAGGGGGTACATGTACCCCCAAAATAAAACCCCAGTGGGCACGCTGATTGAAGTGTGTTTGCTTTAAGTAGATAACCACCAAATTCGGACGTTGGCAATTTTGAATATCAGAAATATGCAATTTTAAACAACATTTGAGTAAATTATCTTTAAAATTGAGCATTTTGAAACAAACGTGTTAAAAAACTTTTACAAACACTTAGAAAAATTCAAAAAACAAATTTTTATTGGCTCTAACTCAGTTACAATAAGTGGTTTAGGCCCATACAAATATAAGCATTAAAGCGATTTGAAACAAATATACCCAAAATCATTCTCACTTTAAAGGGGGGGGGGCAAAAATAAAAAATAGTGCAAAAGGACCCACTTTTGGGGCAAACCCAGGGCGAACAGATACAGAGCAAAAGTATATTTAGGGCGAACGGACCCGATACCATTTTTACCCTCATTTTTTCCAGTTTTAGATTGTTCTTCTCACTAGCAACATTTCTTCACAATCACACAGGGAGAGAGGGCAGATCACTTAATTATCATTCATGTGAAATTTGGAAATTCAGACAGACAAGATGCCATGACAAAAGCCTTTTCGGCTTCGTGTATTTATGCAAGCTTTCAGATTACCATAAGTCTCGAAAACCAGTGACAAAACTGACATACCGGCAGACGAGAGAATTTCTGACACGAAAGATGCCATGTCGTAAATATCTTTACCACTCCCTTTGACCAAAGAGTGTTTGCTTCTAAAAATTGGAAATAATTAAGAGATGGTTCCTAAATTTTAAAATTTCATTGGCGGCAGTGTTCTGGTGGAATTACCGAAAATGAACTTAAACAAACAACACGGAATATAAATACACAAAAGGAAAATCTTTTGCCAAAGCTCCCACTCGTGTCTATCCCGGTTTCCGGTCGGTTTTAAAGGCATAACCATTCTTTATTCGAACTCCCACCCAAATATAACCTTATCAAATAAGGAACTGTAAACATTATTAAAAGGGATTAAATCCTATGTCCCGATTACTAAAGATAAGTTGGAACAAATTTGCACTGTATTTTATGCCAATTTGTTTATTGAGATAAATTTTGTATTTTATCGGATCATGATTTTAATAAGCTATTCGTCCTCATTTAACCCTTTCCTGTTTTTTGAAATTTTGGACTGGTCCGAATTCAAAGTGAATGCAGACGTCGATAAAAATTGGGTGCATTTTGAAATGAAATTAGCATATGTGGTAGAAAAAATTGTGGAAAAAGCAGAAATTGCTTGTAATTTCTTCTTTTTTCACAATATTTTCTCAAGTATAAAATCACAACACCGTAAAATCCCCTGTTTGTACAGGAAAGGGTAAAGACGTATCCATCTATGTATAGCTGAGACTATAATAAAAAAAATCGAAGCGCCATAAATAGCAACCGGCGGAATAAGTGAGATCGACTACTTTAAGAAAAACGGGGAATATATTTTCCCCCTTTGTCTCAATATTTAAATACGTTTTCACTTTTGCTAAACCAAGTTGTTTGCTTTATTTCTGGATAGGATGTATAACTAATGAAGTTAAAGGAAATGTATTTTTAACGGGTTTCTTTGCACATGGTATGGAAGAAAAGGTTAACAGCTTTTACTAGGTTTACTCCTTTGCTACGCGATGTTTTTCAAGTTTGAAAACAACAAACAAACCAACGGCATTCTCTTTACTCAAAATGCTTGTAATTTCTTTCAATACTTTCAATAGAGCATACTGCAAGTCAGTCACAATAAAGTGTTAAAGCCTGAATTCATGAAAGCTTTATATAGCAAAATTTTATGTTCGTTGAATAATTTGAAACTTATTTAAAATAACAACAAGGAAAAATGATAAGATTAAACAGGCTGGTTCCTGTCAAATTTCTATCTGCTTGAAAGTCAATGTGCAACTGTTAATCAATATTGGCTAGGATCACCAAAGGATGTTTAAACCCCTGATTTGATCTATGCTCACACTGAAATGAGTTGTGACGACGAGACCAGAGAAAACATATTTGTCTACCAAATGATACCATCTAACACACAATATCTTTTGTATCAATTACCTACGCAAACGATAATTTCTACGTACGTACTGCCGAAACAAATGTGTATAATAATTATACACGCTTCTCCCAGTCAAGGTTTCCAGGCTTTACAGTCTATAACAACAACAACACAATTTTCGAGGAAGTAATATTTGTATTTTTTAAATCTACTTTTTCGATTAAAATTATTTCATAAAAAAATTGAAATAGCTGTGGCACTTTTCAATCATTTTGTTAAATAATCCAAGCATGCGATCGAAGTTACACACATTATCGGAATAGATTCTGCTCAAACTGCTTTACAATTATAAAACAAGTTGAACCAGCATCTCTTCTTTGTTTGAGTATTTAGAAAATATTTGTTGCGGCGGATCACGGACATTTCATACCATAACCATTTCGGGTGACCGGTCAACTCCTCTCATTTTTAACTCGGCAACTCGGCCCAACGTAACTCGGCCCCAGTTGTATTTCATTTCAAATAAATTCTAATATAATCATCACAAATACAATCAAAGGACTGAAAGTCCTGAGAGCAGTTTTGCTGGCTCAGTAACCGCTCTCAATAATGCTAACATGTATAATCAAGATGAGTAAATAAATCATACACGTAAGAGGGATGAGCAGCTGGAATGCTCGATAAGAATGTAGTGGTAATACTGGTGTGAGAACTACCAGGAATCCATGGTTAGGAGCTCCAGCCGCCCTGATGGATTCAATTAATCATGACCCTTTAACTGTTTACCGTAATCACTATTTTGATTCAATCACAACATTTCTTTAATATTATTTCATCAGTGCGTGAAAATTTGTGGTTATGTGGTAAATGGTTAAATGATAAAAGGTAAAGCAATCAAAGCTAACTTTCAATTCTTTTTGCTTTGAGCATATAATTATGTTCGTTTCAAAGATATAGTCAAATTCGAGAGGTAAATAGGTGTTTTATTTGGTGGGGCTTGAATCGCAACTATAACAGGGTTGTAACTTGTAGCATATACTGCGTTTATGGGATGTATATTTGCTCAGTCCTGCCAGGTCAAAACTTACAGACAGGGTTAGGATTTTGTTTACATGTATTTGACTACTCCACTAACCACTGACCTAGACTCTATCTTGAAACGCGAGGAGATTATTTCTCTCATTTATACTGTTCATTAGAAAATTTACTATGGATATATTAAGTCTAATTTTTAAACCATTTTCCTTGATATTCATGACTAAAAGGAGGCTGTTGGCATTCAGCAAGTTAGTTACTTTCTTCATCAGCAATGAAACAAGATGGAGGCGATCACATTGATTTTCACTTCAAGTTTACGAGGGGTGTTCAAGAAGTTTCAGGACAAGTGGCATAACTTCTTTTTTCATGTGTAGTTTCCTACGAAATTTGGAACGAATTTGAGCTAACATATGATGCATTGAATAAAAATGTAATTTTGATAATATCAATAATCGCCAACATTTCAGCGTCACTAATGTTACGTCATGTCAGGCTGAGCGGAGCACGCAGGTTTTTACTGACGAAATTAAACAATTTCGGTTTAGTTTCTTGTGGTTAAGCATAGTACTCACGTCTAATTTCTGTCTACATTTTCTCAAAATATTCCCCTGAATGTTTGATGCACTTTTCCCATCTTACAACCCACGTTTTGAAACATTTTCGGAAGTCCTCAGCTGTAATTTTGCGGATCACTTTGTATGAGCATGCGTGGAAATGAGTTGAAAATTCATGAAAACTTGTTTCCGGTTGATCGATGTGAAATACTGGTTTTGTCCTACAAAATCACTAAAAAGTATTCAATCGACATTTAGTTGTGAGAAAATTTACGTTTACATTAGCTGCAGATTGAAAAGTTAAATTGAAATTTAACAGTCATTCAAATTGCACATATTCAAGCAATGATTCGATATAATAATATCAAAAACACAAAATAATGTTTTTTTAGAATATAACAAATAAACATAGTAAGGTAATACTGCATCATTTGTAAAAAGAATTAAACATATTCTAAGAATTATGATGTATTTTACCATAGATTATATAATAATGTGGCTGAGTTGACCAGGCAGAGTTATTTGATTGGCCCAGTTGACTGGTAACCACCATTACGTACCATGGTATTGCAGGGTCCAAAGAATTCCAAAAATGGCACTCATCCTGCAGGGCAAGTAACATGAAAAAGTCACTTGTCCTGCATTGACTATCACTCGCCCTGTAATAAGTCTAGGGATCTTTAGAAAAAATCTACTTTTTTGTATTAACCCTTGTCATGCTGCATAATTTACCTATCTGAAATGCTGTCAAATCAAAGGGCTGAAAGCACTGATAGAACTTGTTGTTCAAAAATCAACATTTTTTTAGAAATCAGCTTCATAAACAACTCTGACAGGAAAAGTACAAGCAGGAGGTGCAGACTAAGATCAGCCTGCACATAAGTGCAGTCTGATCTTAGTCTACACCTCCTGCCAAAACCGGAACATTCTGGATTCAGCATGATAAGGGTTAACATATTTGGGTACTCAGACAGAGATTGAAAAATTTTCTTATACCTGACTACAACATTTTTTAGTGCAGACGAAACAAAAACACAAAATTTAGAACATCAGAATAAGTTTTAATTTGGGGCCCTGAATACTGGTAAAATGAGCGGGTCAAGTGAAACAATATATTGGTATACATACAATATTGCGGCCTTTTTCATGTATAATTCAAAGAACACCACTTTTTAGGATAAATATGCTAAAAATATGCACAAAATGCGTGAAATTAGTTGCTATATATCCATGATAATATTCTTACATTTATGATTGATTAATCAGGGGTGTGGAATTCCTATTCCCAACTTGTCCGACTTGGGCTTTTTACCCTGCGGTCAAGTAGATTTTCCTTGGGAACTTGTCCAAGGACAAGTGGATTTTAAATCAAGAACAAAATTACCAACTAGTCCATTTTGTGCCAGATTTCAAGTTTGTAAGTCAAAGAGATTTTCCTAATTATTACAAGTATATATAAGGTCTGGAAATTAGATAAAAGGAGAAATCTTTTCAAGAAGCAATTTCTCCTTTTATTTTAATGTTTCCTATACTTGTGTGTCTCCATCTCAAAAAGTATGATTGTGACTTAATATTTTTGCAACAGCAAAAAGGTCTGAATTAGACTATCAAAAGATTTGGACAACTAAACCCTCATATTGGACAAGTGAATTTCAACTGTCCACTTGTCCAAGGACAAGTGAGAAAATTTTGTATTTCCACACCCCTGGTTTAATTTTATGTTGTTAAGATGCCGGATCATATCATGTGAAAACCAGAAACAGTCGAAAATCAAAGTACATAATTGCTTATTTATATATATTGTTGCAAACTTTTATCTCCAAATTTACTTTAATGCAGTTGTAAGGGTATTTTTATCTGTATTGATCCTGAATTTTTTGATAAGTTAGTTGTTTCGTACCTTGCTGTGGCCATTTCATACCATGTTCAAGGCTCTGCAAGTGGGCGACTCATACGAAGAAAAAGCCTGGTTTCATAAAACTTTGCCAGAGTTTCTGATCAAAGGGTACATGAAGTCGCCTTAAAAATACGGGAAGTCGCCGCGTTATGAAAGGTGATAATCCCATTTTGTCCAGAGGCTATGGAATAAGGGGACAGTAAATCAATTAAACGACTGCTGATCGGAAGCCCTTTGATTGTAATAAAGGGTGTATCTATAGGTGACACGCTTGCTTGATTCAAACCTCTGCTGATTTGATGGTTGCAAGCCCTTGTGTACCGTCGGCAATAAAGGAACTTTCTTATATCATACACTTTCCAATCTGAAGATTCAAATATGTCTGTGGCATATCATATTTATTTTATCAATCTACGAGATTTGTTGTGTACTTTCAAGCAATGAGAATAATGGCGAATGTTATTACAAACGCCATGTCATTTTCCGGTGTTCAAAATTCATTGATAAAAAGATGTGATCGTAGTGATGAAAAATGAATTTCCAATAAAAGTACAAAAAGAAAAAATGTAGTTTTTAATATCATTCTTAAATTCTAGTTATCTACTTTAATTTAACATATGTAGAAAACTTAGACAAACAATTTAAGGCTTCTACGATATTTTTATTAGTTACATTATAAGGTTTCTTTCTAGAAATTAAATTTCATTTATTTTGTTTTGGTAATTAGTCCATTCAATGACATGTAATCCAAAAGACTACAGGAAATTATTCTGTCTTAACATACATGTAGTTTCAAATTTAAACCTCTACACAGTCTGTATTTTGTGTAGTCCGCTGTTATCTTTACCCTTTTCTATCTGCAACTCAGTCAGAATGAAACCTTATTCATCTATTAATTACAACTTTTTATCCACTTATTTTTTTGGTTATGAACAGGTGAAGTTGACAGATTTTAACCCATTACCACACACTCTGGCTTTATGATGAATTGAAGAATTCAAATGTTTAAATGGAAAACTTGTGAGAAAATGAGGAAGTGCTTGTAGCGAGCAATTTATCCTTTTCCCACAATATTTTTTACCTTATCTTGTACTTCTTTTCTGTTTTAAGCATATTCTGATTTGAAACATGGTATGCAACTTTTTATTTCAATAAAGACCAGTCCAAAAATTTTGTCTGGTAATGGGTTAAACAAATTGTCATGATGATATTATTTTCACATTTTCTGCTTCAAAATAAGCTGTGATTGTATTATTTTCATTGTATAATTGCACACTACATTAGACAAAATATGAAGTTACTTGGTTGTAAGGCTATTCTTATTTTCCAATAGAAATAAGGAATATGCGTAAAACTTGTTATCATCTCCTGAAAGTCTTACTTCTCCCTATTTTGAAAAACTTCTCCCAGTTCTCAGACTAAGGAGAAGTCACTTCTCCCCAAATTATAAGAGTCTGCAGAGCCCAGCATGTTGTTGTCATTTCGTACTATATGTCAAAAATTATATTATTGGAGTGGTAAAATATAATGCTTTCAACATTCATAAAATAGGAATATATTTTTTATTATGTACAATGTATTTGCTTTATTTGATTTAACAATCATTTTAAAAAGTAAAAATCAATTGAGACAGTCCATTAGGAAAATGGAAATGAAAATGTTCAAACCCTGGTTTTTACGCCCCTGTGATTTTTATAAATTAAACATTGTAGAAAAAGAAGAAATCGCTTGTAACATGGAATTTCTTCTTTTCCACAATATTTCCTACAGTTTTAAATAGTTATTTTTTAAATTAAAACCACCTTAAATTTTCGTCTGCTAACCCTTTGAATTTGGACTGGTCTAAATTTTACAAAATAGGAAAGGGTTAAACAATCTTCACCTATCCACAATAAGATATTAACTATGAAATAATCATCATATGGTACAAAATAACCATAGAAATTATGGTATGAAATGACTGAATACTGTTGGGGCCCTAGAAATTTTGTGTTTACAATGTTTAATAGAGTGATTAACCCATTCCCACTCAAAGATGCTTTTAGACGCCCCTAAGAAAAAAATCTTTGGAAAAATTGTGGAAACTGAAGAAATTGCTTGTTACAAGCAATTTCTTTATTAACCACAATGTTTTCTACCCCAAAGGTACAAAAAATCCAAAATTTCATGAACTTTAAATTGTAGTCTGCATCTTCTTTCAATTTGGGCTGGTCTTGAATTAAGCAGTCTGGGAATGGGTTAAAAGTTTTCTTGTTTAACCGACTAATCTTCACTTTTGAAATTATCATTAGATGATTGTATTTCTTTTATCTTTAAACTGACTCAAAATCGATCAGTACAGAATGAAACAATTTTCAATAATCAATTAGAGAATGACAATTTCATGTTAATCCATTTATTAAGTAATATATTGAAAAGTGTCTGCAGAAAGAACTAAGAATAATAAATAAAAAGTATGGTTGCTTCTGAGGAGAATTTTCTCCTTTTCCCAAAACTGTTTTATGTTATTATAGCAATGTTTTTAATAATATGTTAAGAATTCTTTTTCTATGTTTTACAGTGTATTATCATTGTTGTCTTGGAAAGGATTATTTGAGCAATTTCATAAAATATATGCACTTCTTAATGAATATTGTATTTTTAACAGTTGAGTAAAAAACAGTTATATTGACTTTCATATATGTGGGCCTTTTTGGACTGGGCTGTTCTGGTCAGTTTTGAAAGTAGGCCTTTTGGACTGGGCTCTTTTCACACTGTCTTTTATTACACTGGGCCTTTTTGACCCTAATTTGTCTTCTTGTATATAAGAGGTAGTTCTGCAGAGGCAGCTGAGGATCAGGTGGAGTGTAGCTATTATATTGCAGCACTCTTTCTGATAATTTTTTTGCTAGATTCAGATTGTAAGAAAGAGGACTACATTATCGCTGCTAGATGGAATGATGAAATTTAACACATTACCACACAATGAGTTTTTAGACTGGTCCAAATTCAAAGAAGTTGCAGACGAAAATTTTAAGTTGATGAAAACCTTAAAACCTTTATCTATTGGGGTAGAAAATATTGTGGGTAATGGAAAATTGCTTGAAACAAGCAATTCCTTCACTATTCAAAATCTTTTCCAAAGCTTTCATATTGAGGGGCGTTTGAAAGCGTCAATGTGTGGAAATTGGTTAAATCTGTAAAACCTCTTCCAAACTCTTTGTTGTAGTCTACTCATGGAATAATCTAGAAATATGAATGTAAATATTACATGCAACATGGGATTGGTGGTAAAATGATAAAGTTTGTTCAAAAGTTCTAACTTATACTATTTTGTAAAACAAGGAAGTGTTTCATACAAATGAAAGTAGGAGTTACATTTCTTTTGTCTAGGACCGTCAAATTCTCTATATACACTAACCAAGTGATAAACTTTCATTTTAGACCCAAGTACCATGACTCTTTTACATTGATATGTACCATTTACCTACAGATTCTTACAAGAAACATTAGGCGTACCAATAATTTCAGTCAGCCCCATTAGCTGGCAGAGCACTTGACTTCAAACCTCAACATCACAGGTTCGATCCCTGGGTTGACCAAAATAACAATCTAATTGTCTTTTGCGGGTAGGTTAAGGTAATACTAGTACCCAGGTACTAACCTGATAATTGTACAGTAACTTTAAATTATTTTTTACTTTACTGTCAAGTTTGCTTTGTTTTATCATTCATTGTGGTTCTGCTGAGTTGGCTACTTACAAAACTTGATAAACTATAAATTGATGTCTGCAACTTCTTTCAATTTGGGCCAGTCTAAAATTTTGCCATCTGGTAATGGGTTAATGATATTTTCTCTCTGTACACTCTAGGGACCAGTTTTTTGTCAAATATATATATAAAACTTGTTCAGAATATTTTATAAAAATCAGGATAACCCCTTTTTGAAAATAGAATATTCTTTTAGAAGGGAAAAGGAACCTTATTGACAATTTCTTTGTTGACACTCATTTGCCACAATTTTGACCAAATCTAGGTGAAACTTGGTCAGAATGGTTATATTGAAAAATACGAAAATGAAAATGTTCTTATTCTATTGAAAATACAGGAGAATGGGCCTATATGATATGTTCATTGTTAACAGTCTCTAGGGGAGGGGACCATATTTTTGGCCCAATCTTCATTAAACTTGGTCAGAAAGGTTGCCAGATTGTAAGGATGAACTAATTGAAAATCTGACTGTTAAGTCACTACACACAGAAAAGTGACTTTGATGACAATTCCTTAGATTACCCTCTAGAGGCCACAAATTTAGTCCAGTCTTAGTGAAACTTGGTCAGAATGATTGCTAGGTGGTAAGGATGTTTCCTTTTGCAACGGGGCAGTTACTGTGAGAAAAAATCTGTATAATGGTCATTCTACTTTACCAAATAACCAAATAGACCTCTCCTACATTCAGTCTTTTTGTCAAACAATATACTTAGTACTTAAGTATACTTAACCCTTGTCATGCTGTATTAATTACATTACTGAACTGCTGTCAAATCAAAGGACTGAAATCACTGATAGAACTTGTTGTTCAAAAATTAAATTTCTTTGATGAAACCAACTTCATAAACAACTCTGATAGGAAAAGTACAAGCAGGAGGTGTAGACTAAGATCAGCCTGCACATAAGTGCAGTCTGATCTTAGTCTACACCTCCTGCTAAAACCGGAATATTCCGGGTTCAGCATGACAAGGGTTAAAAGTAATGATGTTTATTATGTCTTGCAATAACACTGTCTAATCTAGCACTATGATAGACTCTAGTCAAAATTGAAGCTTAGAATTATTTAGGTCAAGAAAGTTTAGAAAAAGAAATTCATAGAAATAAATCCTTTCCTCATAATCTACACTTTCATAGTATTAGATTGTACCTCTTAACCTATTCCAACAGTGATGCTTTTGAACTCAAAATCTCCATTTTCCACAATGTTCTGGAAAGTTGAAAAAATCTAAAATTTCATCAACTTTAAACTGTTGTCTGCAACTCCTTTCAAGTTTGACCAGTCTAGAATTTTGCAATCTGGTAATGGGTTAAAATCAAAAAAAGACATTAAAGAGTTGCTGGAAGTTTTGAGATATTTAATTGTTATCAATAATCAACTCTATCTTCTCCCCAAAAATGTTACACTCATAACCCTGTGTTAACCCAATATCAGATGGCTAACTTTTAGACTGCTCCAGATAGAAAGGAGTTATAGATTACAATTTAAGTTTGATGATTTTTTTTATTTTTCTACTATCTAGGTGGAAAAATTGAGGAAAGTGAAGAAAACGCTTGTTACAAGCAATTTCTTCATTTTACACAATGTTTTCCCAATTGTTTTTCTTGAGGGGCACCAAAATATGTAATGTGAGAATGGGTTAAGTGATCTTAATCACTTTTCAGCAATATATCCATAAATTAGGTATAGTCATGACCCTTTGGACCTTACATTCCCATCTGCATTTACAGATAAACAATTTGTCCATTACCAAACAGTAAATTTAAGACTGGTCCAAATTGAAAGATGGATAATCGTAAACCTAAGTTGGATAGCAGCTGGAGGCTAGGAAAGGATGTAGTGGCAGTACTGGTGAGAGAAATACCAGGAATCCATTGTTAGGTGCTCCAGCTGCCACGATATGACTGAAATACTGTTAAAAGTGGCGTTAAAGCCCATTCAATCAATCAACCAAATTGAAAGAAATTGCAGATGAATTTATATGGTCAAGGAAATTTTTAGAAAATATTTGTGTTAGTGTATTTGTGTTTTGGAATAAAAAATATTGTTGCTACATGTAATGAAAAAAATGCTTTTTACAAGCAATTTCTTCATTCTCCTTAATGTTCTTGTAAGTCTTTTCTTGAGATGCCTAAAAAGACGGGATTGTATGGGAATGGGTGAATAAAAGGCATTTTTTTGCTGCTGGAGTGTTTGCGTCTTGCCATAAATGGTACAACATTACAAAAACTTATACAATGTACCATAAAACAACAACAACAACTTATTTTGACTTGTATCCATTTACTTTACATAAAGTAGTTATTACTGTTTATATATAATTTTGGAAGTGCATTTCTTATGAAGTTGCATTGCCTGTAGCTGAACCCATTTTCACATAACCCCACTTTTTTTTTGACTCCTCAAGAAAAATTTTTGGAAGGGGATTGCGAAAAATAATGATGATAATACTTACAGCAGTATCTTCATTTCCAACAATGTTTTCTGTCCAGAAAGACAAAGATTTTTTAAATTTTATTTACTTAAAATTGCTCTCTGCAACTTCTAACAGCTTGGACAAGTCTAGAATTTTGTTGTAACAGTAATTTTCCTTTCTTTAGTACATCAAACAGTAATTAATTTCAAGAAGACTTGAATTAGCTGTAACTATTGTCAAGTCAAGAGAGCTTTCCCTGAAACACTTCAACAATTTCAGTTCATAGATTTATTTGGCCGATATGGCATAGATAACTGCACTGAATACATCGAAACATTATTCCCAGATTAGGTATATTCAGATGCTTAACACATTACAACATAATGACACTTTCTGATTGCTTGTAACAAGCAATTTCTCCTTTTCCCACAATGCTTTTTACCCTATTTGGCACTTTCTTATCCAATTTTAATGCAATTGAAAATGTGGTCTGCAACTTCTTTTAATTTTGGACAAGTCTGAAATTTTGTCAACTGGCAATGGGTTAAGTGGCTTCAGTTAGATAAGTCATTAAGAGGTTTAGCTTGTTAACTCTGTCTATAGGGGTAGTTTTTTAATGAATTACAGGTTTTAAAAGAGGAACCAGAATTGGTTTATCAGTTGATTTAAGGATGTTGCAGTAAGGCAGGCTTCATTAACAAGTGGTTTAACATGAATAAAACCACCATACCTATTGAGATTAAATGGAATGGATAACAATTGTCAAATATGGATAACAGTAAACAAGTTCTGGTACAGCTGTTTTTAATTTCTGGTAAGTAATTTCTTCTTTTAATAAGTCCATAACCCCAATTGAAGAAAAATTTAGACAACCATTGCTGAAAATGAAAAGATTGTTTGAGACAAACTATTTCAACAATATTTTCTACCCAGAAAGACCAAAATAATTTATTTCTATATACCTGAAATTGTGTTTGCAACTAATTTAACTTGGATCAGTCTAAACTATTGTTATGAGATAATTAGTAAGGCAAACTTGTGTTTTTATCTTCTTAACCTATAACCAGACGACAGAACCTACCCTTGTCCAAGTGACCAATTGCAGCTGTCAATCAAGGAATCAATTGACCATTCAAATTTTATATTCAGCCTGTACCTGAACTTTCAACTACGACATAGGCCGCCATTTTTGTTAACCATTTTTGTTAACCATTTTTTTTTGGTTTGGTGACTTAAATGTCGTAACTACGCTTATTCAAGCTGTAGTTATGACATTTATGTCACCATCCAACCATTTTACTTTTTTATTACATGCTACTTTCCATAAATTTAGCAAAATAACATAGTTGAAAATCGAAGCGGAATTTCCTGTTGGAGTTAATGGGCGAGGCCTTAAGAGTCAGTGGGGGTGCCTGTGATTGGTCAGTTGGAAGAGACAATATCAATTATGATAAAATTTTAAAAGTCTTTGTCATTTTGGGTAGAAAACATCGTTGGAAATGAAGAAATGGCAGATACTTGCAGAAATAGTCTCTGTTCAGGAAGCATCTGTCCAAGAAGCAAGAAAAATGTTTGTTTGAATGGGGTTTTACGCCGCTTTTAACAATCTTTCAGTTATATCGCGGCGGCTGGAGCACCTAACAACGGAATCCTGGTATTTCTCACACCAGTACTACCATTACATCCTTTCCTAGCCTCCAGCTGCTATCCCACATAGGTCTACGATTATCGACCCATTGGTGAGAGACAAATAGTCGGAAAGGATGAGTGCCGCCGTCGGGAATCGAACCCGGGACCTCTAGATTGAGAGTCCGACGCGCTACCAACTGCGCTATGATGGCGGCTCAGAAGCAAGTTTAGCTCTGATGGATAAATAATTTCATTTTTATTTCGTCTATCAAGATTCAAGTGTTGTGATTATCTTAATTTCATACTTCCATTGGCAAAATTTGAGCACGTAACTTCTTTATGTATACCCACAAAGTAGGTCCACAACATTCTACTCACAACTAGTTAACCCATTCCCACTTAATCCCTCCTTTTTACTCCCCTCAAGAAAAAAAACTTGGAAAACATTGTGGAAAATGAAGAAATTGCTTCTTTCAAGCAATTTCTTCATTATCCACAATGTTTTCTATCCAAGAAGTCAAACAAATTTAAAATTTCATCAACTTGAAATTGTCCTCTGCAGCTTCTTTCAATTTGGACCAGCCTAAAACTTTGATGTGTGCGAATGGGTTAAAAGAGTTGCTTTGATTTGCTTGATGATTAAAATATAAAAAATGAAAGAATATTCTATGTTTCCTTTGAGGTATGAAACTAAAAACTTGATCACACCGATGTATTTATCTATTTTGTGTATTCATACAGTGTGACGAGGTTTTAGGTTCATTCCTCAATGAAAATAAAAAGGTTCTTCATTTCCTGACAAACTTATGAATTTGTGAAATCAACATAATTTCATTGCCATGAAATTAACCCATTACCAGATGATGAAATTCAAAGGATTTGCAGACAACAATTTTAGCTCTCCCATGATGAATGTCTTGGCAAAGCTAGCTCTCCTATGATGAATGTCCTAGCAAAGCTACTGGTATTACCCCTTTGTAGACAGTGCCCCATTTGGTTAAAGCTTTTATATCTCTAGCATAATAAGGACTCACATGCACTCATCAGCAGATAAGCTTTCATTTGAGACAGTAACTGTGACCTTATGACCTTAACCTTAAACCCATTCCCACTCAATGACGCTTGTAGACGCCCCTAAGAATAAAAGCTTTTAAAACATAGTGGAAAATGAAGAAACTGCTTGTAACAAGCAATTTCTTCATTATCCACAATGTTTTCTACCCCTATAGTGAAAAAAATCCAAAATTTCACAAGCTGTAAATTGTCGTCTGCAACTTCTTTCATGTTGGACTAATTTGGACCAGTCTAAAATATTGCTGTCTGGTATTCGGGGTTTAACATACCAAAATATATTTACATAAGCATTCATAAGAGGATGACCTTGACTATTTGAACACATGCCCTTAATATTGACCTCAAATAGCACATGAAAGGGCAAATAAATATATTTAAACATGCATTCATAAGAGGATGACCTTAACTATTTGAACACATGCCCCTAATATTGCCCTCAAATAGCACATGAAAGGGCAAATAAATATATTTACACAAGCATTCATAAGAGGATGACCTTGACTATTTGAACACATGCCCTTAATATTGCCCTCAAATAGCACATGAAAGGGCAAATAAATATATTAAAGCATGCATTCATAAGAGGATGACCTTGACTATTTGAACACATGCCCTTAATATTGCCCTCAAATAGCACATGAAAGGGCAAATAAATATGTTTACACAAGCATTCATAAGAGGATGACCTTGACTATTTGAACACATGCCCTTAATATTGCCCTCAAATAGCACATGAAAGGGCAATAAATATATTTACACAAGCATTCATAAGAGGATGACCTTGACTATTTGAACACATGCCCTTAATATTGCCCTCAAATAGCACATGAAAGGGCAATAAATATATTTACACAAGCATTCATAAGAGGATGACCTTGACTATTTGAACACATGCCCTTAGTATTGCCCTCAAATAGCACATGAAAGGGCAATAAATATATTTACACAAGCATTCATAAGAGGATGACCTTGACTATTTGAACACATGCCCTTAATATTGCCCTCAAATAGCACATGAAAGGGCAAATAAATATATTTAAACATGCATTCATAAGAGGATGACCTTGACTATTTGAACACATGCCCTTAATATTGCCCTCAAATAGCACATGAAAGGGCAAATAAATATATTTAAACATGCATTCATAAGAGGATGACCTTGACTATTTGAACACATGCCCTTAATATTGCCCTCAAATAGCAAATGAAAGGGCAAAAAAATATATTTACAAAGCATTCATAAGAGGATCACCTTGACTATTTGAACACATGCCCTTAATATTGCCCTCAAATAGCACATGAAAGGGCAAATAAATATATTTAAACATGCATTCATAAGAGGATGACCTTGACTATTTGAACACATGCCCTTAATATTGCCCTCAAATAGCACATGAAAGGGCAAATAATGTTTTCCCGGAACTACTCTTTTTCATGCCCCTGCATCAAAAGAACGGGGCCATATTGTTTTGCCATTGTCTGTCTGTCTGTTTGTCCCTCATTCAGTCTTTCCGTATGTCGGTCTGTCTGTCTGTAAAACTTAACCCAAAACTTAACATTGCCAATTACTACCAGCCTATTAAGGTACAATTTTCTTAGTTTGCATGGTGATACATCTCCATAACAACATCTGTATGTCAAGGTCATGTGATTAGGTCAAGGTCACATACCAAGGTCAAATGTTTAGTCCTGTTGCAGGGGCATTGTGTTTCAAAAACACATCTTGTTTTTGTTTTTTTGTCTTTTGTAACAAGCAATTTCTTCATTGTCCAAAATGTTATCCAAAACCTAAAAATATTATTGTTTGGGTATGGAATAATGCTGTTGAATACCCACCTCGAAATTTTCTTCTTTTTTTTCTATTTCACCTGAGTACAACACACCCAAGCGAATTTTTAAAGATCCTTATTTGTCAGTCTTCCATCTTCTGTTTTGTGTCGTCAACATTTTCCTTAAACATCTCCTCTTAAACCATTTGGCCAAAATGCGCAGGAATGTTCCTTGGTTGAACCTTTTCGAAACTTGTTCATGAAATTGATTCTCAAAAAACAAATGTGGTCATGGCAGAGCCTGGCTTATCAGACTTCATGTAATATCTTCTCCCAAATCATTGCGCTCATTCCACCACTACTTGGGGCTCATTTCAACACAACTTGGCAAGAATGTTCCCTAGATTACGCTTTTCAAAACTTGTCCATGAAATTTTTATTTGTAAAATATTGGCATGGCAATGCAGTGCCATCAGACTTAGAGAAATCATGCAATAATTCTTTAAAAAATCTTCTCTTTCTAAACCAGCGGGCTAATTTGGACACAACTTGGCAAGAATGTTTCATAGATATCCCTTTTCAAAACTTTTTTGTAAAATTTTTATTTAGTTAAAATGAAGGTGTGGGAGGGTGGGCTTATCAGACTTAAAAGAAATAATGAATTAATTCTCTGATGAGTGATTAAGGGCCATTTCGAACCTCTTGTTTTTCTATTTCCAGTACAATTTAAGTTTTTGTCCGTATCTTCTTTCAGTTTTGACCAGATTAAATTTTTGTGATCTTGAACTGACTTGATGCCTCTTCTCAATAAATTTTGAATCAATTTATCAATGAATATTGTTTAAGAATGGTTGGTCTTTGAAAAGACTTTAGTTCAACTTTTCTGTACTTTTCCCTCAAAAAGCAAACATTGTAATGTTATCTATGATAAACTTCCTGCTCTTCAGATGAAGAGGGTTTTTTTTAATCCTTTTCCAAAAGAAAAGAAGTTGAAGAAAATGGGGCAGAAAAGAGTTAGAATCTCTTTTCTAGTTCCAGAATTGACTGATGACTAGCTGACCATCTACAAGTGAATAGACTGAGATATCAAACGGGCAAATTGTCCGCCCCGTTCTAGCTTTTAAATTTGAGCTCAACTTTAATTATGGCTTCGTAATGTCGTAACTCATTTGTGCACAACAAGTATTCAGACTAGTTAAAATCTGATTGTGATTCATTATCCAATAAAGGTACTTTAGGAACTGCTTAACCCTTTCCCAAAGAACAAACTTTTAAATGGGTCCAAATTGAAAGAAGTTGCAGATGACAATTTCAAGTAGGTAGAAAAAACAATGTTGATCATTAAGAAATTGCTTGTTACAAACAATTTCTTCATTTTCACAATGTTTTCCAAAGATTTTTTCTTATGTGGTGTAAAAAAAAAGAGTATTTTGTGGTACTTGGTATTTGGTACATATCATCACCTAGACCCTCTGACAAAAAAGTTTGTATAATTACAGAAAAATTAGCCCTTTTCTGTGCAAACCCTGATTTTACAAGGGAATAAAGAAGGAAATCTTTGAAAATCTTCTTTCTCCCAAACCATAAGGCCAAGAGCTTTGATATGTGGTGTGCATTAATGTCTATTGACCTTCAACCAAAATACTTCAATGAATTACTTGACTCTGAAAATTAGCCCTTTTCTGTGTGATTACATAGGAATAAAGAAGAAAATCTTTGAAAATCTTTTTCTCCCAACAGATATAGCTTAGAGCTTTGATATGTGGTATGCATTAATGTCTATTGACCTTCTACTGAAATACTTCAATGAATTATTGGACTCTGAAAATTAGACTTTTTCATTGTGATCCCTCACTTTACATTGGAATAAAGGAAATCTTTGAAAATCTTTTTCTCCCAAACAATATGGCCAAGAGCTTTGATGTTTTGAATATGTCATCATCTTTTGACCCTTTACTTTAATACTTCATAGAATTATCATACTCTGAAAATTAGCCCTTTTCTGTGCAATTCCTGATTTAAGATAGGAATAATAAAGGAAATCTTTGAAAATCTTCCCCTCCTAAATCATTAGGCCTAGAGATTTGATATTTGGTATGTATTGATGTCTATTGACACTTAAACAAAATGCTTCAAGGAATTCTGGTAGCGCTATATGGTGGGATCATCAATATACCTAGGATTAAGAGAGAAAATCCTTAAACATCTTCTCCAAAATAATAAGACAGGAGGGTTTGCTATTTTGGTATATATCATAAAGCCATGAACCATCATACTCAGGGGAGCGATTTAAGACCAACATGGTCCTCTTGTTTGGAAAGGGGTTAACTAGCAGATTTAACATAAAAAACTTCATACAATATTGGTTATCAAAGTGATCTGCCAAGGCTTCATTTTTGTACCATAGTCTCAAAAAATCATAAATGTCCCCAGTTTTTATTGCAGTCAGGATACTGACTGTAATCTAGGAATTGGCTGAATTTTCTCTTTGCTTCTAGGAAACTTACAAGGACCTGAAAAATTTATCCTTACTCGTGAATTGATTCATAATTTCTTGTAGTATACTATCTGAAAATGTAAGTCCATTCATAAAGAATGCACGCGAAAAGCCGAATCATGGAATGTGCGCAGTGATTAGGTCACGACCTCTACAGGTACCTTTATTTTCACCATCTTTAACAGTGTTGCATCCAGGTCACTCGATAGAGGGAATCCTCAGGGTTTGCATCCTCACAAATGAAGGGATATCAAGATCATCTTTTTCTCTAATATCCCTTCACTTGATGAAAAGGTATTTTCTGTATGATTTATTTTTAACCAACCAATCAAAAGGTCAAACACGATGTCTGTGACTGCCAATCAGATAAGTAACACCTCCTCAGATACCCCGGGGTCTCCTTATTTGCTATGTCCCAGGGTCTCCTTATTTGCTTTGTGTAGCAAATAAGGAGACCCTGGGACATAGCAAATAAGACCCTGGGTATCCGAGGATGGTAGACCTGTAGAAATTTACTGATTATTCAATTCCGATAGACAGAATTTAGTAATTCTCAGCCAGCTGAATTTCGTCGGTTTCTGCTAACTACAGTTGTTGTTTTTCTTTTCCCTACTAGTAACATGTATCAAATTGAATTCACGAATTATCGGGTGTTTGTTCAATTCCGACGGTTGAATTTTTCAATTAATGGCTTCTTAACTTGGTCGAATTACGAAGCGAAAAATCTACCCAGAAACCTGTATTCATTTGAAATCATTTCGAAATATCCGAGGGTGATGCTCCTAAAACTATCCTTCATATATTTTGTCCGAATTTGACAATTACACTGTTTATCAAGTCAGTTATGGACGAGAAAACATGGTGGCGATTCTGTCTCGGAGGAAAATAGAGAAGTATTCATATGTGATTTCATGAAAAGGATAACTTAACATAAGAATCAGAGTATGACAAATATCATACAAATTGTTAACCTTTGTCATGCTGAACCAGGAATATTCCAGTTTTGGCAGGGGTTGTAGACCAAGATCAGCCTGCACATAAGTGCAGTCTGATCTTGGCCTACACTTCCTACGTGTACTTTTCCTGCCAGAGATGTTTATGAAATCGATTTCTAAAAGAAATATTGATTTTTGAACAACAAGTTCTATCAGTGCTTTCAGCCCTTTGATTTTACAGCAATTCACTAAGGTTATTTTTTCAGCATGACAAGGGTTAATATACAGTCCTGACTGCATTTGAGGTTGCTCAGGCCTTTGATTTAAGGCCAAGGGGACAGTGTCCCCCTTGGTTCAAAGCCCTGGTAGCGAAATTGTTTGTGTGATTCACCAATATAGTAAAATGTCCCCACTTTTTATGCCCCGACCACTTAATGTGGGGGGGGGGCATATAGATTTGCAAATGTCCGTCCGTCCGTACTTCAGTACTTAAGTACATCTGTTCTTCAGTCGGTCTGGGGCATATCTCTGAAAGTATAATAGCTATCAACTTGAAACTTCATAGATGGATAGACCTCATTTAGAAGAAGTGCAGTGCACAAGAACCACAACTCTTGCTTGCATAGATTTGGAGTTATTGCCCTTTGTTATTTTAAAGACTTACATTTTGTCCGGGGCAAATCTCTGAAAGTTTAATAGCTATCAACTTGAAACTTCACAGAAGGATAGACCTCATTGAGGAGAAGTGCAGTGGATAAGAACCACAACTCTTGCTTGTTTAATTTTGGAGTATTGCCCTTTGTTATTTTAAAGACTTAAATTTTGTCTGGGGCATATCTCTTAAAGTATAATAGCTATCAACTGGAAACTTCATAGATGGATAGACCTTATTGAGGAGAAGTGCAGTGCTCAAGAACCACCACTTTTGCTTGCATAATTTTGGAGTTATTGCCCTTTGTTATTTTAAAGACTTACATTTTGTCCAGAGCATATCTCTGAAAGTTTAATAGCTATCAACTTGAAACTTCATAGATGGATACACCTCATTGAGGAGAAGTGCAGTGCACAAGAACCCCAACTCTTGCTGGTATAATTTTTGAGTTATTGCCCTTTGTTCTTTTAAAGACTTAAATTTTGTCTAGGGCATATCTCTGAAAGCATAATGGCTATCACTTTGAAACTTCACAGAAGGATAGACCCCATTGAGGAGAAGTGCAGTGCACAAGAACCCCAACTCTTGCTTGCATAATTTTGGAGTTATTGCCCTTTGTTATTATCAAAGCTACCGGTGGGGGCATCTGTGTCCTGTGGACAAAGCTCTTGTTGTAAACCCATTCCCACGCAAGTCTCCCCCCTTTTTATGCTCCTCATGAAAAAAACTTTGGAAAACAATGTGGAAAATGAAGAAATTGCTTGTTTCAAGCAATTTCTTCATTATCCACAATGTTTTCTATCCAATAGTCAAACAAATTTAAAATTTCATCAATTTGAAGTTATCATCTGCTGGTTCTTTCAACTTGGACAAGTCTAAAATTTTGTGGTGTGGGAATGGATTAAACAATTGAGACTGTCCCCCTGCTACCTCAGTAGAACACTGTTATCAACACAAGAACTTTCCTTTCTGACATTTGTCTCTCACCAATGAGTGGCTAATCGTACACCTAAGTTGGATAGCAGCTGGAGGCTAGGAAAAGGTGCAGATGTAGTACTAGTGTGAGAAATACCATGAATCCATTGTTAGTTGCTCCAGCCGACAGGATACGACTGAAATACTGTTAAAAGTGGCATTAAACCCCATTCAATCAAATAATAAATTTTTAGCTCACCTGAGCACCAAGTGCTCAGGTGAGCTATTGTGATCACCTTTCGGCCGGCGGCCGGCCGGCGTCTGTCCTGCACCCGTCATGCGTTGTCCGTCAACAATTTCTTTAAACAACATCTCCTCCCAAGCCAATGGGCCAATTTGAACCAAATTTGGCAGAAATGTTCCTTAGGTGGTCCCCTTCAAAAATAGCTAAAAAAATAAATATCCGTTAAAAACTCTAGTTGCCATGGCGACAAAAGTGAAATTTTAAAATAATCTTTAAAAATCTTCTCCTCCTGACTCAGAAGGCGTAGAGCCTTGATATTTTGCATGAAGCATCAGTATATTGACCTCTTTCAAAATAGCTAAAATCAAGATCCTTGGGTCCAGAGGGGCGGAGCCCCAGGGGGTTGGGGTTAATATAGATATAAAGAACAATTTCTTTAAACGACATCTCCTCCGAAACCAATGGGCCAATTTGAATCAAATTTGGCAGAAATGTTCCTTAGGTGTTCCCCCTTTAAATTAGCTAAAAGAATTGAAATCTGTTTAAAATTCTGGTTGCCATGGCAACGAAAGTGAAATTTCAAAATAATCTTTAAGAATCTTCTCCTCCTGACCCAGAAGGCGTAGAGCCTTAATATTTTGCATGAAGCATCAGTATATTGATCTCTTACAAAATAGCTACAATCATGATCCTTGGGTCTCCAGGGGCGGAGCCAAGGGGGGGGGGTATAGGCATGAAGCATCAGTTCACAGACTTCTTTCTTATTTCTGAAATTATAACCCATGGATCCAGAGGGAGGAAAAAGTTTTTTCCTTTTCAAATCAGCACTAAAGTCTTGGAATTTATAATTTAGACTTTTGGATCCCCAGGTTCATAGTCTTTATATGTAATTGTGGCCCACTTGTTTCATAATCCTAACCTTAACATGAAATTAGACTGTTGAAAGAAAAAGAGCCTTTATCTCAGGTGAGCGCCCCAGGGCCAACAGCCCTCTTGTTAAATGATATATTCAATAGTTATTTCTGATCCTGTCTAGGAATTGACAGATCGTGACTGTCAATCAAAGAACCAATCAAATGATTGATTAATCCATTACCACACAATACAATTTTAGGTCAGTCCAAATTCAAAGAAGTTGCAGACTATACATGTAATTTTAAGTTGGCAAAATCTTTAAATATTTAGTCTTTTTGGGAAGAAAAAATTGTGGATAATGAAGAAATTACTTGTAACAAGCAATTTCTTCATTAGCCACAATGTTTTCCCAAGCTTTCATATTTAGGGGTGTTTTAAAGCGTTTCAGTGTTGAACAGGTTAAGACAAGAGATGAACTTTAAACTCAAACACTAGCCAACATTCTTTTGAAGCATTTTGGTTGATATTGGAAAAAAGATTTGAAAAAAAAAAACAAGGAAAGTTTTCCCTTTTCAGTCTTGTCTGCAAGTTGCAAACCTCTTGGAATTTGAACAGACTTAATAATTACCATAAGATTCCCACTTTAACGATCGGAAGAAAATTATATATGAAAAATATTGTGAAAGCAATTTCTCCTTTGACAACATGTTTTCTATCATTGGCCCTTATACATGTATCTGTCTCTACTTGTTGAAATGTGGAAAGGTGTTCTCCTCTACCTTTTTCTTTGAAAGTCTTCTTTTCAGAAACAACCTATTGATTTTCACTCAAATTTCACAGGTATGATTATTTGGCAACCCTTTATCAGATTCTTACAAGGAACTTGGATTGGATTAAAAACATGGCTTTTGGAGCAGGCTAATTTCTTTGGCAACAACATACACGGTACATGTATATAGTGAAAACATCGAAAGCCTTCTC